>OX123182.2:57166295-57846551 GCA_944739405.2 Euclidia mi
TCCATAGACATGCAGGCATCAAATGTGAAGCTATGGAAGAGGTATGTCGATGATATCTTTTGCATCATGAAGGGGAACCAGCAAGACGTGGAACAATTCGCAGACAAATTGAACTCCATACATCCGAACATCCGATTCACATACGAAATGGAGGTAGACGGATCGTTGCCCTTTCTCGACGTTAAAGTGACAGTGAGAGATAATGGTACCCTTGGACACACTGTATATAGGAAACCGACACACACAGATAGGTATCTTAACGCGAACTCGCACCACCATCCGCGGCATTTGGATTCTGTTGTGTCATCGTTAGTGAACAGAGCGTATGACCTGTGTGACCCTGAACAATTAAATAGTGAACTGTCACATGTTCAGGAGGTACTTAGGCGCAACGGATACAAGAAGAAGATACTCCGTCTGAAGAGGAAAGATCGTAGACCTGAAGTGAGCAGAGTGCCGGCTTACATGCCGTATCTAAAGGGAGTAACGGACAAGGTAGGAACAGTACTCAAGAAATACTCCATTAAGACTGTATACAGTCCGTTCTCTAAGATAGCACATAATCTGCGTACCCCAAAGGATGTCATTCCTCTCCAAACACCTGGCGTCTACAAAGTCGATTGCAGCTGCGGTAGTTCATATATCGGACAGACTAAGCGTACAATCGCTGAAAGAGTAAAGGAACATATCGCAGCTGTGAAAAACCGACATATTAATAAGTCGGCTATAGCTGAGCATTTGTTGGAGTCTGGACCAAACCACTGGATAGAACTGCATCAACCACAAGTCTTATCCACCGATCGTCACTATTACTCCAGGATAGTACGTGAAGCGGTAGAAATCAAGAAATATAACAATTTCAACCGGGAGGATGGATATAGATTATCGGCTACTTGGAATCCAGTCATCAGCAAATGTAAACACCGCCGCAGTGATAAATCTCAACAGTGTGTAGACGTCATTAGTGTAGTGTGTCGGAGTACCGACAGTGCGAACTTAAATAAAGACCAAGTGAGGGTAGGTGCCGAAACCCGCACTTCCACAAGACGGCGCTGAGCTCTCATCAGTCTCTCCGCGACCAGGCTCGGTGCAAGACGAGCGAAACGTCGGAAACAAATAGGTATTTATACCTTAAATAAATTAATTGTACGCGATTAAGACCCGCTAATTTATTTTGTATGATGTATACAAATCGCGAAAGTTTAAAATCGATTATTACAAACCGCTACGGGCCGGAATATGTGATAAAAGTAAAACAACTAGAACGCCTTAGGATAAAGCGGGTATGTTTGGAAACTTCGCTTAGTTTTTTAACAAAGTGTCGTGATAACGATGTAATACCCGTAGGAGTGCGCATTAAACCGCGTAAGGACATTCCTTATTCCGATGGCATTCTACGTAACGCCAGTGTTCGTCTTTTAAGACAATTAATCCGTAACTGTCGGTACGAGCTAGGTGTTGTACAGTGTGACCTATTCAAAGTGCACACAGAGTGTAGTGAAGTGCTTTCAAACAGTGACTTTAGCTTGTGCGATCGTGTAACGTATAACCAATCTAGTCGCATTTACGATCTGCGTACTAAACGGCACAAGAACAAGTTTGATAAATTGATAAACCATCGTGAGAGGGTAACCGGCAAAAATGAACAGTCCACCCAACAGAAAACGGTAGTCAATTTATCAGATTATGTTATTGATAGCACGACACAAAGCGTATTGGTGAAAGGGTTGAATTATGCATTAACACCTAAACGGATTCCATATGAAAACGTCATAAGTAGCATAGAAGAGGTGATAACGCGTAACAAGTTACCGTCTAACGATGCGGATACACTTAGACAGGATGTTGCCGTTATTTTACGCAAGTCAAAGCCGCCTAAACCCAATATTTCCACAGAAGAGCGTCAAGCACTAAAAACGCTGCGTGATAACACGAATATTTTAGTGCTAAAGGCCGACAAGGGAAACGCCACTGTGGTAATGAATACTTGTGATTATGACTGTAAGATTAGGAATCTGTTGAGTGACACTTTAGTATACAAGGCAGTGTCATATAACCCGACCGCCAGAGTGACAAAACGCATTCGTGCCTTAATTAGGGACCATAAAAACTTATTTGCGGAAGAGGTGTTTGAACGGTTACATAAACCTCAAATTGTGCAGCCGCCTAAGATGTACGGCTTACCCAAAGTACACAAGACCAACGTACCTTTGCGTCCTATAGTGAGTCAAATAAATTCACCCACATATGGTTTGGCGAAACACATAAGCAAGGTACTACAACCGTTAATAGGCAAGACGCACTCTTTCGTGAAGGACTCTCGTCACTTTGTAGAAATTATCAAGAGCACGAAAAAGAAACCAGACGAGGTGATGGTGAGTTTTGATGTGGAGTCACTATTCACCAATGTTCCTGTTCAAGATTGCCTTGAGGTCATACAGAGGAAATTAAGGGAAAACGGTCTGTCTGACGAATACACTGTTCTGCTTAAGAATTGCTTGGATGGAAACTACTTCTTATATCGTGGACAACACTACCTCCAGATCGATGGAGTGGCTATGGGTAGTCCTATAGCACCGGTAATGGCCAACATCTGGATGGAGCACTTCGAGGAATCCATAGACATGCAGGCATCAAATGTGAAGCTATGGAAGAGGTATGTCGATGATATCTTTTGCATCATGAAGGGGAACCAGCAAGACGTGGAACAATTCGCAGACAAATTGAACTCCATACATCCGAACATCCGATTCACATACGAAATGGAGGTAGACGGATCGTTGCCCTTTCTCGACGTTAAAGTGACAGTGAGAGATAATGGTACCCTTGGACACACTGTATATAGGAAACCGACACACACAGATAGGTATCTTAACGCGAACTCGCACCACCATCCGCGGCATTTGGATTCTGTTGTGTCATCGTTAGTGAACAGAGCGTATGACCTGTGTGACCCTGAACAATTAAATAGTGAACTGTCACATGTTCAGGAGGTACTTAGGCGCAACGGATACAAGAAGAAGATACTCCGTCTGAAGAGGAAAGATCGTAGACCTGAAGTGAGCAGAGTGCCGGCTTACATGCCGTATCTAAAGGGAGTAACGGACAAGGTAGGAACAGTACTCAAGAAATACTCCATTAAGACTGTATACAGTCCGTTCTCTAAGATAGCACATAATCTGCGTACCCCAAAGGATGTCATTCCTCTCCAAACACCTGGCGTCTACAAAGTCGATTGCAGCTGCGGTAGTTCATATATCGGACAGACTAAGCGTACAATCGCTGAAAGAGTAAAGGAACATATCGCAGCTGTGAAAAACCGACATATTAATAAGTCGGCTATAGCTGAGCATTTGTTGGAGTCTGGACCAAACCACTGGATAGAACTGCATCAACCACAAGTCTTATCCACCGATCGTCACTATTACTCCAGGATAGTACGTGAAGCGGTAGAAATCAAGAAATATAACAATTTCAACCGGGAGGATGGATATAGATTATCGGCTACTTGGAATCCAGTCATCAGCAAATGTAAACACCGCCGCAGTGATAAATCTCAACAGTGTGTAGACGTCATTAGTGTAGTGTGTCGGAGTACCGACAGTGCGAACTTAAATAAAGACCAAGTGAGGGTAGGTGCCGAAACCCGCACTTCCACAAGACGGCGCTGAGCTCTCATCAGTCTCTCCGCGACCAGGCTCGGTGCAAGACGAGCGAAACGTCGGAAACAAATAGGTATTTATACCTTAAATAAATTAATTGTACGCGATTAAGACCCGCTAATTTATTTTGTATGATGTATACAAATCGCGAAAGTTTAAAATCGATTAAAAATATAGTTGCTAGATCATTAGTTTCAAATGTAATAACTTAGTGAAACCAATACATCGCGATAAAATCCGTAAACTGTAGTTTAATTTCAATGTGTAACATTCGCGTAAACCCAAGAAGATACTATAAAACGGTATTTTTAAAAATAAAATATGAAAATTGGCGCCAATTAAAAAAAATCTTCGTTTAATTTTTATATGTTAAAGATTAAAATGTTTCTTTTCATTATATTTATTCCACTAAAAGTAAATTAAATAACCTTTCTAACTGTTTATAATACTTATATACCTCCCATAATAAAAAACGACGAGAAAAAGGAATATGTCAGAAATATAAAATCGCGCTCAAAAATGGCGGGAAAAAATTTCTAATTTTCACTTTATACTGCCCTTGCGTGGGCTTCAACCATACTATACGGTTTTAATTTATATCATTGGAAAGCTCATTTAATTTCGCGTCTATTGATATGAAACATACCGCAATCGGTTAAGTTATCCGAGTTCCACAAACAGATTAGTGCGCAGCGGAAAAGCGTGGGAAAAATGACAGCTTACGCGCTCATCTGTTTTTGCAAAAAGGGAAAATAGTCACTTGTGCGCGGTCAAGCGGTTATGTTACCAATAGTCAGTGAACTGCCTAAAGTTAAACTAGACGCCAATGCCAGTAAAAGTACTCTTGGTAAGAAATGGTAAAATAAATAGTCGTGTAGAAACTCAAACCAGACACTAGTTAAAATAAGTTTAAATTCAGACCAGTTGGTTAATATTTCAATATCTATAAGTCAAATATACATACCTAGATTTATTCATTTAGGTCGCAACACTTACAAACGTTAATGTACTTATACAAATACTTATTAAATTTAGTAGAATATCTTATTTAATTTCATCAATTTCAGTTTAATTTATCAATTGTATTATGTAATTGTGGCCATTTAATTCCATTTACACAGTCAGAACACTGACATCGTTTTTAATTCGATTTATATTTACGTATTCTACGTTAGGTATCTAGTTCCTTCAGTTTCATTATAATTGAGATTTGGCGACTTGTAAGAGGTTTGATATAAAAATAGTAACCTTACATGTAAGTTTTTTTTTAAAATAAATACACAAAACACTTCAAGCACCTAGAATGATTAAATCCCATTTTAATCATTATTGCCATGGTCTCCTACAATTGAACCACACAAAGTATAGGCACACATGTATATCTTTGCATAAAAAATATCTCTAAATAGCTAATCTATCGCAGTATAGTAATATACCGAGACATAATCCTAAGATTGATTATTACTATACTTTTTTTTTTTATTTTTTTTTTTTTGAGGAACAGCAAACAGATACATTATAAAGACTTACAACTAGTTTAACAATTGTATGTTGTGGTCATAATGTAACCCACAACGCTGTCCACAGGTAGACATACAAATACTTAATAGGTTTACAGTTTAACACATGGCACTTCATAATAAAAATACATAATTTCAATGAATAAAAGCAGATAAAAATAAATACCGTCTCATATTTTATTAATTTATTGAATTTATTTGTATTATTTCCAAGAATGGATAAGTAAACTATGAGAATTTTTACGAAAAATATCAGTGATGTAATATGAAACTATTTTCAAATAGAATCAATTTAGTTGAATAGCTTATTTCAGATCCAATTAACTAGACAGATGCCTGCATTTATTACACATTTCATTTTAACTATTTTATCTGCGATAAATAACAGGAAATTATCAACCAAAATACCACTACTTGAAAATATTGGATACACTGCCATCTAATAGTGCCAGACATAAGCAAAATGATGTCACTTTCTTTAACAAGTCAATTTAATCATATGTAATATAAAATCATACTTCAATAACTACTTTTTAATAAAAATACCTTGAGCTATATATTTAGACGTAGCATATATGACGCCTCAGGTCTCGCGAGGATGAGGTATGTTTAAAAAATTAAAGGAAATAGTTACTAAACGATACTTACTATTTTATCGATATGATCTAGCTAGACACAGACCCGCTTGGTATGATATTGAATATTCCTGTACCTACACACAAAAGTTCGATTGAAGTAATAGTTATACAAAACTCATAGGTTATCTTTACAACATGTCATTCAAATGTGGTGCCTCTGAGACAAATGAAAGCTATTTGGTTTTGTTCTTCCAATAAAAATCAAAGTGACAAAATCATAGGTATGTCTATTGCAAGTAAACTGGTTGAAATTTTCTGGGTACATGACAATACTCACTAAACAATTATAGAAAGTGCATTTGTAGTTCGATACATCAATTTTAGTGCCATAAACAATTATTAACCTGATAAAAATACAAGGATATTTCAAAGATATGTTGAAGATAAATATACAGTTTCGTAGTCTTATCTCCAGGGCAACACATTCAAGAGCTTAACATTAAATTATTCTTTTTTTTTTTTTCTTTCGTTATAGTTTGGATCCGATTTAATAAAACTATAGCATGAACTGATTAATTTGGTTATTGTGGCGAAAATTTAACTACAGCTTATGGAACAGAGCTAAGGCACATTCCTACATCGCAATATTGGTCTGTATGTAATGAATACACAGCCAACACAAAATTAATGAAGAAACCTCTGAAATGTATTCTAGCTACCATCATCTCATATTCAACTTGTAATGAAAAGATTCGTCAGAGCACTTAATTCTTGGAATTCAAATATGCAGTACGATTACGCTAATCAGTACACTAGAAAGAGTTATCAACAAAGCACAACACAGCCAATGCTCATACCGAGTCTCGGTCAATCACTACAAATGTTGCCTATTTAAATTCCAACAGATTAGAACAATATCGGCTACTATCAAAATCTACTATACATTTTCTGTAACTTTTTCGCTATTACCTACATAGTTTTATACTCAGATACATTTTTGATGAACATGTTAAAATAACCTGGTACCACATAAACACAAAAGTCATATTTTTCGACCATTCATGGCTATAATCTTGGTGGAAGTACATTACCAGCGTTTGCAGTTGATTGTTACTGTTGGCTTTAGCATACTGTTGCAGATCGTTAAGATATGTAGTCGGTACTCGTCCACCGGCTTGCTCTCGGCAACGTTGCTACTGGATCGTAGAGCAATCGTTCTCCGTCGTCAGCTGAACGGTGCAGTGACGGGCTTAGGCAGAATCATGGCATCTCGATGAGGAGACTCTGGAACATGCAATTGGATGTATTAGTATAGTGGGCGCAAATTTATCACACTTCTGATGTCAGAATCAGAAAACCTCCCTATAGTGTAGATACAGTTTTGATAAATAAAAGAGACAACTATAAAATCATACTTTAATTTATTCAGTTTGCCACAAGGATATATCTTTAGATTACGTCGTGATTCTACATTTACATTTAGAGCCCAGTTCGCAAAGCAAAGGCATAGAACCAAGAGAAAGCACGGGCAATAAAACTCTTGATCATTCTTTTCAATAAGTACCTAATAATTAACAAACAGTGGTACAGCCAATTTATATAAAAATATCAATGTTTTGGGTAGTTTAATATTACTAGAAAGGTCTGTCTTACAACAGAACATAATAAGCATTATTTAGCATCAACACAATCTACTAAATGTATACCACAGGTACATAATGAATCTCATTGATACAACTTGATCCACAGTAGGTATATTATTCTATCCTATATTACTAATATCTCACAAACGATCCAATTACCCACAATATCAATAAGATAATGATTACACCATCTTACATTGTTTCCTATATGTTGAAAGAACAAGTAACACAGAATATTGAAACACAGTGGCAGTTAAATAGTCAGAACCATATCGTACCTGAGCAGTCGTCGAAGGAGAATAGAAAGAACTAGCCGAGCCTATCGACTTATATAGGTACACCTTATTTACACGTTTGACAGTTTAACTGTCAAACGTCATGTCAGTGTCATTTAATTGCCACTATCCTCTTACATATTATGTATAAATACTTGGATATCTTTTCGGCCATTGTTCTTGCTGGACAGTCACTGGCGCCAGTGTTGTGGTTGCTAGGTTTCTTAAACTGCAGACAGGTCGCGCATTTTGGGTCTTCGGTTTTCTTACGTAGATATATCATTAATAAAAACTTACTGTCAGCTTGTCCTGTTTTTTCCATTATTTTCCTCCAGGCATTATCTTTCGTAGTTGTGCATTTATAGGAATGCAAGTGAACATTCCATAAACATGGATATTTTTTTACACATTCAATGAATTTCTTGGTGTCTTCCATGTCTATTCCTTCAGTTTTGTAAGTGATCGGTTATAAACTTTCCGCGTAAAATTGTAACATCTACAATATTAAAATGTGGGTACTCCATGAAAACAAGAGCCGTGCAACCATCTACGTTACGCACAAATAATATTAAGCAGGTATGATAAGGATAGTTGCAAGTGTGTACTTCGTGTTAACAGCGACCTATAGTAGAAAAGGCTTATACTATCATGACCGTATTATCAGCTAATAACACGGTAATAAGTAGCAACAATCCACAATAAGCCTATCATGAGAAGCGTGTTTCTGTTCAAAGTTAATTTATACTATATGTCGGAAGCAATACGGTTCATTTTTACACAAACAAATATATCAATTCACGCCTCGCATATTCTCGTCAATCCACACTGTTTCCACCAAAGATGCGCTGGGAGAGAATTGAAAATTTGTCATGCAAATTTCAATTCTCTCCTCGCCTCGCCTCGTCTCGCCACTCTGATGGAAAATCACCTTCACTCTTGACTTGCAGGACAGATACAGGTTTTGGACAAGAAACGATAAATGGTCCGGTACACTCATCTCGCTCATGACACTGGACATTTTACTCCATTTCATTTTACTTAAGAAATTATTGTAAGCTATTTAGAAAGATAATTAGATTGACTAAACGAGCTCAAAACATCCATAAGATTAATACCTCGGATAATAAATCAAAAAACACATGGCAAATAATAAACAGTAATAAATACAATATACCAATGCATACTATTTCGGGGAGATGGGCCTCGTTAGCCTTGGTTGGCAACCTGTCTAGGAGAAGGAAAACTCCGAAATTAAACCAACTTTCAGGGAGCATACCCGACACAAAACCCCGATCTAAGGTGTCAACCGACCCGTGCCGAGGGATTCGTGGCCTGAGGGCAAGCTGGTCCAAACGGAGGGTGCCTGTGTTGGTGGTCACAGGGCACAGCTAGGATTCCATCTTACCCCCGTACAGGGCTCTGCGGGGATGGACATTTTAAATCCCTATTACTCGTGGGAACGCTATGAGGACAGATATTAATAATTCTTTAAATGGCGGCGACGCGGTTCGCAACCCGTCACGTCTCGTTTCCCGCGAGGGCGAAAAGCGGCCTGCGGAAAGCCTATTTGGAACATTGAATGTTGGCGGTGGAATGGACGGAAAATTGGATGAAGTATACCAGATGATGGATGATGGAAAGATTGATATTCTGTGTGTGAATGAAACGAAAAAGAAAGGATGTGACACTAACAAGCATGGCAGCTTCACGGCGTAATAGTCTGGAGTAGATAGTACCACCAGAGCCTGCAAGGGAGTTGGTTTAGTACTGTCTGCGCGAATGAATGAGTGCGGAAAAGAGTTTGAATGTGTAAATGCAAGGCTACTATGGATGAGAATGAAAGTAGGACTTACTCGTCTTCTTATTGTAGGGATTTACGCCCCGGTCAATATAGTAACGAGTATGTCACAACAAGAAAAAGACGAAAGGCAGGAGTTTTGGGAGAGTTTAAGAGAGATTCTGAAGACCTGTAAGGATAATGAAAGATTAATTTTGTTAGGTGATTTCAATGGATGGGTGGGAGTAAAGCGTGATGGATTTGAAAAGGGTTTTAGGTGGATTCGGTGATAAGAGTGTGAACGAAAATGGAAAAGAACTGCTTGAGGTTTGTTTGGACAAACACCATGTTTGATCACAAAAGGATACATTTGTATACACGTTAGGCGAAAAATGTTAGGAGAAGTATGATTGATTTTGTAATAGTAGATGAACGACTGAGAAAGAATCTGTTGGATACGAGAGTGTTTCGAGGGATCGGCATCCATACAGACCACTTTTTGGTGTTAAGCCGGATAAGTGGGCTCTTTAGAGGATAGCGACACCGAGAAAATAATCATGAGAGGGTCTTGGAAAGAATAAAATTAAAAAATCTGCAAGAGAAAGATGTGAAAGATGAGTATAAACGAAGATTGATAGCAAGATTTGAGAGGTTCGATGGCATAAATGATATGGAAGAATTATGGCATTCCTTTAAAGAAGATGTAGCATGTGTAGCGTCTGAAGTATGTGGTGTGATCAAGAGAAGGAAACTACGAAAGGGTAAGAATACATGGTGGGACAAGGATGTACAATCAGCAGTATCAGAGAAGAAGAAAGCGTGGTTAGATTGGTTGGCTGCCAGAGCAAATGAAAGAATGGGAAAGGAAACGAGTGATGACATAGATGAAGCAAGAAAGGAGTTTGTTAGGTGTAAAAGAATAGTGAAAGAAATGGTTAAAAGGAAAAATGCGGGAAAAAAAGGTGAGTTTGACAGTAGATTATCTGATGACTTTCGGAGAAACATTAAGTTTTTCTGGAAATCCGTTCGTGCAGTTCGAGGAAAAACTAAATGCTCAAAATACACAGCAATCAGAGACAAGAATAGAAAGATACTGAATGGTGAATCGTGTGTGCTGAAGAGATGGAAGGAGTATTTTGAAGGATTATTTGAAAGAACGACGACACAGACATCAACACGTGAAATGAATGATAATGATAGTAATGATGAAAGCGATATTGGCGTGGATGAGATTTTGAAGGCACTGGCCAGTATGAAATTAGGTAAAGCTGCAGCCTTACCTAATTTCATACTATGAATGGTAAGATAGGATTACAGTCAAAATGCTGAAGGCTGGACAGGGCATCATAGTTAGTCAGCTGCAGCGTTTATTTAACTTGTGCTGGAGCACCGGCCGGGTACCTGATGACTGGGCCACAGCAGTAGTTGTGCCTCTTTATAAAGGAAAAGGCTCGCAACAAGACTGCAAAAACTATAGAGGCATTAGCCATCTCAGCATTGTTGGCAAATTGTATGCGAAGGTACTGATTGAAAGAGTTATGAAAGTAACCGACAAGAAAATATGGGATGTACAAGCGGGATTCCGGAAGGGTATGGGGTATACGGATCAAGTCTTTTCCTTGCGATGCATAGCCGAGAAATTTTTGCCCAAAGGTCAAAAGGTCTACTGCGCATTCGTGGATTTGGTAAAGGCTTATGATAAAGTGGTGAGGAATGAAATGTGGTCGGTACTGTTGATGTATGGGGTGAAAAGCAGCCTCATACGAGCTCTGAAATCCCTTTATGAGGATTCTAGAGCTTGTGTGAGGATAAACGGGGCATACACTGACTGGTTTACCATCAACACAGGTGTTAGACAGGGATGTGTAGCGTCGCCGTGGCTGTTCAACCTCTTCATGGACAGTTGTTTGCAAAATTTGAAACATAGTGATTGTGGATTAAGGATGAATGACTTACTTATCAAATGCCTCCTTTATGCTGATGATCAGGTTATGCTTGCGTCTTCAGCGGAGGAGTTGCAGGAGATGGTAACAATCATGCATGGTGCGTTAGAGAGGAAAGGAATGAAAGTGAATGTAAGTAAAACGAAAGTTATGGTTTTTGAAAAGGAGGAATGCGTTACGGCTTGTAATATTATGATCGATGGACAGCGAGTGGAGCAAGTGCATGAGTTTGTATATTTAGGTACGCTGTTTACAAGAGATGGTAAGAATGTAGAAGATATTAAAAGAAGAGTTAATGCAGGTAATAGAGTGAATGGAGCTCTGAAGGCGTTTATGAATAGCCAAAACGTGTCCAAAAAGGCACGTTTGGCTGTGCATAGAGGGGTGTTAGTACCTACTCTTATGTATGGTAGTGATAGTTGGGTATGGCAGAAGAGTCATGAAAGTAGAATAAATGCTGTAGAAATGAGAGCACTGAGAAGTTTGTGTGGTGTTTCTCTGACTGACAGAATAAAGAATTGTGTGATAAGAGAGTGTTGTGGGGTAAAAGAAGATATAGTGACAAGCATCGAGAAAGGTATGCTAAGATGGTTTGGGCACGTGGAGAGGATGAATGACGAAAGACTGACCAAGCAGATATATAAGGCAAGTGTGGAAGGGACAGCACGAAGGGGAAGACCTAGGCGGACGTTCTCTGACCAGATTGGAGACATCCTAAAAACAGGACAGGTGAGAAGTACCCTGAACAGAAGAGCAGGCATGAGGAATCTGATGGGAGTGAATGAAACAAGAGAGATATGTCAGGATCGTTGCAAATGGCGTTCCGTAGTCTCTGCCTACCCCTCCGGGAAACAGGCTTGAGTCTATGTATGTATGTATGTACTTGGATATCAGTAATTTCAGCCCAAAGCCTAGATATCATTACATATCTCTCAAATGCATCGAAACTTAGGCTGCTCTGTAGTGACTGCAGCGCTACCATGTGGATTGAAAAAAGTTTAGGTGTTAAGAGAACCAAATGGTAACGATTTTTGTTCAAACCCTGAACAACTAAACAAGACCCACCCAATAGCTTCGAGAGATAGGACGGGGTGACACTATATTCCCGCAACTCTTCACCAACACTAGAGGAGATCTTCAATTCCCTGCAGTGAGATGGAATAGGCATCAATGTCAATGGTCGGCATGTCACGCGTCTCCGGTTTAACAGAATTGCTGCAAGTTATGTAAAAATGCTGGCTTGTTATCATCAAAAGTGCGGCCCGCCGTTAGTTTATTTTGCCTCCTTGCGGCCCGTGCCTTCAAAAAGTTTGCCAACCGCTGCTTTAATGGATTAACTTCAAACTTTGTATATTGGTTCCTCAAACGGTGAAAGTGAACACCAAAACAGGAGTTTTGGAAGTCACTCACCTATGGAGCTTAAGAAACGGTATCCCATTTTCTAATATAAAAAAAACTTCAATGGATTCACTTGAAACTTTGTATATCGGTTTCTCAAGTGACGTTAGTGAATTCACCACTAAAACGGGGAGTTCAAAAAGGGGTCCCAGTTTGTATGAAACTTTTAATTCCTTCACTTGATTTGTTCTTCGTCCCTGATATGCATTTAAATTAATTTTGGTTTTAGTTAGTGAAGATGAAGTGCTTAGATGAGTCTAAGCGCTCTTCATCTTCACTAACTAAAATATAGGGCGGTTCTTTATATGACCAATAGAAACCAAAATACTTAGAACCGTTATTTTACTATTTTCATTTATTTTTAAGCAGGTAAGCACTTTTTATCAGATATCTGCTTTGTCCAACTGCTGACCAAGGCTTCTCTCATTTCTTTAACCTAAAATACTAAGAAAGGGTTTTTTAACTTGGTTAATTTATTTTTCAATTTTTATACAATGTCGCTCAGATATACAAATGTATACTGCGACGGAATCCTTGACTAATTTAATTTTAACTAGCTTTTGTAAGCAGCTACGCCTAAATTAAATTTTCATAGTTTGTTCGAGAGTTTTGTGAACCATTTACAATTACCACAAATTACATAATAATATTGTAATAATTACAAATATCATTTTTATTTTAAAGTTTTTGGACTTACCGGTGAAAAGAAATCCCTTCTCGAGCCACAGTACATAACTGGCTTCTTTTTCGACACGTTATTATAGCGCAAGACGGCATAATTCATGATACGATATTTAGGAGATGCATAAAAAGAAAAAAATACTATAAGGGTGTAATAGTACAGATGAACGATTTGATACGACGCGATGGTTCAATTGACGAGGTGCAGCAAATGCAGAATAACACTCAGAGGGTGCGAGTTCAATACCACTACATTTCTATCTGCAACTATATCTGTGCATAAAACTAGCACTCATGTTAAGAAAATGCTAAGGTATCTGAGAGCGGTCTGTCTACACTCTTCTACCATGATAGACCTATACTTCACCATACTCAAACAAGTTTTTCATACTGTAAAGCCCGGCAGCGATATTTTACGTCTGGAGCTCATATTACAATGGACATAATTAACATATTATGTAGAATTATAATAATTTTAAGTCATTTACTCCTCTGCATACCTATAATATACCTAAAATATACATAAATAAATAAAATAAAATTTATTTAAAAAAATCGTTAGAAAGCGCAGTAGCTGCCTGTCTATAAACCGACATAAGCCGGATTACGAGGGTAAACAGGACTAAAGCCGCAACGGAATCACTTGAATATGCATTGCTTCACATTGAAAACGCTCTAGTTTATACCCACAATCTTTTTGAACATACATAAGTGTTCGTGTGTTATGTGATTTTTAATGGATTAATTCGAGATTTTTTAGCATGTGTTCAGTATTCAGCAGTGCAGTAAGATTGAATTAATTATAATCTAGATGCTTTATAGAGCGTTCTGCACTTTTTTAAATAGTCTTATGAGGTTGACCATAATACATACAGTCACTTATACATATTCTTATATAAACATTAGACTTTGTCCGCCCCTCTCAGGAAATGCCAAAAATCCTCTCTTACTGCCACTTTTCTCTAAAGGTGAACATTATTTTAGGCACAGAACAAAAAGGCTATACAATGTTCCTAGAGGTAACTTTCTCCAATAACAAGAGTGTAGCTGATGAAACTGCTGTATTTGGTGGCAAATTTCTACGTATGAAGAGAGGCCAAGCAAACATAGCTTTCTTGAGGTCATGCATAGGTAACGTGAATAGTTACGTTACCTTTAGATATAATGCAGTTATATCTATCTTTAGGCTTAACAAAATTTAAAATAATAATTTTTGAGACGTTAAATAGCAGCAATAAATTTGGATAGCGTCTATGATTCTTTGATGTCCGTTAAATTAAAAACGTTGGAAACCAACAGATGGTTATGCACTTTATTTCAAACTTATGCTAGGTAGTCGTAACTTTTTCCAATAGTCTTTATGTAGAAGGCACATTCGTATGAAATTATATACGGAAATATGTGACTAAACTATCTCATTTTTATATCTTACTTCATGAAACATGCGACATATTAACATACATACAGTGAAATTTTTGAGAGCTTTTTTACAACCTGAAGGTTGTAGTCGTAACTTTTTCCAATAGTCTTTAAGTAGAAGGCACATTCGTATGAAATTATATACGGAAATATGTGACTAAACTATCTCATTTTTATATCTTACTTCATGAAACATGCGACATATTAACATACATAGGGTAGGGTGGTCTAAGACTGCGCACATAAGGTAATATAGGTCATAAAATAAAAATGGATAATAATAAAAAACCAATTTTAATTATTCTGAAACCTTAATTATTAATTAACAATATTTTAAAAAGGTTTCCTCATGAGATCAATAGTTTTTCAGTTATTAAAGTAAAATATCAAAATGGGAAATGCGCACTCTTACACAACCGGTCGGATAAGATTGCGCAGCAAGTTCGGTAAGACTGCGCGGGTACGGTAAGAATGCGCAGTAACCAATTAATGTTAATTTTCACAGAAATCACATATAAAATCACTGTCGCCCGAGTGAGCGGTGCATTGCTCATGCCACCACTCGTTACAACCAACACATATAATCCAATCTTCCACGATGGGTTCCTTATAAATTTCTCCACAACCGGGACATGACCAAGTTTTTTTCTTATTAGCTTGACTAAGCTATGGTTTTGGTTTTTTTGTATTACTTTTTGGTATTTTTGGTTTTGGTGTTGCTTTATTTTTGCAGCTCGTACTTATAGTTGCCTCAAGTTTTAGTTTTTTTACTGTCGGTTTCGCTTTTTCCTCCAGTTGACGTGCGAGTTCATTTTTATAAGGAGAACTACTTATTATCTCTGATCTCTTATGTTTTTTGTTTAGTGCACGCTTAACTTGAGACTTCGGCAAAGGAAAAATTTCGGTTAAAGTAACATGTGCTTGCTGAGAAGTGCTAGGACCGATATTGTCCAGTGGCATTTCTGATTGGTCGGGTAGCTGATCACTTTGATCCATTATCGTGTTTGGGGCAACTGTAACGTCTTCACTTATCGTTTTGTCTGTCTGTTGTGATGTTGATGCATGTTGAGTCAAATCTTTTACTGAGGCAGGCTGCTCTACATTCAAACCTTCTTTTATTGCTTCTGTAGTTTGTAAAGGCAGTGTTTGACTAGGTTCTGTGTTTGCTACCCATTCAGACTCGTTTTCTCTTTCTGTAATTGTACTAGCCAAAAAATCAGCTTCACTGAAAACATCAGGATTATAAGGACATATTCCCGTTGTTTTAAAACTTTCTGCTGCACAGGCTGGAGTTGCTGCTTTGAGAAAAGCTGGTGTAAAAATCTTGCACATTTGAAAAACGGTTATAGCTCTTCCTGGGTTATTGCGTAACCATTTTTCACACTCGTTGGAATAGTAGATATCTCTTTAGTGCGACATGAAATCCTCTATCTAGAGGTTGCAATTTATGGCTACTATGTGGTGGTAAAGTTAAAGCGATTATATTGTGCTGGCGGTAGAAATCTATTGCACCAATGGTTACATGCGACGAATGGTTGTCTAGTATTAATAGCACCGGCTTTTCTTTTGTGGGTTTTGTGTGGTCGTTAAAGTGAGACAACCATTGTAAAAACAAATCAGAGTTTATAAAGCTTGAATCTGATACCATAGCTATGGAACCAGCAGGTGCACCATCAAGCAATTCGGCTTTCATCCGCTTTCTGCCGAAAATAAATGTTGGTGGAATGAAGTGGCCTGTGGCGCTCATTGCTGATACAACAGTGACATTAGTGCCTCTTCCGGCACTTGCAATTTTGTTAACTGCATGTTTGCCTTTAGTAGACAGAACTTTTGGAGGGTTATTTGGCACGGTTGAAATGCCCGTTTCGTCCATGTTGTAGATATCATTAGGACGGAAGTTATATTTATCCATCAAATCTGTAAGATTGATAAAAAATCGTTCACACTGGGGTAAGTTAAATCCCATGGCTCGGGCGATGCTCGTAGAAGTAGGCTTCCGAAGTGAAACATCAGGGTGCCTCCTTAGAAATCCCCGTAACCATTCTTTGCCTGCCTTTTTGGTCTCAAGATTAAATCTATGTGATATTTTATTTTTTTCAGCAAATTCGAAGGCTACTGATCTAAGTTTTTTAGCAGTCATGCCAGAAAACATGTCATCCAATTGCCTTATGTAATCACAAAAATGTTCTTCTAATTCTTTTGAGAACGTGGTGTCGTACCTGCCAAGGTTGGTAGCTAAATGAGTTCTACTTAATCGCAGTCGTAAAGTTGATTCAGCCATACCAAGCTCTTTCGCCACAGACCTTTTGCTTTCGCCATCAGCAACTCTTTTACGTGCTGCTTCTATTATTTCTTCTGAACAAATCGATCTATTTGAAGTTCTTTTCCGCCGCGATGTCATCCTGTGAATTTAAATTACACATAATATTACATATTTGTAAATTATTAATAGTTGAAGAAAGTAAAAGCAGGCATAAAACATAAACATACTTAAAAATAAATGAATAATAACATAACAGTGTATAAGACTGCGCGCGCATTCTTACACACTCGTGCCATGCGCAGTCCTACACGATCGGCCTATTTCATAAAATCATACTGGTGTCGTCATCTATTCGAAGTTACGTGGACTAACGCGGCACGCACTACCTCCCGATTGAATTTACTCGTCAAAATCAAATGTACATATTTTTATTTAGTTCGAATAACTATATGACAATGCATTCAAATTGAAGGAAAATTAGATCAAACAGTGTTAAAAACTTCAAACTTACCTGGGAATGCGTATCTTCACAGTAATCGAATTATTTTTCGGGAGCAAAAACCGGTGCCTTGCCACTTCAAAACAACACTGAAGTTAGCCACGAACTTCACTCTGCTCTCGAGTTATGAAGTGTGCGCAGTCTTACCAACCGCGCAGTCTTAGACCACCCTACCCTACAGTGAAATTTTAGAGAGCTTTTTTACAACCTTCATACGGAGCCAAATAAAAAGGATATAAAGCCGAGTCAAGGCATTTACAGAGTTACTTCCGCAGTATTATTTCTTCGTGGTAAATTATGACACCTGTTCGTTGGGCAATTAAGGGTGCGTAGTCAGCCCCGCGACCCCTATGAGTGGATGCCTTGTCACTTGCAAAAAAATGTACACATAGCAAAACGTTGTGGTAGGTGACTTTTGATGGTTAGGGTCTTTACGGTATTTAGGTAGTATAATATTGGAAATTACGCAGAGGCTGCAATAAAAAAATAAGAAATTTTTATTTGTTCATTACTCTTTAAAATTAGAGCGTATTAAATTTTGATAGCACAATCGTAGTTTTTCATATATCTACATGTCGCTAGAAAATTTCCAAGCTCTTTTTCTGATACTATAATTATTTTTATGTTAAGCAATGCTCAACCGTACATTCAACCGCAATAATTTTAAATAATAATAAGTACTTGGTGTTGAGGAGCGCAAAGAGGTATGGAAAGGTAAAGAGCTGCATGGACGTTTTTATCGGGCCCTGCATGGACCCGATGTAGACTTACCAGCTTCTGTGTCCTGGCTATGTTTTGGCGATCTTTTCGCCGAAACAGAAGGTTTTTTCTTTGCGATTATGGACGAGGTTGTCATGACGAATAACTACCGGAGGGATGGGACGGTTGACATATATCGGGCATGTCACCAGCCTGTTGAATCTCTCAGACATATAGTATCTGGTTGTTGCCGTCTGGCCAACGGCGAGTATTTGCAAAGACACAACCAAGTGGCCAGGATTGTCCACCAGCAACTTGCCTTAAAGTACCAACTTGTCGACTCTGAAATACCGTACTACAGGTATGTGCCCGACCAGTTCTTGAAAATGGTCGTGCCACCATGTGTTGGGATCGATCTATCGTTACTGATAGAACTATTGAGGCTAACAAGCCAGACATAGTAGTGATAGATCGATCTAAGCGCCTTGCAATGATCATCGATGTCACCATTCCCCATGACGAGAATCTCGTGAAAGCCGAGAAAGATAAACAAATAAAATATTTGGATTTGGCTCACGAGATTGTCGACACGTGGGATGTGGACTCGGCGATCATTGTACCTATAGTCGTGTCAGTTAATGGTCTCATTGCCAAGAGCCTCGATCACCACCTCAAGAGGCTCGCGTTAGACGGCTGGATTAAGTCCTCTATACAGAAGGCAGTATTGCTGGCCACGGCTCGTATCGTCAGGAGGTTCCTCTCTCTGGAGCCCTAACCACCGGTAGCTTGGTCTCTGCACCCGATACCGGTGAGCCCCGTAATTTTATTTTATATTTTTATATTTCTTTTTGCAAATAACATAGAAATGTAAAATATTATTATGAGAAAAGGTTAAACTAAATAGAATAATAATAATAATATTCTACCACATACACGTATCACTATCTAGTCCCAAACTAAGCAATTATACATAGAAACACCCAGACCAAGACAAACATCCATGTTCATGCACACAAATGTTTGACTTGAGCGTGCATATATATATATATATATATAACTATATATACCTGTATATCAACTGCGTTAATAATATTATTAACGCAGTTGATATACACGTGCTTTGTTTACACCGTGCCCTATACCAAACCCCATGTCAATAACCATATACTTGCAAAAGCACCATTAAGTATACATTATGAAACACTGCGTTTTGTATCCGAGGACATAGGCAGTGGAATTATACAAATATAATGTTCGAAAAACCGTATAAATGATTTTAGCGCATTGCACACACACACAAAGGAAAGTTAAGGCATGGTTAAAGATTGTAAAATAAATTATAAAAATATAATTATTTTCGAAATTGATTAATAGTTCACAATATCCATTATTATGTTAGCTGGAACATAAGCCCGACTTTTATAACAAACGGGAAGTTGTAAATTATGTGTGTTATATTTTTAAAATGTTTTAAAGCTTTTACTTCAACTTCGAGAATTCTTAAAAATTACTTAGTAATTTCTTAGTTTCTTTTTTATGGATCGCGTGATACTGTGCGACTATCACCGTCCATGGACACGAGCAACACCAGAGGAGTCAAAAGAGCGTTGCCGCCCTTTGAGATGGAAAAGGGAATAGGAGGCGTAGTAGAATGTGGCAAAAGAAAAAGGTGATGGAACCTCCGGCATTCTCACTTACCGATCGAAACGCAACTGTATAGGTAGGTCATATAGCTTTACTTCGACTTTCTATATGGTAGTACTTCCCAAGTCAAGCCAACCAACTCATGAAGAAATCAGAAAGACCCTACTACCTTTAGTAAGAAGTGTTTAGTAATATTGCTAAAGTCAAGATTCCGAACAAACCGACAAATCAGCCTTGTTAAAACCAATGACACAGTCAAAACCACAACGAGCTGTCGTAAACTGTAAACCAAGATCTAACTTCATTAAAACACAAGGAGCGTTTGTAATAATCCTCAGAAGCATTACATCGCTTTCATTCTCGGAAAACCGCCTGTCCTGAATCATCCGTAGCTGTGGCTTGACAACGAGCACGCAATTAGCTTCCGTGTACAATCGTAATTATGTCAAGCCTTTGTTACACATCACAAACTCACATATCTAACCTTAACAATCCTTATTTCTTAAGCACCAAAGCCTATAATCGCTTGGCAATAAACTGATCCAACTTTAATTAGCCGCTGTGACATTTTTGGATTCTGAAGCATTCCAAAGCGATTTTAATATTTAAATGTATATCTTATCTGATGACATAATATGTAATCCCAGCTCTGAGAATTCACAATTATTTGACGTTTTACGAGAACGAACAATAAAGGTAACGTTGCTTGGGATATCAAATTAAGTGGATGTGATGATACGCTTTTTGGGACGAGGTAATGTTTTCAGTTATCCATTAAAGCACCATGCAAACACTACACTTGGAGGGCCAAGTGTAGTGTTTGCATGGTGCTTTAATCATACCATCAAATGTAAAATTTTGTTAATACACGTTAACTTGTCTGTAAAGGTAAGGCCATTGTTACAGAATTTGTTTATTTTTGGCCGTTGCAATGCTTTGTACAAACTTCCTTTGTTACTATACTATCATCAGTATAATAGAGCTTTTCTTGCTATATTTAAGTAGATGCACACTTAGCACAGTACTTTCTCTAGTCACATATAATAATATAAAGAAAGACCTGATGGGTATATCACAAGCTCAAGATGCAAGACCAATTTTTTCTTGCTGTGGGATTATAAAAGATAGCTACGGCGCAATGTGTAACGATACAGACAAACTCGTAGAATACTTTCGTAAAACTTTAGATGACAGTTTGTTTGCTACGTATCGGATCACGTCGTAGACCGTCACTCACGTGGGCATAAAGCAAGTGACAAATGCGGCTTTGCAATGTGTTTTGACAGTTTCCGATAACATCAAATAGTGGGTCTTATACGTAGTTGTGTGTAACATGACAGTTTGTTTGAGACATACTGCATCACGTTACGTACGTAATTTTAGTTGAATATTGTCATAAAACGAACACACAAAACAAAATAAAGTCAAAGTTTTTATACATACATACATACATAGACTCACGCCTGTTTCCCCGAAGTGGTAGGTAGAGGCATATTAAACGCCCACTTTTCGCCAGTGTTTTGATCCCACTTAATAGGTGGCGAGCCTATTGCCGCTTATTGGGACATTTTGTTTGCCAGAGCCTCGTCCGTTGATCGGCAGGTGCACCACTTGCAGGTGAGGTTGGCTTGGGACCCTAAGTTCTTGGTGGGAACCCTATGCACCCGCAAAGTTTTTAATGCTTTTAAAACCTTAATCCTGACAAGCCATGACGTGAATAGTCGTTTATAAATGTACACGTATTAATGAAAATCGTGATTTCACATTTGGATTTACATCTCCATTCGGCATAGGATGACAAACCTTTCAAATTCATATAACATAATTATTGTTCTTTTACTCGGAAACATCACACAAAAATACAATGTAAGAAGGGACACGGAGGAAAATGAAATGTATGTTTCTGTATTGAAAGTATACGTTCTTCTTTTGCAAATAAACAATAGCATGTTTTTCTTTTGGACTTTGGTTGAATCTATCTCTACATTGTATTAATTTACGATGTTATAATATACAATAACATGAATAGATAAGACATTTTTTACCTATAAAAAGTCTTGTAAAATTTGCAGTTATTGTATAATTTAGGTTGGGTAAAAATTTTTTTCTTTTCATATTACGATTTCTCATAGCGGTAATTAATTGTTTATTGATGTTCATGTGACGTGTCTAAAATATTATTGAAATTGGTAAGGTTTATCTGCCGGATCCCGTTCAAACTTATGATATTTTAACAAAGAGCTGATGTTAAAAAAGTTCCTAATTTAAACCTTCGCAATTTTTACTCTCATTATCATCATCTTCATCTTCTTGCCCTGGTCCCAATCTATTTGGGGTCGGCGCAGTACGTCCTTCGCTTCCGTTATTTTCTGTCGCCCGTCATCTGATCATTTACCCCTTTCTCTATCATATCCATCCTCACACAGTCCATCCATCTTTTCCTTGGCCTCCCACTCCCTTTCCATCCCTCTATCATCATATTCATCACTTGCTTACCTACATACATATCATCTCTTCGCATATGTCCATACCAAGCTAAACGACTTCCTTTCACTTTCTCGTCTATAGGCGCCACTTTCAGACTACCTCTCACGTATTCATTCCTAATCTTATGCATTCTCGTAACTCCACACATCCATCGCAACATTCTCATCTATGTCACATGTCATTGTTTTTCATCCATCTTCTTAGTAGCCCAACACTCAGCTCCATACAATACGACAGGCCTTATAACCGCCTTATATATACGTCCCTTAAATTTCAAAGGCATTTTAGGATCGCATATTGTGCCCGAGACCTGTCGCCATTTCATCCATCCTGAGTTGATCTTTTGCCGAACATCTCGGTCAATTTCACCGTCGTGTTGCAGGAGTGAACCGAGGTAGCGAAAGTCGAAGCATACTGGTAGGGATATACCGCCGAGTGTAACCGGGCTTGGACTAGAGAGGCCACCAAAGTCACAGAACATGTATTCAGTTTTGGTTCTGCTTATCCTAAGGCCTACGTTCTCCAGTCTCTGCCGCCACTCCTCCAGCTTGCTCTGCACCTCCTATCCACTTTCTGCTACCAGGACGATGTCGTCGGCAAACAGCATGTACCAGGTTGCCTCTTCCTGTATGTCCGATGATATGGCATCGATAATCAACAAGAAGAGGTAAGGACTAAGAGCCGACCCTTGGTGCAAGCCTACAGCCACATCGAACCTGGGTGTGATTCCAGCTGCGGACCGGACTTGCGTGTGGCATTCAGCATACATAGCTTGGATCAACTTCAGGTACTTTTCAGGCACTCCTTTCTTTTTGAGGGCCTACCACAAGACTTCACGCAGTACCCGGTCATATGCCTTTTCGAGGTCAACGAATACCATATGCAAATTTTTATACGCCTCCCTGTATTTTTCACAAATTTGGCGAAGTGCAAAAATGACGTCCACCGTACCTCGACCAGGCATAAAACCGAATTGGTTACGTGAAATCTCACTCTCTGCTCGCAAACGACGCTCAATTACTCTCTCCCATACTTTCATACTATGAGCATTAACTTTATTCCCCGATAACTTTTGCATTCTTGGACATCTCCCTTATTTAAAAAAATGGGCACTAGATAACTGCTGCACCATTCCTTGGGTATTTTCTCCTCACGGAACAACTTATTGAAGAATAAAGTCAACCACACCCATCCATCCTCACCTAACGCCTTCCATGCTTCTGGTAGTATTCCATCTGGTCCTAATGCTTTCCCATTCTTCATTCCACTCACAGCCTGTCGTCTTACCTCATCCTTACTTATTACATTCACTAGACCAATATTCTTCGCCTTGTTCTCAGGCATTTTGCACCAATCATTCTCTTCATTCATTAATTTTTCAAAATATGTTCTCCATATTTCATTAATCCTATCATCATCCGTAAGAACCACTCCTGTTTCACTCTCATTATAAGAGGGTAAAAATTGCATGAATATTTGTGAATACTACACATAACATTTTGCTTTAGTTTGAATAAAGTTACAGCCCTACTAGTGTAACTTTATTCAAACGAAATTGAATATATTATTACAATCACTTTATAGTGATTCGTTAAGTGTATAGCTTCATGCTGATTTTAAAATTCAATAATAATATATTAGAATATAAAAACACCTCAAATTTCCTGTACAAAACTTAAGTACACAACCTGCAGCTGTGCAGCACTTAAGTACAATATGAAAATGTCGCAAACTTGTGTCTCCTCTTACGTCTTTAATCCGGCTTTCAACTTACGATAGGCACGGTAGAAGCCTTCATCAGTGTCGCCGTTCTAATAAAACCTTGGCTCACTGCTCCTGGCTAATTTGTATGACACGTGCGATATATTATCTTAATATATAAAATCCTTGCGTTACTGACTGAATGACAGACACGCTACAGCCGAGACTACAGGTCACAAGAAAATGAAATTTAGCATGTATATTCCTTGAGGTATGTAGGGTAGCACTAAGAAAGGATTTTTGAAAATTCCACCCCTAAGTAGGTAAAACTGGGGTTCAAAGTTTGTATGAAACGTTTTATTCCTTTAATGGATTGACTCTAAACTTTGTATATTAGTTTCTGAAACGACCCTAGTGAACACTAAAAGTTATTTTTCTGGAAATTGATCCCCTGGGGGGGTAAAATAGGGGGTCAAAGTTTGTATGTATCTTTTTAACTCTGTAATGGATTGACTACAAACGTTGTAGGTATATTGGTTCCTTAAACGACGATAATGAACACTAAGAATTTGTTTTAAAAAAATCCTAACCTCAGGGGGTAAGATCGGGGTTAAAGTGTGTATGAAACTTATTATTCCTTCAGTGGATTAAGTTAAAACTTTGTGTATTGGTTCCTCAAATGATAATAGTGAACACTAAGAATTATTTTTTCGGGAATTCCACCCCTAAGAGGATAAGATTGAGTGTCAAAGTTTGAATGTAACTTTTTATTTCCTTAATGGATTTACTTCAAACTTTGTATATTGGTTACTCAGACGACGAAAGTGAACACAGAGAATTTGTTTTTTGAAAATTCCTACCCTCAGGAGGTTAGATCGGGTTTCTAAGTGTGTATTAAACGAAACTTGTTATTCCTTCAGTGGATTAAATTCAAACTTTGTATATCGGTTCCTCAAGTGACGTTAGTGAATTCACCACTTAAACAGGGAGTTCAAAGAGAGGTCCCAGTTTGTGTGTGTGATTTTTTTCATCGTCGCTGATGTGCATTTAAATTCATTTTAGTTTTAGTTAGTGAAGATGAAGAGCGCTTAGATAAGTCTAAGCGCTCTTCATATTCATATTCATATTTACTATGTCGCTGAGATATACAAATGTATACCCTAAAATGGGGATACTTTCAAATAGCGGGGTAACTTTGATGATTACTTTTTATGGATGCTTTTTTATTAAAATATAATTTTGTATGGAACGCAGGCATTTGATTTCTTTTTGTTGGCATCTTTAACTGTTCAGTTATCTTTCTTCAATGCGTCAGCGTTGGTATTGATAACGTTTCTCGTTAAAAAAAAATATTTCCTCTACTTGCAAAACCAAGAAATAGTGTGTGGGATAACTTCAATGCTACAAAGGTTGGTATTATTTTTGTCGATTTTTTAGTTATGTCAAATGATGAAATGATATCTTCCGAGTAAAATTAATTGATTGCCTTGGGTAAATGGTGGCCATATTTTGTTTTATTATGAGTATTTGGTCCTGGGTTTATTTTGATAGGTGGTACGGGGCAACATTGATATACAATCAAAGTAACCCCAAGATTAATTTAAGCAGATCTCAATGTAATAAGTACAGCTTATCAAAGATACCCACTTTTACAGATAAAATAGTGTGAAACTATAAAAAAACGTCTTGTACCCCAATTACTGGAACTATACGGAAGAAACACTTGCAAAAGTGTTGCAAAAAGTTACCGATGGAGTTAAGCGATGTAAAAGAGCTATGAGCGAGCAAATTACATTGATGAAAATAATTGTGTAATGATCTCAAAATTTCTTCAACAACGACTGTTGATTGTGTGGTTCCTGATATTGTAACTAAATGTATAAGAAAAGTTGATAAATTTCTCTAATTAAAATTAAAAAAGGCTGATTATTTAAAGTAATAATTTAGTAATTAAACATTGATTTTTCTTTTTTCCAAGGAGTTTTGAGTTTTTTAAAGATTTTCAGTTTTTAAAGATTTTAAGTTTTTAAAGATTTTAAACCTTTATTTAGTGTTTACAGTTTGATTGTTTTTTGTGTCATATATTCGATTATCCTAAAACTATTGTTTTATTTTTCAACCTAGTAAACTGCTTAAAATCTGTTATCAATTTAACCCCTGTAATCAAAGTCACCCGATTTTTAAATTGCTCTAATTTGAAATCTAAGTAATCAATATTTCTTTTTGTTTTCGCTTTTTACTCCTGTTAAAGGATACTATGATATTCCGTCATAAAGTCGTGGGCTATCAAAATAACCCCATTGCAAGTATTAAGTTGAATCGACACTTAGTGAATTTTTACACCAAAACTATAAACGCATTTTTTTTTTATTGTCCTATTATGATAGCAGGTCCCAAGTTGCCAATACAGTATTTATTTTGTATTTTTCTAGCATAAACTGGCAAAGTTATGATCAATTGAATTTTAAAATTAATCAAAGTATCCCCATTTACGGTACTGCGACGGAATCCTTGACTCATTTCATTTTAACTAGCTTTTGCAAGCAGCTACGCCTAAATGAAATTTTCATAGTTTTTTCGAGAGTTTTCATGAACCACTAGTAAAATACACATCTAAATCGAATCAGCCATTTTAAGATTACCATGAATAAATATACAGACAGAAAAACTATCTAAATAAATCATTGGGGTACTGGAAACGGAGTTAGCAACAATATGCAATTCAGTTATTTTGAGATTACAGTTTTTTTTTATAGTCTCCTGTATCCCCGAAGGGGTAGTCAGAGGTGTAATATTACACCCACAGTTCGCCCTGTTACATATTAGGACCCACGTCATAGGGGGCGAGCCTATTACCGTTATCGGGCACATTGGCGGACTCCGTACCGTGTAATACTTTGCCCGACCCGGAAATCAAACTCGAGACCTCCCGCTTAGCAGACGCATACGCTATTCACTTTTCCATGGAGGCAGTCAAATATTATTTATTTGTAAAATCTGCCTGTATATAAAACCCTTGCGTTACTGATTGACTGACAGACATGCTACAGCCGAAACAACTTAGCGCAAGTAGATGAAATTTAGCATGTATGTTCCTTGAGGTATGTAGGAGCACACTAAGAGAGGATTTTTGGAAATTCCGTCCCTAAAGGGGTTAAACTGGCTGTCAGAATTTGTATGAAACTCTTCATTCCCTCAATGGATTAACTTTAAGCTTTATACCTATTGGTTCCTCATATAAAGTTAGTGAACACTTAGAAAGTATTTTTGGAAATTTTTACCTAAGTGGATAAAAAGGAGAGTCATAATTTGCATAGAACCTTTTATGCCTTCAAGGGATTAACTTCGTACTTTGTTTATTGGATCCACTAAATGACGTTAGCGAACACAAAGACATTTATTTTGAAATTTTTTCCTTAAGAGGGTGGAAAAGGGATTCAGAGTTTGTGTAAAAACTTTTATTTTTTCAATGGAATCACTTCAATCTGTGTATATAAAATCTTTTCGTTACTGACTGACTGTCTGACACATTACAGCGGAAATTACTGGGCGCAAGAAGATTAAATTTAGCATGTATGTTCCTTGAGGAGGGTGTTTGTACAAAATATTTTATCTAATCGTAATTTACGCGTGCAAAGCAGCGGGCAAAAGCTAGTAAAGGTATAAGATTAAATATTTAAATTATACTAGATTAGACTGTTTTATAATACTTCTTTCAAATCAGTGGCTTTCCGTATAAACTTATAACCTTCATTTATTATATTAAGTTAAAAATAATAAAATCCATCCAAAATTGATGGGTATATTATAAAAAAATCAACTATCTAAACCTCATGTTTCTTGCTTCAGTATTTTGGACTCTGCGATGATATGTCAGTCACGATGATTTGGCGATAATTTTCTAATTCTGAATGTAAGTAATAAGAGAACCACCAATGTAAAAAGAATATATTCAAACATTAAGAGGTTAAAGTTGGATGAAGAAACTCATAAACATGCATAATTATAATATAAACCCTGAAACATTGCACTGCATACAATGCAGGCAGACATAGAAACACCAATATAACTCACAGCTTTATGTACCTAACTTTTAAATTCATCAACATCATATCAGCCAAACGAAGTCATCTGCTGGACATAGGCCTCCCCCAAGGCTCTCCACATAGACCGATCCAGAGCCACCAGCATCCATCCGCTGCCCGCGAGTCCAACAAGATCGTCAGTTCACCTTGCGGGAGGCCTACCTCTGCTACAATGACCTGTGCGTGGCCGCCACTCCAGAACCTTTCTGCGCCAACGGCCATCCAACTTTTAAATTATTACAATAAATATTTTAATTTACCTCTTCCCTTTCATACTCGAAATGCAAAATCACACGCTTTTGGATTAAACGACACGCACTCATCCCTTTATTATTTGCTAAGTTCATCCCATATTTCAATTACTCAAATAATTGCTACGCTCCAATGATAAAACAATCAACTGAAATGATGCCGGCGTACACGGAAATTACTTTTGTCTCTTGGGAGCCCAACTTGTGTGAATTTCGTGTGTTGATTGATGTTTCATGTTGTGGCTTTTTGTCATTACACTGGCACAATCTGATCGATGTCGAGGGAGCCACAAAGCAAACGTTGCCTGGCTAAATGGAGTTAACCACAACGCGTTATTTGCCAATGAATTTGCAATGTGTTATGTTTTATGAACAGCTGTTTATCTTTTTGAGCGAATCATCGACTCCCGGATCCAACAGGAGACCACAGTCTCGGAATGTCAATATGGGTTTTGCCCTGGTCACGGAACCATGGACCCAATTTTCGTCCTCAGGATCGTCATGGAGCGGTACAGATCGAAGAACACGCCTCTGCATCTTCTGTTTCTAGACATGCAGAAGGCCTTCGACTGTGTGCCGCGACAGATGATCTGGTGGGCTCTAAGATCCAAAGATGTACTAGAAGCATATATTGACATCATCCGAGACATGTACTCAAATTCCGATTCCGTAGTTCGGACTGCTGTTGGCGACACAAAAACCTTTCCCATCACCGTTGCGGTCCACCAGGGTTCCGTCCTCAGTCCGTACCTACTCAGCGTGATATTAGACGTAGGTACTGTCAGACAGCATCAGAGCCACACATGAGCAGCCGGCATGGCGGATGCGGACAGGGGACGTCTTATCATAGTTTAAATGAATTTTCTGACAAACAAAGTATCGAAATATTTTTGTTTTTTGCTAAAGACGAAACTTCACTACACTGAATGGACATGAAAACTACATTTCTATTTGTGTTTTACTTAATTGCCTTCTGGTTTTATTACCCATCAATCAAAATTAATTACAGCTAAAGAAAATGCGTTTAGACCCATCAATTAACAATATTCATTAAAATTCAAATGAGGTTGTGGAGGATAAGGGTGTGGTGTTTCTCCAACTAGAGGGAGGAGCCTCTAACCAAGCTGGGTGGTCGTGTTGGTGGCCTGCAGGCCGACGGACACACTTTGGGAGTTGATATATGCCACTTGACGTGCGAAAGTTGCTAGGCAGTTTAGGATCCTTTGAATATTTCTCGCGTTTTTAGGTGGAACGGTATCATAGTAGTACCGTAGTCACTGATGTTGTCGTGTCATGTAGCTGGCCGCTACAAGGTAATAACAATAAGTGGGTTTTACGCTCGAACTGAAGGGTTAATGATTTTGACACTAATTGGCAATCGGTGTGACGTAAGGACGCAAAAGGTGCTTAGTAATTAATACATCCACCATACATAGACTATAATTGATTGGTCTCGCTCTGCTCTACTAGATGGAACCCTCATACTTGTAAAATGAGGCAGCAAAAACCATGCCAACTGGCGTGGTTGAGCCTGTCATACTGACAGCCGTATGTTGGGTGCATATAATTATATCCACCAAATTAATTACGCAAATAATTCGCTGTACAATGCCAAGTTGTGCTTTTATTCCGTGTAAAAATAACTCAGCCAAAAATAAGAAGGACTCTGGGATCACATACCATCTGTATGATACCAATAAATTTGTAATTTCTCCCTAAAAATACACAAAACCGAAAACGCCATTCAGTGTTGCTGCTAGTACAAGAATCAATTTCCCCACATTTGAGATTTTTAGTATGTAAATCTATAGTTATTGTATTTCGTTATATTTTACGTTTTCTTTTATCTTAACTATTTAGTATAGTTTTTGTAGCTACTGTCATCGGCTTTCGCTAAATTGTATCGCTTCTTGAGAGTGCTGTAAGGAATACCAGTTTGTTGCGATACTTTGTACACCGAAATCCCTCCTCTTTTGAGAACAGATACCGCATTTTCTAATGAATCCACTGTCCAAGAAGCTTTTGTGGTTGTCCGAGTTCTTTTACGTGGCATCTAAAAAAAAAAAAAAATAAGCATTTATATCTCTGAACTAACTAAATGGGGTAATGGGAGCGATGTCGGGTAATAAGAGCCTAACTAGGCTCCCATTAGCCGCTGAACACCATTTTGAAAAGTAATAACATAAATATGTAATTGTATTCTCAATCACAATTCAACTATTTGTACTTGTTAGTTAACGAATCTGGAGATATAATGAGCATAACTACAATAAAATAAGATTATGTTTTCATGCTTACCTTGATCCTGGCAATCGGCAATTTCTTGTAAGCGTGGAGCGAAAAACACACAACCGTCCCTTAAGACTAAACGAATGGCACTAACGGTTCGACCGCGTCAGGCGAAGTTTGTCGATTGTTGACGGAAGTAGCCGAGTACTTACGAACGCGCAAATGTGTCTGCGTTCCGTTCAAACGCCATAGCTCCCATTGCCCGACCGCTCTCAATACCCCGCGTTCCCCTATATTTTATCTATTTCTATATTATTTTATGTTTATACCTTTACAAATAAGGTGAAAATGTTAGTTGTTAGAAACTGAACATCTTTCCCAAGTAACATGGTTTACCTAATTAAATTTGTAATTAAGTGTGTAAGATTATTGTTTAATTCAAAGTATTTTTTACGACTATTCATTGTAAATTAATAATGTGTAACTAATTTTACATGGACTAGTAGCATGGAAATAGTAAACACTGTTTTGGAAACACCTTATTTCCTCTATGGTTATTTCTAATAATAATTTGCAAAATACTATAAGTACATATATAAACCATCATAATAAAATGAGACCTAATCATTCGATAACATACCCCCCATTTTTCTCATAAAGGAACATATGCGGTACGCTTAACCTAAACATAAATATATTGATGCTTTTAATGAATTGTCATTTTTTAAGAATTTGACACACAGGATAAAACATTTTCCCACTTACTCGGGTAACTGTTGAGAAGCTGACAACACAATTCTTCACGCATGCGTCTTGTTGGTTTTTTTGACACACACTTTCATAATGAGCTGCCTCATTTATGGACCTTTTTTTCTTAGGCAGCGCGTCGTCTAGTAAAGCGAAGCGATACCAATCATTTGAATAGGACATCCACACAAAAATTTATTGGAAGATTAACAAACCCCATTAACTTTTCGTTATAACGTGTCAGTTATCATTCAATTTATTGACGCGGAATGCTCAATGATAATATATTTATGGATTCATTTCGATGCATCGATAGCCGTGTTGGAATGTAATTAATTTTCGTTATGCTGACCTATACTGGCGTCTTAAATTCTTGTTCAATATACGATTCCCTCCTACTAGATTTATTGTGAGTTGGGAATAAAGTAGCAACGTTTTTATGCGGAAATTATTAACACACTTCCATTGAATACACAGACTAACGTTAATGTATATAACCAACCAACTTAAGTTACATTTTATACGATGAATATTTTGGCAACCAGACAGCGAAGAATTATGACAATGAGTTTTCATCACAGCGTCTTTTGTTATCCTGATTGTCTGTTTATGTAAATGAACGCGTCTAAAGCGAGAACATTGGCGAACGTTACAGAATTGAAACAAACGGGAGTTTTGATTGACAATAAAAATTACAAAGACCGTCTCTAATGATTTATTTCAGGGTTGGTTCATTAATATTGTTGTGTGACACCGCAATGTTCTGCGAAAATTTGGTACCGCTACTCCATATGATTAATGTTCGATTCGAGATTTCCTTTATTGTTGATGCAACATGGCTGTCAGTGTTTTTTGTATGAATAATCTGTCATCTGTTTGTATGAAGAAGAAACAGGTGTGAATATACAATACGTCATTTATCAATGCTTGACATAACGATTGAATTAAGTAACTCGGTGATTAATAACGTTCTGGGAGTTTTGTCATCAATTTTCTGTTTTAGAAATGAATAACGAAGCAAGAATTGTAAGTTCAATACAATACATACTTTTTTTTTAATGTGGCATATAGGCATGTGGGATTATGCGAAAGTGGCATTTTGCGAATGTGGCATTGTACGCCTAATCCTACTGGTACTCGTATCTACTAGTGATAAAACAATTGGTTTGCCTAGCTTATTCCTATGCATATTTTGATTCTCTAATGCTCTTTCTTAGGTGTTCGCTCAGATAAGACCGCGCACGGCGCAAGTTTTATATTGTTTTTCCATATACATGTAACAGAGTTGCATGCTCATAGAAAAAGAAAATACTCATATTGAGATCTTTCATGAATATATAAAAATTTTGCGTTACTGATTGACTGGCAGACAAGCTACAGCCAAAAATACGGGGCGCAAGAAGCTGAAATTTAGCATGTATGTTCCTTGGTAATTATAGGGGTGTCCTAAGAAGGGATTTCCCGAAACTGCCACGGGATCCGGCAGAAACAGTTATTGTGCGGGCGTAGCTGCGGGCAACCTCTAGTCTGATATAAGTCTCAAGATGTTACAACTCATGGGGCGAAACCACCCATTCTCCTTTGAGACGCTTGCCGATCACCCATTGTAGACCTTGTTTACTGTAAGAATCAAACAAAACATGTAAATAATATATCCAATTAATAAATCAATAACTGTGCACAATAACTACGAAAAAACAATCAAATCAATTTTGTTATTTAGAAAAAAATACTTACACGAACGGCCGCGCGATGAGCAAAATGCCGCGCTTCACGACGCACCTCACACAAACCCATCACCACGCAGTCATGGGGGCACTGAGCAGCACGGGATTTGCGTCGGGGAGAGAGGGTGAAATTCTAAGAACGTACTGAGAAGCTTGTAGTGAAGCAGTTTAGCTAAAGTTGAAATTTACAGCAAAGAATTTATGCGTGAGCAAAATGCTCATAGCGCGCCTTCTCACGGGTTAAGCTTAAACCGTATTTGGGCTGCAATCCTTAAAAAGTCGAATAAATTTTTTGTAGTATTAGGTGAGCCGGGTCTTTGAATATTTTACAAAATAAAGTTGATTTGGTGCCGCGTGCGGTTGAAGTCTGCGAACTTTAATTTCCCGTGGAGAAACTCTGAGATTTTTCTTTACATCACCTTGATTCACCGCGGTTAATTCAGTACGTGATATTTTAGACGCTAAATAAATGTGCGTCCGTTGTCGAGTTCCAAATGAAATTACGTTCTTGTAAAATTCCAGTGTTTGACGCACTGGTTTTGGCTATTTTCTTTTAATTAATCAGGGTGCAATCAAGTGTCAATAATAAGTTAGCTTTAAGGATTATAAAATATTCCCTCCCATCTATTTTTGGCACCAAAAACTCTAAGCATATTTGAATGTTAGTTTTCATATATTGTTTTAATTTATATTTGTTTTCATTATCTTTTGATAAATCTTTACCCGACTACGCAAACAAGAAGGTAATGCGTTTTTATTGTATGTATGCATGAGGTTTCTTCAATAAGCCTTAGGCCTCCCTCACATTGGTCATGAGGCGTTCCTCGAGCGTACGCTTGGCGTCCGTTTGGCGTGCGCCCGGCGTTCACTTTGTACTACAGAGTGAACGCCGAGCGCATGCTGGGCGTACTGTCATACCCCTTCTATGTATGTATCGTTATGCTATAGAGCATACGTCCTATTTGCAAGTCAGCAATTATGTTAGTGATATATTCAGGTACCGAACCCCGCAGACCTCAGTCTGCGTCTCAACTCTGTCTCAAGCGGTTTGTGTCTGAAATAAAACAACGTATTCCCAGAGACGAGTGGCAAAGACAAAGAATGGTTTATTTTGAACTATAGAAGTAAACACATGATTCAAAATATATTATGTCTATATGTCTACCGACAATATACGACAGATGGCCAGTACGATACATGGCCAGTGCTAATACATACTGTGTAGATATTAAACCTTCAACAGTTTCGGACCCTACTATCTGTGTCATATTGTCCAAGAACAATTACTCGTATACGTCTTAAACTTCATAAAAGTGTTTTATAAAACGTCCTCTGAGAGGGTCCCAATAACATTTGGTGGCAGCGGTTTTTCGCCCTCGCGAGAACCGAGACGTGATGGGTTGCGAACCACGTCGCCGCTGCCGTCTGGAGAAATATAATTTTTAGTTCCCATAGCGTTCCCACGAGCATTAGGGATATAGACACAAATATACGTATTTTAAAAAATAATTCTAGTTTTCTAATTTAGACACGAAGTTGTACTGAATAAAATAGGGTTTAAAAATTACCTGTTACCTACATACGTCTATTATACAGAACTATTGAAACCGCTGAGGTGAAATTCTTTATACCTACTTGTTTACTTTGATTATTGCATAGATCTTATGTGATTTACACTTATAATAACATCTAGTATTAACCATGGTTGACATTTTTAGCTTAATCTTCTTTGACTCTACAAACGTTGCATGAAGTGGAATCTTATTGTATTTCTAATAGATATGTTCCTTTTTCAACTTCGTGCAAATTTTAACTGCACCAAACTTTATAGTATTTATTTTCGTTGCAAGTTTTGATGCACTTGTACTAGTTGTTTCCGCCTACGACTTTGCTATATATGTACTTACTATTTTCATGTATAAAATCGAAATCTTCTAACTATGGTTTGCGCAAAAAAGTAATAAACATCCTTCTATCCTCATAAACTATCGCATTTATAATTGTTTGTTTTTAATTTTCGTGTGAATGTGGGGCCAACTCTAGTGTCTGAGTTTTCAGACCGCCCGAAGGCCTCCGACATGGCCTAACGATTCTTATCCTGAGAGCGGTCCAGGTTCTTGACCCGGACCGCTCAGATGTAAATGCCACAGGTGGTCACCCATCCAAGTGACGCCCTGTACAAGCGTTGCATAACCTTACGATCTGTTACGAACAGCAAGCCAAGTCTCGCTATGAGCGCTACACATTTATAATAATAGTAAGATAATCAGCACCCAAACTGCAGTTTTACTAGTAGTAAAACTGCAGTTTGTTGTAAATAAAAGCTATTCGTATTGGTAAATACGAGTAGCTTTTATTTACAACTTAAGTACCTTCAGTGTATACATGGAATTATAAAAGTCGTAGTGCTCATGCATATTTCCATTTATTGGAATGCTGCAGTATTGACTTTAAAAGTAATGGCTAGAGGTATACGACCGCAGCCACTGAAGTAGCTATATATTGATGTTGTGTAGTATAAAATCAATAACATCTATCGGGTCCCGGTCCTAAGAGAAAACGATACAAAAAGAAAATATTTTGTATTTTTACTGCCGTGGTAAACAAGACAGTATAATTAATACTTTTATGGTTTATTGAATAAAGATATAACATTGTTGTTTCACATTGATTTGTTATATTATTGCTCTTCTTGGTAACTCTTGATCATAATAATAATAATATACATACTTAACTATACTTTCTTTTTTTTACGTGGTGGAATATCCCTTCGGATCTCCGGTTTTTCTGGAAATGAGAGCCGGAGTATGTAGTGTTATCACTAAAAACCACCTCGACTGCCAACCAAAGACCTGTCCAGTCTTTCTGCTATGGCGTCATGATCAAACAAACTCATTCCCAGGGAAAGCAACAGGCCCTAACCTGCCCTTACTGGCAGCTTATCGGTGCAAAGTATTCAAAGTCGGCGACCGGAGCTCCACATGCTCTGGTGGCCCGCGACCCCGTTTGCGGATCTTGGCTACGCCGCACTTGTCTTCGGGCGGGATCAGCCCTATCCCGATCCCGCTCAGCAGCCTCCTTTTGAAGCATAACGATTTCACAAAAGGAGGCCACTGCGTCCCAGCCCTCCTCGCCCATCCAGCATGGCAGCAATAACTGCTGGCGGGCACACTTAACTATAATACTACGCATTGATATTCTGGCTACTTGGAGTTTAAGATAGGTTACTGAGTAGTCTAGAGCCGAACTCTTATTAGTGGGTCGTCGAATTTTGTTAATAATAGGGGTTAAAGTATGAAATTGCCGTTTTATTGTAATAGGTACTTTGAATTGACATAGAATATTCACGGTTTGAGGTTTTTGAATGAAACTTTTTTCACATGGTTTCTATGATGTTCTTCTTTTAAAAATGTGAAACATTTGAATATCGACTTTCAATTGTTTTTGTTATTCAACTTAGACAAGAAAGATGGATACTGCGAAAATTCGAGTGATTTTTGAATACGAGTTCCGACGCGGAAGTAACGCGGTAGAAACAACCCGCAATATCGATGTTGCAATTGGAGAGGGGTCTGCTAATGAACGCACCGTGCGATTTTGGTTTAAACGTTTTCGCGATGGAAACTTCGACTTGAAGAACGAGCCACGAGGAAGAGCGCCCACACTGGTGAATAACGATGAATTAAGAGAGATGATGGAAGCCGATCCAAGTCAAACTACCCAGGAATTAGCGGCATGTTTAACGTTACCTTACTCACAATATTGACTCATTTGCGTCAAATCAATAAAATACGAAAAATGGGTGCCTCATGATTTGAGGGGTGTAAGGAGTTGAGACTTCCACCTGTATCAACCCAATTGTCAACCTCACCTGCTCGCGGTGCACCCTGCAGACCAACGAACGAGGCCCTGGCGACCGACATTCTGGCGGGATAACCAGACATCACTCCAAGCAGGCAGAAATACCTGTACACAAATTGCACACCTTAAATTCACGGGTTTCCCTATCTGAGCGGATAGGTTTTTTGTACGTCAGATGGCAATCGGTACACAACGGTAATAAACCCAAAAATAAAGCCGAATTTTTAGAGAGAAGTATGGACAAGTTACAAAATGTATTGCGGATAAGAAATAGGGCGTCGCCACAAAACGACGCGCAGACACATCGTCCTACATCTGCGAATAGTTTACTAGGGCTACCGAGTCATGGACGGGGTCGGCTAACGACGCGAGTCCCAAATTGTAACTTGAAGATACGCTTCGCTACGTTGAATGTGGGAACACTTACAGGGAAGACAAAGGAGCTGGCTTCACTATTCAAAATAAGAAACATAGATTTTGTCTGCCTACAAGAAACTCGATAGAATTGATCGAAAGCTCGTAACATCGGAGAGGGGTACAAGCTTATGTACGTTGGTGAAAAGCACGGAAGAAATGGCGTAGCAATTGCTGTCAAAGATGAACACCTTAATAACATCCTAGAAATAAACCGAACTAATGATAGACTAATGGCTATAAAAGAGATCATAGAGGGACAAACCATAAATTTAATATCTGCATACGCTCCCCAAGCAAGTTGCAGTCAAGTGGAAAAGGACATCTTTTGGACCACGCTTGAAGGGGTACCTTCAGCAAGAAACTGTAATACTAGGAGGAGATCTAAACGGTCACATAGGAGCATCGAACGATGCATTCAATAGAGTGCGCGGAGGTCACGCCTATGGCACACTAAATGACGTTGGGAAAGTCATACTCTCTACGGCGGCAGCATTCGATCTAGCTATCGTCAATTCGTTCTTTTCGAAAAAGCTCGAGCACAAGATCACGTACAAGAGCGGGGCAACATCATCGCAAATTGACTACATCTTAATCAACCGAGCTTATATCGAGCGCGTCACAAACTGTAAGGTGATCCCGGGAGAACCAGTTACTACCCAACATCGGCCTGTTGTGATGGACATGACGTTTAAGATAACAGCCAAGGAGACACCGACACAAATCCCGGATCTCACGAAATGGTGGCACTTAAAAGGTGCCAAAATTCCCGAATTTTGCGAGCACCTTGCGCACCTCGAGATTGACGAGAATGCAGACATTGATACTATATGGGAACACATGCGCAAGTCCATCATTACGGCTGCAAATAAGGTTCTCGTTCGCACAAAAGGAGGTCGAAGTGCAGAAAAGGAAACATGGTGGTGGACAGATTCAGATCAGACTGCAATACATAAAAAGAAAACCGCCTTTAAGACCTAGCAATCCACTCAAACACCAGAGGAACGAGAAGCTTACAAAATTGTGAAAAAACAAACTAAAAAGGTAATAGCCAAAGAGCAGGCTAACTCCCACAAAAACCTTTACAAAATTCTAGATAGCAAAGAAGGCCAAAAACACATTTATAAGCTCGCGAAACAGCGTTGCCGGGGCACAAAAGATCCTGCTAGGTGTAGAGCTATCAAATCTCCAAACGGCGACTTGTTGTACAAAGACAGAGATATAATAAAAGCTTGGCATAAACATTACAAACAACTACTGAACCCAAATAGACCTTTAACCGAACTTCCAGAGGCACATAAAAATCTGGGTCTCATATCACCAATACATCCGAGTGAAATAAAGAAAGCTTTACAAAAGATGTCCAACAAGAAAGCTATAGGACCTGATGGCATCCCAATAGAAGCTTGGAAATGTTTACGCGAGCGAGGCGTTGCACTGCTGACTCTTTTCTTTAACTGCCTGATGCGATCTTCTAAGATGCCTGATGCATGGATACTGAGCACTATAGTCCCAATTTATAAGGGAAAAGTCAGTAAGTACGAGTGCGATAACTACCGCGGTATCAAGCTCTTAAGCCATACGATGAAGCTTTACGAGAGAGTGATTGATAGTCGCCTAAGATCCGAGTGCGAACTTTCAAAAAAACACTATGGCTTCGTATCCGGCTTATCGACCACCGACCCGATGTTTGCTATTAATACGATCGCAGAGGAGTATCGTGCCAAAAACCGACCATGGTACGTTGCATTTCTGGACATGGAAAAGGCATTTGATCGAGTTCGGAGGGAAACAATCTGGTGGAGTCTACGTAAAAAGAACGTCCCTGAACAGTACATACATCAGCATTATCGCCGACATGTGTATGGGTGTGCGAGGTCGATGGTTCGGACAGTAGTAGGGGTAAAAAAGCCAATAGCGGTCACAAAGGGTGTTCATCAAGGTTCGGTACTGAGCCCCTTTTTGTTTTGCTTGGCGTTAGACTCTCTCACTGAGGCAGCACAACACTCAGCGACATGGACATTTATATATGCAGATGATGTAGCCATATGCACCGAGAGCCGGGCCGAGTTGCAGCAGGCTCTTTTGTCATGGAAACACCAATTACAGACCGGTGGCCTAAGTTTGAGTGTTACTAAAACTCAATTTATGTCCCTTAAAGAACCAGACGCCAGCAATAACAGCCCGATTTTGATTGATGGACAGTTAGTCACAATGTGCGATCAATATAAGTATCTGGGCAATATGATGCACATTTCGGGGAGTATAGAGGCTAACATTCAACATCGGATAGCCGCAGCGTGGCTAAAATGGTGAATAGTGACTGGCGTTATCTGTGACAACAGAATGCCTGTCAAACTCTAGGGCTTGGTTTACAAATCTATAATAAGACCAGTTCTTACGTACGATAGTGAAACATGGGCCGTTACCAAAAAGAACGTGCATACCATTCAAGTTGCCGAAATGAAGATGCTGAGATGGATGTGCGGCGTAACCAAGCTCGACAAAATCCGCAACAAGTTCGTGCGAGGAAACTTGGGTGTACGCGATATTGCAGACAAAATGCAGGAGAGTAGGCTGCAATGGTATGGCCACGTAAAAAGGAGGCCACCGGAATACGTAGAAAACTTGCCATTACAACTCTCGATCCCCGGTCAAAGATCCAGAGGCCGACCTAAAACGAGATGGAGAGATGTAGTGTCAAGAGATATGAAGAAGTGCCAGATATCCAAGGAACATGTCGAGGACCGAGCGAAGTGGAGGAGATTGACAAGGAAGGCTGACCCCACCACCATAAGGGATTAATAGCCAGGAAGAGAGAGGGTGCCTCATGATTTGACTGATCTGCGAAAAGAAACGCGTGTTGAAACTTGTGTTGCCATGAAGAATCGGTACAGAAATGAAGTAATATTGGATCGAATTGTGACATGTGATGAAAAGTGGATTATTTATGATAACCTTAAAAGAAAAATGCAACGGCTGACCCCAGGTCAAACGTCACAACAGTGTCCTAAAGCAAAGTTTACCAATAAAAAGGTAATGGTAACTGTTTGGTGGTCTCAGCATGGTGTTATTCACTATAGTTTTCTCCGATCTGGTCAAGCAATAACGGCAGATGTCTATTGTACCGAACTCCGAACAATGTTGGCAAAACTAGCAGTTAACAGCCCCGACTCATGAATCCATCTTCACCATTATTGCTCCATGATAACGCGAGACCTCATACAGTACGAGAAACCGTTTTGACCCTTCAGGAACTGCAGTTAGAAGCCATTTGTCATCCTCCGTATTCGCCAGACCTTGCTTCAACGGACTACCATTTTTTTCGTGATTTGGACAATTATCTACGTGATAATAAGTTTTCTTCCCAGGAGGTAGTACTAAATGCTTTCACACTGTTTGTGCAGTCTAGATCCTCAGATTTCTATTGCATAGGCATAAATGACCTTTCTATTAAATGGCAGCAATGTACAGAAAATAACGGTAACTTTTTTGATCAAATAAATGTGTTAAAAATTAAAAAATAAACAATTTTGATTATCAGTACAAATCGGCAATTCCATACTTTAACCCCTAAGCAGTCTGTGGTGGTATTAGTTCTAATGACCACAACGATAGGGGTTCGATCTCCCCAAGGAGCAATACTTTGAGTAATCAACAAACAGGTAGTTGTTTCAAGTCTGAGTGTTCCTTTTGACCGTTAATTGGATCTTAGTAAAAATTCATACATAGTGTGGGAGTGTCTTATCATGTTATACATCGCATTCATGGCTATATTTTCGTAATTGCGTGAGTATGTGTGAACTTGTTTATGTGTGTGTGTGCGCGTATGTGCGAAGCGTGTGTGCTTGCGTGTAATGCATTTGATTCATAGTTCATACGTGTGTTCATGAGTGTGATAAAATAATCGTTTAGTTACTTAGCAAACAATATTTCTCATGCATCATAAATTGATATTAATTTAAATTCCGTCATAATTGTTTGTTCGATATGTAGTCAAGATGAATCAAACGAGCCCAAACTCGATAGAGTTTTGTCATTTAATTACTGTGGTGGTGGCTATAGGAACTCACCTATAGCCACCTTTCAATTCCATCATCAGATCATCTCTATGCCATAATATTTTTTTATTGTCATCCAATTTGCATACGTTAACAAAAGTTCAGCTCAATCGGTAACTGGAAAGTGGATCAAATCCACTTGCGAGATTTGATTTCGGACATCGGGATAGGTGAAAGTAAATAAAAAAAATGCTCATAAAATAAAAACTACTTTTTTCAATTCAATTCAATTCAAATCATTTATTTGTTCATAGGTTCATTATAATAAACACTTAAACAAAGTCATACTTTTTTTTAAATTAAGCTAGATGAGGCCGGTGTTTCCTAACTGACTGCCCTGAGAAGAAACATCCGAAACAAACTCAGAGGTCATAGTCTCTTTTAAAGTCCAGATAATTATTTAAAAAAAAAAAAATAATAATAAGTATACAACATAAAGTATAAATATGTGAGTACAATGTGAGACGACTATACGAGTGAGAGACTAAAAAATAGTTATATTTTGATAGAATTGCAGCAGCAGTTCAGAGCCGACCAGTCCTGGCAGACGGCACCCGTTCACGAGTATGACGTGAGACTCAGCCATAGCTTAGCTCAACCATTTTTTAGGGAACCAAACCACCCGACCCACAACGCCACCGTAAGCAAGACTTTTTAGTGAGCATGACGACCCAGAACTGCATGACAATCATCACGTCAATTAGAAAAAAAGAGAAAGCGACTACATGGTGCTCACATATTGACAATTTTAAGTTATCTATAGGAATATCATCATGATCTATAATGGTATTACAATAATAATAATTTTACAGTCAATAGCATAATCTAAATTAACAAATGAATGAATAATAGCATAATAACAATAAAACATCCATAATAATGGCATTATGACTCAAAAGCATAAATACAGCAGGGTAAAAAAAGAGAATTACAATTGTCAGTAAAAATAATATTAAATTTGGATGTCATGTATAAAAACAAATTCAGTATGATAGCAAGATTAACATACAGTCATATAAAAGTACTTAATCAAATGTCAAATTTAATCATGAAAAATTAAAAAAGTCATCTATATAATAATATGTACTGGATGTATAATGTCCAGAGTCAAAATAATCAATATATAAATAATTTATGTATATGATAATAAGACTAACATACGGTCATATAAAAGTAATGAAATGTCAAATTTAATAATAAAAGCAATAAATACTATATAATAATATGTACTGGATGTATAATGTCCAGAGTCAAAATAATTAATCTATAAATAATTTAAGTATGTCCAGTGTATACATTGAGCTGGTCAATCCCATGCGTTTTTATCATTCATATAATCTAGAATTGTATAGTATCCATGTCTATATAATTTTGCTTTAACAATGCTTTTGAACGTATTATATGGTAGATTTCTTATACCAATAGGTAGTTTATTGTAGAAGCGTATACTTTGCCCCACGAACGAATTGCTGATTCTGTGAAGACGAGTGGCATGCACAGTAAGATTGTGTTTGTTCCTGGTATTCACAGAATGTATGTCAGATTTCTTTTTAAAATAACTAATATTTCTATAAACATACTTTAAGTTTTCAAAAATATATTGAGATGCTACAGTCAGAATATTTATTTCCTTGATTTTTTCTCTGAGGGACACTTTGGGACCGAGATTGTAAATAGCACGAATGGCTCTTTTCTGTAAGATAAAGATGGTGTTGATGTCTGCAGCTGTCCTCCACAGAAGAATTCCGTAAGACATAATGCTATGGAAGTAACTAAAATAAACTATCCTAGCCGTATCTACATCAGTAAAATGTCTTATTTTTTTAACTGCATATGCTGCTGAACTGAGCTTGCCCGATAGCTTTTCAATGTGTGGGCTCCATTGAAGTTTCGAATCTATGGTAATACCTAAAAACACTGTTACTGAGCCTACCTGAATCAAATTTTTATGGGACCAATTCGAAACGATTCCGCATCAAACAAAAAAAGAATTTTAAATTGGTTCAGAAACCTCGGCGAAATCGGTAAGCCAAATTGAGAACCTCCTCCTTTTTGAAGTCGGATGGTTCGGCTTTACACCGAAACCGAAGATTCCTAGGCGATTTGGGAAAAAATGGACTGTATTTAAAGGATGGCGAGTTCTGGTCGCCTAGGATTGGAGAGGGAGAGAAAGTATGGTGTAGAAAGGAACCTCTTACCTTGCACGGCAATTTTCTTCTTCTCAGAAGGGCAGTCTCCTGGTGTTTTCGAGATGAAGCTGCTTGATTCACTACACTACACTAATCACTTTCACTCGCGGGCGGTTTTGTTGAGTTTTGTATAAGGGGTAATAATTATAGCGGTGCGGTGCGGTATGGCGGACAGGTTCTTAGCGTCTCGAATGTTCTGCGTCACCGTTGAGCAAGGCGGCCAATAGGGAGGTGTTTCGGGAGGGGATTTATGAAAAGGAACCCTCGGATTGGCCGAGCAGCGACGAACCATTGACGTTGACGTGATTAGTTCTCGATGGAAAGGTAGATGGCACTACCATATCCCCTCGGCCCTAAAGGGTTGCCTTTAAAAGAAATAGAATTTAACTTAGCTATGTTGGGTGTACTACCGCATAATCCATCAATAGGCTAAGACAGCGATATGATAATAAAATTAATCTAAATTAATTTTAGCGAAAACTACAAACGCAATAACAGCGAAAAGTACTAACTAAATACTTAAACTAAGAGGTAGATCCAACTTTAGGCTAGATCTCACTGAGTTGGAAGCGGACAGAGACGTATAACAGGGCGCACGTAGCTCCCCTTCGCGGTTTTCACGGTAACAACGTGGGTTGTACCGTCTTTGGCAGTATGCAATTTCTCTACGATGTCTAACGGCCATGAAAGCGGCGGAGCATTATCATGTATTATGACGACCAACGTACTCTCCTGTATAGGGGATGCAGGACTATTCCACTTGGATCTAGCCTGAAGCTGGTGTAGATATTAAGCACGCCAGCGCCGCCAGAACGACTGCACGAGTTTATCCAGCAGAGTATGTCTCTGGAGCAAGCTTGAAGAGTCTGCTTCAGGAGCCGGAAATGACGATAATGGCACTGTGTTCAGAAAATGTACAGGGCTTAACGCGGATGGTTCTGCAGGGTCACTACTCAATGCCGTGTGCGGACGCGAGTTGATCAGTGCCTCGACTTGTGCAAGGACAGTTAAAAGCTCTTCGTAAGAGAGGATCTGTTGACCTATAACTTTGAAGAGATGTGTTTTAATTACTTTGACCATGCTTTCCCAACATCCACAAAAATGTGGTGATGCTGGTGGAATAAACTTCCAGTCAATATGATTTATGGAAAGTTCTTCCTGAAGACGAGTACGATATTCTTCCCTGAGAAACTTATAAAGGGTCGCGTAAATAAGAGCTTGCGCCCACAAAACAAGTGCCGTTATCCGTGTACAAACACTGTATAGGGCCGCGCCGTGAGAGAAATCGTTTAAGTGCTGCCAGGAATGACAGCGTGCTTAAATCTGTCGCAGCTTCAATATGCGTAGCGCGCGTCGTTAAGCATGAAAAAATACATAGCCAGGCTTTACGGCTTTTAACACCTCGACCACGCACTGGCGTATACTGCAGTGGTCCTGCGTAATCACAATCGATGTGTGTAAACGCTTTAGCAACCTGGTTGACGCGCTGGCTAGGGAGATCGGCCATGGGAGGGAAAGTCGGACGCGGACGAAATTTGAAACAGACGTTACTTTATGTATTCTGTGACGAATTATTCGTCGAGCGGCTAAAATCCAATACTTATGCCTAAGTAAGGACATAAGCAACTCTGGACCGGCATGGAGGTGCTTCTTGTGATAAAAATCAACAAGAAGGTCAACAACATGATCATGTCGCGGCAGAATGCAAGGATGTTTGCAGTTATAAGGTTCATCCAAATTTGACAGACGACCCCCAACGCGTATGACGCCGTGTTCATCGAGAAACGGCTTGAGTCTAAGGATAGTGGGAGAAAAAGGTACATTGTCTTTCAAATTTTGAATGTCGTTACTAAAATGAACAGCCTGTACAGCTCGTAGTAACTTACATTCTGCGAATTTGATATCAGTACTTGATACAAAAGTCTCATTAGGTAGGTGTCTAAGAAACCTATAGACATAAACGATGGCGCGGAGTAACTTAGACCACGATGACATGCGTAGTGCGAGTGCATAGATGGGAGACTCCGCAACCTCAGCAATCACGGGATAAGAAACAGACTTCCGTTCGGGTACATCTTCGTCTTCTGCACCGTGGTCAAAAGGTTGCATGGGCCATTCTGACGGATCATGGGAAATCCAAGAAGGTCCACGATGCCACAAAGGATGATGCAGAAGATTAAGTGGAGTGACACCACGAGACAAGCAATCTGCGGGGTTCTCAATACCCGCGACGTGATTGAAACAAGTAGCGGGAACAAGTTCAATCAATTTACTAACGCGGTTGGCGACAAAAGTCTGCCAGCGATGAGGAGAAGAATGAATCCAAGCGAGCACTACTTTGGAGTCGGAAAATGCGTATATTTTATTAATGGGGTAGTGGGGCAAAACTGTGTCTTGAACCTTGCGGAGCAACTGAGACAGCAGAAGGGCCGCGCACAACTCCAGTCTCGCAACCGAAATGGTTTTAACAGGCGAGACCTTAGACTTGGCACAAACTAACTGCACCGAGTAGTTAGAACCAATGCGGGCTTGCAGATATACGACTCCGCCGTAAGCACGCTCGCTGGCGTCAGCGAAACCTATTAAGTTGATGGTACATCCATCTACCAACCCAAGATGACGCGGAATAGTAATTTGATTGAGCGCGGTAAGCTCAATACAAAACTGGCCCCAAGCGGCGACAATATGGTCAGGGGGTGTTTCATCACACTCACACTTTGATAGCCAAAGCTCTTTGATCAAGAGCTTGGCGTACAAAATTGTGGGAGCCACAAAACCCATTATGTCCCATAGTCGAGCCACTGTGGACAGCATAGTGCGTTTGGTGCACTTATCATCTGGTGGTGAGACGTCAAACCGAAAACTATCGCAGGATTTGTCCCAGCGTAAACCGAGAAGTTTATGCGGTACAGACTTCTCAAACTCAATGTCTGGAGAAGCTTTATGAGAATCTGGTATGCGTGCGAGAACCTCCTTAGAGTTGCTTGTCCATTTGACAAGATCAAACTGGCCTCGCTTGAAAAGCTGAATAAGCTCTTCACAAAGCGAAATTGCTAGCGGAGCTAATATGACACTACAGGCAATGTCATCCATATACAAAGCGGCAGTGTAGTATAGTATAGTGAAGCGTAGCGTAGCTTAGCATAGCATAGCATAGCGTAGCATAGCATAGCGTAGCATAGCTAATTAGTGCTTTATCTTGCACACAGTTTTAGCACCCACCTTGATTTCTTGAAGAACAGAACAACAACAAGACGTAATACAATGAGAAGTATGTAACGTAGGTACGGTACCCATAATCACATACCCAAATACCGTCTCAATAGCGGGCGGTAAATCATATCGCTCACTACGTACTATTTTAGTTAGTAGCAAGTGCGGAAATATTGAAGCTCCGATCAAAAGATCAATGCCTGCCGGATTCGCAAACTCCGCGTCTGCCAGTGGTAATGACTTGAGGTGAGTGAGTGATGCTACGTCTACATTAGCATTCGGCAATGCGTCCGTGATACGCTCCACGATAAGCGAAGAAATGTTAAAATTAATATCCCTATCAAAACGCGAATGTATTTTAATATCTACGGAACCCTTGCAATAGTTTTGATTGTTTTTCTGAACCGCCGATCGCTTTGACTATTGAGTTAGTATTTTTAAAGTTATTCCACAATCCGAGGCGTTTGAACAACTCAAATGTTATTAAATTGGTCTGAGACGCGCTATCGAGTAGACAACGTACCATGTGCGGCGACCCATTAACATCATAAACGATAACTTGCGCCGTCGCTAACAGAACAGTCTTAGACGTCATACACCGCGGCTTAGCACTGTTCTGATCACTACAAGCGCGCGAAGGCCGTCCGCGCGTGCACGCCGCCCGCGCAATGGATGTCGTACACAACGATATTTCATTCTGGATGGTGGGAGGCGCAGTTATCGTAGCCTGCACCTGCGACGTAAGTGTGTCAAGGTTAGCTGCATGGCTTGATAACGGGCTACCTTTATCGAAATGTAACAGTGAATGGTGTCGTTGATTACATGAGCGGCATCTCGTTCTACTAGAACAATCACTCGTTTTATGCTTTATACTTAAGCAATTAATGCATGTTTTGTTTTCTTTTACACATTTGAAACGAGCGGTCGGATTTAAATTATTAAAAGCGGGACATTTATAGAAATGGTCGTGCACTATATTACTGCACAGACACTTCTGTGAATTAATTTTATTAGATTCCGAGCATGTTACGTAAGATTGTGGATTAGGGACCGAGTTATTATTACTATTTCGCGCTTTATTCAACCTTTGTTTGCTGCTGCCAGTGTTAGACGGGCCAGGTGAACCAGACTGCGTATTATGAAATATTCGACACTGATCTTTGATGAACGAAATAAAACTATCTAGTGTAGGTATTTTATTATTGCGTTCCGTCATCTCGAAAGCACGAATTGTTTCAGTGTCAAACTTTTTTAAAGCGAGTTGAAGCAACATAAAGTCGGAAAGATCTTCTAATTTTAAGTTCCTAAGAGAGTTAACCGCGGTTACGAAGTTATCTATAAACAGCTGGAAATTCGAGACAGATGCGGCACCGGACAGTTTAAGATTTAAAGCTTGGTCAAAGTAGGTAGACGCTAGGACGCGCGTGTCTTGATACCTATCAAGTAGTGACTGAAATATGACCTGATAATTCTCAGCACTAGGTGTGACACCGGCAAATACGGACTGGGCCTTCAGTGACAGTTTACCTATTAAATAGTACAACCTGTCAGCATCTGTCACAGAACCATTATCGTGCACTGTAGACTTAAAACTCGCATAGAATAACGGCCAGTTTCGTATATCGCCATCAAACGACATAATCTCGATTGGCGGTAATCTCGGCGTGCGGGCCGCGGCAACGGGCTGTGCCGAAAATTTACCCTCCAATTGCGATTGTATACGCTTAATAATACAATAAAGATCTTCGAATGAGGTGTACGCCTGATAATTCGGTTTTTCATCAGGATTGATAGAAAGTAATCTTGTGTTATAATCGTCTAACAACTTATGAAAATCTGTTCGAATATTATCTACTGTCATACAATAACTAAGGAATGATTCCCTATTACTATCGCAAATAGCGGCGATTTTTGAGCGCTCATAGATGTTTTGAATACGCTCAAATAAAATATTGCGTTTTGCTTCTAAGATTGTCATCTCTTTGTCTTCCGACACGCGCGACTTCTTTTGTTGTGACATGCTTACGTAAGTATAAGCTAATGAGACCGAAACAAAATAAGAATATCTAATGTACCTATTATTTTACCTAAGTAGGCTAAGTAGGCAACACTTTAGAGCTGTGGAATTAAAAGTTGCTCGAAATATGAGATTTATAAGACAACTATGATAGTTCCAGAAATAATAATTGAGTAAGTAGGTAGCTACATAAAAGTTTACCTACTGATGCAGGCGGCAATAACCATGTGACGGTATAACTGCCTAGGTATAGCGATATAACGAGGTTTTACGTATAAAACGTAAATGAATCCGACTCGTATGGATAAAAAAAAATGGTTCGGCTTTACACCGAAACCGAAGATTCCTAGGCGATTTGGGAAAAAATGGACTGTATTTAAAGGATGGCGAGTTCTGGTCGCCTAGGATTGGAGAGGGAGAGAAAGCATGTTGTAGAAAGGAACCTCTTACCTTGCACGGCAATTTTCTTCTTCTCAGAAGGGCAGTCTCCTGGTGTTTTCGAGATGAAGCTGCTTGATTCACTACACTACACTTATCACTTTCACTCGCGGGCGGTTTTGTTGAATTTTGTATAAGCGGTAATAATTATTGCGGTTCGGTGCGGTATGGCGGACACGTTCTCAGCGTCTCAAATGTTCTGCGTCACCGTTGAGCAAGGCGGCGAATAGCGAAGTGTTTCGGGAGGGCATTTATGAAAAGGATCGCTCGGATTGGCCGAGCAGCGACAAACCATTGACGTTGACGTGATTAGTTCTCGATGGACAGGTAGATGGCACTACCACGGTTAAAAATAAGGAAAGTTATCGTATAATCACTAGCGGAAGAGTTAGGTCATACTTGATGCATACTTTTTGAAGCTGGCCTAAAAGATTTTCTGCCCTAAAAATTAAGTAAGATTATATTTAATTTTTAATTAGTGTTTTTTTTTCATTTAAAACCAAGTTTAAAATGATGGTATTTTAAACTCAGAATGAATGATTAAATTAATTTAAGGATAAAATAACTTAAAACTACAAAGAAATAAAAAATATATAATACAATAAATGAAATTAATATATATATTCAAAGGGTGTGAAAAATATTTCTAATTAGAGTTCATACCAATTTAAAATAAATACCAAAAATTATTCATCCAAAAATACAACGAAGAATCTAGATATCACCCTAATCACCCAGCTGCAGTATGAATCATAGTTTACGACCTATTCTCATACTTAGCCAATTTATACACAAATAAACAAAATTTTTCCGAGGAGTATAACCACAAACACTGCGACACCAGAATTTTATGCATTATTTGTGCTGATTTGTATAAAACTTTATGACTGGAGAAGGAAGTATCTTCCATCAAAGTTAAGACCCAAAATAGTTTCAAGTTGTTGTTTTTGAATTTAAGTTTTACTACTGGAGTTTGGATTACAGACGCGAGAACTGTGCATTCCAGCGCTAGCGGTCATTAGTGTGTGTTGATTAGCACATCTTAAACTTGTAGTGCCAAATTAAAACTGCGATTACCACATTTGTAACACCGAACTACTGAATCGGGACAGGCAAAACGCTCCCATACTAATAATTTTATTATCAAGATCGAAAGCTACTCCTTCTGGACATTTGTCTTCGGAAGCAATTTTTCCTTCTTCTAATGAAAACGGTCTTTAATATTAAAAAGCGCTATATTTTAATAACCTTTTATTCTTTTTATCCTATCTAATGGCTGTAAGCCAGTATTGCTACGATTGTCTTAATAAATTCTCTAGAGGAACATTTAGTTTTTAGGTACCTATTTAAAAAATGATAGCAAAAGCTTTTCGACAGTGCAAGTAAACAAAGCGGAAAAATAAGAATAAAATGGCTGTTCGGCTTTGTTTTCCCCTATAAATAGTCTCGTTTAATAATCTCCGAGAGCCTCCTTAAGAATAAAATTTCAGTATACTTGTGGACATGTCTTAATGTCAATACAAAACAGAAATGTGTGGCATCATGCATTAGTATTGGATTACAGGCTGTCAGTTCAATTAATTTTGTACCGGACCGAGTTAGAACGATGTAAATAGATGTCTCTCGCTAATACGTACCTATGTTTTTGTTGTATGAGGTTTTACTGCGTCATAGCCTGATAGATAAATTGAGTATCTGTCACTTATCATGATATACCTATTAGCGTTCATAGCGAGACTTGGCTTGCCGTTCGTAACAGATCGGCAAAGTTAAGCAACGCTTGCACAGGTTGCCACTTGGATGGGTGACCGTTTGTGGCATTTTCATCTGAGCGTTACCGTGCTTCGGAGGGCACGTAAAGCTGTCGGTCCCGGCTCTTGTCTAAGGATAAGGGTCGTTAGGCCATGTCGGAGGCCTTTGGGCGGTCTGAAAACTCCGACACCAGAGTTGGCCACACACTCACACGAAAAACAAAAAACAATGATATACCTAGCTTCCTACGTCTGTGTGGGTTGACAAAACTACAATAGATGATATAAACAGAGTGAATTAATGCTTAGGGTTACCTGTTGTGTATTTGAAGTGAATTTATGGTTTGGAAAATCGCCAGTTTTCAAGCTACACACTTTGAGAATACAGTCCCTAAATTCCTTATATTGCCGCAATCTAAGGAATTTTGGGACTGTATTCTAAAAAAAAAGAATATACAATTGAATTAGAAGAATCATTTACCTAATTATTAGTGCTACATTTGAAGAGTTCCCAATCTTACCCGTTTCGATTAATATTTCTTACCTTAGCTTTATAGGTATTTCAAATACAAAATCACTTTCAGACGATACCGATTTCAGGATAATCGTACTAATTTGATTACTTGCAGAAATTTATAGAAATTAATATTTTCTCATTTACATTTTTACAATATTTTTCTGTGTAAATGTTTACCAGTTATTCCCAGATTATGTATATATCCTATAGAATTACATTTAATCCAATGTAAATATTATCATAATATTTATTGCCAGGTCCAAATAGCGTCTATTAACCTTTAGCTGCCGACCTGGTCTAAACGTAGCACTTACGCCGACGTGACGACTGAGAGACGTCAAACTTTAAGTACTGAAATAAAATGTGTATTTGCATGCCACATTTTTCTATTTTATACATTAAAAAGATTGGTGTTTGAGGTAACAAACTACAGAATTAAAAAAAATACACCCCATTTTTCAGGTAAAATCAACATTTATACGAGAGATCACAATTATTTGGCACTAAATTTTAAGGATTTACTTCAGTCTCGTTTTTCTCTAATATTAAGTAATTAACAACAAATGAACTTAAAATATGTTATCTTCTATAAACTATTATCAAAATAAAACATAAATCTTACTTCTTAGTTTAAAAATAAAAATAATGACAGACCTCGAATATTTGGTACATTCACAACGGACGTTTGCAGTCAATGCATATTTGTAGGCAGCAAGTAAGGCACATTGGTTTCGTGCATTTTCAGCAACAGTACTTCGTTCGCCTTTTCAACCGACTGGGACAGATTGCACATGTCTTTCTTACACCTGTATCTAGATTCTGATGTTTTAGGTGGTGGAGGGCATATCGGCGGGTCCAATAACTCGCTCGGTACTTACGTGCTTAGTCGCAATTCTCGTGGGATCCTATCATTGTAGACGCGTAATTTCATTTCCGGGAGGACTAGTTCACGTGCCAGCAAGAGTAAAAATCGGCCACGACTGATGTCGCCCTTGTTTGACTTCATCAGACTCTATAAGCTAACACACATGAATACCGAGGTGACGACCGTGAGACGTACGGAATTTAGTACATAAACACCGTACTTACGTCTGTGAGACGTCGATCGCTCCAATACGGAGACGTGTTCACTCGCCGTGGGCGCAGCGTCGCCTGATGGCTTGCGACGCGGAGGGAGGAAGGTAGCGGGAAGGGCGACGCCGAAGGTGGCGTGATTTTAGAAATATTTCAAAATTAAAAGTTATTACGTCTGTGAGACGTATAGGTCGGTAGTTAAAGGTTAACAAACATACACACTCCGAAAAAGGTCCAGTACAGTCAAGGGTTAAAGTTTAGAAACGTGCTGCCTCGATGGGGGGTGGGGGTTGGGAGGAGGTGGAGGGAGGGTGAGGGGAAGCCATCCCCCCACTCCCGCCGCCGGAAACATATAATTTTTTTTTTATGGTTTTTTTAGGTACTGTGTGTGTTTTGTACTGTGAACTGAGTCTGACTCCGGGTGTGCTCCCGCCAAAAGCTCTCGGTCACCCCTGAGTAGGAGCTCCCTCAAGCTTCTGGCTCCCGCATTTATAAAAAACACTCTAGGGGCCTACTCCTAGAGTGTTTCCCCGACCCGTGTGGTCTAGGGACCACAAGACTAAGTGGGGTCGGGGTGCCCCGTGTCGGTTCTGAGACTAAGTGCTGTCTGCATAATAAGTAAAATAATAAATAATAAGGGTATATTTACCTTTGTTTTATTTCCTTTTTCCAAATTTGCGTTAAAAAAAAATGTAGTTGCTTTCCGTTTGCGTTCCTACTACACTAACCTAACCTAAAAATTAAGAATTTTGTCGTAGTTTTTTTTTTATAAAACGGCGTTTCCGGCAAGAAAATCATGTTGCATAGGTATGAGAAGACCCCCTAGGACCCCCTAATATCCTCACTTTTCGTCCATCGAGGCAGTACGTTTCTAAACCCAACCCCAGTCCACTTGTAAAATTATGTGAAGTTTAATTTAGGTGCCAGTACAATAAAAACATCCAGACTTTAATGACTAAATATATAATTAACAAACAACTCATGTCATAAAATCAGTAAATCAATTAAAATTCAATCAATAACTTGCAAACAAAGTATAACATAAATGTTTCAAAATCGTAAGTTTATTATTCATTAGAATCGTTAGTATTCAAATGGAAGTAAAAGTTTTCCAAAGAGGATATTTTTTTAATTTTCTTAAAGCACTTAATGTGCTTCTGACTCAATGATTTCTCAGTCCACGCCCGATTTAATGCATTTCTTTAAAACAGACTTAAAAAATATTTGGTAGTAAAATTATCGCTATAATAGCTGAATAACTTTAAAAACATTTTTTGGAATTGTCCAGTAACGATTTACAGCATCTTACGACGCTACCTCAATGTGTTTTACTCGCTCTTTCTATCCTCAATTTTTATATGGAATCTAAATCTTTTCAAACTAATATACGCCATCACAAATCAAAATCTTGGAAGCCCCATGGATGGGATGGCTTGTAGGAGATCGTCGCTGGTCTCATCGCATGAGGCGCTATTGATTGTCACCGGCGGTTGGGGAACGGTGTAAGCATGTCATTATCATGTACGGGACCGCCTGGTAGAATTTAGAATCGTCTCTAATAGAAAGGAAGATAAAGTTATTAAATATAAGTTTATGAGAAGGAAAAGAATTATAGTATCTGAGAATACAGTGAAATAGCCAGATACAATGACGTAAATATACCTATATACTTATATTATGTGATCTGTAAGTGTTCTTACAGAGTATTAAGAAATTCTAAGCCGCAGATATGTCTTAGACATGCGATACAAATGTAAAAAGTATTTTTTTCAGGGTTATTCAGCATGTTTTTTTGAGTATGAATTCCTTTGAATATGACAATTTACTTATACATTTGTTAACCTAAAACTGTATCCTATAGTACAGCATACCATCATTAGAACAAAAAATAAAAATTAAAACTTACCATAAAAGTTAAAAAAAACTCAAGTAGAAAACTCTCACGAACTTCGTACCTTTTCTTTACCTTAGACAAGTCTGTAATGTCAAATTATCTAACTAGACGAATCCATGAAGAAAATTACTTTCTGTAGTAAGTCGGGAAGCTGCTAATTGCATTTTAACTGAGTTACAAGTTTAATTAAAATTTTAAGAGCGTATTCACCTGAAAACCGGAATGAGGGACATTCTTTTGAAGAGGTGTCGTGCGGCGCATTTCAAGTCGTCATCTTGCATCAGATCAACAAGGTATTTTCTTCGCTTCTCGAGAGTCGCATCTGTGCACATAATTATCTCGCCTTCCAGGGATACGTTCACACACTGCGTATAAATATAAGTTCATTTTAGAAACGAAAATAAATTTAATATGAAGTTTGGCATACTATATTTAAGTTTCGTACAACTACAGCAATATCGCGCAATAATTTATATTTTTATAAATTCAGAATGAAACCCAGGCCCACTTGCGTAACGTTTGATTTAAGTCACTCCTTAATTTAAATTTGTTGAACAGAATTAACAGCATAAAATAATTTAAGTTAAAAGTATTTAGCGTCCTCTTCCACAACGACAACTACGCTTAGATTTAGTTAAACATTTTATGAGGTCGGTAAAGTAGTTTCTACGTTTTGTTTCATGGCATGAAGCCTTTTTGTTACGATGTTATGCGTATGGTTTCGCATAAAACCTTAGACTATATATTCTTTGAGCATAAAACAAAACGCATTGTCGTCGCCTAGAAACGAAATGACAATTGACAAATAATAACTAGAAACTTTTCAGCATTAACCCTAGAACCCTACATGGGGTGCAGGTGCACCCCACACCGATTTGTTTTCTAAATATCTCAATTTCTTTAATATCCACGAATTCGCGCGTCGGAGTATTTTAGTTTGGTGTCAACCGCTCGCGTTACGTCAATACCGTGACGAGGGACCTCGTTGTGTGGTCGCCTGTATAAGTGCTGTGGGGTACGCCAGTACCCCAGTGTAGTAAAATTGTAAGATTATTTATTTATTACGATTGATGCATTTATATGTAAGAAGTTATTAAATTTGATAATTTATTAAAACAATAGTCTAATATGAATAAAATACAGATATTTTTAGATATTATGAAGGTAAAATTCAATGAAGTTTATTTATTTTGTTTCCGATGGCTGTCAGAAGTTTGAATTACGAAGAAATAAGCTCCATTCTAGACCACAAATCTGGCGAGGAAGAAATAGAAGTTGGGACCAGTTGTAATTCCTGGGTTCTTTACAAGTGTTCAAGATAAAATAATAAGCCAAATATAAAGTTTCAGCAGACAGTTTTGAAATTAGGTTTGGAACTGATACATGAACATTTGGAGGACCGTCACCAGATGCCAACTTAGTCCATTGCAGTGATCATTGAGTGAAAAGGACCAAATCCTACAAGCGCTGTTGCTCAAACTACATTTAACTTTGTGTAATAAGGCTGATTTGTGATCTGCTGTTACCGATTGTGTTTAATAAAACGTATTTTCATGAATCGTTTTTTTATTTTAAGGATTACAGTCATTTTAGTATGGGGTGTTCCAGCACCCCAGTGTAGGAATAACATGTGCGCCAAAAATTGTAGGATTCTAGGGTTAACAATAACACAAGTAGGTACATTGTTATCAGTTATATCATCATCATCATGTCAGCCTAGGGACGTCCACTGCTGGACATAGGCCTCCCCCAGCTGCGTCGTCCGGTCCAGTTATATAATTAAAGATAATTTTCGTCGCTAATGACAAGATTCCAACATCAGTGTGACAGTTCTTAAATAAAATGAGTCACTAAACAGCCGATTTTCGGTAATTAATTTTGACAGTTCTTAAATCATACATACTCGACAAATGTTTCGTTGTGCAAGACGCTAGTGGTGTTTAATACTTTTTTTCTCGTTAAATATATCTTAATTCAATTTAAGAATCGTTGTGCAAGTGAGCCTCAAACTCAAATATGTTTATTTCAATAAAAATGTCAAAAACTTTTGGACACGTCAGAAAGTCATAGATATTAAATACTGGTTTAATAATCTGGCCGTCTTTTCAATGCTATATTTAATCAATATTGCACAATATTACTGTAGGTGGGACGCCTTCACGGAATTGTTGTTTACCTTAAAAGAAGCCTGCATTCTGTACTAGATATAACTTTACTTACAAGTGCTATGATTGGATTCAAACCCACATCCTCATAGTCGCAGGTTTTATTAGTATAAAATCGTAGTTAGTATCCCAGTTTTAAGTCATTGTCGTCCTACTAGCGTTATCCCAGTTGCAGCGTGGGGCCCGCATACTACTCTTATCTGATTTGACTGAATATTGGCTTTTTCACAGAGTGACTGCCTGCCTGTTCTTCGCAACCCTAAGGAATAACGATACTCCATGGTTTAGACCAGAGCCAGTTCACTAAGCGGTACTCGGTACTCGCGATGATGACTGACAAAAATCTTTATGACACCCGGGACCGACAGCTTAGCTTGCTCTCCGAGGCAAAAGATAATTGACGATGGAATTCTTTAAAATGTCAATAGTGTGTTGGTATCTCCACTAGGCTATGGCTGCCTAACTAAGCCTATTTTTAGAACCCATAAGATAATTTTCATGTATGCTGCGGTTTGCCTTTAGTTGTCTGCATCTGACAATACAGCAACGATATTTGTTACTTCTGTATGGAAATTCCAGTAAACAGAATACGACGCTCCCATGTGTCCAAAACAGTTATTTTGTTCATATTTCTTAACACATTGTTTTTTTCTTTAGATCTATACAATGTAGTCAACACGCGACAATATCGCAGCTTAATATCGTGAACATCTTAGGAACGTGTTCAATGGCACCTTAGTAGGTATATGAGTTTGGCATAGGCAAAAAATAAAAGTTTTAGTACATAGTCGAGTCCATTTATAATTCAGACAAATACTTGTGGTCTCTAGTCATGTTTAAACTAACTTGAATTATTTCAATCAAACCTTAAACTTAAAAAAGATAAAAGTATTTAAGAATTCCGTGTTTAAAGTTCATTATATACCACCCAGGGGATACTTTTTAAATTTTGTCTCGTCTAATTTCTCTGATGCCTTCTAGTTTAGCGACATCAAGGCGGAGTTATACATTAAAAATGAACAGCGAAGGCGAACTTTTTTTGTCATGGAGCTGTACCATTGAGAATTTCGTATTCAAAGACAATAAAAAATATAAACAACATATAACAAGTTTAAATGCACATCCTGAAAGTAATTTGTTCAGAATCGGCAACTGAATCCATTTCCGTCATTTTTAATATTGTTTATTTTTAGTCTTAATAGTCGGGTGCAAAGGGTTCCCACCAAGAACTTAGGATCCCAAGCCAACTTCACCTGCAAGTGGTGCACCTGCCGATCAATGGGCGAGGCTTTGGCAAACAAAATATCGCAATAAGCGGCAACAGGCTCGCCACCTATTACGTGGGATCAAAACACTGGCGAAAAGTGGGCGTTTAATATGCCTCTGCCTACCCCTTCGGTGAAACATGCGTGAGTCTATGTATGTATGTATGTTAAAATAATTAAAATAACGTAAATTGTAGTCACTAATTTAAAAAAAAATTAGCTATTCGAAAATAAACCTTAAATCAAAGCAGAACGGCTTATTTTTAAATGCATTTGTTAAATGGTTCCACGTTGACTTACACAAACGCACACAGTAATAAAACACAATAGACGGCAAAAGACAATAGCACACAATTGACCACCAAAATGTCTATCATCTATCTTTCACTAACGTAGGTAATAAACAACGGGCAAGAGCGAGACGTAATGTCTCGTTCGCGCTGGCGTATGACAAGCGCAGCTGGTGATGCGCTTAGACATGTTACAAGTACAACCGGGAATATCTATCTATCAGTGAGTGCTGTGAAAACCTTTTTAAAAGTTCACTTGTTTACAAAATGTGTAATGGTGTATAATTTAATAAATATCAACAAGACGGCGCCGGTGTGGAGTAGTGAATTAATTAAGATACTAGCTGCTTTTGAAACAGTGAAAAGATGGGATTTGTGAGGAAATAGTGAAGTGCTACGTGGACTAAAGAAATGTGATTTAAGCCTGTAAGTTATTTTATATTCTATTATTGTAACTATTTAGATTCAAAAGACAACTTGCGCAGATTTACAGTGACCACGATTTTCACTTTTAATTGAGTTAATACTTTCTTTAAAAAACATTACTTACGCAAATAAAAATAAAAAATTCAATGCATGCATTATGATTGTAACGAGGTTTTCTAATTGGGGTGTATATATATATATATATATATATATATATATATATATATATATATATATATATAAAACGTCAGACGTAAAATTAGGTACGTAGCTCTGTAATTTTAAAAGTTTTATTTTATTTTAAATGAATATTAAATGCTTAAATATCATTTATGTTATCATACTGTGCATAAAATTGTGAAAGACATTAAGTTTGGTGTTTGAAACCTCGATACGAACAGTTTTTGGCGGACAGATCTACTACCAGGTGTCAATGGACGGATTTGAAATCATCTTTAAACCCGGGGAGTATCTTACTTATTAACTTACACTCCTCATCACACATTTACTAGGCTCACACCAACGTGAGCTTCGTCCATCACACACTGGCACAGTTTCTGTCTTGCTTGACAAGACAGAAACACGCCCCATACAAACACCTACTACACTTACACTTCACATTTATTTAAGTGTTTATATCTTTAACAAGGCCCCTATATATAATATCTTTATAAGTAATATAATATAAAAATTGATACAAATTAGAAAATTTGCCAAGATTATATTTTTCATTTACTACCTACATATTTTGCCTAATTAATTAAAAATTGAATAACACCTTTACTTTTAATAATATTTTTCATTTTCTGTTATTTGTCTACTGTTCTTCTAGCTATAAATATTTATTTAAATAAATATATTTATTTATTTATCTATATCTATAAACTCCTACTATTACTGACTTATCTCTTCTCTGAAATCTTGTTTATCTTTCTGTCCATAGGTGTTTGGCGTATCCTTGGCTATGAGCCATTCCACAATGAGCACTATGATGACCCGGAAGGCCACAGCGAAGGATCTAGAGAACAAGCTGAGAATAACCTTGATAGAATTAAAGAAGTGCCAGGAGGAGAATATACACCTACTGAAGGAGCGTGCAGACTGTGAAGAGGACATCAGGATTGTCAACGATAGGGTTTCCGACCTGAAGGCTCAGCTCGCAGAACTCCATATTGAGTATATGGACACACTGGCCCAGCGAGATAGGTTACAGGAGGAAATACATTTATTGACCGTTAGCAATGATGGCCATTCATGGTCTATGAGTCGCATTAGGGAACTTGAATGCTGTTTAGAACAATCTAAAATAAATATTAAATCCCTAGAACAGACTGTTGAGGAATTAAACAGTAGAAAAACTCAGAACCTTTATACAGAGGTTGTAGGTACTAGCTTAGGTCACAGATCTACTAAACCATTTAAATTAAACACAAGGGGCCTGAAACGACATAGAAAATATAATAAACTAAACAAACACATTAGGAAACTAATCTTTAGCCTAAAACAATACAAGAAAAATAAAGTAACATCCCAGCAATATAAAGTTTTAGTTTCTGAGCGTTCAGAATTGTTATTAGACTTAGAAAAGAAAAACACAGAGTTGATAAATAGTAAAATGCTGTATGATCAACATACTAGGGATCTCAAAGGTCAAATTACCTCTTTACAGTCTCAAATAGATAGGATGAACACCCAATATCAAAATGAGGTTCAGGATTATATTAGGAAATATGATGAGATAGCTCAGGTAGGTAGGCAAAATCTTGAGTATGTGAAACCTTTGACAAACACCAATACTTGCCTAAATAGCATAAAATCAACCATACCCACTTGTGAGTCTCAGAATATTTTTGATATTGACAAAAGTTATTATTTAGCAAATAATACAACAGATAGGTCTTCCTTAGGTAGGAATGGCACAAATAAAGTTTATATGTTCTCTGATAGGTTAGGTTTAGGCTTAGGTAGTTTAATAAATTGTGAATTGAAACAACACAATATTATTAATTATTGCTATCCAGAGTCTTCTTTTTCACATCTAATTGATAAATTAAATACAACAATATTTGATAGGGAGTCCACAATAATTATCTCATGCGGTGATAGTCAAATGGTGACTAAAAAAGATATAATTAATTTAACAGAAGTTATGTTATCGCTTCACAGAACATATGATTGCAAATTTATTAGTATGACTTTGCCTTATGCTTATAGTTTAAACGCTATGATGAATAGACATATTCATGAACATAACTTGATGTTATACAATTTGACATGGCAATATAAGGATTTTATTTTATTTTTTGACATCAATAATTTTATTAATAATTTTACATTGACTAAAGATACTATGTATATGCCACTATTTTATAAAAGACAAGTTGCTAAATTATTAGCATATAATATACAAAATGACATAGGTACATGTAGGGTATCCAAGAATTTAGTTTCTGTAAATAGTTCCTATCCTTATAATTCTTCTATTGAGAAGGCCACAAGCTTTTGAAACTTAAGAACAGGACAAAGGGTAGACATATTGAACTGACTGTAGCACATCAAAACATACAAGGTCTATCTGGCAAGGATTTAGAATTAGGTTTATATTTAGAAAATCATAGTATTAAAGTTATGTGCATTACGGAACACTGGCTTAAAGAATACCAGATTAAATTCATAAATAACACATAATACACAGTACACAGTGCCTTCTCTAGGAAACAAGCTATTCATGGTGGATCATTGATTATTGTTTTTAACATGTAAAGAACGGAAAGACATAGCTAGCTTGTCTATAACGGTGGAACTGTCATGCATTGAGCTTGAGCAGCATATTATTATATGTGTATATCGTCCTCCATTAAGTGACTTTAATTTGTTTGAATCTGTTATGGAAGATGCAATTAGTAAAATTAGGAGCAATAAGAAAGGGATTATAGTTTGTGGTGATTTTAATGTTAACATTCTTGAAAATTCAATATACACAATGGAAATGTTCTTTATTAATACAAGGTACATAAATTATAATATTTTGGTATCGCCTATTTAGTCACTAAACTATACGTCGATCGATATTAATCGATAGAAGGTATTATTAAAAAAAGGCGGGACAAAAAGGGGTTGCGACCCGGTAAATGGGAAACGCTGGTCTAGATAATGAGAAATTGTATAATTATCTCAATATATAAAATCCTTGCGTTACTGACTGACTGACAGACACGCTACAGCCGAAACTAAAGGTCACAAGAAGATGAAATTTAGCATGTATGTTCCTTGAAGAGTGTAGGGTAGCACTAAGAAAGGATTTTTGAAAATTCCACCTCTAAGGGGGTAAAACTGGGGGTCAATGGATTGACTCTAAACTTTGTATATTAGCTCCTTATACGACGATAGTGAACACAAATAATTATTTTTCTGGAAATTCCTCCCCTAAAAAGTAGGAGGTCAAAGTTTGTATGTATCTATTTATCTCTCTAATGGATTGACTACAAACTTTGTATATTGGTTTCTTAAACGACGATAGTGAACACTAAGAATTTCTTTTTAAAAATTCCGACTCTCAGGGGGTAAGATAGGGGTCAAAGTGTGTTACATATTATTCCTTCAGTGGATTGACTTCAAACTTTATATATTGGTTCCACAAATGATGATATTGAACACTCAAAATTTGTTTCTTTGAAAATTCCTCCCCTAAAGGGGTAAGATAAGGGTCTAAGTTTGTATGAAACTTTTGATTCCTTTAATGGATTGTCATCAAACTTTGTATATTGGTTCCTCAAACGACGATAATGAACACTAAGAATTTGTTTTCCGAAAATTCCTACCCACAGGGGGTAAGATAGGGGTTCGAAGTGTGTATGTAACGAAACTTATTATTCTTTCAGTGGATTGACTTCAAACTTTGTATATTTATTCCTCAAATGACGATAGTGAACACAAAGAATTAGTTGTTTTTTGGGAATTTTACCCCTAAGAGGGTTAGATTGATGGTCGAAGTTTGTATGTAACTTTTTATTCCTTTAATGAATTGACTTCAAACTTTGTATATAGGTTCCTCAAATGTTGTTAGTGAACACCAAGAAACGAGTTTTCGAAGTCGCTCCCCTGTTGGTGTTAAGAAAGAGTGCCCCATTTTGTAATATATAAAAATACATCAATGGATTCACTTGAAACTTTGTATATTGGTTCCTCAAACGACGATAGAGAACACAAAGAATTTGTTTTTCAAAAATTCCTACCCTCATGGGGTAAGATAGGGGTTCAAAATGTTTATGAAACGAAACTTATTATTCCTTCAGTGGATTAACTTCAAACTTTGTATATTGGTTCCTTAAATGACGATAGTGAACACAAAGTATTCTTTTTTTTAAATTCCTACCCTCGGAGGGTAAGTTAGGAAGGCAAAGTGTGTATGAAACTTATTATTCCTGGAGTTGATTGACTTCAAACTTTATATATTGGTTCCTCAAACGACGATAGTGAACACTAAGAATTTGTTTTTAGAAAATTCCTACCCTCAGGGGGTAGGGTAGGGTTTCTCAGTTTGTATTAAACATAACTTATTATTCCTTCAGTGGATTGTCTTCAAACTTTGTGTATTGGTTCCTCAAATGACGATAGTGAACACTAAGAATTAGTTTTTTTTTTGGGAATTCCACCCCTAAGAGGGTAAGGTTGAGGGTCGAAGTTTGTTTGTAACTTTTTATTCCTTAAATGGATTGACTTCAAACTTTGTATATAGGTTCCTGAAATGTTGTTAGTGAATACCAAGAAACGAGTTTTCGAAGTCACTCCCCTATGGGTGTTAAGAAAGGGTGCCCTATTTTGTAATATAAAAAAACTTCAATGGATTCACCTGAAACTTTGTATATTCGTTCCTCAAACGACGATAGAGAACACAAAGAATTTGTTTTCAAAAATTCTTACCCTCATGGGGTAAGATAGGGGTTCAAAGTGTGTATGAAACGAAATTCATTATTCCTTCAGTGGATTGACTTCAAACTTTGTAAATTGGTTCCTCAAATGACAATAGTTAACACAAAGTATTCTTTTTTTTTTAATTCCTAACCTCGGGGGGTAAGATAGGGAGGCAAAGTGTGTATGAAACTTATTATTCCTTGAGTGGATTGACTTCAAACTTTGTATAGTGGTTCCTCAAATGACGATAGTGAACACTAAGAATTTGTTTTTAGAAAATTCCTACCCTTAGGGGTTCAAAGTGTTTGCCGGAGCCTCTATGAGGGAGTCGTGCGGTCGATGGCCCTATACGGGTGTCCCATCTGGGCCGAGAACCTGACGGCCCGCAACGTTCGGGCGCTACGCGCACCGCAGCGCGCCATGGCCGTCAGGATAATTTGTGGCTACCGCACGGTCTCCTTCGGAGCCGCGACTCTCCTCGCCGGATGTCCGCCCTGGGACCTACAGGCCGGGCTGCTTGCGTCGCTTTATAAGTGGCGCCGCGAGGCCCGGTCAGTAGGCGGAGAACCCGCGCCTCGCGAGATTGAGGCGCGAAAGGTGGAACTCCGACAGGTCCTAGTGGCGGAACACGCAAAGGCCGGACTACTGCTCATGCGGCGCGACATTCCGTGCGCCCTACTAACACACTTGAGCAACAGCCACTGCACCGTGTGCCACCTAGAACTTAGCCCACACAGGAAATCAACGCCGGACACGTCGCTGTATCTTGTCAGCGCCTACTTTCAGTACTCGGATGACATCGCCACACATCTACATCACCTACACACGGTACTGGACACCCTGCGAGGTCACCGAGTGCTGATAGGCGCTGACACCAATGCGCACTCGCCAATGTGGCATTGTAGCCCGCGAAACTTTCACGGAAGAGGTAGTGACGTCAACTACCGACGGCGTCAAATGGAGGATTTCATCGTTGGCCGTGGCCTCACCATCAATAACACGGAGAACCAACCACACACCTTCTCCACGGTCAACGGTGAGTCCAATATAGATCTTACCCTGACGACAAGAGGCGTCATTATAACCAACTGGAAAGTACATGACCAAGAAAGTTCCAGCGATCACAGACTGATCACCTACGAGGTATGTGGCACACGGTCTACAGCTGCAGCCGCGGAACCGCTGGGAGAGCCGAGGAAGTTCCGCGAGCGCGGCGTGGACTGGGGACGCTTTCAGACTGTGTTCTATGAACGTGTGGGACGGATTGACTGGAGAAAGCCTGCAAATGTGATATGCAAGGTCTTTACAGACATGATTGTGAGGACAGCGACTGAGTGTTTGGGTGAATGCAAGAACGGTAAGCGAGCTAAGGGATACGAGTGGTGGTCTCCCGCACTGGAGGCCGCGCGTAAGAAAGCGAACAAAGCGAGAAAAGTATGGCAGACAGCTAGGAAGAGAGGTATGGGGGTCTTTGAAGAGATTGCGCGCAAGAATTTTCATGAGCGCCGCAATAGTTACAGGGCCTTGATGGGAAAGGCGCAGACCGACTTCTTTCGGGGACTTGCTGCCGACGGTAACCAGGATCCCTGGGGACTGTCCTACCGGGTGGCTAGTGGGCGGGCGAGACCGCCCCCCAACGTCATCAACGGCACCAGGTTCTCGGAAGGATTCGCCGGGGACGCACAGACCGCCATGGGGGTCTTGGTCAAGGCACTCTGCCCAGACGACAACCCCAGCGCGGATAGCGCATACCACCGCAAGGTGCGCCTACTGGCTGCCTGCGCGCCCTCGGGTCGCGACGCACCCCCCCCATCATTGAGTGTGGTGAGCACTATAGTCAGGGACTTACCCAACACGGCACCCGGCATCGATGGGATCACCGCCCGCATGGTAAAACATGTGTGGCTCGTAGCTTCCTCCGAGCTAACGCGTATTCTCGGACTTTGCGTTGAGGAGGGCACTTTTCCAGATACGTGGAAGGACGGCCGGCTCATTGTCCTGCCGAAAGGCAACGGCAAACCGCTGACTGATCCTAAAGCGTATCGCCCTATCACGCTCCTTTCGGTCCTAGGTAAGATCTTGGAACGGGTCATGCTCCAATGCGCACCTTCCATCTCGCGCAACATCTCGACCTGCCAGCACGGTTTCTCTCGGGGTCGCTCAACGTTATCAGCACTACGATCCCTTCAGGACGTAGTTGCCTCCAGCCAGGCCAAATACGTCCAGGCATTGTTCCTGGACATCTCAGGCGACTTTGACAACGCGTGGTGGCCCATGATCCTGCTGAAGGCGAAGCAAGGTGGGTGCCCGCCCAACATCTATCGGATGTTGGTCGGCTATTTTACCAACCGCCGGGCTGGTCTCTTCGTCGGCAGTGGGGTTGTGTGGAAGCTACTGACCATGGGCTGCCCGCAGGGCTCAGTCTTGGGACCCTCTCTGTGGAACCTACTCATGGACGATTTGTTTCGGTTACCATACCCAGACGGGGTTCAACTTGTCGCGTACGCCGATGATGTTACGATTCTCATTGAGTCTAAATCTCGCGCCGGCATCGAGGCTTCAGCCTCATGCGCCATGGATCTCATCAGCCAGTGGGGCCAACGGAACCGGCTGGGCTTCTCCCCCTCAAAGTCATATTCTATGACATTGAAGGGGAAGATGCCTGGCCGCGCGCCGACCATCAGACTCAATGGGATCTCAGTCAAGAGCGTGCAGTCGACAAGGGTTCTGGGTGTGGTAATCGACTCGAGCATGTCCTTTCGGGAACATGCAGAGTCCATAGGGGAACGTGCCGCAGCAGCATTCGGAAAGATGTCGCGAATATCCGCCTCGTCCTGGGGCGTGCGTTATAGGGCCCTCAAGGTCCTATATCTCGGCACCTATGCCGCGATACTGACGTACGCCGCGGGGTGTTGGTGGAGACGAACGACCACGTTCATGGTCAGGAGCGTGTTGTTGAGGACGCAAAGGCCTGCGCTGATTTTACTGACGAAGGCCTACAGGTCCGTTAGTACCGCGGCTCTCCCCGTATTGGCGGGAGTGCTACCAGCCGACCTCGAGGTAAGCCGGGCAGGCAGGATCGACGATTGCCGACACCTAGCCAGGGACGACTTTAGGGCCGAAAGTAGACAAATTTCGCAGGAGGCTGTTGCCGCATGGCAACAGAGATGGGAAGGTGAGGAGAAGGGTAGGGAGCTCTATCGGTTCTTCCCGGACGTGGCGGCTCGGCTCAAGTATACTTGGGTCGAGCCGGACTATCAAGTCTCGCAAATTCTGACTGGTCACGGATGTTTTAGAAAGAGATTGTTTGATATGAAGCTGTGTGAGGAAAGCGTGTGCTATTGCGGCGAAGAGGACGAATGCTTGGACCACATTTTGTGGCGGTGCCCCCTTTATGAGGACATTAGACGAAAGATGATGGATGGGATTATCAGTCCTGAGGGCCCTCCGTTCTACGCCGAACTTGTGAACTCCGAAGCGAACTTCCGGCGGTTGAGAGACTTCGCGCATAACTGGCACAGGACGAGGAGAAGCCTCGAGGAGAGTGAAAGGACCCAGGCTGACGACGGAGCCGTTAATGTATCGACAGCTGTAATTACAGCGCCTAGCCTACTCGCATAGTAGAGCCGCCCCTGAATGGGGAGAGTGGCAAAGGGACGAAATTTGTAGGGAGCCTGCAACGGGCGCGCGGGAAAGAGCATACAGCAAGTACCGCGCGTCTCTCCCATGATTCGGTCCATATACCCATACGGGTGGTGGGACCATGAGGTGGTGGAGGGAAAGGTCCTAGTGGCGGAATGGCGACAGCGACTCACGCACCCCAGCGCGGGGCTTCGCTGCATTGAGGCAGTGAGGCCCGTACTCGACGAGTGGCTGGAGAGACGACACGGCGACCTCACCTTCCGGTTGACACAGGTGATAACCGGCCATGGTTGTTTCGGCCGGTTCCTGCACCGCATTGGCCGGGAGGAGACGCCCGGATGTCACCACTGCGGAGATCGCCGTGACCCAGTAGAGGACACGGCGCTGCTCACCTTGGCGGAATGCCCTGCTTGGGCATCGCAGCGCCGAGACCTAGTCGCGGCGATAGGAGTGGTCGAACTCTCGCTTCGGACCTTGATTCGTTCCATGGTTCGAAGCGAGATGTGTTGGGACGCCGCCGCCTCCTTTTGTGAGACGGTGATGTCGATCAAGGAGGTGGCAGAGCGGGATAGGGAGCCCATGCGACCTGTCTCCACCCGTAGAACCGGGCGTCGTCGCCGGAGGGCGTTCAACGATCTCCGGCCACCGTGAGTACACGCCTGCGGACGGCGGGCCTGTTATACCGCCCCCCGTCCGCGAGGCCCGAGAGGCGGCGCACGTGTTCCGCGTGCGCCTCTCGTAGCGTTAGTAGACTACGTCGTTCTTTTCCGCTTGTAGTATGAAAGAGGATGTATGAGGACAAGTAAGATGGATGCAGATAGATGGATGCGAGGGACGGGGCCCGCTCGCGCGGGCCAGCTCAGGTGGGGTCGCGGCAGTAATGCTAACGCAGATCCGCGACCCCGCCATTCAATGGGTCGGATAGAGGAGCACCATGGTGGTTTTAGTGGGTAGTCCCGGCGCTTCTCGTCGGGGAGTCTCCAAACTCTCCCTAGACTGAGTCCCTTTAGGGGCCCAGCCTGGGGGGTAAGCCCGTAAATTGTTTGGTTTCCACCATGAGTCAAAAAATAAAAAAGGGGTTCAAAGTGTGTATTAAACAACACTTATTATTCCTTCAGTGGATTGACTTCAAACTTTCTATATTGGTTTCTCTAATGACCTTAGTAAACATTAAGAAAATCTTTTTGGAATTTTTTACCATAAAGGGTTCAAAAGGGGTATCGGAATTTCTATAAAATCGTTTTATTCCTTCATTGGATTAACTTCAAACTTTGTACATAGGTTCCTCAGATGACGTTAGTGAACACCAAGAAAGCAGTTTTCGAAGTCACTCCCCTATAGGGCTTAAGAAAGGGTGTACCATTTTCTAATATAAAAAAACTTCAATGGATTCACTTGAAACTTTGTATATCGGTTCCTCAAGTGACGTTAGTGAATTCACCACTAAAAACTGGAGTTCAAAAAGGGGTCCTAGTTTGTATGAGACTTTTAATTCCTTCACTTGATTTTTTTCATCGACCCTGATGTGCATTTAAAAGTATTTTAGTTTTAGTTAGTGAAAACGAAGAGCGCTTAGATGAGTCGCGAGCGCTCTTCATTTTCACTAACTAAAATGTGGGATGGTTCTTTATATGACCAATACAAGCCAAGAACATAGAACCGTTATTTTGCTATTTTCATTTATTTTTAAGCAGGTAAGCACTTTTTATCAGTTATCTGCTTTGTCTAACTGCTGACCAAGGCTTCTCTCATTTTTTTTAACCTTAAATACTAAGAAAGGGTTTTGGAACATGGACAATTTATTTTATATTTTTTTACAATATCGCTGAGATATACAAATGTATACTGCAACGGAATCCTTGACTCATTTAATTTTAACTAGCTTTTGCCAGCAGCTACGCCTAAATTAAATTTTCATAGTTTGTTCGAGAGTTTTCATGTAAAATATTAGTAAAATACACATGTAAATCGATTCAGCCATTTTTAAGATTACCCTGAATAATATTCAGACAGAAAAACTATCTAAATAAATCATTGGGATACTGGAAATGGGTTAACAACAATATGCAATTCAGTTATTTTGAGATTACAGACAGTTTGTTTATTTTTTTATAGTCTCCTGTATCCCCGAAGGGGTAAGCAGAGGTGTAATATGACACCCACATTTCGCCATGTTGCATATTAGGTGCCACGTAATAAGAGGCGAGCCTATTGCCGTTACCGGGCACATTGGCAGACTCCGTGCTGCTTCTGAGAATTGGGAAAAAACTCAGTAATACTTTTGCCCGACCGTATATAAAATCCTTGCCTTGCTGACTGACTGACAGACACGCTACAGCCGAAACTACAGGTCACAAGAAGATGAAATTTAGCACGTATGTTCCTTGAAGAGTGTAGGGTAGCACGAATAAAGGATTTTTGAAAATTCCACCCCTAAGGGGGTAAAACTGGGGGTCAGACTTTGTATGAAACTTTTTATTCCCTCAATGGATTAACTTCAAACTTTGTATATCTATTGGTTCCTTAAATTAAGTTAGTTTACACTAAGAAAGTATTTTTGGAAATTCTTACCTAAGTGGATAAAAAGGGGAGTCATAATTTGCATAGAACCTTTTATGCCTTCAAGGGATTAACTTCATACTTTGTTTATTGGATCCGCAAATGACGTAAGCGAACACAAAGACATTTATTTTGGAATATTTTTCCTAAGAGCGACTGAAAGGGATCCAGAGTTTGTGTAAAAACTTTTATTTTTTCAATGTCCATCAATCAGCCTATCGAAGTCCACTGCTGGACATAGGCCTCTCCCAACACGCGCCACAGTACACGGTCCTCAGCCTTCCGCATCCAATATGTCCCAGCCACCTTTTTCAGGTCGTCAGTCCACCTAGCTGGGGGCTTCCCTACGTTTCGCTTGCCGAGGCGTGGTCTCCACTCAAGAACACGCTTGCTCCATCGGCCGTCAGTCCTTCTACAGATATGGCCAGCCCACTGCCCCTTGAGTCTACTGATTCTGTGAGCTATGTCGGTAACTTTGGTTCTTTGTCGGATAACTTCGTTTCGGATTTTATTCTTCAAAGAGACGCCAAGCATAGCCCGTTCCATAGCTCGCTGCGTGACTTTTAGTTTGTGGACTAGTCCCACTGTGAATGTCTACGTCTCGGCACCGTACGTAAAAACAGGTAGGACGCATTGGTTGAAGACTTTGGTCTTCAGGCATTGTGGTAGGGGCGAAGAGAAACTCGACGTAGCTTGCCCAACCCAACTGGATCCTGCGGTCGATTTCTTTCTCGAAGTTGTTTCTACCAAGCTGGACTACTTGCCCAAGGTACACATATTCTTGAACAACTTCGAGCATCGATCCGTCGACATAAACCGGTCCCGGCACAATGTGTTCGTTATACATAATCTTGGTTTTATCCAAGTTCATGCCGAGACCGACCCGTCGAGAGGCTCCATTTAGGCTGTGCAGCATCTCGCTCAGCTCTTCCAGGCTCTCTGCCACGATGACGATATCGTCGGCAAACCGAAGTTGGGATATGTACTCGCCATTCATGTTTATGCCCCGTCCAGTCCAGTCCAGCGTCTTAAAGACGTCTTCGAGTGCGTTGGTGAAGAGCTTAGGGGATATTACATCCCCCTGCCATTTTTTCAATGTAATCACTTCAATCTGTGTATATAAAATCTTTTCGTTACTGACTGACTGACAGACACATTACAGCGGAAATTACTGGGCGCAAGAAGGTTAAATTTAGCATGTATGTTCCTTGAGGAGGGTGTTTGTACAAAATATTTTATCTAATCGTAATTTACGCGTGCAAAGCAGCGGGCAAAAGCTAGTATTATAATAAGCGCGTGTGAAACTTCTAATAAAGCAATTCATTAAATTCAAACTCTTTTTTCTGCGTAGTTCTATCGGTGTTCGTTAGATGTCACTAGTATTTGTGTTTTAGCTATAGTACGATAGAAGATTCAATCGTTTTTATGTTTTCCTCAAATGTTTGTGTCGAGCTTGGATATTCTTGAGTTTCAACTTAGATTTACGTTGCGTAGTCTCTACCTACCTCTCCGGGAAAGAGGCGTGAGTCTATATATTATTATTTATGTTTGTACTTAGATTTCGCTATGGACCAATAATTGCGACAGTCACATAATATGGACGCTAACCAAAATTTTAAATTAATTACTTACGTCAATTAATACATAGTTTAATTTAACTCAACGTACTACCCATTAAAGCTGCATTACCAGCTAAAACCAATAAAGTAATTAATTAAATTCACGAACTACGTAATAATCTACTTTAAAATTTATTCGCTATATAAGACGTAGTAAATTATGCGTCAAATATATTTTATTTTTGGTTATAATGACACCTAGGGTCGGCGCACATACAGCAAAGCGCATGGGAGAATATTTTACACTGTCAAACTATTATTGACATTGTTGTCATTCTTAAACAGTCCAAAATCACTGATCACATAGTCGTTTTTGTGTGCGCGTGCGTGTTGTAAAGATTATTTTGTTCATTGATCTTGGATAATGTTTTCAATTAAAACAATATCGATGATTAGTCGACGGTGTAAAATGCGCTACACTGCGCTTGGTTACATGCGCGCCTACCCTTAAAGTTTGCGTAATAAAGTGCATGTGGTGCAGCTTGCTTCAATGAAACGACCATTAATTTTATAATGATTTAAGATTGAAAAGGCTCGGTTATTAACTAAAAGCTTATTTATATTGCCAAAATACAGAGTTTATGCTTGTTATACCTGTATAGAGGTATATCTAATTAATTTGTCAAATCAGTGTTAATTTTACATTATGAAATTGCTTTGTGGTAAGTTTGCTTTTTGGAATCAAAATATTTTTTTAATGGCGCTGATACACCTGATCATTCGCTTGTAACAGAACAGCGAGCATTCGCCGTTTTATGATTTGTCGAATCAAACATTTTCACGATCATTCTAGCGAATACTAAATTCAAATAGTCCCTAGAATATACAAAAGTATAGAAATCGCACTATAACAGCAGTTTTACCCAATATATTTACTTCAGTTTCACTAATAAATTATTTCTAGGGTAAGAGTAAGATACGTAAACAAATGACGTTTTTAAATAATAAAATGCAGATTTTAATTTGAACAGGTTCATTCAAATTTATTTATCGATATCGAGAGTTTATCAATATTCTATTAAAATTTATTCTGAGTAAACTAAATCTAAGAATCTATTGTAAACATTATCGATATTTTTTCTGAGTAAGCCCATCACTAGTCAAGTTAAAATTAGTGACAAACTACGAAGATTATTCCATAGATAAAAATCATAAGTCGTAGTGAAGTAAATATATTGGGTTTAACTGTCATTGTAGCGCAAACTATATGTATTATTTATATTCTATGGCTCGCCCGAATGTTCGAGAGACTGCTCGCTAAAACACACTCATTTGTTTTGTAACATTGGTGAGAATGCTCATTACATGTGAATGCTCAATTGTATCAGCGCCATAAAAAAGCTAGACTAGATTTTTTGTTCTATGTCAGCATTTTTCATGACGTGCAGTCTAGATTTGCCGATTGCGGATTCCTGAAACGAAACTAACGTATGTTCTATTAAAACAATCAAAGCTCACCAGTCTGAAACTTGTGTGCATAGTAGCGGGCCTTCATCGCGTGGCGAGTTTCGACATGCAGGCGTGCCAGGTCTTGCAACAAATAACAACGTTCGGAACGTCGAGTACTCGTGGTAAGGTCACGCTCCAAGTTACGCAGACAAATTCTGTTGATAGAGAAAGGTTCCGTAGCCGCTGCCATATAATTAGGAAAAGTACAAACCAGTATATTATGTGACTAAAGGATAGCGAAGAGACGTTATGCGATTGAGCTAAAAAAACAATTTACGCTACAACGTAAGACAAGACGTATAGGCGCGATGTATAGGACTCTTTTGTATTTGATTTTAACGTAATGGTAGTCGCGATTAGTCTACATGATGATTAAAATGATAATTTTGCTTCAGGTCTAATTTGCATCATATTCATGATTAACTCGATTTGTGGAAGGTCGAAAATAGCTTGCCAGGATTTAGAAACTATGTAAACCTGGCTTGATTTTAGGAGAGGGTTCGTCAGATTCCATATGACCATAGAAGTTTCCTTAAAATGTAATAGAATCTTTAACGGAAGACCTAAAAAAAATTAAATTAATTTGTAAGCTCTACTTGACAAGTCGCAATTTAGACGAACTGTACATCAACGTATTGGTGCAATCGCTGATTAATCTTACCGCAGTAATTCGAGATATCTGTGAAAACTCGTCATAAGGGCACACTCCTAACTATCAGGAAGAATTCTGTTGTAAGGCAGTTGTTACTTACAGCTACTTTCTTCTACTTTCATACCTAAGTGAACAATAACATGGGGACTTGAAACGTGTTTGATTATAGCGAAACAGTGCAAAGAACAAAACATATTCTCAACAGTTGAATGTGATCAGAAACTACGAGTAGAAAACGATATTGGTGTGTCATGTGAAATCCATACTTCCCTATGAATGTGATAGTCTATTTGTTTGTTCCATATTCTTTCACGTCACAACGGAGCGTTTTCATGGTAGGATTTCTATGTGTTAAGATAGATAGAAGGCTGGAGTTTGACATAGGTTACTTTTACCGGGATAAAAAAGCTGTTGTCGGGATTTGTTTTTATTTACCCGTTTCTTCCCGTGGGAGTTACAGACGATCCCTTTTTAGTGCACGCCTACGATCTCCAAGCAACATTAATACCAAATTTCAGCTTCTAGAGCCTGCTGTCAGTCGGTCAGTAACCTAAGAGTTTCATGTAAACAAGAGATAAATGAACAGGTTACGTAGTAGCGCAGTCCATAAAGTAACACTAGATTCATGACCACACGCTCATATGAAGAAGAAGAATAAAAAAGCAAGTACATTCACTGTAGTAACCGTAATAAAACGAAGATAAAAAAATATATAGTGTAATTTTCTTGGACCATCTTATATAAAAAAATATCTTACTTTGATCTAACTTTAGAATCTCGCTATCCTTTGCACATTTCCATTTTTCAGACTAAGTACATCTTATCACATCATAAAATAAAAAAGAACCTCCTTGCCACAGAAATTACTGCAAATGATTATTTATGTTAATTCATAGTGTTTATAGGCAATTATATGATCACTAATGCGTAAAACAAAATGTCCCAATAAGCGGCAATAGGCTCGCCACCTATTACGTGGGATCAAAACACTGGCGAAAAGTGGGCGTTTAATATGCCTCTGCCTATCCCTTCGGGGAAACAGGCGTGAGTCTATGTATGTATGTATGTATGTAATGCGTTGTGAACAAAAAGTAGCTGGAAAACCAATAAATGGTTTAAACCCTGATTGCATCACGAAAATATATAATTTGTCTCCTTTTTACTAGGAAATTATACAGTCACTACATAGTATAAAACAAAGTCTGTCTTCTGTCTGTCTGTCCCTATGTATGCTTAAATCTTAAAAACTTCGCAATGGATTTTATTGCCGTATTTTTAAATAGATAGAATAATTCAAGTGGAAGGTTTATGTGTATAATTGACGCGGGCGAAGCCGCTGGCGACGTCTAGTAAAGTATAAATCTTTTTTATTTTATTGTCCGCAGTGGAGAATTAGTCCAAAAGTAATTCCTCACTTTAAGTGTGACATAATCTAAATACAATCAGCTATCCCACATCATCTCTTGTATACCTAAACATAAAAGTTAATAGGTACTAACTGTACATACGAAAATAAATTTACACAAACAAACGTTTTTTAAATTCCTAGGGCATTATGTTGATACAGATACGAGATAAATCAGGGCCATTAAATTACGTAAAACGTAAATTTACGAAACGCTTACTAAGCCACGTTTTCAGATAAAAGGTCGAATTAATTTAATAAAGTTCAAGGGCACACGATGGAGTTACATACAGCCGTGTTTTCATGTGTTACGAAACTTGAAGCTCATAGGACCAGGAAATTGTGGGCGCTAATATGAAGTACTTACAGGAAGCTGGGATGACGGAGTTTGCGTGGGGTGATTTCTTCGATAGCAGGAGCAGTGTTGTCTTCCTAGGTCTTAGAAACTGGTAATCCACCCACAAATTCAGTTCACACATGCACAGCACCTTTATATTTTTTAGTTTATAGATTTAGCGAAGCGGCGCGAGAGCGAGTTTAACGAGTGATTCTTTGATGGTTACTAAATTAAATAGGGAGGGTATGTGGACAGGAATGAGTAGGAGAGAAAGGATTTGATTGGTTCTCGCGTGTTTTGTGAATGTTGCTAGATAAATAATATTTGTTATTATTTGTGCGAGTTTGAGTAAATGGCTTTCTATCCAATAAATATATAAAATTTAATTACAGGCTAATTTGATCGTGGCGCAGACACTCATTAAAGGGCGAGAATATACGAAATAATATAAGATTAAGATATAATATCCGAAGTTTTGCGGCATCTTTGCCGATATGGGCTTAATTAAATTAGGTTAATGTTGTGTATATTCCAAATAAAGTTTTTACACCACGGGCATCTATATCATTCTATCAAAATAAAAATTCTTTGCGATGAAGATTTCTTGAAAGATAATCCAATAATTGTAGTCAACTCAAGTTCTAAATTAAGAACTAAAAAGAAATAAAGAGCAGATGTTCTCAATTCACATTCAAGTTGTTACTGAGCCAAAAAAACAGTTTTATGTACTGTGACCCTTTTTACTCGCATTCGAAACTTGGGACTAAATAAAAACCCTTTTTCTTTTTAATGGACACACGTCTTTTAAAGATTTATATTAGTACACATAGATGGATTACTTAACGTCGCGGGGTGGCGCGGCGGGTCCCACTCGGAGCACGGAGTCCCGGCTACGTATTTACAAAGGCGAGTAAAAGTGCGAACTGAACTGGCTTAGTTTTTGTCTATTCTAGTACAGAAATTAACCGAAATCGCGAAGACTTTGTAAGATAAATTCATTCTAACATTGCAGCAACAAATGCTATTCAATTTGGGTCTAGGTTTAGGACCACAACGTGCCTAGTGCCTAGTTTTGGTTGGTTAGGTGCGACTGTATGTAATTCAAGTAACTAAATAGGTTATGTTAGGTTCTCTTTTGACCCTTGATCCCAAAATAGGAGCCCTGCGAAGCAGGGCTCCGTCAACTTAGTTGACGTAGACACCAACATGCCGAGGAGAATAAATGCCCTCCGTTCGAAATCTGACTCGCTCATAGTTTCTCGAACACGCTTCTGAACATAGATTAAGAAAGACTTTTCATTTCTACGTGACTTGGCAAAAAACCACTTTTAAACTTCGTAACGTATACCCGAAGCAACATGATGTAACAACATACCTGATCTAGGAAAGCATTTGCCACTATGTTATATAATTCTTGTAAGAATTTATCCCTCCCTGGCAGCAAGCTAATAGGTTCTCTAGATATTTGTTCCATCCCAAACTCAGCGTTTTCTAAGCATTTGTTAGTATCACGCTCCTCGTACAATGTTTGCGCTGTTTGTATGAGTCGACGTGCGTCGGTAGCGTGCTGTTGTTGCGTGTGCTTCATTTGCTCCTTCCGTGAATCAGAAAGCCTCGATCGGGCAGCAGCTTCAGACGCACGAGCGGCGGCAATGGCCAACGCTCTCGAAGAACCTCCTATTTTCATATTAAACGAAACAATTAAAATCCATAATTCATGAACATCAAAATTCATCAATCATAAACTCAGCGGAAGCCAGACATAGTTACATCATGTAATATGTTCTAGCCTTTGCTGTTACGTGTCAGGCTTACGCAATCTAAATGATAATATCTGGATTAGCAAAAACTGGAATAGACCAAAATATGAACTACGGAAAACATTATGGAATATATTAATGGAATTGTTCCATTAATATATTCCATAATGTTTTCGCTACCTAGACTTTGTTCATAAAAAATTTAAATCTGAACTGTATTTTATTAGAATAAGGTGACGTTAATGTGACGGTGAATTCAAGTACCCAGTTTTAGATTTCAATCACCACAAGGGCAGTAAATTTCTCTTTAATTGCCCATTTATTAAGAACGACGGCGTGCAGTGTATTAAATTTTGTGGGTCAACAACGGATCAAAGGTTAATTTATTAAGTTAGATAGCGTATCACGGTACTTGTCGCTTCTCCACATCGGTGAGAGCTTTATCGGCCAATTCCCGGAGTTTTTTCGATCCTTGTTTATTGGCAGAAGCCAATCGCTCGTCTTTACACAAGGCCCTTAAGAAATATTTGTCATGTGCCATTCGCTCCAAATATTTCGAAGCCATTAACCGGGAGATTTGTTCGACCTTCTGTTTTTCCGCCCGAAACTACCTAGAATTACGGTTCTTGCTCACATATTTTTTATTTGTCATACATACATACATAGACTCACGCCTGTTTACCTGTTGTAAACAAAGACGTATTTACACTTTTATGAACCAACAAGTTCCCTTATAATGAAGTTGTGGAAGCTTAGGGAGCTTGATAATTTATTTAGGTTGATGTATTTTTCACTGTCTCGTGGCAAACTATTCAAATAAGTGAGACAAAGATTTTATCTTTTTTCGAGATAAGTAACTTTTTGTACATGATAATGCATAACAAGTTGCTTATCTGGAAAAAAGTAATTTTGGTTATGGCACTTTCTTTCATAATGATGCAAGTATGCTATTATCAAAATTAGAGTACTTACTCTAGCTAGATAATAAAGATGCAAATTCGAAGATATTACGCGACAAAATGACGCTATTAAAAGGATAATGAAGTTAACAAACCTGTGATGCCTTTTTGGGCTCCATGCGTTTTCGACGAATGACCACGTTTGGAGCATTTTCATCCACGGACTGTCTCCTGATATCTACGTGTCTTAGCCAAGTCGAAGCTGTTGTTAGCAATTTACCAGCTGTCTTGCCAGCACATTCACGTACCTAAAACATCTCAGTTGTAATTTGAACTATGCGATTTTAAACTTTTAAGTCGTATAAATTGTGAAATATTTTGTATGGAGCTTATATAATGATATACATATTATAATTATTCGGGCCAGCCATCAAATAATCTTTGATCTCTTCAAAGACGCTGTTTGATGTTTTTGCCATATTCCTAATTTCTTTAATTCACCATCTTCTAGGAACTTTTTCAGTAAAAAACAAAAGCAATCAAAAGGACTAAGAACCAAGCCTGTGTTTTGAGGAACTTTAAAAATATTAAACAAGCCCTCAATGTAAATACACCCAGATACATTATTCAAGCGAACTTATAATTATTACGATACTTTTATTTTCATACTAGATTTATTATGCTTTCTTTGGTTAGCTGTTTATACACAGTATTTTTTATGCTGACTAATCCAACACATGTTTCTACACACGACTTGTCTAAAGGGCTCTTGGCAGAAATTACAGCTTAATTTACACTATAAAGGAAGAAGTGCAAGCACTAATTTATGCGAAGCGTAGCATTATCGGCCCGATCGTTCATTGTTGGGATTTATGAGGCCGCTCGCGTACAGTTCGCGAGTAGATAATTACAGGCTTTTTGATTGATTAATCGTGCAGTATTGCTGTTGTAGGTAGTTTGAGTGACATTTTAGGATAGGGTAAGAACTTCTTAAGGTAGTATTAAAAAGTGGATTGCTCTATCACAGCGATGCAAGCCACCTAGTGAAAAATATTGCTAGTGGTCGACATACTCATTTGACAGCTGCCACTTTAAGTCAAGCAAAAAATTGTAAATACTGCACGGTCCGGATTGCGAATAAAGGCAAAAAAAGGAAATCCTCTAGGAAATTTGCGGCAACATGACACGGCATGCCACACACTTCGTTCATTTACATAGTTTTACAGTTTTTTAGGTAGTAGCCGACAAATGAACAGATATATAACGTGAATGTAAGTGATTACCACCACCCATGGCCCAGGCCCATTCTGCGACCGCCAAGCAACACCAGAGGAATCACAAGTGCATTGCCACCCTTTGGGATGGGAAAGGTGATAGGAGGAGAAGCGAAATGAGGGATAAGCAAAAGTAATGGGGCCTCCGGTACTCTCATATTCACCGAACACAATGCAATAGTATAGATACTTCTTAGATTTATGTAAATGTTACACATTGAAATCAAACTACGCTTTACGGATTCTATCGCGATATATTGGTTTTAGTTCAATTACATTTCAACTGAATGATCTAGAACTACGTGTTTTAATTATTACTGGATGACTTTTCAGTTTCTTTACAGGAACTGTGACCCCAGTGCCTGTAAATTTTTAAGTAAATAGGGGTCCACAGCTTATAAATTAAAGATTGTTCATTGAACTGAGCAAGCTATCGGAGGTAAATTGTAGCGTGGCGTGCGAGCGGTCGGACGGCCGATAGTAATCTGCCCTAGACCTCTATTTCGTAGTTATTGCACTATATCAATGGTTATGATTCAGTTCATGACAAATTAATGAGAAGTAAAATTATGTAGACAATGATTACTAAAAGCCTAATTTCTTTTGACATAACATACTCTACAGGTCACCAAATACTATCTTACTTTCTTCATATCTGGCATAGACTTTTGCTTCAGATTTAATAAGATTATTTAATTCTAACAACTTCCTTGGCAGTCAGGTAAAATACTACCAACGCATATTCATAAGAGAGCAAACTACACATTATTCTATCGTTAACGCATTGGGATTGTAATACGATTACATCATGATAGATTGATTTTGGCGCTGATTTGGAAGCAAATAAATACAAAAGGCAACAGCTGGTTATTGATCGCATTTAAATTCAAACCAATAACATTCCAACGAAGGGCAATTGCTGAACACAGATCGTTTTAAAATAGAACGAATTACGGCTATAGGCTGCGTATCCGACCGAGAGGTAAGAGCCATTTAAACGGTGGGCGAAAGAAAAAATCCATTTTGAGGAAAGGTCAGAGTTCATCAGAATCAGCGTGGTCTCATTAATTGCTTGAATCAAAATGCTTTTTATATCAATTACTTTCCCCCGACTGCCTCATTGTTTTCAAAACAGATTGCAAAGTAAACACACATCTAATAGGTATAGATAGATAGATAGATAATTCTTTATTGTACACCACAAGTCACATAACAGAGTTAGAAGAGAACAAGAAGAAGTTTACAAATTTAATACAATGCACAATGGGCGGCCTTATCGCTAAAAGCGATTTCTTCCAGGCAACCTTTGGATGGAAAGAAATGGATAAGGAAAATAGAATTATAAAATGGAGTAGTAATAAAGTTCCTTGCTAAGTAAAGATATATTATAAAAAGATAAAGGTATATTAGAGATAAAATTATAACGATATGTTTTTACAATTCTAACAAGTTTTGAGCTTCGAAATTTCTAAGCATATGACATGTATGTACTTGCACAATTACCTACCAATATTTTTTGAATTTTCTTACTGGCGGTTAAGGTTTTATATTAAGACCTAGTGATACTGGAGATTGGAGTGAATTGCATGCATTTTTATAAATACCTGTGTGAAAAACTTTGACAACTTTGACATACATACATAGACTCACGCGTGTTTCCCCGAAGGGGTAGGCAGAGGCATATTAAACGCCCGCCGCCGCATGTATAGACAATTATTCTTTAGTGTGTGAACGATATTTCTGCAGTTACCTTGCCATTTTTTAATCTCGCTATAATTATATTCATATAAATATAGACAGAGACATAGTTTATGAACGTTATTCTTAGCAATATCATTATCATGAATTGAACCGACTACGACATTGTCGCAGAATTGTTAATTACAGATATTCTCGAGTTTGGGTCCTAGTATTGACGTGGTAAAGTCATGATTATGAGTGTAGCGTCCTAGTAATATGAAATGCCTACGATATATTTTGACTGCCTCGTTGATCTCGCGGCATAATCTATATAAAGTTATAACTCAGCGTCGGCGGTCTGATAAAATGATATCCTTTAGATAACTATCTATAGGTACATATATTTGAGGGTATTGCCTCCCCGTAAAAATGTCGTAGATTTATATGACATCGAAACCGATATGTTAACATTAATGCTATACGTCAAAAAGTCTTTAAAAGTTGCCGCAAATTTAAACAGAAACTCTTTGTATCGCAATCTATAATATTGCCGTTCCAACACGGCTGTTGTTAAACTACGCTGTGCTAGTAAATCCTTAAATTAGGTAACAACTTCAGCTGGCTACATTCATAGGCAGCAAATTAAAATATAATTATTCTATGAATATAATATTACTCAAATGCAGCATCTTGATAATATAATCCTATTGAAGTGCCACGATGCAAGAATTTCAATAGGAATAATAACTAAATCAAACGTAATGGCAAAGACGGCCTATTACACCCACTGCTTTTCTATTACGGTATGTTCGTATCAATTAGGGTCCTGTGTTTACAGGATGGGGAGGAAAATGTTGAATATGTTTTATTGGTTTTGACTTTGTTGTGGGAATAAAATTTCATATAACTAATTTATAATATTGAGGTTATTTGAAGGTAATAATCATTTATGGAAAGCGCTTCAAATTGGAGATGTTTAATAATTGGTGTTTTAATTATTCGTTGACTTTTTATTTGTTGCAATATAAATCTTTTAACCAAAAATTTAGCTCTGAGCCCAGTGGAGGGAGTATGTGTGACTCCCAAAAGATGTTCAGCCTACAGCGGTTTACTCTCCTGCCCGTCCGTAGTCCGCAGTACAGGACGTACTACCAAGCTGGGTCACGCGAATCTACCACTGCGTGAATACGCTCGTCGACTGGGCCGTATGAAGCAAACTCACAAAATAGGGAAACAACTTCTGATGTTTAGTGTAGGGTTTCTGCACATTTAAAAAATAAGGCCTGTGGATGAAGAGCCTGCTCTCTATACACATGCAGCAGGCTACGGTGGCTGAAGATCGTCAGGCGCTCTGGCGACCTACAGTTGGGGAGGAGAAGAGACCTACGGTTAATGTTTCCTCTCCCTCTCCACTTTTACCTTGTCCAGCATATTAATGCTGGACAAGGTAAAAGTAATATAACAATATTTCATGATAATATTTAAATATAATAATATTTCAGATGGAAAGTGTGGCGTTAAAGGCTCTTCTGGTGCAAACTATGGCTTGTACCGAAACGGCAGTGCCTCCGTACTGACCGCTACGACCAAGTCACGGTAATGTATAATAATAATAAGTTCACGCAAGCACTTTACCAAGATGTGTCTAGGGCAACGTCACAGCAGCGCGGCGGCAACTGGATGTATTCCACCGACCAATAATGTACAAAAACCGGCCATAGCAAGAATGGCAAATCTACAACTACACCTGGGTAGGCTGGAAAGTGGCCTCGCCGTAACGTTTATCCAACCACTCTCGTCAAAGGGCTATTATCCCTACTATTCCGGCATGTCCATAACAATGCATCCACGCTGCAGTTTCTTTTTGTTAAACATCATATCAGAATATTTGATAAAAACTTTCTATAACAAAAGAAGAGTACCTAAAGTTATTTAATATTGCCATGTTTCTAAGTGTTGTCCAATGACAATTAACTGCGGTTCAGATGAACCATAACATAACAATCATCAGTCTTAAAAAAACAAAGTATGCATATTGAATTTTAACGCATGATTTTTCTCAATATTCACTAACTTACTTACATTTAACAAATATCATGATTTCTTGAGACATAAAATTCAGTAACTAAGAAGTGTACAAGGCGAGAATCTCCTAGATTTACAATTTGAAAGAAAAGAAAAGAAGAAAAAAAAACTAATTATTTGTCACAGACATTGGAAAAGTATGACATATAAAATAAAACATCACAAGGATTAACACTAGGTGATCTGTGGCTGATAGGTGCACAGTCAGCTATATTGTTGCATTGCATTGTGGTAGTGTCCACAGCACAACGCTGGTATTCTGTGTGCACCTTAAATGCCGCACGGACGTTAAACAGCACAATAATTAAAGAGAAAACAAACATTTAAAAAACAAAAATAAACAATATAGACATAGGTACATAATCCAACATAAACTAATAAACTAATGTGTATCTAAGCAACAAAATAATTATTATTATTACACAAAAACACGATAAAAAAACTACTATTTAATAAAATATAGTAACATAATACATACGCCGACTCAATTACTTCGTAATTAAGTCAGCGCATGTATCACATCCATCGATATTTTCAACACATAATATCTAACTAGCGGCGCGAGTGCGGGCGCGGGCGAGCGGGCCGCAGGACGGGGTGCGTCGCGCTCGCGCGTCTCATACAGCCAGCGCACTGGCTGGCGCGCGGTGCGCTTATTATGTAATCCTTGTTTACATAGACAATACTTACAACATAATAATTATCAAATGGACAGATTTTTATTTATAAAAGAAGTTTATCAGTGCTATATTCAACAACCACAAACCGCTGCATCAATAAAATTCGTCACACTTTCAACCATCAAGCCTGAGGGATACAATAGTGATAAATAATAATAATTTATCAAACTAGCCGCCTCGGAACGCCTGAACGTCGACATGTATACCTACCTTTTTTTTTGTTTTACGAGGTGGAAAATCCCTTCGGATCGCCGACTCTTGGGGAAATGAGAGCCGGAGTATGTGGTGTAACCACTAAAAACCACCTCGACTTTCTCGACGTACCCGTGTGTCAGCGGGTAGGGAATCGCATAAGCATTCGTCGCTACCCCCCGACGGGTATTGGCCCGCCAGATGGTCAGGCGGGCCCCGAACGAAACCCCCTTGGCGGCGGAATAAGGTGTCCAGCTTAACTTATTAAACAGGTACAACGGTTTCTGTGTGTTTACAATTCCAAATAATAACGTAGCCAGGTGAAACTGTCGTCGCGCTGCCATTTTTTAAATATTGGCATCATTTATGTACGGTGTGACATGGCTACGACGTGGGATATCGAAACAGAACCTGGCACAAGCATTTTGAACCCGTTGTATTAGTCGGGTGGTTCTAGACAGAAAATATGGACCATACACAACATCCATATAGTTAAATTTTGCCAGTACCAGGCTGTCTACTAACCTCTTTTGCAATGCAACATTTAAATAATTTCTAAACCTATAAAGTACAATACAACAATTTTTTGCAACATTGCTAATATACGCTTCAAAGTGAAGTTCCGGGTCTATTATCAAGCTTAAGTTGCATGCCGAATCCACTCTTGATATTTCAACCACTTTAACTTTAATAACGGACTTAGCTAATAAAATATCTTTGATTTGTTTTTTCTGCCAAGTATCATGAACTTAGACTTCAGTGCGTTTAATTGGCCCACCACATGGAGTGCTTGCAAATGCCGCGTTAACAACCAACTATTAACTTGAAACTATTAACTACGTTTTTATATTCTAGAATACATTACTATGTATTCTGGCGGGTTTCTGTATAATGTGATGTTTAATCCTAATAGCCCCATGTATCTCAAAGAACGTTTTAAGTTCCTTCATGACACACATTCAAAGACCTTGAGGTCGTCAGTGGATCTGAGACTGCAGATGCCAACACATTCCACAAACATCTACGATAAATCCTTTGCTGTTCAGGCTGTACGTTTGTGGAATGCGCTGCCAATTGAGATTAAGCAAGCAAAATTGCTTAACATATTTAAAGACGCACTAAAGAAGCACTACCTGTAATTTTAATCTAAATCCCCTCACTGTATTTATTTATTTATTGGTTCTGTACTTTGCATTGATATTTTCCTGGATGGTAGGATAGACGGTATGGTAGGTACTGGGTTTTACTGGGTTTACTGGGTACTGGCAGAATGACGAGGTACTTGTTCAGACGACGACGTGACGAGTATAATAAAACTATTCTTTGAAGATCGGTATCGGTAAGTGGTAATAATTTATTTACAAATAGTGGCAAGCTATATACAAAAATTTACATTCAGAGAGGTTACTGGTGGCGAAGAGCACAATATCAATATTGACCAATAAAAGGAGACTTACAACTAACGGTTCTTACATGACTACATATTATAACTAGCTATAAACACAATTTGATTTACATCGGTCAACTCACTCTAACTAGCGCTCTGTCCTTCACGCACACTTTATAATACAGTGGCACACTGAACAAAAATGGTCCGCACAGGCGTCTTCCCCTCGTGCTGGAAGGAGGGCCGAATAATCATGTTGCCCAAGCCGGGCACGAACATCTTGAAGCCCGAGAGCTATCGGCCAATCACTCTGCTGCCCACCATCTCGAAGGTGTTAGAAAAACTCCTGCTGCGAACACCGCACATCACGCCCAGACCAGAGCAGTTCGGGTTCCGCGCCGAACACTCTACCGCAATGCAGTTGTCGAGGGTACTGCACCGGATAGCGGCGGCGCGTAACAAACGCGAGCACGCCGTGGCAGTATACCTCGACATGTAGAAAGCTTTTGACCGAGTATGGCATTCCGGTCTGCTGTACAAGCTCTCAACCTCCACGGCGCCCCGTCGTATCGTAAAAACGGTCTCATCGTTTCTGCACAACAGGACATACAGAGTGGTGGTGGAACAGGAAGTCTCGGACGTCCACACCATCACCGCCGGAGTCCCGCAGGGCTCCTGTCTCTCGCCTGTACTCTACTCACGCTTCACCAACGACATCCCCGTCGCCGAAGGCGCCGAGTTAGCCTTGTACGCCGACGACGCGGCGTACATAACAACAAGCATGAATGCCAACCACGCCGCGTCAAAGATGCAGCGCACTCTACACCTTCTCCCCCGCTGGCTGTCGCAATGGCGACTGTCGGTGAACGTGGGTAAGTCACAGGTGATTCTCTTCAGTTCCCAGATAGCCCATCCACCACCACTCAAACTCCAGGACACAACATTCCCTGGACGAGGACGGCGAAGTACCTGGGGGTAACCCTAGACCGCCTCCTGACCATGAAGTCACACGTCGGCAAAATCGTCGCACAGGTCCGCGCTACGAGAGCGCTACTACGTCCAGTGCTCTCATCCCGCCTCCCGCTGCGTGTCAAGCTGAGTTTGTACAAGCTCTACGTACGCACTCGGCTCACCTACGCCACCCCCACCTGGTTCGCGCTCACAAGCGAGACCAACCGGGCCCGCCTCCGCGCGCAGCAATCGCTTGTGTTGCGCGCCATCGTGGGTGTACCCCGGACGGTGAGTAACGCCGTCATACAGCGGGACACCCGTATAGAGAGCCTGAGCGCCTTCATCCGCCGTCTGTCCGTGGGGATGTTTGAGCGGGCCGACGCTTCGGCCTGGGATCACGTCCGAGACCTGGCCCCCTGTCACGGTCGCCCCCCGGACAAGAAGAAGCTGCCGCGAGACCTCCTCGCCAACCCCGATGACTCTGCCGACACAACGGTTGCCCCCGGGTAACCGCCGCCCGCGCACACTACACTCCATTCCCCCTGTTGCAGTTGACCGCCCCCTTCCGCGCGACATCTGCGCGTATCAACCAAGGATACGCACATCATGTGCGCGCGCGGGCGACCACCGCAACAGAGGACACCAACACCTCACTCCGCACCACCACATTGATACCACACACCTCACGACGTAACTAACGCTGAGGCCGCACGTAAGTCGTCGCCCGTGTCGCTGGCTACACGGAGCTGGGCCTCTCCCGGTTCACCGGGGGTCTCACCAAGCTCGTGCTGACGGGCGACGTGAAGACTAAAGCGGCCTCGCACGCCTCTCAGCGTTAGCCGTAGGGCACTCAGCCCGCCCCAACCACCAGTCTCTTGTTTAGGGAACTGCGACGAACCCACCGGAGAGGGGCAAAACGCCCTGAACCAGCCTCCGCCAACCCTCTAGGGGGTTGCGTGAAGTCTAGATGGCAACAAAAGTCGGTGGCCGCGACATTCGTCGCCAGTCAGATGTAATGCGTTGGCGAGGTAGGTGGACGGCGCTCGCGCTCGCGTATGCGACGCGACGAAGCGTTATCAGCTCTTATCAGTTATCAGCTATCACACTTATCTGTTGATTACGCTGCGTAGGGTTGTGCGTACTGTGCAAGTAGGTATGTGCACGTAGTACGCCACAATATCATTATAATATGTATATGTATGTACTATATAGCTATGTATTATTACATATACATGTATTATATGTATAGGTTGTGTGTATATTAGGTATTATTTGTATGTATAGGTAATATATAGGTAATGTATATTCTATTACCTATATTCTATCAGCCGTGTGGTTGACGGCATAGAATACAAGTGTCACCACCCCCTATCTTCCCGTGGGTGTCGTAAGAGGCGACTAAGGGATAACACGATGCAAATACCACCTTTGCGTAGAGACGGAAAACTCGACATCAAACCCTATACGACGGCCTCGTTGGTCTCGTGGCATAAATGTGCGCGTGGGATCGGGAGGTCCCGGGTTCGATTCCTGGGTCGGGCAGTGTTATTGGGTTTTTCTGTCACGAAATTCTCAGTAGCAGCACGGAGTTTGGAAATGTGCTCGGTACGGCAATAGGCTCGCCCCTTATTACGTGGGACTAAAGTATATCTGGCGAAAAGTGGGTGTAGAAATACACCTCTGCTTACCCCTTCGGGTATAAAAGGCGTGACGATATGTATGTATGTATGTATATTCTATTCAAATAACTATTAGTATCCATATATATCTGATCACTACACCATCAAATTTGTCTTTTTCAGTCTGTCCATCCTAAGGTTGCCTGGAAGAGATCGCACTTTGCGATAAGGCCGCCTTTGTGCAATTATTATTTGTATACCTATTACCTACATTTAAGCTAGTATATCTTATTTGTACCAACTGTATTTGCACAATAAAGATTTATCTGTCTATCTATTTATTCACTATTTTCAGTCCCATTACCAAAAGAATAACGAAAGTTTATATTAAATATAAAAGGCAAAACGTAAATATTATGTTCTATACCACTACAAAAAAACTTTTTTTTATAGTAATAGGCGGCAAACGAGCAGACGGATCGCCTGATGGTAAGCAATTACCGCCGTCCATGGACACAAGCAATACCACAGGGGTCACAAGTGCGTTGCCGCCCCTTGGGGTTGGGAAAAGGGATAGGAAGAGGGAGAAGGAATAGGGGATAAGGCCTCCGGCACTCTCACTCACCGAACAAAACGCAACAGTTAAAGTACTGTTACTTTACGTCGATTTTTACCATGCTGAAATCAGCAAGTCTCTACTACCTCGAAAACTGAAAGCTTTGCTTGTTTCATTGCGCTAATCTCTGTCACTACCAGTCGGTTCTAATATTTTTACGGAGTAATCGTTTAAGTGGTCACCTCGCCATTACGAAATGCGCTGAGGTTTGCGAGTTTGATCCCCACACGAGACAATACTTTCTGTGATCCACAACTTGTTGTTTCAAGTCTCAGTGAGTGTGCCCGGTCCCTCGTGAAACGAGATTTATTTCTAAAAGCCGTAGCATAACAAAGTTTTGGCTAAAATAGTACAGGTAACTATAAATTATACCTATAGATAACGTTGATCAAGATCGAAATTATCGTCAAAGCTACGCCAATGACGATAAAGTTTCGTGAGATTCGTACTATGATATCAAATAAATAACGAATAACAGGGCCTGCAGTCCCAGAGGCTTTTTGATGTGCTATCGAAAAATATGTCGTACGTTTTCCAATTGCTATACTATATTATATGTATTGGAACTTATTATGCAATTTGCTGAGCAGTGTTCTACTATATTTTGTTATGTTGATTTTGAATATTTCTGCTACTTCACCAAACGGTGTTCACGAGACTATTGTCAATAAAACTTAAAGTGAATGTATGTACTTGTGTTTCAAACGTGCTTTGACAAATCTTACTAGGTCATCAACATTCTGGCGTTATCCCGATTACGTCCAAGACGATCGCCTTAGAGCCTCCACACTAGTCTTGTTAGATTTGACAGAATATTATCTTTTCCACTTGCACTTGTAACTCTATCTAATTATGTACATGACTATTTGAAAATAACAATTTTCCTGACTTTGTACATCTGATTAAGTAAAATATAAGCATAAAAATAACATTATTGTAAAGCAATTGTTCAGTTACCGTTTCGTCAGCACATCTGCCGCATTCAGCGAAATCCGCCGGGAACCTTCTGATGACGCCCCGGTGTGCGAGGACTAAAGCTCGCTCAAACGCGCCCTTCTCATACTCGGTCTGCGCTCTTATTTGCAGTGCCTTGTAATTCTGCGGTTCCAACTCTGGAACAACACCGTTTTATTAAAATTTAATACATACCCTAGGTATTTCTTATTCTTTATTATTTCATACACTAGGTATTTGTAGAAACGGCAATCAGTGAGTCAATGGCTTATCACAAGCACTGTTACTTTACAAATATATTATGTGAGAGGGAAGTTTTCCCCGGTCGAGCAGGTCCATTCATGGTGAACTTTGTAACGGTGTCCCTAGATCCTTCTACTTCCTGTAAACCAGTGCTACGGCACCCTAATAAAAAAGCTTAACAACATACATACTCGTACATACATATTATACACTCGTCACTCATACTTTTTCCCGTCGGGGTAAGCCTCTGCTTACCCAACCCTTAACACAACAGAAGGCCATTTGCTCTAAAGCTACTTTGAAGCTTAACAAAAACCGAGAAATATAACAAAGCAGCTCAGTTTACAATAATTCAAATACTGAATGGCAGTAGCATTATATTACTTGTCAGTAACTGGGGCTTAAAAATGTTGAAGCTCTTGCAATTAACCAAATAACCATACCCTTACTTCAATGGCCTGCATTTACCATCACGTAGAAACAAAGAAAAATGTCAAAACATTAATAAGTTGGACTCCTGTGCCTCGTCTATGAGTTTTGCTCACCTAACTTCGCTAGCAAGAAATAAAATATATTATACTAGCTGACCCGCCGAACTTTCTACCACCAATTTTTTTTTAATATTCGCATTTTTTTGTAAATCTAAACCATTCTCAAGACCCCTTGAACACACACAAAAAATTTCATCAAAATCGGTCCAGTCGTTAAGGTGGAGTTCAGTGACATACACACGTACACAAGAAATAGGTATATGTATAAAGATGACAAATTATACAACGCCCCTAGCGGTTACGTGATGAAATTAAAATTATATATTAATTATAAAATCCTTAGTAATATATTTTAAACAAGATTTAGGGGACCTACACGGTTGAATATCAAAGTGCAAATCATCAAAACAGGTCCTTAAATACTCTTGCAAATCACCAATATAAGTAGGGGTATCTAACTCTATATATGCATGTAAATGATAACTTACTCTTGAAGAAGACCGAGATTCCTCAACTGAAATACAAAATGAAGAAACTCCACTAAACCAATCCAGCAGATCTTGACGACAGCTTTCATAGTACTCTCTCAATTCAACAGTAACAAAAAAATGCACATCCGGAGTCTTACGCGACTTGATCGTCAGTGACTTAGAATTCTCAGCATCTGGCGTATTTATGCTTAGCCCGGACGCGCCGGTAGGTTGTTCTAGACCGGCGCATCGCGACATGTGGCGACCGCATGGCTCCTTGGGCGACCCCGCCGCCATGACGGTGACGTATACGACCTCCCGCTGAGATACTCAACTCGGCCGGTACGTATGTTGAAACCAAAATATCTATTTACGATTAATGGATTATCGTGGGCAAGCCCTTCAGTTAACCATTTACACACATCCAAAAATTTCCGTTTCTTACTTAGTGTCCATCTATCATTAACACAAGAAAACACTTCTAACATATAATTTGGATCAAATCCACTTAGCACAGTAAACACTGCAAACAATAGTCTGTCTTTGTAGTCTATTCTGCCACAAAATATTTGAATTTTCATTAAAGAAGGCACATTCATATGACCCACATCAGCTATGAAATCTATCCAAGGCTGCTGGCGAGATGGCCGACGAGACGACATTACATTTCGATGATAAGTGGGCTTCGTTTACTTTTGGAGACAAGAAAATGTTTCCTGAGGATTCTTTGTCTCCTTATTTTCAATTTGCATATGGCCATTTTATTTTAAATAAGCTTAAGTTTGTATTCACTAATTTTGAGTTAAATCGATATTTTGTAACGGGTAATCTTAAGGTTATTGATGGTATGCCTTTAGGACAGGCACCTGATCCCTTGTTTTCGGCCGATTCTTGTAATATTTTGTTTATGTGTCAAAGTGATCATGCTAATTTTGGTATTCCATTATTGACTGATACGTATGAATTTTGTAAAAGGAAGCGATTGCGAAGTGGTATGAGTCATGTGTGGACTTATTATCCTAGATGTAAAGAGAGAATTATGACAGCGCGTGATTTTGTCTCTGGTACTTTGGATGAACAATTGCATGCTATGAAGTCCCCTGATGAGACTGCTCAGCGTATATGTGTTGGGTTTGATGTGCCTTTGTCATCGCTTCCTTTAAAGACCGATCAGCATCGTTATTGGCATTATGATTTAACTTGTACTGTTCATGTTTATGCTACTTATACCTTTAGTACTCGTAATATTAATGGTCATTTTAAAGAATAAATTGTTTTGTGTGTGAGATTTGTGTTTCAATCAAAAAATTTCCCTTCCTCACAGGTAATGTCGTCTCGTCGGCCATCTCGCCAGCAGCCTTGGATAGATTTCATAGCTGATGTGGGTCATATGAATGTGCCTTCTTTAATGAAAATTCAAATATTTTGTGGCAGAATAGACTACAAAGACAGACTATTGTTTGCAGTGTTTACTGTGCTAAGTGGATTTGATCCAAATTATATGTTAGAAGTGTTTTCTTGTGTTAATGATAGATGGACACTAAGTAAGAAACGGAAATTTTTGGATGTGTGTAAATGGTTAACTGAAGGGCTTGCCCACGATAATCCATTAATCGTAAATAGATATTTTGGTTTCAACATACGTACCGGCCGAGTTGAGTATCTCAGCGGGAGGTCGTATACGTCACCGTCATGGCGGCGGGGTCGCCCAAGGAGCCATGCGGTCGCCACATGTCGCGACGCGCCGGTCTAGAACAACCTACCGGCGCGTCCGGGCTAAGCATAAATACGCCAGATGCTGAGAATTCTAAGTCACTGACGATCAAGTCGCGTAAGACTCCGGGTGTGCATTTTTTTGTTACTGTTGAGTTGAGAGAGTACTATGAAAGCTGTCGTCAAGATCTGCTGGATTGGTTTAGTGGAGTTTCTTCATTTTGTATTTCACTTGAGGAATCTCGGTCTTCTTCAAGAGTAAGTTATCATTTACATGCATATATAGAGTTAGATACCCCTACTTATATTGGTGATTCGCAAGAGTATTTAAGGACCTGTTTTGATGATTTGCACTTTGATATTCAACCGTGTAGGTCCCCTAAATCTTGTTTAAAATATATTACTAAGGAAGATAGATTTCCGTATTTTAATGTTAAGGAGTCGTCTCTTCATTTTGCGTATAGAGCTCGTATGTGGGCAATGCGTACTAAGAGTTTTAAATTTGATGATCCGTTTGTTATTGAACATCGTTTTCGTTGGAAGTTTTTGAAACATTTGTTTGAAGATGTTAAATTTAGTGTATTAGGATCTGCTCAGTTGAAGTTATGTCAATTTGCGTATCAAAATTGGTCTTTAATGGTGGCTGAATGGTGGAATATGAGATTGAAGTCTGTGGGATTTCGTAATAAACAGTTATATTTGTATGGTCCTACTTGTGTAGATTAAATTGGAACTACCGACTTAGTTTCGGCTGGAACGTGTATATAAAAATAAGTTTTAATAATTTGGTTGCCGAGTTCACTACGGGGCAACTTTTATTTTACAAAATTTTCACTCTATCTGTGTACTAAAGTCACTTGATTATGATATAATATTCGGCATCTAAGTTATTAGAATGAAGTTGCTTCATAATGTTTGAAACAATTAAAGTATAAGAAATTTAAAAGAAGTTATAATAAAAGTAAATTAAATACAAAATTAATCATAATTATGTAACTTTTCAAATTAAGCTTAATCAATCTATAACCTAACTTTAAAATATTCTATATTATGTAATAAATTTACCTTAGTACATTATTATAAATTTTACGTCATAAGACCACTACCCGCGCACATCTGTAACGTTTGTTTAAAAAAAGGGTTTGTAAATGTAGAACAACTAAATTATGAAATAGTTTAAACTTTTACCTATTTTTCAGGATGTAAAAATAGAACTGTTAATAAAACATTGAGGTCAAGGCATTAAAAACGACTGAGTGAGGATATACTTCCACCCAATCAAAGAGGTTATAGTTTGGGCTAAAGTTCGGGTTTCAATGCGGTCAGAATGTACACAGTGCATGACCTATTTGGTTTTAATCATACGTGTTTCAAGGAATATAATTGATCTTGCCCAGAAGCGTTGGAGCACTTTGAACAATTATGTTCGCAAGATCTAATAATTTTATGATACTTGCAATATTGCTTTGGATGTAATTTCATCGTCATTGATTTATTGTCTCAAAATTCTAGAACAGCTGCAGTACTATCTTAATTGCATACATACATAGACTCACGCCTGTTTCTCGCCTGTTCTACGGAACGCCATTTGTAACGATCCTGACATACCTCTCTTGCTTCATTCACTTCCATCAAGTTTCTCATGCATGCTCTTCTGTTTAGGGTACTTCTGACCTGTCCTTTTTTAGGATGTCTCCAATCTGGTCAGGGAACGTCCGCCTAGGTTTTCCCCTTCGTCCTGTCCCATTCACATTTGCCTTATATATCTTCTTTGTCAGTCTTTCGTCATCCATCCTCTCCATGTACCCAAATCATCTTAACATGCCTTTCTCGATGCTTGTCACTACATCCTCTTTTACCTCACACCACTCTCTTATCACACTATTCTTTATTCTGTCGGTCAAAGATATACCACACATACTTCTCAGTGCTCTCATTTCTACAGCATTTATTCTACTTTTAAGTCTCTTCTGCCATACTAGGCACTAACACCCCTCTTTGCACAACCAAACGTGCCTTTTTGGACATGTTTTGACTGTTCATAAACGCCTTCAGCGCTCCATTCACTCTATCACCTGTATTAACTCTTCTTTCAATATCTTATTCATTCTTACCATCTCTTGTAAACAACGTACCTAAGTATACAAACTCATTCACTTGTTTCACTCGCTGTCCATCGATCAAAACATTACAAGCCGTAACGCAATCCTCCTTTTCAAAAACCATAACTTTCGTTTTACTTACATTCACTTTCATTTCTTTTCTCTCTAACGCACCATGCATGATTGTTACCATCTCCTGCAACTCCTCCGCTGAAGATGCAAGTAATGCAAGCACATTCATCCTTAATCCGCAGTCACTATGTTTTAAATCTTGCAAACAACTGTCCATGAAGAGGTTAAACAGCCACGGCGACGCTACACATTCTTGTCTAACACCTTTCTCGATGGTAAAACAGTCAGTGTATGCGCCGTTTATCCTCACACAAGCTCTAGAATGCTCATAAAGGGATTTTAGAGCTCGAATCAGGCTGCTGTCTACCCCATTTATTGACAGCTCGGCCACATTTCATTCTTCACCACTTTATCGTAAGCCTTTTCCAAATCCACGTATGCGCAATAGACCTTTTGACCTTTGGCCAAAAATTTTTCGGCTATGCTTTGCAAGGAAAAAACGTGATCCGTACATCCCATACCCTTTCGGAATCCCGCTTGTACATCCCATATTTTCTTGTCGGTTACTTTCATAACTGTTTCAATCAGTACCTTTCCATACAATTTGCCAACAATGCTGAGAAGGCTATTGCCTCTATAGTATTTGCAGTCATGTTGCGAGCTTTTTCCTTTATAAAGAGGTACAACTACAGCTGTGGCCCAGTCATTAGGTACTCGGCTAGTGCTCCAGCACAAGTTATGTAACCACTGAAACTGACCAACTATGATGCCCTGTCCAGCCTTCAGCATTTCGACTGTAATCCTATCATATCCTGCAGCTTTACCTACTTTTATACTTTCCAGTGACTTCACGATCTCATCCACGCCAAACGTTTTTTTCCTTTTAACCATTTCTTTCACTATTCTTTTTGACCTAACAAACTCCTTACTTGCTTCATCTTTGTCCACACTCGTTGCTTTTCCCATTCTTTCATTTGCTGTGGCAGCCAACCAATCTAACCAAGCTTTCTTCTTCTCTGACACTGCTGATTATACATCCTTGTCCCACCATGTATTCTTAACCTTTCGTGTTTTCCTTCTCTTGATCACACCACATACTTCAGACGCCACACATACTACCTCTTCTTTAAAGAACTGCCATAATTCATCCATATCTTTTATGGCATCGAACCTCTAAAATGTTGCTATCAATCTTCGTTTATATTCATCTTTCACATCTTTCTCTTCCAGATTTTCTACTTTTATTCTTTCCAAGACTCTATTTTCACTATGCCCTAGGTGTCAACATCCTTTGAAGAGCCCACTTATCCGGCTCATCACCAAAAAGTGGTATGTGTGGATGCCCATCCCTTGATACACTCTTGTATCCATCACATTCTTTCTCAGTTTACAAAATCAATCATACTTCTTCTAACATTCGCCTCACGCGTATACCTATGTTTTCGTTCACACTCTCATCATCGAATGCACCTAACATCCTTTCAAATCCATCTCGCTTTACTCCCACCCATCCATTGAAATCCCCTAACAAAATCAATCTTTCGTTATCCTTACAGTTCCTCAAAACATCTCTTAAACTCTTCCAAAACTCCTGCCTTTCGTGTTTCTCTTGCTGTGACATACCCGTGACAATATTGACCGGGGCGTACACCCCTATAATAAGGACACGAGTAAGTCCTACTTTCATTCTCATCCATAGTAGCCTAGCATTTACACATTCAAACTCTTTTACACACTCATTCATTCGCGCAGATAGTATTACACCAACTCCCTTGCAGGCTTTGGTGGTACTATCTACCCCAGACCAATACGCCGTATATGTGCCATGCTTGGTGGTGTCACACCCTTTCCTTTTTGTTTCATTCACTCAAAGAACATCAATCTTTCTATCATCCATCATCTGACATACTTCATCCAATTTGCCGTCCATCCCTCCTCCAACATTCAACGTTGCAAACCGACTTTACGCATAGGCCGCTTTTCGCCCTCGCGGGGAACGAGACGTGACGGATTGCGAACCGCGTCGCCGCCGTATGGAGAAGAAGTTTTTGTTCCCATAGCGTTCCCACGAGATTTAGGGATCTAGACGGTCCATCCCCGCAGAGCCCTTTACGGGTCTAAGGCGGAATATCAGCTGTGCCCTGTGACCACAAACACAGGCACCCTCCGTTTACGACCAGCTTGCCCTCTGGCCACGAATCCCTCGGCACGGGTCGGTTCACACCTTAGATCGGGGTTTTGTGTTGGGTATGCTCCCTGAAAGTTGATTTAATTTCGAAGTTTTCCTTCTCCTAGACAGGTTGCCAACCAAGGCTAACGAGGCCCATCTCCCCGAACGTTTGGTTTAATTTCGGAGTTTTCCTTCTCTTAGACAGGTTGCCAACCAAGGCTAACGAGGCCCAGATGGGCCTCGTTAGCTCGATGGGAGATCCCCGAAATCTTATCTTAATTGCGAATACTTTATTATGTGTATATCTTCATAGCAACCAGCGCAACAAGTGTGTTTAAAAAAATATTGGATGATACACAGCGATACTCTTTATAATGTGTCAGTACATCATCAAAGATTGAAGTTGCATTTACAACATTTCTTTAAGTATTCAAAGTTTTTGTCTGCCTCTTATCCTAACTATAAAAAATGTAAGCCATAGTAAGAACTGTCGTGCCATATTAGTTGATTCCAACAATCGGATTCGGAAAAAAAACCAGAAGGAGATGATGTATTTATGTCTTTTTAACAATCTCTGCGTAATTGTGTCACGATTACTGGTTGCGGAAGTTTTACTATTTATTGAAGTGCTTTAGGAACTAAAACGTTTTCAATTCGATTGAAATTCCTCGAGCACAGAGAGAATCTTTCTACTATACTTGTTCCATTTTATGGTACACTAGCTTTTGCCCGCTGCTTCGCACACGTAAATTACGGTTAGATAAAAAATTTTGTGCAAACACCCTCGTCAAGGAACATACATGCTAAATTTAACCTTCATGTGCCCAGTAATTTCGGCTGTAATGTGTCTGTCAGTCAGTCAGTAACGAAAAGATTTTATATACACAGATTGAAGTGATTCCATTGAAAAAAAAAAGTGTTTATTCAAACTCTGAATCCCCTTTCCACCCACTTAGATAAACAAAGTATGAAGTTAATCACTTGAAGGCATAAAAGGTTCTATGAAAATTATGACTCTTCTTTTTATCCACTTAGGTAAGAATTTCCAAAAACACTTTCTTAGTGTTCACTAACTTCATTTGAGTAACCAATAGGTATACAAAGTTTGAAGTTAATCCATTGAGGGTATAAAAAGTTCCATACAAATTCTGACAACCAGTTTAACCCCTTTAGGAGCGGAATTTCCAAAAATCCTCTCTTAGTGCGCCCCTACACACCTCAAGGAACATACATGCTAAATTTCATCCATTTGCGCTCAGATATTTCGGCTGTAGCATGTCTGTCAGTCAACCAGTAACGCAAGGATTTTATATACAAACAGATTATACAAATAAATAATATTGGACTGCCTCCGTGGTACAGGGGAAAGCGTATGCGTCTGCTAAACGGGAGGTCGCGAGTTTGATTCCCGGGTCAGGCAAAAGTATTACTCCCCCCCGTGGGATCTATACCTTGTCATGGTGGGGGGGCTCAGTAACCGTGGATTGGTAACCCGCGGTGAAGCTAAGAGGGATCCAGGAGGGGACGCTCCGCGTGGGCTTGACGGGGCCTGCGCAGGATGCGTCCAACGGCGCGGGTGCGGGGGACAGTTCTGTCTGTCCCTCGCAGTCGGGTGCGGTCGCGGGAGGAGAGGCGTGTCGGTGTTGCGTTGCCGCGCGCCCTATCTCCCGCGACCAAATGGGGGCGCACCATTCGATGCGTTTCGGTGGGGCCGCAGAGGAAGAGGAGATGCGGTGTTGCGTTGCCGTCCTCCCTATCCTCTGCGGCCGCTGAGTGTTTTGGCGGCGGAGCCCAACACCTTAATCCGCCGCCAAGGGAGTTTTGTTCGGGGCCCGCCTGACCATCTGGCGGGCCAATACCCGTCGGGGGGTAGCGACGAATGCTTATGCGAATCCCTACCCACACACGGGTACATGAGGAACACGGGTTGGTTTTTAGTCAGTAAGAGTCTGACAGTCCCCTTCGTCCTTCTCCCGGGGCGGAGGGATTCCATGAGGATTTTCTAACCCGACACAAAAAAAAAAGGCAAAATTATTACTGAGTTTTTCCCAATTCGCAGAAGCAGCACGGAGTCTGCCAATGTGCCCGGTAACGGCAATAGGCTCGGCACCTATTACGTGTAACCTAATATGCAACATGGCGAAATGAGGGTGTAATATTACACCTCTGCCTACCCCTTCAGGGATACAGGCGTGAGACTATTAAAAAAAACAATCTGTCTGTAATCTCAAAATAACTGTATTGCATATGATTGCTAACCCATTTTCAGTGCCCTTGTATTGGCGGGAATGCTCCCTCTTGACCTCAGAGTTCGCGAGGTGGCTTCACTGTTCGAAGCCAAGAGGGGCAACCCCAAGCCATGGCTCGGGGACAGGGAGGTCGAGCGGATGACCCCTGCAATCAACACACCACATCCCGCGGAGCGCGCCAGCCTGGGGTTTGGGACCTTGGCAGACGAGGAAAAATATTGCAATAACAGTAAGTACGCAGTTAAAATCTTCACTGATGGCAGCAAAATTGAGGGCAAGGTCGGTGCCGCGCTATCCGTGTGGAATGGTGAGACCAAAATCGATGCCCTCAAGTTTGCCTTGCCATCATACTGTACCGTCTACCAGGCCGAACTACTGGCTTTGAGTAGGGCAATCGGGGTTGTCTCGAAGAGTAGGGAAAACAGCTTTGGGGTCTACAGCGACAGTATTGCGGCTCTCCTTACCGTTACCAACTGGAACTCCCTCCACCCCCTAGCAGCAAAAACAAGGGACATTTTGAGTCAATGTACACTTCAGAACAAGGATGTATCCTTGTTCTGGATTAAAGCACACGCAGGGTTGGAGGGAAATGAGAGAGCCGACCAGCTCGCGAAGGAGGCCGCGAAAAACTTGAAGAGGAAACCCGACTACGATCTCTGCCCTGTTTCATTCGTCAAGCGTGTCATTCGTCAGGGCACGCTTGAGGAATGGAAAAGGAGATACCGGGAAGGCGAGACAGCCACGATAACCAAGCTCTTTTTACCTGACGCTCGTTACGCATACAGGATTGTTCGCAAAATACCAACAAACAGTGTGACGAGCCAATTGTTAACTGGGCACGGCGGGTTCTCCGAATACTTGCATCGCTTCAAGTGTAAGGATAACCCGTCGTGTCCATGTGAGCTGGACACCATAGAATCGGTTCCCCACATACTCTGTCACTGTCCTATCCACGGAGTAGCTCGATTAAAAGCGGAGACAGAAATGGGGGAAGCTATAAGAGAGGACACTCTTCACTCCCTTTTAGCAAACTCGAAAACCAGGGACAGTTTTCTATTGTTCTGTACGGGTGTTGTGGCGCGGGTCGTGCGCAGAAATAGATAGAGCAGGGTGTAGAATCTTATTTAGTAAAATATGATCTTCCGACACCCTGAAAAATCTTTTTGTGCGCGGCCTGCTTTACAGCACTTGCGCACGAAAGGATGGATAGATAAATGTATTTTATAGAATATTTTTATTGTTAGATTTTATAAATGACTGAATTATTATGAAATGATTATTATTGTAAATTAGTAACTAAGATAGCATAAGAAACCTGTATTAAAACTGTATATTGTAACTAAATATTAAAGTCCCCCCAACTGTCCTATCCAAGGAGCTATCGTGAGAGAGATGTAAGAAAGGCGATTTAAAAAGGACTTCGACTACGTCGGAGGAACTGGGCTCAACACCCTGTGATGACGGGTGCCATTAATAAATAAAAAAAAACGATTTTCAGTACCCCAATGATTTATTTAGATTTTTTTCTGTCTGTCTATTTATTCAGGGTAATCGTCTCGAACAAACTATGAAAATTTTATTTAGGCCTAGCTGCTTGCAAAAGCTAGCTAAAATTAAATTAGTCAAGGATTCCGTCGCAGTATACATTTGTATATCTCAGCGACATTGTAAAAAAAATAAAATAAATTATCCAATTATTATCCTTTTAATTTATAATATTATCCTTTTTTAGTATTTTAGGTTAAAGAAATGAGAGAAGCCTTGGTCAGCAGTTGGACAAAGAAGATAACTGATAAAAAGTGCTTACCTGCTTAAAAATAAGTGGAAAATAGCAAAATAACGGTTCTAAGTATTTTGGCTTCTATTGGTAATAATCGATTTTAAACTTTCGCGATTTGTATACATCATACAATTTTATTAAAACGGGTCTTATTCGCGATATTTAATTAAATTAATGTATAAATACCTCTGTTTTATCGACGTTTCGGCCGTATTACAACAGCCATGGTGGCGGCAGGACTGATGTCATCTAAGACTATTGGTCATATAAAGAACCGCCCTACATATTAGTTAGTGAAGATGAAGAGCACTTAGACTCATCTAAGCTGTTCATCTTCACTAAATTAAACTAAAATTAATTTAAATGCACATCAGGGACAAAGAATAAAAAGCAAGTGAAGGAATTAAAAGTTTCATACAAACTGGGAGCCCTTTTTGAACTCCACGTTTTAGTGGTGAATTCACTAACGTCATTTGAGGAACCGAAATATAAAGTTTCAAGTGAATCCATTGAAGTTTTTTTTTTTATATTAGAAAATGGGACACCCTTTCTTAAGCCCCATAAGGGAGTCTTGATGTTCACTAACGTCATTTGAGGAACCTATGTACAAAGTTTGAAGTTAATCCAATGAAGGAATAAAAAGGTTTCATAGAAATTCCGACTCCCCTTTTTAATCCTTTAAGTTCCGTTTTAGTGGTGAATTCACTAACGTCATTTGAGGAACCGAAATGTAAAGTTTCAAGTGAATCCATTGAAGTTTTTTTTTATATTAGAAAATGGGATACCGTTTCTTAAGCTCCATAGGTGAGTGACTTCCAAAACTCCTGTTTTGGTGTTCACTTTCGCCGTTTGAGGAACCAATATACAAAGTTTGAAGTTAATCCATTAAAGCAGCGGTTGGCAAACTTTTTGAAGGCACGGGCCGCAAGGAGGCAAAATAAACTAACGGCGGGCCGCACTTTTGATGATAACAAGCCAGCATTTTTACATAACTTGCAGCAATTCTGTTAAACCGGAGACGCGTGACATGCCGACCATTGACATTGATGCCTATTCCATCTCACTGCAGGGAATTGAAGATCTCCTCTAGTGTTGGTGAAGAGTTGCGGGAATATAGTGTCACCCCGTCCTATCTCTCGAAGCTATTGGGTGGGTCTTGTTTAGTTGTTCAGGGTTTGAACAAAAATCGTTACCATTTGGTTCTCTTAACACCTCCACTTTTTTCAATCCACATGGTAGCGCTGCAGTCACTACAGAGCAGCCTAAGTTTCGATGCATTTGAGAGATATGTAATGATATCTAGGCTTTGGGCTGAAATTACTGATATCCAAGTACATACATACATACATAGACTCACGCCTGTTTCCCGGAGGGGTAGGCAGAGACTACGGAACGCCATTTGCAACGATCCTGACATATCTCTCTTGCTTCATTCACTCCCATCAGATTCCTCATGCATGCTCTTCTGTTCAGGGTACTTCTCACCTGTCCTGTTTTTAGGATGTCTCCAATCTGGTCAGAGAACGTCCGCCTAGGTCTTCCCCTTCGTGCTGTCCCTTCCACACTTGCCTTATATATCTGCTTGTGCCCAAACCATCTTAGTATACCTTTCTTGATGCTTGTCACTATATCTTCTTTTACCCCACAACACTCTCTTATCACACAATTCTTTATTCTGTCAGTCAGAGAAACACCACACAAACTTCTCAGTGCTCTCATTTCTACAGCATTTATTCTACTTTCATGACTCTTCTGCCATACCCAACTATCACTACCATACATAAGAGTAGGTACTAACACCCCTCTATGCACAGCCAAACGTGCCTTTTTAATGTTTTCCCAGTGACACAGTGTAGCAGGTGCTGGAAGTTCGGCCACTCAGCGAAAACGTGTTCTGCCAAACACCAAGTATGCCCAAAATGTGGAGAAAATCACGAGAACTGCGACCAGTTAATATTTAAATGCAGTAATTGCAGAGGCAACCACATGGCCTTAGTAAAATCCTGCCCGGTTTATTTGAAGAAGAAAAAGATTAGAGACCTTATGGCAGAGTTTAACTGCACGTATCGAAGAGCGTTAACGATGTATGTTCCTCCACACATTAATAATTATAGTCAACATAAATATGATGCAAATGATTCTATAACACAACCCAATATGTTCACCACGCCGGTCTTTGATGCCAATCCACCAGGTTTCTGCAGTACACCTACATACGCTAACGTTGTGAAAACGAATGCTGTCATACACAAGGATGTAACACCTAGACACAATACCTGTTTCCCCAAGGAAAAGCCCCACAGACCGAATACACCATCAATAGCTATCCCGAAACCAATCAGGAAGGAAACTGTCACTCAGGATAACCCCGAAACTATAGAATACACCAGGAGACACACGAATGAACCCACAGAAGACATAAAAAGGGAGGTAAACTTCGAGGAGCTGCTATCTAGGTTAAAAGAGATAATATTTTTGAGAAACGGTAGTCTGAAGTCAAAATTTTATGATGTAATTAAGTGTTGTGTACAATGGTTAATTTTAGTGGTAGTAGATAACATTGCAGACTGGCCAATATTGAAGAATTTGTTTGATTTAATCGATAGTCAAGATACAAACACTTAATATTATGCAATGGAATTGTCAAAGTTTACGACCTAAATACTACATACATTACAAAATTTATTATTACAAGATAAGATCCATATAGCTGCTTTGAGTGAGACATGGCTAGACCAAGACAGCTTCATTCTTGTGGTTTAGATTTTCCATGTGTTCCTTAATATACAGTCCTTTTCCATGTTGTCAGGGATGTACAACACGTCTTAATGGAATGTGTGCGGAACGAGACTCAAAGACAACAAATATTTTGTAAAAGTAATTGCAATATAGGTATATGTAACAGTATACTCGCTTTTCCTACTTCTGCAGAAGCGAGATTCTTATATGATTTGGCTAAAGTTGTTTTTTGTAATAGATACTAAGTGTGAAATGTACTGTTTTGTATTACGAGGGTGACATAGTCAATGTGACTAAACCCTCTTATAAAAATAAAGAGAAAAAAAAAAAGTTTTTTTTATATTAGAAAATGGGACACCCTTTCTTAAGCCCCATAAGGGAGTCTTGATGTTCACTAACGTCATTTGAGGAACCTATGTACAAAGTTTGAAGTTAATCCAATGAAGGAATAAAAAGGTTTCATAGAAATTCCGACTCCCCTTATTAATCCTTTAGGGTAAGAAATGCCAAAAAGATTTTCTTAATGTTTACTAACTTGATTGAAGTTTTTTTTATATTACAAAATGGGACACCCTTTCTTAAGCCCCATAGGGAAGTGACTTCGAAAACTCCTTTCTTGATGTTCACTAACGTTATTTGAGGAACCTATATACAGAGTTTGAAGTCAATCCACTGAAGGAATAATAAGTTTCGTTTAATACACATTTTGAACCCCTATCTAACCCCCTGAGGGTAGAAATTTTCAAAAAACAAATTCTTAGTGTTCACTTTCGACGTTTGAGGAACCAATGTACACAGTTTGAAGTCAATCCATTAAAGGAATAAAAAGTTACATACAAACTTTGACCCTCTTAGGGGTGGAATTCCCAAAAAAAAATTCTTAGTGTTCACTATTATCATTTGAGGAACCTATATACAAAGTATGAAGTCAATCTTCTGAAGGAATAATAAATTTCATACAAACTTTGACCCCTATCTTACCCCTTAGGGAAGGAATTTCCAAAGAAACATTTTTTTTGTGTTCACTATCATTATTTGAGGAACCAATATATAAAGTTTCAGTCTATGAAAATCAACGACAACACAGCCTACTAGACATCTAATGTTTTCATTTCTTCAAACAAAAAAATCTGTCAAAGCGGTGAGGTATGCGGGGCAAGGGGGGGCGACAAAAATGCATTCTAATTGGCCGGTTCAAATTTGCGGAACGTCATAATTCATATCTAGTGTTGGGATTGGTCCAAATTGGTCTTATATAAGACGTATAAGTCTACTGTGTTGTCAGGTTGGGTTGTCGTTGATGAAAATACACACATTCAGAAAGAGATTTCATCACAATTAGGGCGTATTTAAAAAGTTTAAATCAAATTATGTGCAATTATTGTCTTATTTACAAAAACTCACCGTCACTGCACGATGGAGTTAGATAGGTATTTACCTACACTTGAATATTTACACGCACTTAATTCACTTCTTTACACGCAATTTATGCCAAATGTACTAACTGTTCAAAGTGGCCGCCTTGCATGTCTAAGCACAGTTGCGCCCTACGTCTCAAATTATTTCTTAATCGTCTTGTGACGCCTGTGCCAATATCTTCCCTGCGGACTTCATCGAAGGCATTTATTACGCGGGCCTTTAGGATATCGCGTGAATCCGACTCAACCTCGTACACCCTGCGTTTTATATAAAACGCAGGGTGTACGAGGTTGAGTCGGCGTCACAGGCGTCACGTATAAGTAAAAAATGTGAACAAATCTCAGACTTAGGTTATTTCTTTGATCTGAGCTTACTACAGAGCAGGTTAGTGCCACTAAGAGCCCAGAATCTGTTACTTCACATACCTACTTACTTATTACGTAGATACGGCGGTGTGTAGTGGGTATCCGAATAGGAATTAATTTCTTAACGTACGTAGGAAGTACCTTCTTTCTTATTCCAAAATTTGTTTGTGGTAGTTGATTTGCATGCTAACGCTCGAATCGATGGGTAAATCACATAGGTCATAATTCAAACACTCATTAGGTATTTATCTGATAACTCACACACATTCACTGAATTATCGATCACCTAAAAGTACTTAGGTACCTACTTACATTTTATCCGTTACCTAGGTATTTATTTTATTAGTAGGCACCTACCTTTTACGCAATGCTTTCAATTTACCTAACACTAATTGAACCGGAATTTGAACTTAATATCCCAAGTACCAATCCCAGGTCAATTCGGTCGCTTAAGTCTGATTCTGTACGTCATGGTATGAGACCGTTTGCTATTTTTGCGTGGTTTTGCTTTACACGTGTAAATGACCATGTACCTACTACATTTATTTGGTACAATAATAATATCAAGAGGACCCCAACTGCAGCACGGATCGTTTAACAAAATTAGATTCAATCTTTGAAGAAATAAAGCCCAAATTAGTTTCAAGAGAGCCGCATCGCCGCGGCGTCGGTACCTTTGAGGAACATGATACAGCCGATACCGACTGACGTCTCCATTGGAATTAAACCTTATGTTACTGATACGAAGTCTAAATTAGCTCTTTAGTAGATATCTTTGAATTCGTTAGGTAGTAATAGCATAGTAAGTACAAAAAGAAGAGTAGGATAGCTTCATGCAAATTGGCCACCGTCCGTTTGAATGTACGCGTGAGTCGCCGGCGCCGTGTACGCACGCACACAATCTCATAGACGAGCGCAGCCCGGCGCGGCCTCAGTACAGATTGCGCCGCGCGTCTAAGGACGCAAGAGTAGGTAATTAACTCGCTATCGGCCTTAGCTAACCTACTATTCTTTTTTTACAATGGTAATAGCAGAGACGAGCAAGAATATAGACTTACAAAGTCGAACAAAAAAATGTGACTCGATAATTCGTTAACATAAATGACGAAAGATGTCGCTACGCGTATCGAATCGAAAAATAATTAGGGCCAGATGACGCGTGACGTCACTTGTACCCCCGCTAAATGGTACATCACATCACTAGATGGCGTTATATTCAATTTACTTGTCTTAAATTTATTAACGTTGACGAAAAACGACAACGTAGGTAGCCCTTGTGCAATGTGCAAGGTCATTCGAGAGTTGAGGCCCTCAAGGGTGCTCAACCTACCTACTACGGTACTATCAATAATGCTACCGTTCAACTCTTTAATCAATTTTAATTTTCGAATTATGTGCGTGGTTTAAGTACTTTAAGGTCTAAATTTGCAATGAAATGTTGCACTATATTTTGCTGGTCTGATAACAAAGCTGGCAGATGGCCTCGTAAGCCCACCGAGCTTGGGGTCGATTGATTTGTTTTGAGGAGCACTTCACACTTAGATGATATCCAGGGTCTGATGATGAAGCTGGAAGTGGCCACAGCATCTCTGTTATAAAACGACATACTTAAGCCCACCAAGTTTGGGGTGGATTAATTTGTCTTGGGGAGCTCTTTAGGTACACCTAGATGATATTCGGGGTCTGATGATGAAGCTGGAGGTGGCTACGGCATCTTTGTAATAAAACGATGTAACCCTACCGAGTTTACCCTAGACGGCCGGTTGGCGTAGTGGGAGTGTAAGCGACGGCTACGTCAAAGGTCGCGGGTTCGATTCCCGCTCAAGTCAAACATTTGTGTGCATGAATATGGATATTTGTCTTGATCTGGGTGTTTCTATGTATAACATATAAGTATGTATTTACAAAAAAAAGTATAACTCTAGGTATGTATGTTTTTCCATTATCTAGTACCCATAGTAGGGTCATTTCGCCTGTTCGCATCCATTTAGTGCAGTTGACAAAGGACAATGGGCGGTTTTTGGCGGTCGGCGGCCATCATTGAATTTAATGTCAAATGAAAGTACTAATAATTAGGAACATCTTTTACTATGGGCGTTACGCTGTATTCCATTTAGGAAAAGAAATATTTGAATGTCAATATAACCTAATTGTATAGATAAAAGTTTTGTGACACGGTAACACATCATCAATAATTCAATATACTTACCTAATTATATAATAAAGTATCGCACGTGATCTTTCGTGTGAAGATAGCTCGGCGTTATAAGGCTGAGAACCTAGTACAGGGCGTGTAAAATATTGAAGTGTACCGAGAGCAACAAATAAGACGTCTTAGCGAATATTTTGAAGAGGAAGAAGTGTGGTTGTTACCCGTTTGAATACAGTCAAGGCACGTAAGACCTAGGACTTATTTATCATCGTCCTAGCGTTATCCCGGTTGCATCCGAGACTTACGCCTTGAAGCTCGACGTCCGCTTACTAGTCCAAACAGACATGACAGAATATCGGCTTTTCCACAGAAGGATCACTGCCGTCTGACCTCCGTAACCCAAAGGTATAGCAATATTTCCATAGCTTAGACCAGTATCAGTTTATTTGAGGCAACCGTATTGACTTTCAAAGATCTTCATTAAAGCCAAGACCGACGGTATATTCTGCTCTCCGAGGCATGGGGCAAGCGATAATTAACTATTTAATACGTAAGTAAGATCTGGGACTTATTATTCATAGATTATTCCGAGTTATAGGCGCACGGTCAAATGCTGCGCACATAATTATTATGTGCGTAGTATGGTATATTATATACTAATATGGCTGGGTAAGAAATCAACCCGAAGAGTTGCGATTAGCAGCAGCAGAATTAACTGGGATTATAGAGGATGAATGAGAGGAACTAGGCTACACAAGGCTTAAAATCATACTTAATTCATTTTTAAACCATTATGTTCTTTCATAACTTTATCAACATACAATAATTAATGATGCAATATAATAGCTTATTATTTATTGATGATATTATGTTAGTTATATACAGGGTGACAAGACCCTTAACGAAAACTGAAATCCTATGTTGTACCAATCAGTACAAACATTTTCTACTTGGGCACTATACCTGGGAAATTACTGGTTCAGGAGATATTGAGGCTCAAAGTTAGTATGGAATTTTTCTAATTAGGTACAAAATCGATGCATTAACCCCCTCATATTTTCTTTAGATGTCCTATAACCCCATGAATATGTAGGTATTTCGAGAATTGCACGCGCGCGCTTTTAATTGCAGTAAAAAAATGTAAAAACTCAAAAAGAAATCGTTTCCCAGCTATTATTTTTGGTTAGTATCAATTGGCATGATGTCCACAACGAGTAGATTTCGGCTTGGTGATGGGTCTTGTGACACTCTGTACCCTTATAACCAAATAAAGATTTTATGTTTATAACAAATTGTATGGTAACTGTATTATATATGTAGGTATATAGTACATTAGTTACATCTAAATAGTAAAATGCACCTACCACTTTCATCTCTGCACCACCTTAAGGTTGACAGGTAGAGAATGCCATATGGCATTATGTCCACCGATGTACACTATGTTTGTGCATAAATGATTGAATAAAATAAATAAATAAACTGTGCTTACATTAGTAAGCACAGTTACCATACAATTTGATACAATAATATGTGATATATTATAAAATGACAATCTAAATAAGTTGTTTCACTTTCTTTAACACTTTCGTTAGCCAGAGTAGTAAGTAAAACGATTAAAGTTTCAAAAATAAAAACGTCTTTTATCTGTTTTAGAAGTACACCACAGTGATAACACTTGTCCACAGTAATCGTAGGAATAAAACACACTAATTAATAACAAAATCATTCGTGGCCGCGGACCGCCTAGGCTCCATACAAAAATGCCCATTGTCCTTTGAAGGAGAAAATAAAAATGTAAAAAATTTGTTCCAGCAAATTGATTCAAAGAAAAATTTATTTAATGCGTTCATTATATAGTCTATTTTAATATTAGCTTTCACTTTTCTTCGAAACTTGTTGTGTTTTTTTAAATAAACAAGCTTCAAAATTTGGCATTTTGCCCAGTTTGCGTTCAAAAAATCCAAATTGCGTCCACCTGTGGACCATTTCGCGTCCACCAGCTTAGAGAAGGAATATAAGGGTGATATTGTTAAGCCAATCTAAAGAAAGATTGGTTTTGATTCACTTTTCTTCGAAACTTGTTGTGTTTTTTTTAAATAAACAAGCTTCAAAATTTGGCATTTAGCCCAGTTTGCGTCCAAAAATCCAAATTGCGTCCACCTGTGGACCATTTCGCGTCCACCAGCTTAGAGAAGGAATATAAGGGTGATATTGTTAAGCCAATCTAAAGAAAGATTGGCTTTTTACAATTTCTACATTTAAGATTAAAGTTATAAAAAGTCAACATTATTATCATTATTAAATCACTCTAAAGAAACTATAAACTATTTATTGTTTTCAACATCGATGGAACTTAAAATCAAAGACAAAAAAACATAACGATAGGTACATGTTGTCCAATATTGTGGTCTTCGGAATAGCATAATTTTTACTTAATTATGTATTTGTCTTATCGATTTCTTTTCTTTTTACGAATATTACTAAACGCTTGCTTTATTTAATCAATCTTCTGATTTTTTTTCTTATCCTTCTTCTTTCTTGTCTCCTAAGAACTCATTTTGAATAGAAAAAAATATGGAATAAAATAAATTACGTATTTCATTGCACTAAATTCGTAAAAATCAGATTTTAAACTCAGTCTTAATCAAAAATGCATTTTAAATTATTAAAATATATATATTTATGTTATCGTTTCTATTTCATGAAAAAATTGACGCAATTTGCTATAATATTATCCCTTGTAGGTATAGTTTGCGTCCTCGTGTGATCGATTATTTTAAGGATTGTATCTTTTATTAGAACCATTATAATGTGGACGCAAATTGGACATTACATTTGCATACTATTAATGTTAAAATAAACAATATCCTAATTTCTCTCTCATATTTTAATCATATAAAAATAAACAACTGAAGAAAACATAAATAGACGAATTCGCGTCCATTGCGGACGCAAAGTGGAAGTTTTATAAATTCGGTATTGTAATTCGCGTCCACCTTATTATAATTGTTAACTATAAAAAACATGCTAATTCATATTTCATACTATTCGTATTTTCATTATTAATATCTAGAAACAGCTATGTATCCTAAAGTTCACATAAAACAATAACATACTTACCGTCAAACACGTGTGCAGCGGCACTATTTTTAGGGTTCCGTAGTCTACAAGGAACCCTTATAGTTTCGTCATGTCCGTCCGTCTGTCTGTTCGCAGCTTAGTTCAAAGACGCCTGGTGCTAGAAAGCTGATATTTGACATGAATAAAGACATAAAATATTGCAACAAAACTGTAGAATAAAATTTGTAGAAAATAATTGTTAGACTCAAGTGTCCCCCTCCCCCTCTGCCAGCTAAACTATTAATTTGGAAGAGGTGAAAAAAATCACAAATGTAGTACATGTAACGAATTTAAAAGGAAAACTCAATGACGTATAACAAAAAAAACGGCTACAAATAGCAAATATTTTTTGTATGAATAAAGAAAGAGAAAGTAAATAAATACTACTCTAGGGGACACCTGTGGTTAGAGAGAGATAATTTTAGTTGTATTTAAAATTCTTACACACAAATTATTGTTACGGAGCGTACTATCACAACACAGGTTCGCGTGTAACTAAACGGAATGGCGGCAATTGCCTTCATTTCATTTTGCCATTTCAGTGTGCGGGCAACGCATCTATAGTGTTTTTATATATTTGGGAAAACTAGACTAAGTAGACATCACTAGTTTATGAGTAATTGTCGATTAACTGTTGAACGGTTGAGCCGTGTGGTTGACGGCATAGAATACAAGTGTCACCACCTCCTATCTTTCCGTGGGTGTCGCAAGAGGCGACTAAGGGATAACACGATGCAAATACCATCTTTGCGTAGAGATGGAAAACTCGACATCAAACCCTAAACGACTGCCTCGTTGGTCACGCGGCATAAATGTGCGCGTGAGATCGGGAGGTCCCGGGTTCAATTCCTGGGTCGGGCAGTGTTATTGGGTTTTTCTGACACGAAATTCTCAGTAGCAGCACGGAGTCTGGAAATGTGCCCGGTACTGCAATAGACTCGCCCCTTATTACGTGGGACTAAAGTATATCTGGTGAAAAGTGGGTTTAGAAATACACCTCTGCCTACCCCTTCGGGGATAAAAGGCGTGGCGATATGTATGTATGTTATGTATGTCGGTTAACTTATAAATACCAATTTCTGTGAGTTTACATTAGGAGCGCTGGCTTAATCTTAAAGATACCCATTTTTAGGCCCATGTGAAACAGAAGTTATTATCAATAATGGCCATTATGGGCAACTATTGGAACCCAACATTGCGCGTGGCCCTACACGCACTTGGCCGGTTAATTTTTAATTATATCCCGCGCATCTGCACTCTTTTGTTTGTTCAACCGAGATTAACTATTTTTTTTAAACAGGATTAGTTGGGCGCACGGAACGTTTTGTCTATTTGTGCGTGTCTCTTATTACGTTGAGGTATTGGCGGTACTGACTTTTCATTTTATTAGTGTGTTAGTATACTTATTTTCGAGCATTTTTAAAGGGAGGTCCGTAAATGGACGCGAATTGGGCGATGGACGCGAACAGGCGAAATGACCCTACAAGCTCAAAGCTCTGCTTAGTTACTCAAAGACTATTAAGCATACTTTTATTGAATTGTTTTATTTTTTTGTTTTCTGCCATTTTGTTAACTGTAAAATAACTAGGTACATTTAAAATAGTTTTACTACATACATAATTATTGTCAGTGCTATGCATACCGTAATTGTCATATTATGCCTTTTAAGTGTTTACCTTAACTGTATAAATATATATGATGTGGTTGTGCTAATAAATAAATAAATAAATTAATTAATTTGGGACTAGATGGTGTTGTGTGAATGTGGTAGACTATTATATTATACTAGAGGACGCCAGCAGCTGAGCAGCTACGCCTGCATTTTTTTTGAATTTACCCGTTTTGGCCGATCCCGAGGGAATTTCGGGAAATCCCTTCTTAGTGCACCCCTACGGTCCCCAAGGAACATAGGTACATGCCAAATTTCAGCTTCCTGCGTCCAATAGTTTCGGCTGTAGCGTGTCTGTCAGTCAGTAACGCAAGGATTTTTATAGTTTGGGCTCGATTGAATTTTCTTGAGGAACACTTTACACCTAGGTGATAATAATTATGATACTACGATACTACCTATAGCGGTACCGGGTTCGATTCTAGGTATAGTTGCTTTTTGCATTTTCTCATACAAAGTACCTAGTTAATAAATAATATGGTCTCACTCATGGTATGAGTTCGTGCGTGCGTTCTTGAGCCATACATAGAACTAGTTCGTAGATGGTTGTTTACGAATTGTTACTAAATAAGTGTATCTAGTTATCTACCTATAAAACCCGTAACGTACCTATCCCATCTAAATAGGTAATTTTATTTTGGTTTAAACGTCATCTAGTGAAAATTCAATGTAAACCGTTGTACATTACCTTTCGTGTTTTTACTACGCCATCTATTAGTACACGTTCAAAAGTGATAAAATATGCACGTAAAATCAAATAGATAAATTAGCTTATTATGAGCAATATTACCAATTCTAAAAAATACTTAAACAATTTCAATGCCCGTTAATGAAAAAATAATGATATTTTTATGACTTGTATGGCTGTAATTAACGTCGCGTGCTATTTGATCAGCGCCCTCTGGATATAGCTCGCGATTTGAGCTTTTTCCGAGGCACATTTTTTTGTTCGACTTTTACAGTCTATATTCTTACTCGTCTCTGGTAATAGGCATAGGTTTAAGTTTATAAAGTACAAAGGTAAAAGACTCTTAGTGGCTCAGTGTCGTCTACTCGCCGACTGTCGCGAGCGGAAAGATGACGTTTCTCAGCGCGCTGACGCGCTCGAGTCAACACCCCGCTCATCGAGCACCAGTGCTTCCACAGACCTCTGAGGAACGACGGTGTTTGTGTGCCGAAGAGGCCGGCAGGTGACGACACACACGATAGTCCCACATCGCGGCCACCTTTTGTACAACCGTGCTGCGTCCGTTCTCCGAGAACGTAGCCACAGCGTCTTGGTTAGGTGGTTGACGCGACGAGGCACTACATTGCCATCTACTGCACGGATTCAGAAAAAATCCGGATAAGGAACAAGTGCCCCCACGGAGGGCAAGCCGGCCGTCATCGCCAGCTCGCGAGGCCGCCGCGGCGCCGGCGCCTGGCGCCAGCGCATCATAGCGCCCGCGAAGATGGCGATGACGGCACGGCGATGCAGCGACGACACCGCTGCCCCGCCTACGCCAACAACGCCGCCGCCACAGTTCACACTGAAAACCCGCCGCTGGCTTACACATGGCTCATCGGACTTATTTACAGGGAAAACTGCCGGTGGGGTCAGGTCTCGCTAGAGGCGTGAAGACTACCCGGACATCACGCTTCTGAGTCTGATTTCTGAGCACACTTCGTGTCACCCTGATTGTAATAGTTTATGTAACTGGATTGGACTGATTTACGTTCCTAATAAATTACGGTTTTACTTCACTGTTTATTTGCTAACAATTAACTGCTAAATACTAGCTTAGTGCAATGTTTATTAGTTAATATTATTTACCTACCTTACTAATGAATGTGTAGTGTAATGTTATCTTTAAATAGGCGTCAGTGAGTGCCGTGGGAGTCGTGGACGTCAACTCGAAACATCTACGTTGCAGTCCGTCTCCATACAAAGATAGCGCATCGTAAATTGTTATTTGTCTCCGGATTGTGTAGGTACGTACCTACTTATTTATGTGTTGGTGTTATTTTATTAAACTGACTGCATATCTTTGTTTAAACTAGTACCTACCTACTTAGTGGTAAGTTTAGTATTATGAAGTTCTAATAATTAAATACACCGAGTGTTATGGGTTTGATACCTACACGAGCCAACATTTGTATGATCCACCTAAGTATAAATTATTGTATGGAGTCTGTTCTTTGCGTTCTTTAATTGCGATAGAACCCATCACGGGTCCCCTTCCGCTACTTTTTATTGAGCTTGGAGAAGGTGGAGGGCGTATGTGGCTCAGCTCTCCCCCTAGACGGTCGAAGGAGCGTGTTCCTCGATTGACCCTCATGACGATGTCAATATCACGCGTCTACTTACGTCCTTACCATGAGTAAGGACGTAAGTAGACCTGTGATATTCTAAAGTCCCGGGATACAGGATTTATTCCTTGAACGGGAGTTGTTTTTGAAAAGAGTAAAATAAAGTTACCAAAATTTGATTTTGGTGTCATACTACCTACATTATCTTTCAATTTGTTTATACGCAAATTCAGATCTTCAGGGTTTCATCGTCATCATCATGCTTCTAGCGTTATCCCGGTTGCATCCAGGACTTTCGTCTTGGAGTTCAGTGTCCGCTTTCTAGTCTAACCAGATTTGACTGAGTATTAGCTTTTCCACAGAGCGACTGCCGTCTGACCTCCGCAACCCAAAGTTATGGATAGCCATATTCCATGGTTTAGACCAGTATCAGTTTATTTGAGGGTACTGAACTGACTCCCCGTAACGACAAACACTCCCCTCAACAGTGGTATCCTTCATAATTCTATTTCCTATTAATTCTATTAAAATATCGTCGGCTTTCGCCGCTTTCCGTGTCAAAGGGTATGCCGCATGTTTTGCCGCCGTACTCAAAGGGATCGCTCTAGTGATGTTTACAATCAACAGATAATATTGGTTTATTTAATTTTAACTTGACATGTAACGGACTGGTAACGATACCCTAATGGCGATACCAACGGACTGCCATGCAGAGGGTATCGGGTTTGAATCCACGGTGCGCATCAATAATTAGTTAATAAGACTTTTCGAAGTTACGTGCGTAATAAATTGTTAATAAACGCTTGCCACGTGTCTCGGAAGAGGACGTCGGATCAACAGTCATGAAAATCATTGACAGTGGTTACGGGGAGTCAGTACCCTCAAATAAACTGATACTGGTCTAAACCATTGAATGGTTTTATATAATAACAATACATAAAAACATGCAATTACACAAAGCTAACATTTTAGGGGTTTAGTTACCTACCGATATTGTATCAGGTAAACAATAACATAAAATATCGATAAAAACATTACTCCAGTGAATATCATCGGTTACATCTCTAATTATTTATTTGATTTACGAACAATTTGCCTACTTGACCACTCAGTCTTTCGCGAGCATACCTTTTGTTTAGACTTCCGGATCTCTTTAAATTGTGAAATAGTAAATTCTTTATGTATGGTAGGTATGTCGTATTCAAACCCTGAATATTTTAACATGTTGATGTGTTTAGGTAGGAGTGAATATAATTATGCAGGAGCTCGTAGGGAGTACGAGGAACGGTATGTTAGACCACGGGGTCTACCCGTGCCGTCGGAACGCGCGTTTCGACGGCTTCAATGCGGTGCTCGCAGCGTTGCAGCTTTTCAAAGTGCTAGGAGTGTTAAGCCCAGGAGTGTTAAGTAGTGTGTGTTGAGCGATGGTGCAAAGGTGCCGTGGGTGTCTGGACGTGAGCGGAGGACAAGCGGAGAATGATGAACATGAATGAGAGATTTTTTGTAGCCGGTCACCCATAAACCAGACGGTGCCGAACGCGCTTAACCTTGCAGATCGCTAGGTTCGAGCGGTTGCCACTTTGACACGGTCCCCTCTGGCCCAGGACTTCATTATCATAAAAATACTGGACTGCCAATTACTTAGTAAAACAACATAGTGCCTTCTTAATTGACGATACTCTTAACAGAACACGTTTAGATGAATCAAAAACAATAAATCTCTTAATTTTTTTGTACGATGAAGTGACAAGACAATGCTATTCCTTAATGAAACATCTAATCTGTACTAAAGATAAAGTAGGTAACAAATAATCAAACATGTCGACTGCAGCAATTAACAATGTCGGAATTGAAATCGTACACTTTTTCAGTACGGCCAAATGAAGTTTTTAAGATGTATAAAATCCACATAAAACCGGGGATTGATACAATATTTGATGTGATGAAATAGTTTAAGTTACTTTAAAAGATAATTCAGTGAAAACTGCAATTATATTCAGAAAAGCTGAAAAAAGGCACATGTTACATTATTAACCGTTTCAACACCTTACTAAAATGTCGGAAATGGTACATCCTACAATATTCATTGGGGTTGTATTAATTGATTTTGTCGGATGTGGTATATCCTACAATATTTATCGGAATTTTAACTATCGGCTATGTTGGAAGTGGGATAACCTACATTGTTAACTGCACATTGTCAACTCACTATCACGTTAGATACTACATCAAGATACTATTTTTAATTAAACATCTGCTGTAACTCAGGTTCTAAGTTTTCAAAATATTTCATATCTTGTTCGATACAACTACGTCTGCTGTATGAAGTACACACAGCAACCCTTGAGCAACATATACCCTTGAGTGTACCTACTTGTGAGCATTCTCTCCCAGGGTATTATTATTCCATAAATACCTAGGATTGTGATGTAGGAATGAAAACAAATTTATTTTTCAAAAATATTTCAGTTTACTTGACAATTAAGTAAGTCTGAATTAGGTACCGAAATATAGAAAAGGAACTATCAAAACGCATATTGAAGGACTTTTTGTGAATCTCAATTATAAAAAACAAACACAAATAAGCAATTATCAAACCTAACTTAAACAGGGAACTTCTAAAGTCTTTCCTAAAAAAAAGAAATAATCAACGATAAAATCTAAAATTAATGTAGATAATTATAATATGAATTATGAGTGTTATGACGTAGGTCACCTAACTATGTCAAAATTATCTACATTTTTAGATTTTACTAAACAAAATAAAAATACTTACTAAACTAAAACAATATTTTCTCCCGGTAATGAATATTACATAAATTCTTCGAAATACATCATCTTCTATCTCAGTTGAACCACAGACTTTGTTATGGCACAGTCTACTAATCAACCTACTAAATCACTCCAAATCATCATCATCATCTTGAGTATTAACCCAATTGGCAGCATCAGTTTTAGGTAAGTTAAAATAAAATGTTTGAAAGCGATCGGGTATAATTCTCGTTCTGCAGAGATCGGTCAAATCTTTGCCATAAGTGTTTTGTGTAAATGTATGTCATAGGCCCGTTTGAAATCAAATTCGTTTGCCAAACGTTGTTGGTTTCGCTAACACTCTACAATCGAGCGAGCTTGTCGCCATAAGTCAATTTGGGTGCCCGAAGAATGGTACTGCTATGCTTGATGGGCTAAATCCGAAGGCAGCCCTTACGTAGTAAAGGAGATAAAACAAGAGGAGGTCTTCAATTTAAAAATCCTGCTTGCCAAAAAATACTAGACCAAAAATACGGCGAATCAAAAGGTTATATGTAGACCACTGTACGGTAAGAGAGATCAAAGTTAATGCAGAACAGTTTGATCGTATAGAGTACAAGTACGATTTCGATGAGGAGCCAAAGACCATCATCGTCATAAGGGCGGGTCGTTTCTTTCCCTTATCAGTTTTAAAAGGTTTTGTTCTGAAACTGGCTGCAGACGATGGTAAAGGTTCATCTATGGAAACATCCGAATAACCCGATGGTGTTCCTATGTTCCCATAATCAACCTGGGCTAATATGCAATCGACACAATAAGTGCAAAACTGATTTTCACAATTTTGGCTGTGTGGTGAAATAGGTGATGTCATAATTATGTTACATTCTAAAACATCGTGAATACCGCGTACGCCATCTGTCTGATGATAAGGATCGGTTTCTGTGATGTTTGATGCCTCTACTGGAGAGGTACTAAGTCAAAGTCAAAATTCTTTATTCATTTGGGTCACTGTGTGACGCTTATGAACGTCAAAATAATAAATTTATAAATTATTTACTTAAAGACTCTACATTTAGGTACATTTACTGCCACGTGCGCAAAGCAAGGGCGTAGAACCATGAGAAAGAACGGACAATAAAACTCACGGTAACTCTTTTTCATCGCCAGATTTGGCATAATACGCATAATTTACGTTGTGCATGGTGCTGCAACTGTTAACAATTCTATATCACATGAATATATTTACTGTACATAATAATACTCAAGCATAATACTTCATTTAAATTTTAATGTTCATTTAGTCAGCCTCCCCAGAATAGACATGGTGAAACTATAGGAGGCAATAGGAATGTTTGGATCTAGGGTTACATTGGACGTCAAAGTCAATATTGCTGGAGTGGTTGATCCTGATGTTTCTTGATCATATACCATGAGGAATATCTTATGTTCGGTTCAAGGAGCTATCGGTAAACACATCTGTAGTAGGCCTTGCAATTGTATTTATAAGATCTTCTTAAATTCTTCAGGAAGTGGGGATTCTTCTCCTACAAATACCAAAAAAATAATTGATTAGACAGTTAAGAGTGTAGAATGCACATCGTCTTCATCTCTCCTAATAATATTAGAAATCCGAAAGTTCATAAAAATTGCATGCTTGGATGTTCGTGTATTAATTACGCTCAAACAGCTACAACAGAACCTCGAATAGGTTATAAACATAGGTACTTGTGTACAACATACTAATAACGCAAAAAGAAGCATTAAACAGCTAGAAAGTCAAAATATAAAACATGAAAAATCTTTAAAACATATTGGAAAATATTATAGGTATGACTCAAACATTAAGACGTATATTCGAATAATAAAGTCGGTTTTACCACATCCAATTTAATTTTTTTATGATTTACAAGAAAACAATGTCGGTAGTACCATATCCGATATTAATTTATACAAATAAACAACGAACAAAGTCGGTATTACCACATACGACAAACGCTATTTATAAACCAACCAGTAATATTGTAGGATATGGTAATTCCGACCCAAAAAATACAATGCGAGTCTGTTAATATTGTAGGATCTGGCACATACTACATTATTAACCGCAAAATATATATTTTTTTCAATTTTGTTAGAAAAGTATGATTAAAGATAATGAAAGTACAAATATAACTCATTATCTATTATAGATTTAAGAAAAATGTAAAGAAAATATTTTAAACTTACTGTTTCTCTTCTGGCCGGACTCCAAAAAGTTTTGCTCCATAACCAATTATTTTTTGCTTTTTAGATCTTTAGTATTTTTGAAGTCGGTTCTTTTTTATTTAAAAATAATTTTATTTTTTGCTTTTTAGTGGTATACTATTAAAAAAATTGTAATATGTGGAAAGTAGGTACATAGGATAGTGTAGGTGGAACATGATGGGGAGGCCTTCTTTACTTGCCTTAATTCTGAAATGTAGACCTGTAACTTTCTAGCAATTTCAAGATTATTTTTTTGTTTTCAACTAGCCTAAACACGTTCGTTTCAGTTCCATTCTCATATCCCGAAAATCATTCAGTAACAAAGTGTTTGCCAAGACAAAACAAACGTGCCTAAACTCGATGAGATTGCGTTATTGTATTACAAAGATCTCATGGCCACCTTCCTGCTCTATCATCAGACTTTGGAAAATATTCAGCACTAAAGTCCGTGTAAAGACAAATCCACACTCAATGGGATTGCATTGTTGTATTACAAATATCCGATGGCTACTATCCTGCTCCATCATCAGAGTTTGGTTAACATTCAGCACTAAAGTCCATGTAAAGACGAATCAAACGAGCCCAAGCTCAATGGGATTGCGTCTTTGTATTACAAAGATCCCATGTACCCGGTTGATGGCAATAGGCTCGCCCCCTATAATATTGGGACCTAAACATAACTGGTGAAATGTGGGTGTGTATACACCTCTGCCTACCCCTTCGGGGATAAAAGGCGTTAAAGTATAGTAAGTTATGTTATTTTAAAGATCCCATGGCCACCTTTCTGCTCCATCATCAGACCCTGGAAAACATCCAGTACCAAAGTCCATGTAAAGACGAATCAAAGACCCTAAACTCGATAAGATTGGGTTGTTGTATCACAAAGATCTCATGGTTACCTTCCAGCTCCATCATCAGACCATGGAAATCATCCAGCATCAAAGTCTATGTAAAGATCGATGACTCAAACGAGACCAAACTCGACGGTATTGGGTTGTTATCGCCAAATCGCTTCAAGTGTGCTTATAAAATTTGAAGAGTTCTTTCGATTTTTTCAGGATTCCATGATCAGATCCTGACCTGATGATCATGGGACCAACTAGAAAGTATACTTTTTCAATCAAAACAAGAATTATCGAAATCAGTCAAGGCGTCTTAGAGAAATCGGGGAACATACATAAAAAAAAGATTCCGACGAATTGAGAACCTCCTCCTTTTTTTGAAGTCGGTTAAAAAACAGCTGCTGTCGTGTGGTAGGTAGTTATGTTGACAGAGACTGATCCAGATAGCTAAGGTTTTGATAGATCGTTGTCAGAATCTTTAATCATCATCATTTCAGCTAAAGGACGTCCACTGCTGGGCATGCTATGCCTCTCCCGATCTTGGGCCGCCCGCATCCAAGCGCTTCCCGCGATCTTAACAAGATTATCAGTCCAAGATTTAGTAATATCGTAAATTTAATAATCATAATTTTTTATGATAAAGTATCAATCATTTGAAAGAATAAGATGAGGAGAGACTAGTTTCGCCTCTTGCGCGGTTTGTAGGAAAACTCGCAGTAGCGCCATCTAATGCCACTGACATTAAACGCCGTGGGCTTGACCTTACCATGTCTCTATGACAGCTGACGCTACGCGACGCGAGGTGTTGTTACCTCCTTTTAGAATTCGACATTTTAGTTGACCTAGTGTTTATTTTTTTTACATTTTTTTATTAAAACCCTTTCAGGCTGTTAACGTACTATTGTATGAAACCGAAGCAAAGCAAAAAAAAAAAAATGCTTTGTGCCCTGATTTTGTTTTTTTTTTTAAGAATGGTCACACTTAGAAATAAATCCAGTTTCAGATTATTCCTCAGGAACCTTAAAATCAATGGACACAAAGAATATCCTATCCAAGACTTAATAGCTACAACAATTTGAGGATCACACAAAGTGTTATCTCGTGTAGGAGTCGAACTGAAAACGTAGCGCTGCACCAGGTGGTGCAGCGCTAAAAGGCGAGAGTGGTGCATACACTTCGCTTAAACGACTACGCCATACATGCAGTCAATATTCCCTCAGTGACGTCACTCTTGTTTCAACAGAGTAAACACGTTCAAACAAAATACATTGTAACAGATAAAATCAGTTTACAATTTGAGTTGAATAACAAGTTGGTGGCAAACATTATCAACGGTTGGGGTTCGTCTGATTGCATGTTTACCACCAGGAAATGGATTCTGAAGTTGTTCGCAGTGCCTCGGTGTATCTAAGTGAGTATGGCTTTCTCAAACTGCTCCAAGCGTTGTAGGTAGTTTCTGCAAGAAATAAAAAAATGGGCAAGTGCGAGTCGGACTCGCGCACGAAGGGTTCCGTACCATCATCTATAAAAGAAAATCACGATTGTTGTATGTATACTTAAACATTATTTAAGTTTCTACCTGTTAATTAAGATCGAGTACCAAATTGCTTAAAAATTACGTTTGTTGTATGGGAGCACCCCTTTATTATTAACTTTTTTTATTTAATGATTTATTTTGAAAGGTAATATACAACTACATATTATTCAGTGAAAATTTTAAGTGTCTACCTGTTACCGTTGGTAATTTTGAGCAAAAAAATACAAAAAAAAAACGTTTACTGTATGGGACCCCCCTTAATTTTTTACCTTTTAGGTACGGAACCCTAAAAAGCTGATTGAATGCTGTCGGGTTGTTTTGTTTCTGTGAATGCCATTTCTTGAAATTAACATGTGCCATGAATTTTATCGACGTTTATTTGAAGACTTTTTGTTGGGACAGCGTAAGCTGTTAAAAATAGTTCTTGTAAGGGATCCCAATGACGAAATTATTGCAGATTAAGATATAGGTACTCTATATTTACTCAGAAATTTCGGAGTGGCTTACTTCATGGCATAATTTGCCATATATTTTAATTGTCTCGACATACGTAGACTCTCGGTATGAGAACGGTAAGGCCATAGTCCATCATGCTGGCCAGGTGCAGTTTGGTGCATTCACATGTCTTTCAAGAACATTACATAGAACTCGCCGACATGTCTAGTAGTACAATAATATTGTCGTGAACATTAAACAGGGCCCATTTCATTCGAAACGGATTAAATTTTCAGTGCAAGTAAGTGCGTTAAATGGTCTATCGATGCCACACGTCTGATTCCAACCATATTCTCCACAGTTTTTGTAACCTGCTCCCACTTGATCAGTTCTACATTAGTTTGAAGGGCTCAATTTGTATTGTTTGATAGAATTATCACAACATTTGTGACAATTTCAGTCTGCGACCAATTGTACCATCTGTGCATGCATTCTATCAAGATTACTGAAAAGAATGAATAGCAACTTTTTATCGGTACAAGAACATATTATGTAAGTATCTATAGATATGCGAGTATATTAATCTTGAACTTCTGACCACATAATTATGTACATTTGGATTATATATTCAAGATCAAAAAGATTATTTTAGAGCTAGCTTCTGCTAGCTCTAATATATATATATAGAAGTACAGCGAATCCAGACACAAGTTTAAACTAACTTTGCCAAAAGACAAAATTAAAATAAGTGCTCATGACAGTTAGCGTCCTCTTAGAATAGTATAATGTGCTGGTTGAAAGAAAACTGACTCACAAAACTACATTTACAATAGTTTTCAACAGACACAACGTCTAAGTAATGAGTAACACACAGAAGAAGTAAATCAACCGAACAAGTAAGCGCTACAATACTTTGCTATTCTGTTTGGAAACAAAAACGATTTGTCGTTAAGTTGTAAACTTGCTCACTGTCGTTTTGTTTCACACTGGTATTTGGAATACGTAGAATGTGCGATAATATTGCAAATTAATTTATTCTTACATCTTGGAACTCTATGTTGATAACATTTAACATTTTTTCATACAAAGGAGCTGATAGACTTGTCTTGGGCATTCACTTGTAACATAACATTCAGCATTCGCTGTCATCAAATTTGCCCAACTGAACAACGAATGGAGTAAAGCATTTCTACGAACATTTACAGCACACTAGCGGACGCTCTAGCCTGCAAGAATCTCGAAACAATACTTTTCTAAGTCGTTTGTCCTATGTTCTTTTTGCTAGAATGCTCGCCAGATTGCTCTCGCTTATAATGCGACGTTTGCAAGAATGCTCAAAGGTATGAGCAATTTAAAACTCACCTATGAAATATATATTATATCTATGAAAAAAGGGGGATAAAAGCTGCTATAAACCAAAAATTCCTCCACAACTTTGTCGACCCGTAGCGTGCCCAGGAGATTTTAATATCAGGGTTGTATAGAGATTAATTTCTGTGTCCAATACGGTTGCAACAATGCCATGAGTTTCTTTCTGATTCGTGTCGAAATTCTACAACTATACTAGTTTATATCTACAGACCTTTGAATTCTGTGTGAGGTTTTAATTGATCTTAAATGTATAATCTGTAAGCCTCTCAACAGAGTAGTGCAAGTGACAGGTAGAAATCACTCCCCCCCTGTGGGATCGCCACCTTGTCGTGGTGGGGAGGCTCAGTAACCGTGGGTTGGACACCCACGGTGAAGCTAAGCGGAATTCCGGGAGTTGACGCTCCGCGTGGGCTTGAAGGGGGCCTGCGCAGGATGTGTCCAAGGGTGCAGGTGCGGGGGACAGTTCTGTCTGTCCCTCGCAGTCGGGTGTGATTGCGAGAGGAGAGGCGTGCCGGTGTTCCATTGCCGCGCGCCCTATCTCCCGCAACCAAATGGGGGCGCACCATACGGTGCGTTGCGGTGGGGCCGCAGAGGAAGAGGAGATGCTGGGTTGTCAGGTTGCCGTCCTCTCTATCTTCTGCGGCCGCTGGGTATGTTGGCGGCGGAGTCCAACACCGTCATCAACCGCCAAGGAGGTTATGGCCTTCGGGTTATCCACCGGGGTGCCAGGGTAGAATGCTAACGCGACTCTGTAGTGTGTAGCTAGCCTAACCTCCTTATATATGTAATGTTAGTGTGTAAGTTAATGCAATATAGCTCAATCATTCGGACCTTGAAAACGTGTTTCATTACCATTCTTTACAACCCCCTGGCATCCCAAAATGGCGTAGACGTATGCGCTTGGTTTTAGTGGGTATTATGGCCTTGCACTCCAGCCGTCGAGTCCCACATACCCACTTTTTTTTTTTTTTTTTTTTAACGAGGTGGAAAATCCCTTCGGATCTCCGACTCTTGGGGGAAATAAGAGCCGGAGTATGTGGTGTTTCCACTAAAAACCACCTCGACTTCCGCCATGTACCCGTGTGTCGGAGGGTGGGGCATCACCAAAGCACTCGTCGCCACCCTCCGACGGGTATTGGCCCGCCAGATGGTCAGGCGGGCCCCGAACAAAACCCCCTTGGCGACGGATTAAGGTGTTGGACTCCGCCACCAAAACGCCCAGCGGCCGCAGAGGATAGGGAGGACGGCAACGCAACACCGCATCTCCTCTTCCTCTGCGGCCCCACCGCGACGCATCGAATGGTGCGCCCCCATTTGGTCGCGGGAGATAGGGCGCGCGGCAACGCAACACCGACACGCCTCTCCTCCCGCGACCGCACCCGACTGCGAGGGACAGACAGAACTGTCCCCCGCACCCGCACCGTTGGACGCATCCTGCGCAGGCCCCTCCAAGCCCACGCGGAGCGTCCCCTCCTGGATCCCTCTTAGCTTCACCGCGGGTGACAAATCCACGGTTACTGAGCCCCCCCACCACGACAAGGTGGAGATCCCACGGGGGGGCCCACATACCCCCCGCTTTTCATCTCGCGGGGGCATGCGTAAGTGCATTTCAACAGCAAAAAAAAAGGTAGAAATTACTAGACAACAAAAAATATTTTATGAACGGTTTAAAATGTTGGCATACTAGACACAGTGTTTAGAAAGTAAAATATGCCATCTAAAAATAAATGTATAACTCATAGGTATAAACTATTTATGGATACGTTAATACTGACAACATCAAAAACAGTTTTGCATACTTATACATTATTTTAGTGCACAATAAAATAACCTATTTATTTTTTAAGCCCTGCCAAAAATAAATATTATACGTAAATATGAATAAATATTGTTTTGATAAGTTAAGATTCAGGCTTCTGCTATAGTTATTTTAGTTAAATAATAACTGCAAAACATTATTTAATTATTTTCTTTGCTTCGTTGACTAACGCATAACCATCGAGATTTACTTTTGACTTTAAAAGGTTAACGAGTTAAGCATTATGAAATTACTTTGTACATAAAATTAACTATATTTGCCAATCAACTGGGCTGAAATATCTGAATGAAACAAGGAAAGTATGTTACATAGCCTTGAACTAGAAGCACACTATATCCGTGTATAATATATATACTGAAATATGTACATCAATTCTATACAACGAAAGCTTTTCTTGTTCTTACTCACCCTCGTTCTCGAAATACGGCCACAACGTTACATATAGGTGACTCTTGAATCTCGAGTTTGGGTTTCATGATTTTAAGTAGCTTTTGTCTCAGCTCTGCGACAATCGACACCGCTCACTCTCTCCGTAGCAACATAAATATACTATTATCTAGGTGACCTCGATTCACTGGATTTTAACGTAGTTCGCGCAATAAATTGTAATATTCGCCAAAGAATTTAAATTAATACCTGGGTTTATCTTTACGACTTTCTTTAGGGGAAGTAGAAATCGTTGAGTGCTCGCTGAAAATTGGTTATAAATATTGAGCATTAATATAATGGGTAGCAGGTCGCAAACGATATTACATTTAATTTGAAAAAAAAAAGGTATTTCGTTATATTGAACTTATACACTAATGATATTGATTGTACTGCTTATAATTTATGACACCGCAACGGTTCTAATTCTAATATTTTAATTGGCTGAGACATTTAGTGATTCGGTATGCCATTATTTGCTGTATTGACTTCAAACGGTCGTTACTGCCTTGTTTATAATTTTGAGGAAATCGTTTTCGTCTACGTGAATTGTCACCACTATCCAACGGACGACGAAATCAAGAAGGTAAGATGAAAGCTCCTTACAATATGGTCCGAAAGTCTTATTTATAAGAAACCTCATTTAGCATAGGCATGCTAAATGAGCATAGCAGTCTGTCGGTCTCTCCACTCAGCTATCGCTGCATGCTTGTAGGCATAATTATAGGCTAATTATGCCTACAAGCATGCAGCGATAGCTGAGTGGAGAGACCGACAGACTGCTATGCAGAGGGTCTCGGGTTCGAATCCACGGCACGCACCAATGACTTTTCGGAGTTAAATGCGTATTAAATTGTTAATTATCGCTTGCTAATCGGTGAAGGAAAACTTCGTGAGGAAACCTGCATGTCTGAGAGTTCTCCATAATGTTCTCGAAAGACATGTGAAGTCTGCCAACCCACACTTGGCCAGCGTGGTGGACTATGGTCTTACCCTTCTCATAGTGAGAAGAGGCCCGTGCCCAGTAGTGAGACAGTATAAAGGGCTGATGATGATGATGATGATGATAATTATGCCGTTATATATAAGTATCCATCCCTGTGATGATGAATTAATAGTGACGTAATAGGCGCCTGAGGAAAACAGTATCTTGCGAACTAGATAGAAAAGTCGATATTAAACCGTATGTTAACATGTCTGGCCAACGTGGTATAGTAGACCAAATCCTTCTTATGACTAAAAATGCTATTGTGATACAAATTAGGAAAGGCCTTTAGCTAGCAGTGCAGTGGTACCGCCGCCGAACAAAGGCGGTCATAAATACTGAAAACCTTATTTAATGCATAGGGTTCCCACCAAGAACTTAGGGTCCCAAGCCAACCTCACCTGCAAGTGGTGCACCTGCCAATCAACGGACGAGGCTCTGGCAAACAAAATATCCCGATAAGCGGCAATAGGCTCGCCACCTATTACGTGGGATCAAAACACTGGCGAAAAGTGGGCGTTTAATATGCCTCTGCCTACCCCTTCGGGGAAACAGGCGTGAGTCTATGTATGTATGTGGATGTTATTTAATGCTTTTTTTCGTGGGAAGTGGTTCAGGTAGCAATAAAAACTCAAAATATATTAGTGTATATGTAAACAACAAACAAATACATAATGATATATATTTGATAATTTGTTAACACGAAAAGAATAATAAAATAAATATCAAAATATTAAGTGTGCTATTCCCCCGTTCTGAAGCATAGCACAATAAATCAAAACTCTTTATGTTGGGGTGTATTCTCTATGTGTCAAAAAGACACGACTAAATAGATAAATGAAAATATAAAAATAGATATCAATAGATATTTTACATGAAATTGACTTAAAAATAGAACTTACATATCAGATTTAAAATTAGCTAGACTTGCAATAAATCTAAAATGTTGGTCACTTTGGCCTGTACTACCATCAAATCCCCATTTCCGATTAAATTTAAATCATCTGATGAATTGATTGGCACTTTATCTTAAACATCTTTGGGTGATTCGAGGATTCTGGAAACTGTATGATCTAACAAACTCGGTTCGGCGTTACACCGAAACCGAATGTTCTAGGCGATTTGGAGAAGGATTAATATTGTGGAGTGTAAGGAGGTGGGTTCTGATCGCCTAGGAAAGGAAAAGTGAAGTGAGTGGGTTCATGGGAGGAATAGGAGACGGGAGTATGGGAGCACACCTTACCTTGCACATCAGTCTTCTACTTAACAAATAGCGGCCTCCTGGTGTCTTCGGGAATCCTGAAGCTGCACTAATCACTTCACTCGGAGGCGGTTTTGTTGCGTTTATAGTTTAAAGCGGTAGAATATCGCGGTGTTTGGTACACGTGTTCGGCGCGACACGGATGATTCTAGACTTTCTCTCGCTGTCGTTGAACTCGGCGACCAATCAGCGAGGCGTGCCCCTTGTAAGGGAATGGGATAGAAAGGGACGGAAACAAAAGGCATCGCTTGCATTGGATAAGCAAGCGAAGAACGATTGACGCCGATGTAATTAATTATCGATAGGAAGGTAGATGGCGCTACCAGTATGATCTAACAAACTTTGCAATTCAATTTCGGCTTTAGATTCCGAGGTGGATACATAATCTGGGTAGCACTTCTTTTTAGTATTTAAAATACTTTGGTAGAACGGTAAAATATTACGTGAAGTTTTACTATTAACAAAATTTCTAACTAGTAAATATTGGTGTTTAGTTAATTTAGCCTCTACAAAAAGTGATAAAACCTCGTCTGCATTTATATCTGATGTAAAACTAGTATCAAACTTATCAGAAGTGTCGAGCAAAGTTTTTAAAGCAGAGTCATCCACTTGAGATTTGTCTCAATCGTCTACGTTTTGATCTCTAAGATGGGAAAAATCTTTTTTGGGGCGCCCGCCCGCGAGATGGCCCCGCTTCTGGTTGGATTTCTTCATGAAAACGTTGCTCAACGCTCCTTCTTAACTCAGTACATTCAATGTCTTTCAGCCAATCAGAATACTTAAGTAATAACCTTGATTTATTATATTCCAATAATAATCAAGACTCTTACATAAACACAGTATACGATCATCTAAATCCTTAAAGTCTATATTTTCGAGATCACTGAATGATGACAGCAAAACTTCTAATATACCTTGGTGTTTTTTGGTTGCTTTTCCACTCACAATACTCCAAATCTCAAAGATATACAATCCTTGAGAAGGAACAATTGATCAAGGTACCTGAAAGAAAAGTTTGAAATTAGTTGCAAATTTCGTAGACCTTGCTACGATTGTGTCTACGCAAGCGTAGGCCCTTTATAGCAGCCGTCGACGCAAAATGTCGCAAATCAAAGTAAAATTTTTAAAATATACAGTTTCAACTACAATGTAAGATAGTTGCAAATGTTTGAAAAATCTTGTAAAATTTTGTAACTCTTAGCAAAGTTATTATACTAGAAAAAAAAATGCAATAAATTATGTATGGCGTAGCACGTAAATAGTACAAATATTATACTGACAATTTATTCAAAATACAAACAAATATGACAAACATACCATGTTTTGGAATTTCCATTGCACAAAACAATAACACAAATAAAAGAATTCCGAGAACTCACTTTTAACCAAATACTTTAATGATCAGTCACCGATAACAGCGAGTGCAACGTAACGATGCGTTCACTTCCGAGGTCAAAAAGTAAGTGATTATTAAAACAAATAGGTGACATATTTATATCACCGGATAGCTTGTTTAATGGTTTATCGAAATATGTAACTTGTTTTTGGAAATTAGAATATGAGTTTTATGGATTTATGACCTATGGCGTAACCACTGTGCAGTGGATTAAAAGGGCTGTATCATGAAACTCTATCTCTATCTTAACGTCTCGCCTGTCTCCCATTGGGGTAGGCAGAGACTATGGAATGCCAAATGCTCCGGTTCAAACGTACCTCTTTCGCTTCTTCGACATTCATTAACCTCGTCATGCAGTCTCGTCGGTTATGGGTACTTTTGATTTGGCGCTTCCGCAGTACGTCACCAATTTGGTCGGCGTAAGTCCGTCTTGGGCGTCCTCTACCCCCGACATCTCCTCTCTTCATTCTTACTCGATAAACTTATTTCGTAAATCTTCTTACATCCATCCGTTCCAAATGTTGGATAGAACTGCATGTTAGGCACAAATCTTGGTAATTTAAAGTGTCGTATCTGGTTAATTATTCTGTAGCATTTCACTACCACGAGCATGCACTGTCAAATCATAGCAAATGAATGTCTTTTTTTACCCCGCGATATTTTAATCGTGCCATCTTACTTAAACGTCTAATCGTAATGTGGTGTGATATTGCAATGAGTTGTTTTTGATGTGTACGTTAGTGTCCCGTTTCTGCAAATTGATTCCTATGTAGGTAACATGTCTACACCTATTTACTTGTAATGTCATTGGCGGTAAGTATTAAAAGACTTACTGTACGAAAATTTTTACTTGCAACGTCCGATAGAAAAGTCGTTACGAGCGTATTTTATTGATTTGATTTTCAAAGCCAGACGAGTTTTTACGAATGCTAGTGAATCGTGCTCTTTTTGGAGGAATTTGGATTAAAATTGTGGCCTTCGTCATTTACGATAATTATGTAATCATAATCGCGGTGATTGCAAACATACAGACTTTAAGTGCAGAAACTGCGTAGGTTCCGCGGCCTAACAGCACCCACACCTGGTGTGACTGGTAAAATATATTTTTGATATACTTTGCCACTGACAAAATGTAAGTTAAATTAACCTACTCAAATCTACTCTAAATCTGCGAGACCAGCTTTTTCTTCATAGAATATTATGTCATATTTATATTTATATATTTAATAGTTCATTGTTCGGCTTCATTCTTTTTATTCTAGAACATAAATAACTCTAGAAAAATATCTTAATCTTAGTTCACGTCACTATTATAAGTAAGCTTTGGATTCATATTTTTAAAGTTGCATGTTCAAAGACAATATCTTGGGTAACTCGATTTAAATTTCTTCTAGTACAGAACCATTGTGGAATCAAAGGGTCGTTGGTATCGCATCACAAATTTTAACAACGTATGTTTACGACTCTTGGGTCATTTACTTATTCTATGGACCGATCAAAATATCCATCGTTTGATTTATATTTAGAGTTATTTGCCAAAAAACATAGTATTAAAAAGAGATTGAAAAATATTCAACGTGTCTCTCACATTTCATGAATATATAATCCCATAAAAAACAATAATACTTGTCAAAAATACCAAGTGTCGCTACCGTAAAAAGTTGTGAGATCCAAGTCGGTTAGTTAAAAATCTTTAATGTTTTATATAGTCCTATTTTTGTACTTTCCGGTACTTTCAACGTCTTGTTCACCAACAATGAGTTTTCTTAATTAAAGCCCTAATTGCAGATGTAATTTTGTAATCCTAAATATTTATATAGGGTTACAAATTTATTTATGCAGTTGATGTATCTCAAAAACTGGACAGCAATTGAAAAAATATTTTAGTTTTTCCTTGATTCATACACTAAACACTAATTGTATGCTAAATTGGAAGCTTCTAAATCTGTTAGAAGTGCCTTAGACTTTTGAGGATCTGTCAGTGAGTGACAAATTAAGAAACTTTGACTCGTTATAATTCTGAAACTACTGGTTCAAATTGTATTAAAATTGAAATATACCATGTTTATACAATGCCTGCTTAGTTACTAAAAATCAGGCTTCTAGTTTTATCCACAATGAAGTTATACGGGGTCGAAAATGGCCTGAACTGCTTTGAGAAATGGATGGTACAGCCGCTTTTTTGCTCGAGTTGGCGGGGGCACTGCCGTACCCCTAGATTATACGATGGGGTCAGAATTGGGTCATCGTTATCTACAGTAATGGCTTCTAGAGCTTACTTATGAACTATAAATCATGAAATTTATGCTGATGTTACAAACATATTGTGAGGGTAAAGCGAACTTAACCCGGGGTCATAGGGGTCGAAAAGTGTTACACGGACGTTGGGGTGGGTCTCACAGACCCGTTTATTAGATAATAGTTATTTCAATACTTTATGAATGAAAAAGATTATATTCATGGGTGTTTAGTTTTTTAAGTATTTATGTAAATAAATCAAAGAAAAATATTATAAATATTATATCATGTTTTAATTCGATTTATTAGACCATTTAAAAATAAACGTCAAATGTTAACAAAATCTGTCTCTTCTACTCAAATGTTACTTTATTATTAATTAACAATCAGTCTTAATATTTAAATGTCACTCTTTTGTAGTAAACTAGTTTATGTATAAAAAAGCCGTGAAAAAAGACTCTTGTAAAATTGACAATGTTTCTTTGTCTTTTCGGTCCATGTTTTTACTAGGTACCTACAAAAAACACAAAAAAAATACTTTAAACTGTATATAAGCAACTTAAATCGTAAAAAAGAACAAAAAAAAAACAAATATAAAAGCATAAATACACGGTAAACAATTAAAATAATATGTATACAAAATGGCTCGAAATTGTTACACTATCTGCGGGAATGGGTCTTACATACCTTTTTGAACTTGGTGCACGTATAACTCCCACCACCGCTGCCTCACGTCTAATGTGTTACCTGCGACACATAGATCAACTCAACAGTTCTAGCTACTGAGAAGAGCGGCAAAGTCGCACACATGGTAAGTGAACTACCAGCGAAATAAAATGTTACGGGTCTCACAGACCCAACCCCCATGACGCCGGGTTAAGAAGCTAAAGATAACATCTTTAGCTTCTGCTACGCTTAGGCAAGCTTGTAAGGTAATATATTTTTCAGATATTGTTACTTAATAGTAGTCTAGATGTGTATTTTACTTTGTAATTGTCTGGTTATATTACGTCATAGATAGACTGTTATTAAAGTACAGATCCCATTCTAATGGGCCTCATCCGAACCGGCGATACCCGATCTTTCTAGTGAAATAAATGGGCTCAATTTTTCTTAAACCCTGATCAATCAGAGCGATGTTGGTTAAAAATATGACGTCACCGACAGCTATCGAGTGAGGTTCGACAAACCCACGTCAAAGCACTTGTGACGTCGGCCGTCACTTTCTCCGATAAACTTGGATACCTATATACATGACCTAAGCGTTTTATTTTCTGAATATTCATAGTAAAATGACGTTTACTATGAATATTCAGAAAAAGAAACGCTTAGGTCATGTATAAAATGTTAACATAAGTGTAATGTATAATATGTTATTCAGACGACTGAACTCAGCGGGAAAGTAGAAAAATTTGTGAGAAGTGTATCCTCAGCAATTGACTACGAAAACCTTTATCATCATCATCGGCCTGCCGTAGTCCACTAGTGGATATAAGCCTCTCCGATCTGGCTCTTCGTCTCCAGCCGCTGCCAGCTATGACAACCTCTCTATCTCTATATCTATTACAAGTAAATCATAATAATTTTATACAAAGTTACAATAAAATTAATTTAAATAATTACGCGTGATTACTATTCAACAATAAGGTAAATTAAGGTACTAATTTTACGACATTAAACGCAACATGTAATTTACAAAAATATTGTATAGTAAATGAGTTGTACATTATAATTTATTTCAGAACAATAACTAACAAAGACTAACTAAGTTTTAAAATATTACACAAAGAAATATATACAGAACATACAAAGAAATACATACAGAACGAAAAAAGCACATTTTACGTTTGAGTTGTATATTTTATAAATTTGTTAGGACAAACGGCGAACGGATTTTTGTACGGTTTTCACAAATAGATGTTGAGAATTCTGAGAAAGGCTTAGGTGTATACGTCACGCGGGCGGCGCCGCGGATGAAGCTTATTTATATATAACTAGCGTTTGCCCGCGGCTTTGCTCACGTTAAATTCAGGGTAACACAAAACTCCTTCATCGTTCGATAGTAATTTTCGTTTGAATTCTGTTCATAGGGACTTATAAGAAATATAACCGGAAGAAGTATTTAAAACATTTCTGTAAACAGTAATTTTAGAGTTCCGTAGTCAAAAATGGCTAAACACTGAATCCTTATAGACGCGCTATGTCTGTCAGTCTATCCGTATGTCACAGCCAATTTATGCCGAAACTATTCAGTTTACACATTTGAAAATTGGTAGGTAGATGTATTCTGTGAACCGCTTTACCTACGCCCGTAGACGTACAAAACAATAACAATAATATAACTAACAGTGACATTTAAGTTTTAACAGTGAATGAAGTGACTTAATGCTGTAAAAACATCACAAAAAGGTTAAATAATATAAAAATAATAGTGATTCTCCACATTTGTGGGTGTATAAACATAGCTTGTTAACCCTAGATAACTAAACTAGTTTTACAGGAACATAATAACTAATCATTCGTCGAGCGGACTACGCATTAAAAGACGTCATTATATTCAAAATTGTTTATTTAAAATAGGAACTTGTTACATAGTATAATGGCACGAGTTAATAGGGATTAATTAAAATAAAAAATATGATAAATATTAATACAGAGAGTTGGTACACATGTTAACATTATGAGGGCCACAGATTGCTTTTTAGATTTGACACAATAGTGTTAGTCATTCGGCGAGCTTTTGACATACATAAATAGCATATTTTGCGTACATTCGATGTAGACTGAACAGGTTATATTTCATTTGATGATTCACCAAAACTTTCCTGGATCATCGTTTTATTTCCCGTCTCAAATTCACTGTCTGTAATCTTTGCCGTAGCCAGGGCTCCATGAGTTGGTCTTCCATCTTCATGTCAAAATCTCGCCAAGATACAGGTTTACTTTTCTTTCTAACCTAATTAGAGACATGATAGCATAAATATTGATAGCTCACAGATTCAGCATATTATAGAAAATACATAATGGCCACCTTTTAGTCTTACTGTTTGTACTCATACTAGAGCACAGTGTGTTTAAGGTTTGAACATTAGTAATATCTATGTTCCCACCTTGGCAGTTATCTGAGTCTATTATCTGAGTTCTTTGTCTTTTACTAAGTCGTATATGATCTTCATCAGAGTCCGATAATTTAGTAACAAAATCTAATTCACTGTCTGTATCTTGATGTGTTTCCACCAACAAATTACCCTCTATTTCCGATACAGACTGTTGAGATTCGTCTTCACATTCGCCATCCCCTTCTGAATTAATCCATTGGCTTATTTTCTCCTATTGCCTTCTCAAATCCACCTAAAAGTATTATATAATAAGAATAATCATAATATAATATAAGAAATAATTCGTGAAAATACGACAACAATGAAAAACTATATATTTATTGAAGCAAATGTGTCTATTTAGTCACTATATTGCTATAATTTCATTAGAAATACATTCTAATAAACATTATTCTTACTAATAATACAAATAATAATTCCACTAATAACCCTAAAATGAAAAAGTGACGAAAATATTTATTAAATACCGTTGCAGAAAAGTTGCGTAGTAACTAAACTTTCGTTGAGCGGGCGACGCGATGCGTGTAAGTAAGTTCCTAATAGGCGTGTGCAGACAATTTCTGTACGTGCTGCACTGTTTTTGACTATTATTAAGGTAAACGAATAAAGAATCGCGGAGGGCGCGGGGAAGTGTGCAAATCACTCCTTCGCACTAAGTGCGTCGTCGCGTCGACGAATGATTAGTTATCTAGGGTTAATTGTTTACCTTCATGATCAGCTGTTAATCAGCTGACGAACCGCTGGACTGTAATTTAGTATAGTAACATCTAACAAATTGTTGCGGAACTACTACGATAAGTGCTTATCGACCGGATCGTTGTATTTTACGTACTTATAATATAAACGAGCGCCACAGTTATGCATTGCGATTATATTATAATCGCAATGCATAACTGTGGCGCTTATAGACGCTTTATGAATAAAACAGATGGCGCCATCGTTCTAAATGCCCAATAATCTTTCATTTCCAATGTCTGGGGAAAGCCAAGGCAGCAGCGAAATTGCCGAACTGGCTGTGTCCGGAATGCTGCAAAAATAAACTCCGTAATAATGGCTCAGAGACACCAGCCAAAGGTGTACCTGACGTGGACACGATGGATGACAGCGAGCCTTCTGCTTTGCCTAGTCAACTGAATATCTCCATGATGGACAATGCAGCTGATATTGGGCACAGTGACCTAGCGCGAGAGCTCCGCATGTTTCGCGAACAAATATCCAGCATGCAGGAATCCATCTCGATGCTCCGACAGGAGTTTCAGGACTTGCGCGTCACTTTGGCTGGGAATTCTTCACGGCTCGAGACTCTAGAAGAAAAACATAGAAGTACTGGAGAAGCAGCTTTCAACAAAATTCCATTCTGTCTGCGATAGTGAAACGATTATTAACAAGCTCAAGTCAGAGCTAAATGAATGGGACCAAGACCTGCTTGCTAATGACTTGGAGATAACCAATGTACCTGAGACTGCCGGTGACAATCCAGGTCATTTGGTGAGCCTGATTGGCGCTAAGTTAGGGCTCACAGTCGATGAACGTGAAATTGTATCTGCGGAACGAATAGGCACAAGACAGCCACGCGGTGGCTCTTCCAGCTCGGCCTCTGGTCGCTCACATCCGTTTGTAATAAGGCTCGCGCGGCGCTCGGTCAGGGACAAGCTGTTGCAGAGCATGCGTATTCGCCGTAGTGCTGACACTGCGGGCTTCGGCCTGTCAACTGAGTCGCGACCGTTTTACATAGAGGAGAGGCTTACGAAATTCAATCGCAGTCTACTGTTTAAAGCACGAGAAGCTCGCACCCGCTTGCAATGGAAGTATGTTTGGACGAAGCGTGGTAGGATTTATATCAAACAGTCGGAAGGTAAGCCCGCTTTTATCATTGCAACAGAAAATGACATATCCCGCGTTTCTGCCGAAAATACCGTTTGACTTTATATTCTTCAGTGCCACTGCATGCCTTATGACATTAATTAGAATTTCTCAATTATTTCTAATTATTATTTTTCTAAAATAAGTTAGAAGAGAACACGAATGCAGAGGATTTCGATGGCAAATAATGTATGTATCAGATAGGCTCGGCATAATATTGTGTGGCAAAAAGGCCACAGTTCAGCATTATGCTGCAAATACAATTGGAGCGCTGTTTTTTAACTCAGGCCCCTTGGGGCTAGTAGGCTTCCAAATCTTAGCAGTTTGATTATTTCAAATTAGTTATATGAATTAATATATGATTATTTACAATTAGTTATGTCAATACGAATAAAAAATGAATATGTCAACGAAATGAATATCAACTGTTAGCTATGAAGAGTGAATTATATGTCATGAGAATAAAATAATTAAGTAATAGGAAGGGTAATTATTAATTTAGTATGTTAACAAATATCATAAAATTAAATCATAAGACAAAAGATTGTCCATAAAATTGTAGGTATAAATTAATAAAAAGGCCTATAAAGGGGGGTATGATGTCATCGAATAAAGCTTAATAGGATAATAGTAAGATAAAATAAATTAAATAATAATAAATAATATAGAATATCCAATAATTTATGTGCTGGTTTTTTGTTTAAGTAAAAGCATGACTTTAAGTTTGACTTTAAAGTTTTGTGCACTTTTTATTTTACGTATTGGTGGTGGCAAATTGTTCCAGCACCTGGTAGAATTGTATCTAAAATAACCACGAAATGCTGTGGTCCTGTGCGGAGGTACACGTAATGGACACGATACCGTTCTTTTCGGATATATACTATTTTCACTTATCCAAACAATTTTATTGTATAGATAGCTTGGAATTTCATTTTTGGTGACACCAAATAGTAGAGTAGCTAAGTGTAATTCCCTTCTGTATGACATCTTAAGTATATTATGTAGATTAAAGTAAGGTGTGACATGATGTCTTGGCGGAATATTGTAGCAAAATCGAGCGCACGCATTCTGCACTCGTTGTATGAGATTTGCTGTTTTCGCTAGGAGTCTCGGTCTGTAGGGTGTATCCAGATAATTGAATCTAGCTAAAACCAAAGAGTCCACCAACTGTTCACGAAGCGAGATGTCAAGATGCTCTCTAAGCCTATATAACACTTTGAGACAGTAAAAGCAGTTTCGGACTAGTTCTTAAATGTGCTTCTCAAAGCGTAGCTCCTCATCCATCATTAGGTCGAGATTTCTCGCTAGTTGAACACTATCGACACCCTGGCCATCAACACAAATATGCGGATTACTACGCGAAATGATCTACCGCTGTTTTTTTTAACCCAAAATCATATAAGGTGCTATAAAAATATCTGCTACGGCTTTAATGGGAGGTAGTATGATGTTTAAAGATTACAATAGTGAAGAACTTTCGTACCTCGGGACAGTTAATTCAATTTGACAAAATAAAGTAGTTAAATAAACATTGACCCTACTCTGCATAACGTGGTTCACAAATTTGTCAATGAAAACTGCTATCTCTTTCTATCTGTTCTGTGAATGAAAACTGAAATCAGCTGACTAGTTCGTCACACCACTATCTACTAGGTACGCAATAATACGCAAGCAAACAAGTGTGCAAATACTCACCAGCTACTGCATTCTTCCAAAAAACTGACGTAGGTACTTATCTAAATAAGACGATAAACTTCCCATCACACTTCAAACAGGCTTTGGACTGTCAAGTTAGTGTAAGAATCGTAATTTTATTCTTATTATTTTTAAACTAGGTACTTACGTAGATTAATATCAAATAACGATAAATTACAGTAACTTGGCGTGTTTAAAAGTTAATCATCTTATTTACAACAAATGGACCTTATTTACAAGTTAATCATCTTATTTACAACAATTGGACCATATTTACAAGTTAATCATCCTATTTACGACTATTGCAACGTATTTACAGTTATTTACACACTCACTGCCTACTTATCTACAAAACTGTTGCACAAGTCCGCCTCCGCGTTGCACACAAATGAAGGCACGTTTACGTACATGTCTCTTCACTTTATTTAATGTGTCCGTTTCACGTTTTACTTTCCTAAATGCGCGTTTGATGCGCCTTTTTAGTTCTTCCACACTTCTAATATCATGTCCGGTTTAGCCATACACAAGGTCCTTTACACGGCCCCACAAAAAAAGTCTAGAGGGGTTAAATCCGGTGAGCGAGGAGGCCACGGCACTGGCCCTCCTCGACCTATCCACCTTTCACCGCCGTACCACACACTGTTCAAAAATTCCCGTACGCTGATGGCGAAATGAGGTGGTGCTCCATCATGTTGAAAGTAAAGCCCTCTTATCTCTTCTAGAGGAATACGTTCCAACATTCTTCTCACACGGGTTTGTAGTAATCGCAGATACGTGTCACCGTTCAGTCTGTCCAAGAACACTGGTCCTAGATTTCGGTTGCCGAGTATCCCGGCCCACACATTAACACTAAACCGAGCCTGAAAGTGGTCAGGCCGCACAACACGAGGATTTTCTTCAGCCCAATAATGCGCATTGTGTATGTTGAACATACCAACGCGCGTGAATGTAGCCTCGTCAGTCCACAGAATGTTGCGGCGTTCTTCTCGAAGCCAATTACAAACGCGAGGCGAGCCTCATAGTCATGTGGATGCAATTCCTGAACTCGTGTGAAGTGGTAAGGATGGAGCCTTTCTCGATTTAAAAGACGCCACACGTAGTTGTCGCTGACATCGAAGACTCGAGCAGCATCCCTGGTGCTCGCAAGAGGATGACGCCGGAAGAACTCCAGCACTTCCTCTTCGAGTTCGGCAGAACCGGAGGCGGGTCAAAGCGGCCGTGTTCTCTGAATCTGTACACGGCATCCAGAATGGTATGATGACTGACTCGCACACCAAACCTCTGCTGGTATAAGTTTACTGCATGCGCAGTTATGGAGTTACACTCGCGATAGCACAATACCATTTCAAGATATTCTTGATTAGAATACCGTCGGCGTCTGGGAGGCATTCTTAAAGAAATCGCGCGCGATATTCCCGTGACTGACAGCTAAAACTAACTTCCGACTTTCCGAGCGGACGGGCGCGGGGCTACTGGCGAGCGGAAGGAAGCGGGCAGTCGGCGGCGCGTGCGACGAACGGGGTAGTGCGGGTGAGGGTGGGGGCGCACGGGGCGGCGCTTTGATGACTGAGTAGCCGACACGCAGCAGCGTTGTTTGATAAGAATGGCAACAGTGTATGAACGGCGCGTTTGCGTAATGAATTAATTGAATTCGGTGCGGTGCGGCAACAGCTAAGTCTACGGGATGGTTTTATGCTAATAAATCAATTAAAATTGATATGTACAATTTTTTGTATGAAAAAAAATATGACAAATTATCAATAATTTATCTTTACTATTGTAATCTATAAACACAATACTGCCTCCCATTGCAGCCGTGGCAGATATTTTTATAGCACCTTGTATATTTAGTTTTGTTCAGGTTTAACACAAGTGAATTGCGGCGGGCCCATCCGAAAATACCCGTTAAATCCCGGTTGATTCTTTCCACCGCTATCTGTGTATCGTTGGGGTGGAAAGAGTAGTAAACCTGTACATCGTCAGCATACAAATGGTATTGGCAGTGCTCGATGCTGCCTATAATGTTAGTGCTAAACAATATGAACAAAAGAGGACCAATCACTGATTCCTGGGGAACTCCTCTATCAATATGCGAGAGACAAGACTACGTTGCTGTTCCATCCGAATTTCTCAGTTCCACGAACTGTGAACGGTTACTCAAGTAGGAGTCGAACCACTTCACGGTGTTAGGTTCGAAGCCGTAGAATGACATTTTGGGTAAGAGGAGGGGAATATTCAGACAATCAAACGCCCTGGAGAAATCGAGCAAGACCAGAATGGTCCCCTCGCCGCGATCGTACGCCCCCAGTATATTGTCCATAACATCCAGAATAGCCGTGGTTGTACTGCGATGTTTTCTAAAACCTGATTGTGCCTCTGGTAATATCCTATTACATTCTAGAAAGTCACGGGGCTGCTCCGCTACCACCTCTTCTAAAATTTTTGAGAGGCATGGTAGAATACTGATTGGTCTTAGCTGTTTCAAATCAGTTACATTAGGATTTTTCGGAATTGGCCTTACTACCGCTGTTTTCCAGCTAGTGGGAAATTTGCAATCACAGATGGATTTGTTCACCATCAATGTTATGATATCAAGAATATGCGGAGTGAGCAGGTTGATCATATCCAATGTAAGACCGTCTGTACCAGCAGCGTAAGACTAAAGCTCTTTTATTATTCTGGCTATTGCAGTGGATTCAACAGGCTTCAAGCTAAATGTGGCTCGTCCAAACCTATACAATTCGTAATATGAAAGACTAGATATGCTTATGTTAGTGTTACCTGGCACATTGAGGAAATGAGCATTTATAGCATCAGGATCATTCAGATGAGCAGGCAGTTCAAGTGATTGCTGAGGTAGTATTTTTAATTTGATATTTTTCCATAAAAGCGTTGGATTTTTTATATTATTATTAATGTGTTGCTCAAAATAGCACTTTTTTCATTATAAAGAGCAGTATCTACCTGTTTTTTTAATAATTTATAATAATCTCTATGTACTTGACGCTTTGTGCGCCAGTACCTTTTAAGAACGGTGTTGCGTAACCGCATCATAAGCTGCACATTACTGGTAATCCAAGGAGCTGGTAATTCCTTCATGATCCTTATTTTTAATGGTGCGTGTAGATCGTATAACCAAGTTAACGCATTTGTGTAATCCACGACAATGTCGTCAATGTTTGGTAGTAGTTTAATTCGTTCCCAATTTAAAAGACCGATATCTTTGCTGAATTGATCGTGATCTATGTCACCCAGAGGCCTAAAAGTTGTTATTCGGGGTTTCATTTTTGGTGTTTCAGTAGCAATTCAAATTTTTATGTCATAGAAGCAATTCATATTTGTACGCTGACGATGTACAAATTTACTACTCTTTCCACCGCAACGATACACAGACAGCGATGGACAAAATCAACCGGGATTTGACGAGTATTTTTGGATGGGCCCGCCGCAATTCACTTGTGTTAAACCCGAACAAAACTAAATAAATGATTTTGGGTTCAAAAAAACAAAACAGCGGGAGATCATTTCGCGTAGTAATCCGCATATTTGTGTGGATGGCCAGGGTGTCGATCGTGTTCAACTAGCGAGAAATCTCGACCTAATGATGGATGAGGAGCTACGCTTTGAGAAGCACATTTCAGACGTAATCCGAAACTGCTTTTACCGTCTCAAAGTGTTATATAGGCTTAGAGAGCATCTTGACATCTCGTTTCGTGAACAGTTGGTGGACTCTTTGGTTTTAGCTAGATTCAATTATCTTTTCCTTGCGGTGCGTAGCCGAAAAATTCTTGGCCAAAGGTCAAAAGGTCTACTGCGCATTCGTGGATTTGGAAAAGGCTTACGATAAAGTGGTGAGGAATGAAATGTGGTTGGTACTGTCGATGTATAAGGTGAACAGCAGCCTCATACGAGCTCTGAAATCCCTTTATAAAGATTCTAGAGCTTGTGTGAGGATAAATGGGTCGTACACGGATTGGTTTACCATCAAGACAGGTGTTAGACAGGGATGTGTAGCGTCGCCGTGGCTGTTCAACCTCTTCATGGGCAGTTGTTTGCAAGATTTGAAAAATAGTGACTCTGGATTAAGGATGAATGAGTTACTTGTCAAATGCCTCCTTTATGCTGATGATCAGGTTATACCTGCGTCTTCAGCAGAGGAGTTGCAGGAGATGGTAACAATCATGCATGGTGCGTTAGAGAGGAAAGGAATGAAAGTGAATGTAAGTAAAACGAAAGTTATGGTTTTTTTGAGGAATGCGTTGCGGCTTGTAATGTTATGATCGATGGACAGCGAGTGGATCAAGTGAATGAGTTTGTATATTTAGGTACGCTGTTTACAAGAGATGGTAAGAATGTAGAAGATATTGAAAGAAGAGTTAATGCAGGTAATAGAGTGAATGGAGCTCTGAAGGCGTTTATGAATAGCCAAAACGTGTCCAAAAAGGCACGTTTGGCTGTCCATAGAGGGGTGTTAGTACCTACTCTTATGTATGGTAGTGATAGTTGGGTATGGCAGAAGTGTCATGAAAGTAGAATAAATGCTGTAGAAATGAGAGCACTGCAAAGTATGTGTGGTGTTTCTTTGACTGACAGAGTAAAGAATTGTGTGATAAGAGAGTGTTGTGGGGTAAAAGAAGATGCAGTGACAAGCATCGAGAAAGGCATGCTAAGATGGTTTGGGCACGTGGAGAGAATGGATGACGAAAGACTGACCAAGCAGATATATAAGGCAAGTGTGGAAGGGACAGGACGAAGGGGAAGACCTAGGCGGACGTTCTCTGACCAGATTGGAGACATCCTAAAAACAGGACAGGTTAGAAGCACCCTGAACAGAAGAGCATGCATGAAGAATCTGATGGGAGTGAATGAAGCAAGAGAGATATGTCAGGATCGTTGCAAATGGCGCTCCGTAGTCTCTGCCTACCCCTCCGGGAAACAGGCGTGAGTCTATGTATGTATGTATGTATGTCAATTATCTGGATACAGCCTACAGACCGAGACTCCTAGCGAAAACAGCGAATCTCATACAACGAGTGCAGAATGCGTGCGCTCGATTTTGCTACAATATTCCGCCAAGACATCATGTCACACCTTACTTTAATCTACATAATATACTTAAGATGTCATACAAAAGGGAATTACACTTAGCTACTCTACTATTTGGTGTCACCAAAAATGAAACTCCAAGCTATCTATACAATAAAATTGTTTGGATAAGTGAAAATAGTATATATCCGAAAAGAACGGTATCGTGTCCATTACGTGTACCTCCGCACAGGACCACAGCATTTCGTGGTTATTTTAGATACAATTCTACCAGGTGCTGGAACAATTTGCCACCGCCAATACGTAAAATAAAAAGTGCACAAAACTTTAAAGTCAAACTTAAAGCCATGCTTTTACTTAAACAAAAAACCAGCACATAAATTATTGGATATTCTATATTATTTATTATTATTTAATTTATTTTATCTTACTATTATCCTATTAAGCTTTATTCGATGACATCATAGCCCCTTTTATAGGCCTTTTTATTTATTTATACCTACAATTTTATGGACAATCTTTTGACTTATGATTTAATTTTATGATATTTGTTAACATACTAAAGTAATAATTACCCTTCCTATTACTTAATTATTTTATTCTCATGACATATAATTCACTCTTCATAGCTAACAGTTGATATTCATTTCGTTGACATATTCATTTTTTATTCGTATTGACATAACTAATTGTAAATAATCATATATTAATTCATATAACTAATTTGAAATAATCAAACTGCTAAGATTTGGAAGCCTACTAGCCCCAAGGGGCCTGAGTTAAAAAACAGCGCTCCAATTGTATTTGCAGCATAATGCTGAACTGTGGCCTTTTTGCCACACAATGTTATGCCGAACCTATCTGATACATACATTATTTGCCATCGAAATCCTCTGCATTCGTGTTCTCTTCTAACTTATTTTAGAAAAATAATAATTGGAAATAATTGAGAAATTCTAATTAATGTCATAAGGCATGCAGTGATACTGAAGAATATAAAGTCAAACGGTATTTTCGCCAGAAACACGGGATATGTCACGAGATATTGCAACAGGCAATGATAAAAGCGGGTTTACCTTCCGACTGTTTGACATAAATCCGACCACGCTTCGTACAAACATACTTCCATTACAAGCGGGCGCGAGCTCCTCGTGCTTTAAACAGTAGACTGCGATTGAATTTCGTAAGCTTTATGTAAAACGGTCGCGACTCAGTTGACAGGCCGAAGCCCGCAGTGTCAGCACTACGGCGAATACGCATGCTCTGCAGCAGCTTGTCCCTGACCGAGCGCCGCGCGAGCCTTATTACCAACGGATATGAGCGACCAGAGGCCGAGCTGGAAGAGCCACCGCGTGGCTGTCTTGTGCATATTCGTTCCGCGGATACTTGATATTCATTTCGTTGACATATTCATTTTTTATTTGTTTTGACATAACTGATATTAAATAATCTTATATTAATTCATATAACTAATTTTAAATAATCAAACTGCTAAGATTTGGCAGCCCACTAGCCCCAAGGGGCCTCAGTTGAAAAACAGCGCTACAATTGCAATTGTATTTGCAGCATAATGCTGAACTGTGGCCTTTTTTGCCACACAATATTATACAGAGCCTAACTGATACATACATTATTTGCCTTCGAAATCCTCTGCATTCGTGTCCTTTTTTTCTTTTTTTGGTGTCGGGTTGGAAAATCCTCATGGAGTCCCTCCGCCCTGGGGGGGAAGGACGAAGGGGACTGTCAGACTCTTACTCACTAATAACCAACCCGTGTTCCTCATGTACCCATCGGAGGGTGGGGTATCGCCGAAGCATTCCTCGCTACCCCCCGACGGGTATTGACCCGCCAGATGGTCAGGCGGGCCCCGAACAAAACCCCCTTGGTGTCGGATGAAGGTGTTGGGCTCCGCCGCCAAAACACCCAGCGGCCGCAGAGGATAGGGAGGACGGCAACGCAACACCGCGTCTCCTCTTCCTCTGTGGCCCCACCGCGACGCAACGATGGTGCGCCCCGATTGCGATTTGGTCGCGAGAGATAGGGCGCGCGGCAACGCAACACCGACACGCCTCTCCTCCCGCGACCGCACCTGACTGCGAGGGACAGAAGAACTGTCCCTCACACGCGCACCATTGGACGCATCCTGCGCAGGCCTCCGTCAAGCCCACGTGGAGCATCCACTCCTGGGATCTCGCTTAGCTTCACCGTGGGTGACCTAACTACGGTTACTGAGCCCCCCCCCACCACGACAAGGTGGAGATCCAACGGGGGGAGGCCTGCATTCGTGTCCTCTTCTTACTTATTTTGAGTGTTCTTGACGTTGGCGTCATGTGGCTAGTTGTTGCGGCGCGGTTCACGTAGCTCTGAAATTATTTTATATACCTTTTAAAGTCGGCATACTTACATTTAGCTCATTATGTTGCAGTAGCTAAAACAGAGATTATTGTATTTCCTTGGTGAACCAAGGAAATACAATAATCTCTGAGATGAGGTGACGGGTGTCATATCAGTACATTTATGATTAATTGTGTGATCATGATTGCAATAATGTAACAAATCTGTAATGTGTATGTACATATATATGTATGAATATATGGTATTGTTATGGACATACGTTTGCGCTTAGCCACAATAGGTAATACAAGCTTTCACGTACCTCCTCATTCTTCTCTGTCAGCGGCACAATGCTATCGCAATTCATTGTTCACATTCTATGTTATGGTAACTTGCAAATGACATGTCGGAAACCTGGAAACAGTGAATTAAAAAATATGATAATTATAACCAGAAGATCATATTCAGATGATAAACAACCTTTGTTTTAAATTACTTATAATAAATATCATAGTAATAAGATAAGCAGTGCTTAATCAATGTTCATGGCTCACGTATTGTATTGACCCAACTGGGAATGCATTGTTGTATGCACACTTGTATATGCCTGTTGATTACACGTAATCGTATCGTAGTCCTTGATGTACACAATTGTCGCCGTTCATAGATATAATATCGTTCGCGCGAACGAGCGAGCGAGCGGGGCGCGCGCGCGTGCGTGTTGCCGCTCTGCGCGAGCGTTACTGGCCCGCGTCGCGTCACAAGTTACGGGCCGAAGCTACATGAGCAGATAAAGACGTGCCTGCGGTGGCGCCAGCCAGCTAGAAATTTGCGCGTCTTACTTCTTTGTTTTGTCTTTCTTTAGCTCTTATTTATTACTGTAATTATTGTCTGGCGAAAAGTGGGCGTTTAATATGCCTCTGCCTACCCCTCCGGGGAAATAGGCGTGAGTCTATGTATGTATGTAATTATTGTCATAATATTGTGTTAGTGCAAATAAATTCATTCTTTCTTTCTTTACGACGTTATAGAAAATAATAAATATTAAATATTAAGTTCCAAAGTGGTAAAATGTGTATGTGTCCCTCTAACTTTTAAAGTAAGAGAGTGACAAATCTAAAAAAAAATATGTGCTGTAGATCGTTATAAAAACATCCAACGAAAATTGGTTTGAACGATATGTAGTCAGAAGTTTTGAAATAAAGCACATCTTAAAAACCGCAAACATAGCTTTGTCGTTTATACAAATACTATTAATAGTTAGTCGAATATAACGGCTATAGTAAGTGGATACCTCCACTACGGAACCCTTCATGAGCGAGTCTGACTCACAATAGCGAAAAGCTTTTATAATGTTTCGTCCTAGGTGTTAATTGTAGCCGTTTGCCATTACAAAACTTTGGTGCATTAAGATTCCACATTAACTGGACTGGAAAACCAACGTTCAGTCTCAAGTTGCGTGAAGGTGCTCTTGATAATTGTAAGGAGTTTAGAAACTCTATAGGGTACGAAGAAACTTGGTCAGTATTCATGACATTATCTACCGAAAGGTGCTCTACAACATCACTTTGCATACAGTCAAATGTCAAAGCCATGGCCCGATATATCTACACACTTTCGCATTTATGAGTAGAGAATATTGGTTCAGCCGGTTTAGCGTGAAATCGATACATACATACATACACATTTTCGCATTTATACCTATTAGCTGTAGGGATTAGCCAAGGCTGTTACAATAAATATTAGTTTGTATAAGTAAGCGAACGAAGTAATGACAGTGCACCATATGACAATGTATAATGTGACAGTACTGACAGATATACGATAGCACATGCGTGCGCAGCACTCAATTATTACAGCGCATGCGTTCTTACTGTCAATAGGTAGTAGATTTGTCCCTACAAACTTCGACCCTCTCTGAAATCCGTCCCAGATTATATTTTGCAACTAATTTTCATTATATTTGATTATATTTTGCAAATTTTATGTGTTTGTCCTGGTTTTGAGCTACCTCCCCACCAATTTTCAGTTAAATCGGTTCAACCGTTCTTGAGTTATAAAATTAAATAGTGTAACTATCACGACTTTCTTTTATATACACGCTGATTTTTAATTGGTTTTGGAGCGAAAGCCATCTTATTACTTATCGTTAACAGAACCTAACCAGCTTATAAAATTTGAAATCTAAGCTATAAAAATCGTAACAAAAATAATAAATTATTGGTTCGAGAGTTCGTAGTTATGAAAGAAATCGCGCGCGCCGAAGTATGTTCGATCGTGCCACACACATACCTTCACAGATAGATATTAAACATACGACACACAGATAAACATTGCACTGTAGGTACAGACCCCGCCCCCGGCGTGCGCGCATCGCAACGCGGGGACAGGGATAGGGGCGGGGGTCGGTTGCAATTTGTCGCTCGTCACTCCGACAGCCTTTAGTCTCGCGAAATTAGGTCAACGGGATGCCCGTACGTCACGTTCCACCCCGACACTGTACCCGTGTTACGTCGCGCGCACTTCGTAATGGATCGGCATTATGAATATTCCAATATTGAGTTCGCGTCTATGGTGCGAGTGTATTACATGTCTGGCGAAAATATGGAAGAGGCGAGGCGCATGTATTCGTTACCAGACCACCTGGAATCGTTGCGCACGCGAGGTATTCACTCACCCTAAGTGCCATCACCAAACACAATCCTGGCTGTAGTGCAACGCCTCATAGACATCGGTCAGTTTAGAGTTCCCTCATACGCAACAGCTCGAGGTCGCCCGGCAGTGTATTCAGTGCAGTTTGAACAAGAAATTCGGCATCGTAATTAATTAGTGATTTTCTAATTAGCTATCATTAACAAAAGACAATGTGTGAAAGGTGTAAATTGATTGTGATGTACGACTACCTAGGCATCAAACAGCAAAGGTAAAAAAAATGGTTTATTAATTATTGAATACCTACTGTGATTACATTCTTATACCATAGAAATACGCAAGTACTAAACTTTTCCATTGTTAAAATCTTTGTCTAGTTATTCAAAAGATAATATAGGTACCTATGTGTAATAACGTAACGAATAATTCTTAGTTTATCGTTTTTCTTCTACTAGTTCATTATGATTTCGTAAACCCACAGCTTGTTTCGACGATTTTTGATTCTAAGCTCGAGTAATGTTCCAAGAAATTATTGAATAGGTATAGCTATTTAGTTACATACGTTTATTATTTTAATTATTTATTACTGCACTTCATGGTTGGCGTAGTGGTTTAAGCGATGTTTGACACAACACTTTGTGTGATTCATAAATTGTTGTTTCGACTGCTGTGTCCGTTATTGGTAGGTTTGTAATGTCCCTCGTAAGACAGGATTTAGCACTAGGATGCGGGAGGGGTTCTAAAAAAGAGAACAAAATAAGAAAACAAATGTGTTTAAAATTGTTGGCATCGTAATTACCTAAATCGTGTTTTCTAAGTAAATTAGGTATCACTATCAGTCCGCACTAACTACCTACAACCGCTGTAGGTAAACAACAGCTGACGGTGGCGCCCGGCGCGCGCGGCGAGGTCATGACCGCGCGGCGCTCGAACACTACTCATAAACAACCGTATGTTACTACGTATTGCCAGCAGTTACTGACTTTTATAACTTTTTTGTTTTAGGTGCTAGGTGAATTTTGATTTTGAATATGAATAGAGGATTTTATTTTGGACATGAGGTTTCTTTTTTCTAAACCAAAAAAAATCAGCGTGTATATAGATTAACGCATAAATTTCTCAAATTATACATTTCAACCAACCGCATAAATTAATCTCTCTCGAGAAAACTGCATGAAATTTCTTTCAGTAGATTTGGTGTTTCTCGTAAATCGACACACAGACACAAATGGACACTTTGTTTTATTATAATGCAATGAAGTTCTTTACTGGGACAATTTAATCATAATTTATTACAGTAGCTTATATCACGTCACTGGTACATAGTTGGGTAAGTGCCTGACGAGACTTACTGCCGTCAGCTGATAGGTTTAGATAGCAACTTACGACACAGGTCTCGGTTCGAGCAGTTCATTAATTTCTTAGTTCCGATCAACACTTGATTCTCAAATAAACTTGTGATGATTTCCTTCCAGTAATACGCTGCAAATAGTTTTTAAGGCTGTAATAGTGTAGATTTAACAGGATGATATTTTAAAATAAGTAGTTAGAACTCTTTCATCCTTCTTTTAGCTTAGTCCTGCTTTGACGGTATGGCGCGTTTTTATTTTTTGGTCTAACCATGTTATGTTCCTTTAAAAATATTTAAGTAAAATGTTTTGTTTCTGAAATGTAGAGACTAAAAGTTTAGTTAGGTCTCGTAATTTTGTTATAAAAATTGGGCAAGTGCGAGTCGGACTCGCGCACGAAGGGTTCCGTACCATCATCTATAAAACAAAATCACGTTCGTTGTATGTATACTTAAATACTTTTTAAGTTTCTACCTGTTCATTAAGATCGAGTAACAAATTGCTTAAAAATTACGTTTGTTGTATGGGAGCCCCCTTTTATTATTTACTTTTTTGTAATTTCATTATTTATTTTGAAAGGTAATATACAACTAGCTTGAGCAAAAAATAGGAAAATACACGTTTTTTGTATGGGACCCCACCTTATTATTTATTTTTTTTTTATTTTTAGTATTTGTTGTTATAGCGGCATACATAATTTGTGAAAATTTCAGCTTTCTAGCTATCAGGGTTTATGAGATACAGCCTGGTGACAGACAGACAGACGGACAGACAGACAGACAGACAGGGGAGGCTTAGTAATAGGGTTCCGTTTTTTACCTTTTAGGTACGATACCCTAAAAAGTGCCATATCATAGAAGTTCCTCAATGAAAGACTGTGATTCGATAATTTTATGTGAAAACCTATCTAATTGCAAAACTTATTAATAATGTACACAGGTAACTAAAGTTTTATTTTAAAATGCTTTTATATTTGTGTTAAATTTACGAATATATATCCAAGAGGCCTGAGGAAAAAGCCTCCCCGGCTTAGTAATAGGGTTCCGTTTTTTACCTTTTAGGTACGATACCCTAAAAAGTGCCATATCATAGAAGTTCCTCAATGAAAGACTGTGATTCGATAATTTTATGTGAAAACCTATCTAATTGCAAAACTTATTAATAATGTACACAGGTAACTAAAGTTTTATTTTAAAATGCTTTTATATTTGTGTTAAATTTACGAATATATATCCAAGAGGCCTGAGGACTCCACCAGGTAAATTGTGTATGTATGAAGTCGCCGGGTAAATCAAGGGTTAAATATGTTTCTAAAACTAAAAAGAAAAGATTTAAGAAAATTTTAACAGCTGTCCGTTCAAACACAATTTCAACAAACAACGTCTGCGTGGAAAAAAAAATTGTTTCAGACCGGTTTTATCCCCATCTGTCCGAGAAATTTTCAAATGGAAGTTGCATCAACTGAATATGCATTTTGCAAACAATTTTTATTAAACTAAAACTGATAGACTGCATAGTCAGGGAATATGAAATTTGTGCATTTTCATATTGATTTCCTTACTCAAAACTTACAAACATAATTTTATGGCAAGAAAGGATTATTATTATTGTTTCTCTATTACGCGTATTTCTCTAATTTAATAATGGTGCTAGAAAAAAATATGGCGATGCTGTCAACTTACACACAATTAACTCATCCCAAACCAGACAGAGCCTGTACTATATTAACTAAGCAAAGCCTGAACTATATCAACCAGTTAACCGATGAAAATCCTGAAATATTTTGGAATATTTACGTATTATAGATAAATAACGCATAGCTAGAACAATTTGTCACCCAGCACACAATGGTATTAATAGGTTGGGGAAAAAGTTTCTTCGCATTTTTAAGAAAATTCGAAACACTTTTTAACATAGTTCATTTAGATTTAACTAAAGTATATAGGTACCATTTTGTTCGATAACTTTTTGCCATCTTGTAGGTAGGGACATGATCCCATGCATGTCAACCTGACACTGCCTAAAGAATTCTGAAGAGACCGAAACAGGTGGAAATCTGAAGGTGCAAGGTCAGGACTATACGGCGGATGCATTAACACCTCCCAGCCAAACTCTCTTAATTTTTGTTGAGTGGCTAAAGATGTGTGAGGTCTAGCGTTATCATGATGAAAAACCACACCCCTTCTGTTGATTAATTCTGGCCACTTTCTCTCAACTTCTTGCTTTAATCTCATCAGTTGTTCGCAGTAGAGTTCAGAATTGATGGTCCTGCCTGGTGGTAATAGCTCATAATGAATAATACCCTTCCAATCCCACCACACACACAGCATCACCTTGTTGCGAGTTAACCCTTTATAGGACGGCCCATACAAAGTGGCCAGAAAACTGGACAGTCACTTTATTGTCGAAAATTCAAAGATTTTTATAGCAATGTTGAATCTTCTGATCATATACGATTCCCAATGAAGCACACCGGCTTTTTAACTAACCAGCGTTTTGAAACGTCGCGTGGGATAAAAAAATTGCGCCAATTTTTACGGTAGCCTGTTAACTGGTCACTGTGCATACCCGCGCTTGTATTTGCTGCCATTGCAAGCAAACGTCACATATGTATAAGTGCAATGCAAAGAAAAAACACGTCGTCGTACCAAAAAGTGAGTAAAACAATTGTATTATAGTATATACTTTATTATTGTGTGCAAAATATAAACGAATATAATAAAATAAAGCACTTATTCTAGCTATCAAAAACAGACCGGTGTGTTGTAAAAACCTCACCCAGAAATTACACATATGAGTTGGAGGTTGTCTCATAAGTATATATTTTGATTAATACATTTAATTTATATCATTTTACACGAAGTATATAGTCTATTTCTCGGATGTCTTATCATAATTAGTACAAATATACGGGTTCGGTAGTTATAACCGAATATCGTAATTGTTTAGGCATTTTTCATGGTGAATTATGTCGATTTGTAGGTTTCTGTAATAATTTTGAGTATATTGAGTTTTCATTCTCGTTTTTTTTCATTGTTTTAGAAATAACTTTCGATACCAAGATCTAGAAATTATGTCTGAAGACGAATGGGCAGAAATTATAGCCATTACTGATGACCAGGCCATCCATTGTGATATTGGTGGTGATTCCGACGCTGATGACTGTCTTGACGACGTTGTCTCAAATACCAACAGCCTGAGCACCCGTAGTTGCAGTCAACCAGGATCATTTGCTTCAGCTCCACCCACACGAATCTTTGTCACCCCAAATTCCTCCACCAGCACCTCGATTTCAGCTTTCAGCGTCACTCACCACAGCTCCGCCGCATTCACTACCGCCTGTGCTTTCGCCGCCTTTAACTATATATTATATATTTAGCTATGCTAAATATATAATATTTTTATATAATTATGAATACCACAATTGCTTCATTTTTTATTTTTCACTTATAATTCAGAGACGGTGAGATTATTATTTTTGTGCTTTTTTTTTGCTAAGAAAGAGAAATACTTTAATTTTGTTAAAAATATTATGCCAATTATGTTATGTTGTTGAGACTGATTAAAGACTGATGTATTTCCTACACAATTATTTTATTTTACTGCGTTATTTTCACCAAAAATAATAGATTTTTATGAGTGTCCAGTTTACAGGCCACTGATTAGATGATTTAGATGGGGATAGTTGATGATGCAGAACGGTCAGTGGTCAGTATACTGGCCACTAGCTTTTTTGGATTTTCTAAGAAAATAACAAGTTTCTGAAAAAAATATTGACACATGTTGTTATAAATAACATTTTAGAATATATATTCACTTATAAATATACTGAATTAAAAAAATCATAAAGGGTTAACCCGGGTTTCGCCACAGTCTATGAAGTCTGACCGGCCTTTGACCACGACCTTTTTCGCACGTTCTTGTCGTACGTGATCCACATCTCATCACCAGTTATCTGCTTCTTCAAAAATGGTTCGGTTTCATTACGTCGTAATAAAGAATCTCAAATGAGTACACGGTTAATTTTTAGGCTCGTGAGGTACCCAAATACCGTGCTTTTTTGTGTACCCAGTTTTTTCAAATGCGCCAAAACTGTTTTATGGTAAATTTTCAGTTCTTCAGCTACGTCGTAACTACTGATATGCCGATCTAGCTCCACTTTTTCAAAAATGGCATCCATTTTATCTGTAATAGGGCGATCAGAGCGACGTGCATCTTTGACATCAAAATTTCCGGATTGAAAACGCTTAAATCAAATTTGTGCTACTCTCACAGACATTGCACTATGACCATAAACATCACAATTTTTTTCGCGGCTTGCTTTGCATTTTTACCTTTTTTGTAGTAAAATTTTAAAATGTATCGAATTTCTTCATTAGATTCATTCATCTTGACAGTACGAAAAACAAATAAAAATTACACATTTTCCTAATTTGAGTTTGGAATTATGTTCTTTAAAATTTAAACTTTTAATGATGCCAAAACTAGCCAGATACAAATAGTATAGCCAAAGAGATTTTATTACAACTATTATGCGAAAAGACTTTTCCCCCGAACTGGGTGTAGCCGCGGGCTCACCTTGTTAACCAATGTTTTGATTTAGATTGAGGATACAAAGTATCACTACCCCATTTCATTCCGTGGGTGTCATAAGAGGTGTCTAAGGAAAATACACGAAGCATATAGTCACTTTATCCATGTTGCAAAAGTGTTGCTATTATATGTGTGTAAAAATATTTAATTAGGTACCAAGCTTTATGTGGGCATCGAGCCTTCAACCTCCAGTTAATCAGTCAAGTTTACTTATCACTGGCCCTGGCTCCGGCCTACAGTAATGTTAACCTTATTCTTAGGTAAATCGATAAAGTTTTCATACAATTTTAACCTACTCTTACTAAAGTAAGCGAAGTCTTTTCATTACTACATAGCACAAATCAAGGGCCAACTATAACAGGCGTTACTATCTGATGTTAGATAATATCTGTAAAAGTCTACCACGTCTTAATTCATCTAAACTCCAGAATAAGTCAAATTCAATTCTTTAGCTTTGAATTCTCGTTTTAAAATGTAATGTTCTATGAATACTAAACAACATTAACTTTTCTGCAGAATCTAAAAGGGTGTTTTTCAATAAAACCGCCAAAACTTAAAAGTTGATGCGTGTGACTATAAAATTGACGCTTAATTTACATCTTCTGTTTTCTGAATAAGTGTCTGCTAATGTTTAAAACTTTTATACATTTAATATTCATTCATAAATACATAAATAGACTCACGTCTGTTTTTCGGAGGGGTAGGCAGTGACTACGGAACGCCATTTGCAATTATACTGAAATTTTTCTCTTGCTTCATTCACTCTCATCAAATTTCTCATGCATGCTTTTAATAATCTTATAATTTAATATTCAACATACAAATAACAGAATTGTAATTTGACAGGAATATTACTTTTGTATGAAGCAAACGTCGCTACAAATATACAACCTATGCAACAATTTCATAATATGCAAGTATATTCTATTTATACTATTCAAGTTGAATCGCTGTTCAAAGGCCAGCACATAAAATAAATCAGAAAAGCTTTACATATTAATATTTATGTATATATAACGAAATAATCACAACTAATTATAGATGACATGCTTATTCCTTCTCAAGGATTTCACCAAATTATTTGTGGTGTTTTTGTCAATGTTCTGTGTAAGTTGTATAAGGAGTAATATCCTCTAATTGTCGCAATGTGTCAGCTATGATAGAGCTTGGTTTAGGGTCGATTATGTTAACATAATATTTTCTTTGTTCGATTATGTTAAATCAAAATGCTCCAAAATTCAACGATTGTTTAAAAACATAAGGCGAATTTTATCATATTTACAAAAAAAAAATACAAATTCATGGAACTTGGACGGGGTTTTTGTCCAGCAGCGTAGGTCTCTAGGCCGAAATGGAATACTAATTCTTTAAGACTGTACCTGCATCTGTTGACATGGTATTTTCGAAAAAAAGCAGCTCACCTACTTAGTTTACATACATTGCTGCAAGACTAAATAATCATACATTGCCAACTACCCTTATTTCAATCCAACCTTATATTCACTGGGTCAAATAAAATTCGGGAAATCAAGCATAAGACGTAGATACATTCTCCTTAAAATGGCAATTCAAGTGAAAATATAGCATAGTACACAGGGTGAACAAATGTACTTGCGAGAGATCAAACAATTTAAGTTTGTATAATGATGCGAGTTTACTTGAGCGCACTTTCTGAAGGTAATTTAATGTTTTGATATTTGAATTTAAAGACGAAGGTTGTTTGAAGTTATTGTGTGCTTTAACTGGTGGGTAGCACATTGTAAAGAATACGGACAAGGGAGTTTGAGAACTTGAATCTATTACAATATAATAAAGCTAAAGAGTTTGTTTGTTTGCTTAAACGTGCTAAACTCAGGAACAACTGGACCAATTTGAATAATTATTTTTGTGATGGATAGCCCATTTATCGAGGAAGGAATACAACGATATTAGTCACGCGCATTGCGTTGCAGTAGTCCTAAATAACGCGGGTGTAACCGCGGGGTCAACTAGTAATACAAAAAAGAATTTAGTTTTCACCCCGGTGTAGAAAATAGTGACCGTCAATGACCTACATGTTATCTTTCAATCCTGGCTTACTCTATATATAATCTCATCCAAATCGGTTCAGTGCTTTAACTGTCAAATCACAAGAGAGACAGTTAAGTGTCTCTAAGTACATATATAAATGTAGACAGATACTCATGCATTTATGATACTTATATGGATTACAAATAAAAAAGTACAATTATTCTTTAAATTAATTCGGCTTTCAATTTTACCAGTGGATCTTTTTAGCATTTCCTACCTCATAACTATTTCATACGTGTATCACATATTATAGTTAAAGCAGAAATATGCATGGAGAAACTTTTAGAAGTCTTGGTTAAATGTATAAAAGTACTTACAAAGAAAAATCTTGAATGTACTTTTATTTTTTCCAACTCCCATTTTTCACAAGTTGCTAACTTTTGAAAGGCTTATACTAAGATCGTTACATCTATTATTGTAAAGATTCACAAAAAATGTGAGTTTATTCCTAACTTGTTTAATTTATTGTATTAATACAAATTTAAATATTGACGCAATTGAGAAATGCAACATAGATTTTAATGGCACTCGTAGAACATCATAGACTCTGCTACGCTATCAAACATGAACTTTGAATAGCATGGAAAACAAATTGCACTTCTTTAATTAAAGTTTATGAGTAAAACCAAGTGATTTCCAAGTTTCCTTGTTAAGTAGAAAGAATTAAGTGGTGGATTCCCTAGCGAGCATGAGAAAGCGTAGATGAACTCTGCTGATTAAGACTCACCCTTTCGGCCGTCATTCAGCGATAAAGTCTCGAAACTAAGAAAGAGTGTAACTACATACTAGAATGGATGAGTTAGATTAACTTAATAATGTAAAAGAACTATACGAATTACTTGTCTATTCACTCAAAATTATTCATCATAATCATTTCATCAAACGCACCTGATGTACCTACCTGATTGCTTTTAATATTCGAAATCATTCCTAAAAAAATGATGAGAGTAAAATTAAAATACACATTTTCACGACAGTATAAATATAATATAGTTATCTTTTATGACATTGTTTTATTCAGGCCATAGGCAAACGTCTATGACCTGGATAAAAGCCCATACCCCAGAGGACTGTACCCAAACCAATCTGTCATTAATTTCTCACTCTCAAGTGGTTTCATTTTATTTTAAATAATTATGTTACTTCAAAAAAGGTACATTTAAATTGGTAAATAATTATAAAGAGAACTGTGATAATAATAATAAATTTTAATGTTAAATAAATTGTTTTTATGACGTGCAAAATATATATTTTTTCGATATAACAGTTCAGACAACATTTGTATGTAATTTATTACACAGTAAAATAATATTCGTTTATTTCTATACAATAGAACAAATTGGCATTTTATTGAATACCATAACTCGCCTTTTGTTTATTTCTGATAAATCATATTAGAATATAAAGTAGCTCAAATTAAATGGCGAAAATTTTGTTATATTCCTTTTAAAAATAATTTAATAACGCGTCGTATTTCATTTCCAATTTTAATTTATTATGATAACCAAATATTTTTCCCTTACATTCTACCTGAGGCTGGCTAATCAAATTAAGTGTGTAAACAGAAAAGCTTTTTTTAGATCGGAATTAAATAAACTCTGTGAGGTAGCAGCTACTAAAAAAACTTGTTTTCTAAAGAAATCTAACGATTTCCTTAATGTTCTGATGATATTTTATCCACCTACATAGGTTAAAAATATTCCTTGAAATTATTTCACAAGAAACAAATTTAACAAAGACTGGAAAAAGATCTCGAAAGTAATTTAGAAACTAAATCAAATAAGAGAATACTACATTTCACAGTATGGACTGAAAAATTACTAGAATATTTGATACACTATCTGATAATAGGAAACTAAATTGAAACTCATGATAACTACACATTTGAAGGTTATTGATGACCCGAAGTGCCCCACGATGCAAAACTTTGTCAACATATCAATAACATCACATCTTTCAATATCTTTGTCATATTAGGCAAATCATAAACACCCGGCAGTTACGGATGGACCTCTGTTACCACGTTTACTTGTTTCATGACAATATTCATACTTATTGGACAGTCTAAAATAATAAAGTTTTGGAAAATATTTCTTACATGACAACGATTTGACTTGTCTAATCGTTTATTCATGTCGCCAGTGTAGCTGTCCCAAATCTTCTCGAGTATTTACTTCACACCTATATGAATTTACTTTAGAATTACAATTTGCATCATATTTAACTTTTATTTGGCACATTTTAATTAGTGCGCTCGATCTGAAAACTTAACTTCGATATTGTATAAAGCATAAAAGTATTGACTCTCTTTTAGCATATCGTGAAGTATATTCGATGTCAAGATGAGAGAGTTCGCATAACTCAGTAAATACTATTTGAGACTTTTAGATATTTGTTTGTCCAGACGCTCATTTGCACAATGTTAGTCAACCTTTTATGTACATACATTATCTCCTAGGGTCTTGTGCTAAGAACAGGTTAAAATAACTTCAAATATAACTTAAGGTAAACCTTCAGGCATGAATGCTTTTCAAATATTTTCTTTAGCATTCTTAACATTGGGTACATACTACCATAAACAAAAATAGTATAAACATTTACAACATAACTTTCAAAGAAACACTAACAAAAGACCGGTATAAAAAGCATGCGTACTCGATACATTAGCAACAATACCCAGTTGTACCGTCTTGTTCGCTGCTCACATTAAAGTGACTTTAGAGTTTCGCCAAAATAACATATTACCCACTTTGAGGTATTTCGTTACGTATAAATTTAACACGTAACTTTTCAGAACAGAACGCACCTGTGTATTGTTAGTTGGCTGTGCCTATGCGGTTATCGGAGTGATAAATGTTCGTGCCCTGTAATCAACTTTGTATTTATATGTTTCGCGGTTGTTTTACGTTTGGGTATTAATAAAGTTTTTATAACAGAAAGGTTATGAGTAGTTTTTAGATATTATTGGTTTGATTTTGATAATGCTTTCTTTAACCGACTTCAAAAAAAGGAAGAGGTTCTCAATTCGTCGGAATCTTTTTTTTTATGTATGTTCCCCGATTTCTCTAAGACGCCTGGACCGATTTTGAAAATTCTTGTTTTGATTGGAAGAATATACCTCCTAGTTGGTCCCATGATCATCAAGTCAGGATCTAATCATGGACTTCTGAAAAATCCATGGAACTCTTCAAATTTTATAAGCACACATGAAGCGATTTGACGATGACAACCCAATGCCGTGGAGTTTGGGCTCGTTTGAGTCGTCTTTACATAGACTTTGACGCTGGATGATTTCCATCGTCTGATGATAGAGCTGGAACGTAACCATGAGATCTTTGTGATACAACAACCCAAACTCATCAAGTTCAGGGTCGTTTGATTCGTCTTTACATGGACTTTGGTACTGGAAGTTTTCCAGGGTCTGACGATAGAGCTGGAAGGTAACCCAATCTCGTCGAGTTTAGGGTCGTTTGATTCGTCTTTACATGGACTTTGGTACTGGATGATTTCCAGGGTCTGATGATGGAGCAGGAAGGTGGCCATAGGATTTTTGTAATACAAAGACGCAATCCCATTGAGTTTGGGCTCGTTTGATTCGTCTTTACATGGAATTTAGTGCTGAATGTTTACCAAACTCTGATGATAAAGCAGGAAGGTGGCCATGGGATCTTTGTAATACAATAACGCAATCTCATCTTGTTTAGGCTTGTTTGTTTTGTCTTGGCAAACACTTTGGTATTGGATCATTTCCGGGATCTGATGATGGAACTGAAACGAACGTGTTTAGGCTAGTTAGTTGAAAACAAAAAAAATACTTGAAATTGCCAGAAAGGTACAGGTCTACATTTCAGAATTGAGGCACGTAAGGAAGGCCTCCCCATCATGTACCACCTACACTATCCTATGTACCTACTTACCACCTATTACTATTTTTTATTAGTATACTACTAAAAAGCAAAAAATAAAAATTATTTTTAAATAAAAAAAAACCGACTTCAAACAACACTAAGGAACTATAAAACAAAAAAAAGCCCTTAGCCCTTACGCAAATAGTTACTAAATTACAAACTACCTATTTTATCAACAACGAAAGTTATATAAAAAAGTGTAGAGGATTTATAGTTAGATCAGAAATACTTGGCTTGGCACCGAGTCCAAAAAATGTTTTCTCCAAAACCAATTTTTTTTTTTGTTTTTTTAGGTCCTTAGTGTTGTTTGAAGTCGGTTTTTTTAATTAGAAAATATTTTTTATTTTAGATAAGGTGTTGTTCATTTTTGTTGTGTGTTTCATTTTTGGTATTGTTCTAGTTGAGTATCTTCTGTTAAATATTTAAAACCTGTAAATAATGTCTTAATGTCATTTATTTATACCATATGAACGTTTTAGTTTACATTTTAATACTTTCTTTTGTCCTTGCCGATAAAATTCTAATATCACAATTTTTGTATTAATAAACTTATCCTATATACCTTCACAAACGATCATTCGTGAATACGTGCGTCTATTTTGAATGCAGAAACCCTTTCAAATACTCCACCAATTAGGTCAATGTGGGTCCTTCAAGGCGTCCTCGTACTCACTCCACTTCAGTCCATAAATCCATTGCGTCAATAACGGAGCACTTCACGCGTGACTGAGTCACCAAAGTATACCTTTACGCAATGGTCGCTACGTCGAACAACGTCCAACTATTTCTTTCGAAACTATTTGTCGATCTGTCAATCAAGAGTAGCGAAGAATCTTACAAACTGTATGTGATAGTTCGTATTAAAAATGCCACTTAACATCTAACAATACTTGTAATACTTTCATAATATTAAATCTTATACCTAAGAACACTTTAAATGTTTATAGCGCATATAATTCTGTTTGAAATAGAATTAGTTTTTATTATAAGTCAAATCGATTAGATCGATTGAGTAACATTTTGTTTAGGCTATTGAAAATTTCTGACAATGGTCACACTGAACTGTCAATCTTTTCGTTCATTGTCGTTTCCCGCGGTCAGCGAAAAAACCTGTCTGGATAGATTTCGTGTTGTGAGCGTTTTGATCTTGTATTTAGAACCCGTTTGATTGCCACCTCCTTGATCAATAACTGGCACCGGTTAATTGTGATAAAAATAGTATTTTAACGAACATTGTAAAACTTGAGTGAATCCGATGCACGTGGTTGGTGCCGGAAGAATTTGCTGATTGAAAACGCTGCGTTGGAGTCTGGTAAAGTAAAGATAATTCACTTGCTAATATTGGCCAATTTAGTCTCGTGTGTGTCTAGCTTGCCTCCAGGACTCCACTCAAGAACATCACCAGGGGATATTTGGTAAGACATTTTATTAATATTAGAATTTATATTCATTCGCTGTGCTACCGCAGTGTATGTTGGACCCTTGCCTTGGGCTGAGACTGGATGAATTAATCGCTTCCACTGATCTCTGTAAACCTTTCCCGATCTCAGCTCAAACTCTAGACATAACTTTTGATAGCAAGAGCGTGGTTAACTGTGCCTATATTGTAAACTTGTATCTTAGCCGCTGTTGCATTACTGAGTATAAACTCAGATTGGTATGAGCTTGTATCTTATCACCTTGTAGACAGTATTGTAGTGTTTGTCAGGTCAGTTATTGTCTAAAATACATAATATTTAATTGTATAAGTTGACCTAGATAATTTGAAACACATTGTCACATAACCTCAATCAGTAATTGTTGATTTGTGTTGTTGAAAAATCTAACTTAAATTTGTTGTTGCATTAATAAGTCAGTTTGTTTGGATACATAACAGCTGTATGTATCAATAAATTTAGTAAATTTAGTTCATTGCATATATTCATAAACATTGTAATAATCAAACTTGACCTTGCCACTTGGGCGGGTCACATTAATAAACTTTGTTTTGTTATAATATAGATAATATTGCTAGGTAACACATATTCTGTGCTTACTTACTATTGTATATCTCAAATAACACAGCCAGTCTGTCTGTTGCAAACAACTAATTAATTAATTTGAAGTTTCAACTTTTAATTTGTTATAAGTTATAACTTTGATAACTTTTGTGTTTGATTCTTCAATATATTGAAACTATTAATTTTGTTGGACAGTAGATACCTGTCACTTGCCTGCACTTGCAGTAAACAGGCTAATACTTTGTTGGTTTCAAAGAATTAAGAAAAATTAAGTTTAGATTGTGTATTTTATTTAGCGCTTGTCCGGGCTCTTTTGAATTTCGATTAAGTCAGCTATCAAGGACTTGCGTGCGGCTGCTGGTGCTATTGCATCAGATTTGCGCTGGTTTGCCTCGGCCAATGCTTTAGTGAACCGGCCTGATCGCCAGCAGGCCTTACTTCAGAGGTGCGAGCGGATTGATGATCGCCTGGCAAGTGTGGAACAGCAATTCCGCACTTTCAGCACTTGCTGTCTTGAAGTGTCAATCAATGATTTCACCGCTGACCAGCGAAATAAGGTCAGCGAAGACTATGCCCATGTCTTAGACCTGTATGATGCTGTCTCCAATACTGCGAGACAACTAGTTGCCGATAGGGAAGGGCAACACGGCCTGAAGCAGGAGCTTCCTAGGTCAGCACCGGGGCTGGTGAGTAGGCTCCCTACTTTGGACCTCCCCCATTTTGATGGCTGCCTAGGAAGCTACCTGGGCTTCATTAATTTGTTCGACAGCCTAGTCAATGATAGGGCTGACCTTCGGCCGGCACAAAAGTTGGCCTATCTAATGTCGGTTCTGGATGGGGAGGCTAAGGGCCTCATCCAGCATCTGCCCGTGTCTGACGAGGCGTACCAGACGGCTCGGGACCTAATTACCCGTAGGTACCATAATAAGCGTGGCCTCGCCGACAAGCACATTGAGCAGATTTTGGGTTTGCCGACGCTCACCCGGGTCTCTGGGTTGCGCACCCAACTTTTGAACCCGCTTTTGGTGGCCATCAACGCACTTAAGTGCCTTGACCTGCCCGTGGACCAATGGTCCTATCTATTGGTGCACATTGTGCTGAAGAAGCTGCCTGCCGACCTGAGGTCGCGTTTTGAACAGCGCTTTGGTGGGGATAGTGCGACCCATCTGCCCCCCTTTGCTGACCTGGAGAGGTTCCTGGAGGATGAGTGCCGGGTCCTGGACAACTCCGGTGGTGACACGCCGGCTAAGTCGCAGCCGCCCAAGGTCAAGGAGCAGGCTCGCGTTCACACCCAAGCCAGTGTTGACCGGCGCCCTCCTCGCTTTGCAGTCACGCAGAGCCCAGTGGAGTGCTCCTACTGCAAGGTCACGGGGCACAGAACGGCCAGTTGTAGGACATTCTTGGACCTGCATGTCGCCTCTCGTAGGCGCATCGCGAATGCCCGCCGCCTTTGCTTCTCTTGTTTGGGGTCCCACTACCAGCGAGACTGCCCAAACTCTCGCCCCTGTCCTCACTGTGGAGGACAGCATTTGGACATTCTCTGCATGAATGCCAGAGAGGTTGGCCGCTTGTCCAACCAGCCGACGCCGCGCACGGGCGGGTGTTTTGAAGGTGGCAGCCGAGGCTCACCGGCGCGCAGCCGAGAGTCACCTCGCTTAATTGATCGCCGCTCACCCCGCTTGGAGAACCGTAGCGTGCGCACGCCTCCTCTCTCTCGCGCACCTGAATGTGCTGTTCAACGTCACCAGCACCATGACTACTGCCCCAGGTATTCTCCACCTTTGGCGGAGCGTCCCCGCCTTGACTCGCACCCACCTCGTTTTGGGCGGGTGCGTCACTATGACCCCCCACAGATGGCGCGCGGATCGAGTCATCGCGCTTTTGAGGACTTCAAGCCGCACCCTCATTTTGACTTGCCTGGTCCTGGCCAACGGTCGCCGCCCAGGCAACAATAGGTCATTGACCCCTGTCCTATAACGCCAACCTCCCCCATTGAGACCGTTATCCTACCAACGGTTGCTGTTCGGGTCTGGGGACCCACGGGGACCTTTGTTGTTGTCCGTGCTATATTGGACACAGGTTCACAAGGTTGCATTGTTTCCACTTATTTGGTAGGGCAGGTTAAATTAAATATGGGCTCTTTTCCGAATTGTATTCGGGGCATAGGTGACGTAGCCTCTAATGTTGAAGGGCAAGTTAAAGTTTTGTTTGGCCCTGTTGAATCTTCACACCCGAGGATTAAAACCTCGGCTATTGTGTTGAAGAATATTTTGGGTGTGCACCCACAGAAACAGCTACCCGCTGCTGTGGTGAATTTGACATCGGGATTGGAACTGGCGGACCCCAGATTTGACACACCGGGACAAATCGACTTGTTGATTGGCTCTGATGTCCTCGGTGGAATTTTGATTGGTGGGAAAAGGGTCTTGGTGCCAAATGGTTTGACTGCCATCCCGACCATATTTGGATTTGCTTTGATGGGACCTGTACCTAGGGACCCCCCTCCACCTGAACTTGACAATTTGTTAGCTGTAGGCTCCGCTCTCTCTGATGCGGTTCAGAGGTTTTGGGAGATAGAGGAGCCCCCTCAAGTTGCCCGTTTGAATCCAGAACATGAGGAGTGCGAGCTGTTCTTCCAGAACAACACTGGTCGACTCCGTTCTGTTCGGATTATTACGAGGCTACCCTTCCTGTCTGTTCGGCCTCCGCTTGGTGAGTCACGACCTTTAGCCGAAAAGAGATTGTTGGCTATGGAGCGTCGCATGGGTCGTGATCCGGAGCTCAGACAGAAGTATATTGAGTTCATGAGAGAATATGAACAATTGGGACACATGTCAGTGTCAAATTTGGATTGGCGTTCGGTGGAGCATTACTTTCTCCCGCATCATGCGGTATTGAAGCCATCGACTGGCAAGCTGCGCACAGTTTTTGATGGTTCTGCGCAGACTTCAACAGGCGTATCCTTGAACCAGTGCTTGCATTCTGGTCCCAAGTTGGTCAAGGACCTTTGTGACGTCATCACCAGCTTCCGACGACATCAGGTTGTCTTTGTGGCCGACATAAAAATGATGTTCAGGCAGACGATTATCCACCCTGATGACCGTCGCTTCCAGCTGATCCTTTGGAGAGAGTCTCCTCGCGATCCCATGGTCGTCTACGAGCTCAATACAAATACGTACGGGTTAAGGTCAAGCCCCTACTTGGCAATAAGTTCTCTTTGGGAGCTCGCAGACCGCGAAGGCCTACGTTTCCCAAGAGCCTCCGCCATCTTGAAGGACGATATTTACGTCGATGACATTTGCTCGGGCGCCTCCACAGCGGACGAGGCGATCCTCCTGCGGGACGAATTGATAGGTATTTTGGCCTCCGCTGGTTATGAGTTGCGCAAATGGATTTCCAACTCACCAGCGCTTTTGGAAGGCTTGCCAGAGGATCATCAGCAAGATCCACATCTATTTGAGATTGTTGACAACCCCGCCATGATGGCTGTTCTCGGCGTTCAGTACAGACCAGTCCAAGACATCTTTACATATAACGTAGACTTGAAATTGCCGTGTTCTTGGACTAAACGTCTCGTATTGTCTACTGTCGCCAGAACCTTTGATCCGAACGGTTGGATCTGTCCAATTATATTTTGGGCAAAATGCTTCTTGCAGAAGCTTTGGACAGCAGGATTGACCTGGGACGAACCTCTACACGGCACTCTTGTTGAGGAATGGACCTCTTTTGTATCCTCACTTCCTGCCGTCAATGAGATCTCCTTGCCTCGTCCCATCCTTCCTCCCGGGAAGTACAAGGCCACCCTTCACGGGTTTTGTGATGCCTCGGAACGTGGGCACGCGGCCGTGGTGTACTTGCGCACAGTTAGTGCCTCAGGTCAGGTGAGGGTTTCCCTGATCATGGCGAAGAGCAAGGTTGCACCCCTTTGTACATCTTTGACCATTCCGAAATTGGAGCTCTCGGGAGCAGCCCTACTTGTACGCTTGTTGAACCACGTGTCCAGTACCTTGGGTAAAAGCATTTGCATTAATGGGACCTACGCCTGGACAGACAGCCAAATTGTTCTTTGTTGGTTGAAGGCTTCTGTCCACACTTTGGAGGTATTTGTTGCTAATCGCGTTTCCCAAATCCAGAAATCCGAAGTCAAACGTGCCAGGTGAGCTCAACCCCGCTGATTGTGCCTCGCGCGGATGCTTGACGCCTAGTTTGATAGGTCATTCGCTGTGGTGGGGTCCGGAATGGTTGAGTCGACCAGAAATTGATTGGCCTCGAACGCCAGTTTTGAATACTTCTAATTTGCCGGATCTACGAACACTCGCTCTTGAGAAGGTGGAATGCGCCTTCGACCCCGATTTTTTGTTGAATCGTTACAGCTCCCTCGACAAGTTGTTAGGTGTCACTGCTTGGATAAAGCGTTTTGTTTTTAATTTTAGGCACCCACAACAGAAACGACTGACACCGTTTTCTCTCACCACAGGAACGACAGGAGTCCCTCACCTTTTGGGTTCGTTCTGTGCAATTGGCGCATTTTGAAAAGGAGATTGCTATCCTTAAATCAGGGAGATCGAAATTGTCGGGAGCTGTCTCTAAATTGAACCCTTTTTTGGACGATAAGGGTCTCTTGCGCGTTGGAGTCTCAAGAACGCCAACCTCCCTTACGGAGCACGTCACCCCCTTTTGTTACCTAAGGACGGTCATTTGGTACGCTTGTTGGTAACTGACCGTCACCTTAAAAATTCGCATGCTGGTTGTAATGCGCTCTTGGCCATTTTGCAACGCGAGTTTTGGATCTTGTCTGCCCGAAGAATTATTCGGAGTGTAGTCTTTCGCTGCATCCCTTGCTATAAGCTCAAGGCTTCTACCATGCAGCCCTTGATGGGAGACTTACCGGCAGATCGCGTAACTGAAAGCAGGACGTTTGACGGTGTTGGCACGGACTTCGCTGGTCCTTTTTTGGTGAAAACGTCGACACTTCGAAACAGCAAGACTGTCAAGGCCTACTTGTGTGTTTTTGTTTGTCTTTCCACAAAGGCCGTACACTTAGAACTGGTCTCCTCGCTTACGACCGAGGCGTTTGTAGCCACATTTGACAGATTTGTATCCCGCAGAGGGCTGCCTTCCTTGATCCGTTCTGACTGCGGCACTAACTTCAAGGGCACTTATAATTATCTGAATGATGTTGTTAATTTTCTTGAAACCAACAAAGCTGATATAGGTGATAGGCTTGCCCGACGTGGGATAAATTGGTTGTTTTCCCCACCAAATTGTCCACACTGGGGTGGTATATTTGAGGCCGCCGTAAAATCGGCCAAAACACACTTGCGCAGGACAATCGGTGAATCTGTCCTTACATTTGAGGAACTCGCAACTGTGTTTTGTAAGATTGAGGCCGTTTTGAACTCTCGGCCATTGTGCCCGATCTCCTCAGATCCGAATGATTTGGAGGCCCTTACGCCGGGCCATTTTTTGATTGGTCGCCCACTTGTCGCCTTGCCTGAGTACCCCTATATTGATACGAGACCTGGTCGTCTCTCGCGTTTTGAATTGGTACGCCAGATTACTCAGAGCTTTTGGAAACGCTGGAACTTGGAATATTTGCACATACTCCAGCAACGCGTTAAGTGGACCGACAAGACCGATCCACCCAAGATTGGTGACCTCGTTTTGATCAAGGAGGCTAACCTTCCGCCACTCAGATGGCGCAGGGGGCGCATCCTTCATTTGGTAACTGGGGCTGATGGAGTTCCCCGATTTGCTGAGGTCTTGGTGGACGGTTCGATTCTGAGGAGAGCGGTTGCAACATTGTCACGTCTACCAACCGATTAGCGGACCGGTAGGCCGGTCCGGGGCGGGTGGATGTTTGAAATAGAATTAGTTTTTATTATAAGTCAAATCGATTAGATCGATTGAGTAACATTTTGTTTAGTCTATTGAAAATTTCTGACAATGGTCACACTGAACTGTCAATCTTTTCGTTCATTGTCGTTTCCCGCGGTCAGCGAAAAAACCTGTCTGGATAGATTTCGTGTTGTGAGCGTTTTGATCTTGTATTTAGAACCCGTTTGATTGCCACTTCCTTGATCAATAACTGGCACCGGTTAATTGTGATAAAAATAGTATTTTAACGAACATTGTAAAACTTGAGTGAATCCGATGCACGTGGTTGGTGCCGGAAGAATTTGCTGATTGAAAACGCTGCGTTGGAGTCTGGTAAAGTAAAGATAATTCACTTGCTAATATTGGCCAATTTAGTCTCGTGTGTGTCTAGCTTGCCTCCAGGACTTCACTCAAGAACATCACCAGGGGATATTTGGTAAGACATTTTATTAATATTAGAATTTATATTCATTCGCTGTGCTACCGCAGTGTATGTTGGACCCTTGCCTTGGGCTGAGACTGGATGAATTAATCGCTTCCACTGATCTCTGTAAACCTTTCCCGATCTCAGCTCAAACTCTAGACAAATTCACAGCCAGTAAGAGCTCATATCGGAAAATAGCTGTGGTAATTTTCACAGATATGACTAACATCTGTATTTATTTTTAATGTATATAATCATTAACACCTAAAGAGAAAGCTGCATATATTTAATGGCTGTGGGTTTAACTTTAATAAATATTATGAAGAAGTTTTTATGAACAGGTGATTGAAGCTGAAACTGTGGCAATTTTTTACCATCACTAGTCGTTATACCTAATTAGAAAGTGCAATGCAGCCAAACGCTTTACTTTGCACTTTAAATTAACGCCTAGCAAAAAGACGCAATTATAGTGAAAAAAAAGTCAAAATGTCTCATTAGGAGAATTAATTGATTTTGATTCAAAATTTCAAAATTGCATTTTTCACGGTTAATGGAAAATATACGAAGACCAGCAAGACAAGAATAATTTCATTGATAAACATTTTATTTTTTTGCTCAGACTCTAATTTAATTCCCATCAGGAAACAAAGTTAATTTCTTACTGACATAAAATAAGATAGTAAAAGGAACATTTTCTTTAAAAAGATTTTAGTTCTTAAAACCTTTGAAAGGCAGACTGTCTGCAAAAAGGCGATCTCAATATATTGTAAAAATCAACCGATTTAACGCTCCTGGATTGTTTTCAGGAATATATTTATATAGAACTACTACTACTTTGTATGGCGGATTTTCTATTTGTCTGTTTATAAGTAGGTAAAGCTATTCAGTGAAATGTGAATTAATCTAGTCCCAAACTAAGCAGAAGCTTGTACTATGGGTACTAGATAATGTATAAACATACATATATATTCATTTTTTTGTAAATACATACATATTATACATAGAAACACCCAGACCAGACAAACATCCATGTTCATGCACACAAATGTTTGACTTAAGCGGGAATCGAACCCGCGACCTTCGGTGTTGCAGTCGCTTACACTCCCGCTGCGCCAACCAGTCGTCTAAATTGCATTGATTACAATTGAACGGTGTCTGGTGAAATTTTACATAGAACGTTATATCTTTATTCGGCACATAAGATAGTTTTATCCCAGGCTTAAAAGGGTTGCTGCGGGTCACACAAAAGAGTGATATTTATCGATGACTGAATAAATTGTGCGCTCAAATGAGCTAATTATTGACTTTCAGTTTGGGTTAAGGTCAAAAGTCAAATATCATCTTGTTATACAGGATTAGTAAATGTATGGACGCTTAACGTGTTACCTTGTTTTCTTAAGAGAAAAGCAGAATAGTAAACCGTGCTGTTTTGAAATAATTTTAATCTACTACAATTCATCTCAAGGTCTGAAAGTATCTGTATCATCATCATCATCATCATCATCATCAGCCTTGAACAGTCCACTGCTGGTCGAGGCCTCTCCTTTGAAAGGAGGAATTGGCCTACTATACCACGCTGGCCAAACGGGTTGGTATAGGGTTTGTATCAAGTTTACACTTCTCTTACAGTGCTGTTCATTGCATAATATGCTCCCTCTGTCGGCTCTTACGACACCCATGGGATGATATGGGGTGGTGACAATCCGTAATCTTAATCCGTCACCACACGGACAATTGTTTAACATCTTACAATACGTCAATCAAAAAAACAATCTTACAGTACGGCCCCAACATCTGATCAAACGGGACAACTCGCGAGTTGTCGCCTAACCCACATTTACTGCTCACATAGAAATTCTATTTACCTATCTAATACAAAATTTTACATTAGGCACCGCAAGACACAATATTAAAAAAATGTTCATTTCTTTTATGTATGCAGTGCTGCAAATACAGTAGAAAGCTTTTATCCGGTACATAAACTTACGAGTTTATTGGCTAAACTCATAATACTAAAAACAACACCATCATCTATGAAATTAAATCGCCGTATACATAACTGTCGCCATCATAATATTTAGTATTTTAACATATAATTAATGTTATCAGTCATAATAACGATGGTGCTAGGAAGTTCGACAGTGCAACGACCTTCATATGACAATAACAGGTTATTTTGCTCTGTGTGAGGAAGTATGTAAAAATTTACAAGATAGGTAATATGCAATCAAATATTAAAAATAAGTAGTAAATTGCATATCAAAATGTTCCAATTTTGCAATAACGTAAGATTATTTTATTTTACTACAATAATTCATATCCCTACTGTGGCTCTCCACATATACTGATCTTACGCCAACTATAATTACTACAATGAAAATACTATCGTAGGTCAATGGTATTTCCCCCCCGTGGAATCTCCACCTTGTCGTGGTGGAGGGGCTCAGTAACCGTGGGTTTGAGGTACACCCACGGTGAAGCTAAGAGGGATCCCGGGAGGGGACGCTCCACGTGGGCTTGGGCGAGGCCTGCGTAGGATGCGTCCAAAGTGCGAGTGCGGGGGACAGTTCCGTCTGTCCCTCGCAGTCGTGTGCGGTCGCGGGAGGAGAGGCGTGTCGGTGTTGCGTTGCCGCGCGCCCTATGTCCCGCGACCAAATGGGGGCGCACCATTGTTGCGTCGCGGTGGGGCCGCAGAGGAAGAGGAGATGCGGTGTTGCGTTGCCATCCTCCATATCCTCTGCGGCCGCTGGGTGTTTTGGCGGTGGAGCCCAACACCTTCATCCACCGCCAAGGAGGTTTTGTTCGGGGTCCGCCTGACCATCTGGCGGGCCAATACCCGTCGGGGAGTTGCGACGAATGCTTCGGCGATACCCGACCCTCCGACACACGGGTACATGAGAAAGTCAGGTGGTTTTTAATGGTAACACCACATAATCCGGCTCTCATTTCCCCTGGAGATCCGAAGGGATTTTCCACCTCGTAAAAAAAAAAATAGGTCTATGGTATTTGCCTACTATTTAAAGTAGATATTACGCAGCATTAGCAACTCTCTAGAATATGTAATGCAATCCCGTTCAGTCAATAATGTTTTAAAATAAACACACAAAAATAAACTACAGAAACATTGCAAGGGGTAATATAAAATTATACAACAAAATTCAATCCAATTTTAAAATTGCGCATAGTAACATCCGGAAACAAAATTCACTTTTTCACCTTCGCCAAAAAACAGCTGCTATTAATTTCACCGTTTCCCCATCTCGTTATCTATTGAGTTATGACCAATTTCGATATCAATTTATCACACCAGTAAATTCAAACTGATATTGCTCTGCAGATTTATTAAGTGCTTAGCGCGGGAAGACTCGCACGGAATACTGAACTGATAAGCATTTGTATCGAAGAACATTGTTCCAGTTTATTTAATTTTACACTTTTAATTAGTAATGTAACAAACAAAATAATAAAAGGTATTCTGTTGTGCAAATTTTACTTATTGTTACGTTTCGTCAAGATTAGTTTAGCAGTTTTAGCACGAAAGTGCCGTACTAACACACATAAACTGCGTTGTAAGAATGACCCATATATGTAATGAAAAGAAACTATATTATATACACGTGGACATACATTTAAATCTTCTTTTTACTTTTTTGTTATACATACTGCTAGGTACTTTAAATTATAAGAGTTCCAGTCAATCCGACAATCCTTTATTCGATTGCACAGTAAATATCCCCGTATACCATTAATATAACCACTAAGCTGCAGAGCATTCTTAAATTCGAGTTTAAATCTTTTCCTACTTTGCAACACTTAAATTTGATGCAAAGTAAATGCACACTTCTGAAGCGAGTGCCTCTTGCCTTGCTAAATGTCGTTTTTAAAAGTCTTTACCTAATATGAACAGAGATTTTTGTACGATATTTTAGATCATATAAATAAGTGTTAAGTGTAATAGTGTATTTAGGTATATTTAAACTTTTTTATACGTTATATTTTTAGTGGAGGGAAAGGTAACCATTATGAAATATGCGCGTATATTTATAATCCTAAGCGCTAAAGCGCAAAGTGTAGTTATAAAACTGGGTTATTTTCTTATAGACCCGATCCCCGAGAGACCCGTACCGGATGGCCTTGATTTATTTATGTCTTAGTAAACTCAATTAAACGTCAATTTAGCTTAAAAGTTACGTTAACAGCAACATACCGTTTATATGTGGTAGCAAGAAGCTACTCTATCAGACCCTGGGCAAGTTAGACGAGATGCCGTCCCGGCGAAGGGATGGCACCGAGAAGAGTATCCAGGATATCATCTCCTTATTGAAGGTGGCCGACCCCGACGACGTGCCTACGTCCGTGGCGAAGGATCTGCACAAGCTGCCGCCCGTCACATTCGATCACATCGACGTAACCAGGTTGCTGAAGGATATCACATCCCTGAAATCCAGCCTGGCCGAGGTGCAGTCCAAGTTAGAGAAATCGGACAGCACCATAAGTGAGCTACGTGCAGAAGTAGTGTAACGCTAGTTCTACAAGTAGGTCACCAGTCGTGTCCAACGTTAACACACGACGCAGGGCTCAAAACGCATCTATCAGCAGTTTTGAGTCAGCGAATTTGCTTGCGTCGCCTATCGCCGGTATTGCAAGCGGTGGGACGCGTGTTGCTGAAATCGGGTCATCGACACCAGTCAAGGTTTTGACGTGCACAAGTGTTGTGAAGTGTCACTCAGGATCACAGTGAGGAAAAAAATTTATTAAAGAAAAACCGTTATTTTCGTCTTCGAACCAACAAAAAAGTGAAAAAAGTTTTAGTTTTTGTGAATTTTCTCGTAAACGAGATCGACGATCCCCCACTTTTTGGGGTGTCCAGGAGGGGGCAACTTGCCCGCAGTCGCTGAACTGCCAGAAGAGAACATTTCCTGAGGTTTACCCCCGGGAAAATTGAAAAACTGATTTCGCCACGAGGTTCTCCGTGAGTGAAAAGTGTCAAGGAGCGGAGCTACGAACTACATTTTTAGGCAACTGATTAAACTCTATTTGGTGAAGCGGGAGGCACTTCCTGAAAAATTTTCCAGCCACAGGATTTTTTTTTATTTGCATTTAAAATTTAGAAATTTGTGGACGTGCAGCACGGAAACCAGAAGCAATCTCAGTATTCTGAGACTGCTATCGAAGGCGCGCTGCTGGACTTCACAGGTCTACAAGTTTTCAACATTTTTGGACAGTTATTTTTAGAATTAAAATTGAAAAACAAAAATTTTTCCACTTTAAAATTTTTTAAATTGTATATTTTTTAATTTTTTGTGCTGTGTATACGGGCAGACGGGGCATATTTTATGCAATTTTTTGTCATTTTTCCAGATTTTTGCGACCAACGGTTCCAGAGTTATTGATTTTTTATTGAATTTTCTTTATAATTCAATAAATAATCAGAAAATTCAAAATTTTATTGTGGTATTAGTTCTAGGACTCTTTTTTCTATCGGGCGAAGCCCAAATCCTGGGCAAATACGGCTTAAATTGACAGAATTGGCCTTCAGTCGCCATTTTGATTTATTGGTTAATTTGTTTAGATCCTTCATAACTTGCGAACCGTTGGTCGCAGAAATCTTGGATTTCGACTGTTGTGTGTAGCCGTAAGTTAGTTATATAATTATTCAGTGTTTTCAGGCGTTTTTTAGACCTGAAAATTTCAGGCTCCAAAACCTATCCAGTAACACAGCGGAGCTCGAGCTGAGCACTTCAGAGGAAATCCGGGCTTTCTACGCCTAGCGGTTGTGGAGATATAGCGTTCCAAACATAGAGTTTGACAGCTGTCAACTTGAACCTTGGAGCGCCGTATCTCCGAGACTATAGGTTGGGGAAGGTCGGGGTTTGCGGTGCAGTGCTCAGAGAGCCGTGTACTACCGCGCGTACCGCTTTTCAGGCGGATTGGAGCCTGAAATTTTCAGGACCCTGAAAAAGGGTTCGGTGAATAGGGCAGGTTACGCTGAATACGCCGAGCCCAAACTCGACGGTTCGCGGCCTCCCCGTCGCGGAGTTATAATACCCCAAAAAGGGAGGTTGACAGCTCGGCCGCCATCTTGGAAAATTTCATCAGGCCATAGCTCCGAGACGGGTGCACCTAGGAGCTCCGGGTTTGTGCTCGGCGTCTTGGCGGGCCACCATCCACGTGCTTACACCGTTTTCAGGCGTTTTCAGGGGCAAGAAATTTTCAGACCATAAACCTGAAAATCCTGGTGGATCTCGCCGAGCCCTTTCAGAAAAGCCCAAACATGGTGTTGTTCGGAGGTTTGGTTCGGGAGATACAGCGCATTAATCATTGATTAATCAATTGATTAATAAAATTTTTGGAGCGCCGTATCTCCGGAACCCCTTGGGTTAGGTGGGCCGTGTTTGGTGTTGCCTTAACGGGCTTGACGAGCTCTACACAGTAGAGTCGTCCAACTGACTCTACGTAGAGTCGGGAGGATTTTTCAGTGTGGAAGCCAGATTTCTTGCTCCTAAACGCCAAATTTTGGACTGAAAACTAAAAGAGACCATACTTAATTGTCTCACGGACAAATAGAGCCGATGTCCCTACCAATTATTTTAAATTCTTATTTGTAATTTTGACTTATATCTTTTATTTTATTTTATTTCTTTGACCTTGTAATTTTACATAACTACCACAGAGAGTGGACTATAGCCTAGAGGCTAATCAGACCAGTCCTCTGGGACATATCAAACGGCCCCTATTGGGCAAAATTCTAGACAAATTGCAACAGACTAGGTAAAATTTACCTTACGTACCTGACAGGCATAACTCGCCTTTTTTGTTTTGCCATTGACAAGGGGACCTTTTATCTCCCCTTTTTTAAAGTAATTTAATTTATACATCTATTTATATTTTTAATAATTATTTTACATATTGCAATTTATTTTTTTTATTTCATTTAATCCATCTTCCACTATACAAATAACATTATAAACCAGCACAATGTTTAGCACTCTCCCTCCTACTAAAAAGACTTCGCCGCCGAAACAGCCACTCAAGAGGGCAGTGCCCTCCAAAGCCAGCAAAGCAGGCGAAGTACAAAAAAGTATAGCAGAGTACGAAGCAAATACGGCAACATCTCCACCAGTACAAAAATCAGCCGTTACCAGCATCGAAGCAGCAGGCGGAGACGATGCCGCCCACGAGCGGCTCAACTGCAGCGGCATACGCTGGCCGTACGCTGGAAGCGAAGACGATGCTGCAAAAAGCCAAGATACAGCTGAGTTTATCAAAGAACACAAAGAACGAGATAAAGCAGGAGATAACGTACGCTGTAGAAAGACTGTACTGTAAAAGAGGCCGAAACATCAGGTCCTCAAAGCATACCCTCAAAATCTGCCGTAAATGCGGTACCGTCTTCACCCGCTCCCACGAAAGTGGACGCGAATGAGTTTCTACAGAAACTTGAGGAACACGCCGCTCTTCTAAAAGAGAACGGCGAACATATGAAACAGCGGGCGGTATTAAAGGTAATGACTTTTAAACCATTTCGGTATCCCACAGTTAGCCTGTACCGCGAATGTGACGTACTAACAGTGAGACAACTTTTTATCAAAGAAACCATTATGTGTCAGCATCATAAACTTAATTTCAATAACCAAATAACACAAATCAGACGCAAAGACAAAGTTTGCCCCACAATCATCACTAACACATTTTTTACAAACAAATTTCAGTTTTATATCGGACCATTTCTATACAATAAATTAAATAAAATTCTTAAAATATATGAACTCAATACTCACGAATGTAAGAAAATTCTAACTGGCTTAAAACTCAAAATTACGATGACATAGAAAACATATTTGTAATTCCAAAATAAAACACGCACAAACTCGCATACCTTCCTGCAACCACATGAGTAAATAAACCGAACAGAGAGACAGCTTCTTAAGAGCTTGTAAATTTGTTACCTATTTTGGTAGGGTTGTCACAATAGGTTAAGACAAATCGCTTGTTCGGTATACGACAGACTCTGGATTGGACAGATTCGTGATTTGGCAGATTCTCAACTCGACAGATTCGTGGATTGGGCAGATTCTTGGACTCGACGGATTCGCTATACGGCAGAAGTACAGTTGTAAATAAAATAGCGAGTGGAACCAAAAAAGGCATGCACCTGAAACTTTTAAAAGCACGGAATAAAAATATACATCTGTTACCAAGGACACGACGTGACGACGTGATTTATTTTACATTCCCAACGATACCACTAATAGTGTTGAATATTTTCTGGTAATATGATCTATTTTGCTAATAAACATAGGAATCCCCTTTAGCTATTATGGCCACTAGTTTTACCACGGGGGTAGGTATCTAAAATAAGTTTAAAAAGAAATTGTGCATGACAAATGAACGTCTACAAAACAAATGACTATAAAATGATAAACCATCGATAGTGCTTACAAGAAACAGGTGCTTGCGATTTTCGACCTTATTGACAATTCATGACAGACTTTTTTTTGGTATTTTCTTGCTTTCTGACATTGATACGTTATTAAAATTATAAATTCAGGGTTACGTCAATAAGGTCGAAAATCGCATGCACCTGTTTTTTGTAATCCCTATCGATGGCTGATCACTTTCTGATAGTCATTGGTTTTGTAAACATTAATTGCTTTTACACAATTTCACAACTTTGAGTTGTTAAGTATTTCGTTGCCAACATTGACAATATTTATTTCAAGATCGAAATATTCGCGAAACTTTTGCTCGAGCAATTCAACAAATGCGACAAAATTATCAGGAGTTATACCTAATTAAAAAAACCAATTTCAGTTACCATTGTTAAAATCTTTATAATGATTTAACTATTTCATCTAGTATTATTCATACACACAGTACAATAAACAACCATTATTAATAATAAAACACCACTTTTTTACATTAAAATATTAAAACTTGCAACGTACAAAACAAACAACGTGCGTCGTAATAACCCTAAGATTGTCAACTGACTGTGCCTACGTAAACCGGTTCTTTCCACTCTCGCCGCGTACACGACAAGCGGCCAGTGGTCACGCACACCTAAGCCGCGTGCTTGTAGTAGTGCAACCGATTCGCGCTGTTGTATGAAGCTGTGTCTCTGTTCCGTTTATCTACTCATGTGCTGCAACTGCGCATTCACAACCATACTTCACACACATATACATATCGCACCCCCGGTGCGACACTGTCACTTATGCAAAAATGTAGTTTTTCAGGAGAAGCATTTAAAACTTTGACACCTCACAAAACAATGACTTAAGAATATATAGATGAGATGAACAGCTTATACTACAACGTCAACTTTAAATTTTACTTTTGGATAAATATTAATCACTTTATATTGTAAAAAATATTATATACCATTATTTAAGCCTTCCAACCCCCTCAGAAGTGACATTGTGGCTCTAACGAAAAATTATAACTGTAGTTATGTCACAATGAGTTAAAAAGAAAACAAGAACAAATTGTTTACTAAGTTTTATTTTAAATCATAAATACGCACTGTTGTTAACGAAAGAAATAAAATAAGTCAAAACTCTTCAAAATAAATATAAGAAACTTTGTACTTCTTAACATTTCTACATAAGTGTAGTACAAAAAGAATAAAAACATCAGGAAATGCAAAGTAAATAGTGTAAGAAAGTCTTTCAATAAACAATTTTATTAGGGCTATTTGTAATTGTCTGAATAAAAAAATACGTCACAGCCAGGATACTTATTAGCAAGTTCTAACAAATATGAGTACACACAAGATCCTATTTCAATAGATCCCCTGTTGCCTGAGCCTTCATGCCAAAAATAGCATGTAGTTTCTTTATATTTTGCATTGGAAATAGTAAAATTGTAGCAATTCAGCCTAGATTTATAAAAAAGCCGATGAATTTCCTAAAGGGCATGGCAAGACGGCTTGTAAGCCGTAGGTACATACGATCTTTGTGCTTTGAGGAGCTTGACATTCTTTCAAGTCTCTATCTTTTTCAATCCTACTCAAGCTCTTTTCTTCTTGGTGAACCTTGTAGCTGTCGTGTAATTTAACTTTTTCTTGTTCTGGTGCATTTTCGTATGCAACGCATTGGTCACAAAGGTCTTTCTTCGGCCTAAAAAAGCCAATATTAACATCATGATTAAAAATGCGCTAATAGGCGTCGTAATTAACAGCTGGCTTATTATTTTGTTCCTGTACTTCCTTATAGTTTCTGTGCAATTCTGCAATGGTCAAGCCACCGTCAATAAAAAGCCTACTTGTGTTTGCCCTCAGATAGTGGCTTTCTACTTTCGGAATAGATTCAATGTGGTCTTTGATGGCTTTTATCATTTCATTGTCCAATTTGCAATGCTTCCCGTGTTTGCCTCGTTGGTCTTCGGGAATGATACCGTCATTGAGTTTTTTAGCAGCAATGACAGTTCGTATGGTCCTTGGTGAAATACCCAAGGTGTTGATTAAAAATTATTTGCAAACCCGGACTGACAGACCATCGTTGTGTAAATAAAATGCAGAGTTACCTTGTCTCGGGTACCGACGATTAGTGTTAATACGCCGGTTTGCAATTTCGAGTGGTCTGATGCAGGAATTCAAAAAATCACGGTGTCTTTCTATGCTGCCTAGCTCCCAATAAGAATTGAAAATTTGAATTCTTTTTTCTTGGGTAAAATAAGACGAGCAAGCCAGCCGACACTTATCTGAACAAGAGGGACCAATTTTTCTAGCCTGAACTGTTTTGCCAGTTTTAATTGATCGATATTAATTACCGGAATTCCTTAATTTTTTTAAATATATTTTTTTTTCAGCTATTAGGATTACGAGTACGTTTTCTACCCCTTTTCTTTTGTGATGATGTTGGTTCTTGGTCATCAACAGCCTCATTCTCAGAGCTACTAACACTAGATGAACTACTTGAACTGGAGGAACTATTTGAGGATGAGGACGAACTAGATGAAGGCTTGAAATCATCACCTGAATCGGTACTAGAGTAGTCACCAGTTGGACATCCAGATTCTTGTTCTTCTGTTGAATTTTCGTCGTCAATAACAGCATTACTAGGTGGGGAGTTTACAGTTGGTAAAACAGAGCTACTGCCATCTTGATTGATTTCAGAGGGTGGAACTGAAGATTCGACGGGTTGATTTCTTTCAATGGATGATGTTAGATGTGTCAGTAATACCAGCTTTTTTCCCCGAGACAGCATCTTATTTAATTCAAAAAACAACTGAAAATTAGTACAAAAGATCGAAATAAATAAATTGTTCATACAATCACCACAGTTAGTTAACCCAAAACTAATTCGAGCTTTAATAAATAAATATACGACACTATTACAAGCAATATTATTATGACCTACTTGCCACAATGGCTCTCGTAGTACAAAGAAAAACCTTAGTTTGAGACCCGGTGACTTTAGTGATTTATATGGCACATTTATTTAAAAACGCAAGGATTGGAGAAACAACGTCATTTATCAACAAAGGTCATTGTAGTACAAAACTAAATATTTAAAGATATATTAATATTGGGGAAATAATGTCACAACTGTATCTTAGGTCACTATTGCTCCAGAATCAAAAAAATCACACTCACTATTGCTCGCGGAGGAAGCAAAAAACAAAGATCCACTACTGGCGCTCAGAGAAGTCCTGACCATCAACTCTGATGAGGATGTGGTCAGAGCACTCCGGAACCAGAATGTTGAAGTTTTTTGCGGCCTCAGCGAGGAGGACTGTTGCCTGAAAGTTAAATTTAGGCGCAAAAATAGGAATCCGCACACCGCAGACGTCATTGTGGAGACGTCGCCACAAGTATGGCGCAGGGCAACAGAACTTGGGGTTCTGCATGTAGACATCCAAAGGGTCAGGGTAACAGTCCAGTTGCCACTGCTCCAGTGCAGCATGTGCCTAGGTTATGGGCATGGCAGGGGGAACTGCAAGGAAACGGTGGAAAAATGCAGCCACTGTGGAGGCCCACATACAAAGGCAAGGTGCGCAGAATGGCTTGCCGTTACGTCCCCTACCTGCTGTAACTGTGCAGGTGTAAAAGCCGAGGACACGGCTCATAACGCTTTCAGCGAGACATGCCCCGTGCGTAGGAAGTGGGATGGGCTGGCTAGAGCCAGTGTAGTGTATTGCTAAGGTCCTCCCAGGCAGAATAATCAGCTCAAAATACGCAGTGCTGCAGGCGAATCTCCAAAGGAAGAAATTAGCGACCGAAGATCTTATGATTGAGGCCGTCAAGCGCAAGGTCGCGATAGCCCTAGTACAAGAAACCTACGTCGGTAATAAGAACTGTATGAGAAGATACCAGGGCGTGAGGGTCTTCCAATCTTCAAGGGGAGGCACAGTCAAGGCTGCCATCGGGATCTTTGACCCAGATCTCGATGTTATAAAACACCCTCAACTGAGTACAGAAAACATCTTAGTACTATCTATTCGAACTCAGATCTGGAGTATCACAATGGTCTTCTCTCTCATGTTCGGTCTCCTTCTATTTTGAGCCAGACAAACCCCTGAGCCTATACCTCGAACATCTGAGGGCAATTGAAGATAAATTAGGGCCAAGACGGCTGATCCTCGGAGGCGACGCTAACGCCAAGAGCGCATGGTGGGGCAGCAACAACGAAGACCCCAGGGGGAAGGAACTGATAGGGATGCTTGGACAGCTCGGCTGGCATAGCCTCAATGAGGGTGACATGCCTACCTTCGACACCATCCGTGGTGGCATACGATACTGCAGCCCCGTAGACATCACAGCATGCACAACTGACATGTTGGACTTAATCGACGGGTGGAAAGTTGACGAAGACCTGGTAAGCTCCGATCACAATGGCGTGGTATTTAACATCAAACTACAGAAATCCCAAGGCATGCACATTAAGCGCACCACCCGGAAGTACAACACGAAAAAGGCGAACTGGGGTGAATTTCGTGAAGAAATGTCACAATCGCTACAAGGAGAGTGCATGACCAAGCAAGAATTAGACGAAATTAACACCACATTAGAAAAAGAACAGGCCATAGACAAATACACCCAAATTATTAAAAACACGTGCGAAAAAACAATATCGAAGAAGCAGAATAAACACACACTTACCATGCCATGGTGGTCGGAGAATCTTGCCAAATTGAAAAAGGAAGTCAACACCAGGAGACGTCGGATTAAGAATGCAGCTCCAGTACGCAGAGAGGAAGTCGTCGCGCTGTATCTGCAACATAAAGAAATATATGAGTCGGAGGAAAGCCGCGTCCAAGCCGAAAGCTGGAAGGAGTTCTGTGGGAAGCAGGACAGAGAGGAAATGTGGGAAGGGATCTATCGAGTCCTAAACAGAGTCACCGACCGAGAAGAAGACCTCCCACTAACGCATCATGCTACACCGCTGGACACCAAAGGGTCAGTTAAATTACTTGCCGAGACCTTCTATCCCGAGGACGGAACGGAGAGCGACAGTAGCGAACATTCTAACACGCGTGCAAAAGCCCGGCAACTGAACGAGGACGCACATAGTGAATATGTGCTTCCGTTCACGGATTGGGAGCTCATGTTTTCGCTCCTGTCCTTCAACCCGAAGAGAGCGCCGGGGGACGACGGATGTACGGCCGACATTTGCACCCAAGCAGTGATGTGCAATAAACCCTTGTTCCTGGTCCTGCTCAACAAGTGCCTGACGCACCACCTTTTCCCGAAGAGCTGGAAAAGCGCAACGGTCATCGCGCTCAGGGAACCCGGCAAGGACTCATACACCGTGCCAAAGTCTTATAGGCCCATAGGAATTCTGCCTATCATGGGCAAGGTGTATGCAAAAATGCTGGTCGCCCGACTGAAGCATCACCTACTACCCGGCATGAGTACCCGCCAGTACGGCTTTATGCCCCAGAAAAGTACCGAGGACTTCCTCTATACCCTGATGGAACACATTCGCAACAAACTCGACCAGAAGCGGATAGTTGCCCTAGTGTCCCTGGATATAGAGGGAGCGTTTGACAACGCATGGTGGCCGGCTATCAAAGTCAGACTGGCAGAAGAGAAGTGCCCAGTATATCTACAGCGGGTCATGACCAGCTACCTTAGCGACCGAGAGGTACGAGTCAGGTACGCTGGAGAAGAATATATTAAATCCACCAGTAAAGGTTGCGTCCAGGGGTCGATCGGAGGCCCCTTACTGTGGAACTTGATCTTGGACCCACTGCTCAAGCAGCTCGTCACGAGAGGAAATTATGTGCAGGCATTTGCAGACGACGTCGTGCTCGTATTCGATGGTGCTACGGCCCAGGATATCGAGAGACAAGCCAACCCCGCTCTCGGCCATGTTCAAGCGTGGGGTATCCAAAATAAACTTAACTTTGGACCGCATAAAACATCAGCAATGGTCATAACCCGCAAACTAAAGTACGATACACCATGCTTGAGCATGGGCGGTACACACATAGACACTGCACAAGAGATCAAAATACTGGGTCTAACCATAGACAATAAACTCACGTTTAACACGCACTTAAAAAACGTATGCAAAAAAGCCATTGGCATATATAAAAAACTAGCTAGGACCACTCGGGTTAGTTGGAGATTGCACCCCGAGATAATCCGCACAATATACATAGCGGTGGTTGAGCCAACAATCCTGTATGCAGCAAGCGCGTGGTACCCAGACGCAAGTAAACAGGGCGTCCGTTCAGCATAGTTCAGTGCGAATTCGCGCAAAAGTTGTGCAGGGCCTACCGCACGGTCTCCCTGAACTCGGCTCTTGTACTGGCAGGAATGCTCTCTCTGGACCTCAGAGTTCACGAGGTGGCTTCACTGTTCGAAGCCAAGAGAGGAGACCCCATGCCATGGCTCGGGGACAGGGAGGTCGAGCGGATGACCCCTGCAATTAACGCACCACATCCCGCGGAGCGCGACAGCCTGGAGTTCGGGACCTTGGTAGACGAGGAACAATATAGTAATAATAGTGACTACGTGGTCAAAATTTTCACCGATGGCAGCACGATTGAGGGCAAGGTCTGTGCTGCGCTATCCGTGTGGAACGGTGAGACCGAAACCAGAGCACTCAAGTTTGCTTTGCCATCGTACTGTTCCGTCTACCAGGCCGAACTACTGGCTTTGAGTAGGGCGATCGGGGTTGTCTCGCAGAGTAAGGAAAACAGTTTTGGCGTCTACAGCGTTACCAACCCGGACTCCCTTTACCCCCTAGCGGTAAAGACAAGGGACATTCTGAAGAAATGTACACTCCGAAATGTCCACTACAGAACAAGGATGTCTCCTTGTTCTGGATTAAAGCACACGCAGGGTTGGAGGGAAATGAGAGAGCCGACCAGCTCGCGAAGGAGGCCGCGAAAAATCTGAAGAGAAATCCCGAATACGATCTCTGACCTGTTTCATTCGTCAAGCGTGTCATTCGTCAGGGCACGCTTGAGGAATGGAACAGGAGTTGGTATTGAAATAATAGTGATATTATAATGTGTATAATTTGTTATTATTTATTTGCGTATGCGCAGTGACTTTATTATATTATTAACTGCGCGCCGGACTCCGGTAGATGACGCTTGGTTGACATGACAATTGACATTGATGACAGATGGAATCTTTGGCCTACGGTGAAACGTCAGTCTGTCAAGTACAAGTAGCGTTCGGAAACACACTACTCGTTGCTATTTTTAATTTTTATTTTAATGTAACTGAGGCATGCATTGTGTATTGTATACATTGATTTAAATACTAAAGATACGTGCGACCGAACATTTGACAGACGCAGTCACCTTACAAAAAAAAATAACGCCATCTATTCAAACTAGTATGAACTACGATGTAAATCGGCATGGTCTGCTCCTAGATATAACCTTGTAAGAGCGGGGTGAGGTATTTGTCCAGGTACAAAAAAAAATATATTTTTCCATTATGGATTCGTACCTAATGTTTTTTGACGTTGGTGTATCTTTAAATTTTAAGAATCAATTAAAAATAATTTTGTTAGAACATTATTTAATCTTATAGTAATAATAATAAATCTTTTCATTTCATCGGGTACAACGCCCGCCGCTTCAAAGTTATGTCGCACTTTTACGCGGCTTCGCGCCGTTTTTACCAATATGAAAGAAAATTGCTTTAAATAATTTTAGAAGTTGATTTAATGATATATTTTTAAGTTACCGGTGACATGAAATGTTATCATATTTTTTATTTTGTTTTTTGTCGTAGTTCACGCAACCTTTCAAGGCACAATTGGCATTTTTGTTCCCAAAATTTACGACCACTCCCGATGACAGCTAATCGCGTTCTAGTTCACTTTGTCAAAGAGAAGACCATTTTAGGACCAACTTCGAGGCGTCATTGTAACATGCGGTCCGCCCAGTCCTTACGCAGTAATATATATGTCAATGATTGTATAGTTATAATAACATATATATAAAACCTATTATTAATTTGTACACTATATACGTTTATATTTGTATATATAATTGTGTGTATACAAACAATAATTTTTCGTTATTTTATTTTTATTTCATTTATTTATAGGTCAATTTAATCTAGTAATTATAAATAATTGCATATAGGCCTGCGAGAATACCAGCGTTGTAGTTATACAACTGCAACAATAGCTGACGCAGTTGCCTAATTTGTTCTCCACATACCGCCTTCTGTTATTCTTAGTAAGAAAAATATAATTATGTATGTAATGTTTTGGAGAAACAAATAAAATATTTTTTGTTTTTTTGTTTGTTTTTGAGATACCGTGAAAGCGAGACAGCCTCGATAACCAAGTTCTTTTTACCTGACGCTCATTATCCATACAGGGTTGTTCGCAAGATACCAACTAATAGTGTAACGAGCCAATTGTTAACTGGGCACGGCGGGTTCTCCGAATACTTGCATCGTTTCAAGTGTAAGGATAACCCGTCGTGTCCATGTGAGCCGGGCACCGTAGAATCGGTTCCCCACCTACTCTGCCACTGTCCCATCCACGGAGTAGCACGATGGAAAGCGGAGACGGAAATGGGTGAAACCATAAGAGAGGACACCCTACACTCTCTTATGGCAAATTCAGAAACCAGGGACAAGTTCTTTTTGTACTGCACGGGTGTTGTGGAGCAGGTTGCAGAAATAGATAAAGCAGGGTGTAGAATCCTATTTGGTAAAATATGACCTTCCAACACCCTGAAAAATCTTTTTGTGCGTGGCCTGCTCTGCAGCTCCTGCGCACAAGAGTAATACAATGTATTTTATTGAAATGTAATTATTGCTGTATTTTATTATTGAGATTGTATTTTATATAAATTGTATATTATGTAAATTAGAAAGTAAGATAGCTTTAAGAAAATTGTATGAGAATTGTATACTGAATGTAATATTAAAGTGACCCAACTGTCTCATCCAAGGTGCTATCGTGTAAGCGACGAATGAAAGGCGATTTAAAAAGGACTCTGACTACGTCAGAGGAATTGGGCTCAACACCCAGTGATTACGGGTGCCATAAAAAAAAAACAAAACGAGGTTGTGGAGCTTCGTGCCCCAGAACCGAAGACATGCGACGAGGATGGTTTCATAAAGGTGGAGAAGAAGAAGAAGAAACCTACTTGTCGTAACCTTTGTGGTACCGGGTTAGTGGGACCGAACATGCTGCTGCGTCCCGCCGTACCAACCACGCGGTTGTACGTCTCTCCGCTGCATCATTCCACAAAGGACGAGGAGGTCGTAGAACACCTGCGCCTGAAGATCAACTAGAGTTTTAGAGTCGAGAGATTTGATTCCCGGCATAACACCAACTTCAAGTCGTACGCGGTGCGGGTGCCGACTCATCATCTCGAGACTTTCCTCAAGGAAGAGTTTCTATGGGTTTCTTACCTAAAATAATGATTATTATTATGTTATTATTACACATACATACATATCGTCACGCCTTTTATCCCCGAAGGGGTAGGCAGAGGTGTATTTCTACACCCACTTTTCGCCAGATATACTTTATTATGTTATTATTATTATTATTAAATATGATTAGTAACTAAAATTAAATACTATTCTACCTTATTCTATTCTACCACTTACACACATCACCACCTAGTCCCAAAGCAGAGCTTGTACTATGGGTACTAGATAATGGATAAACATGCATAATTATATACTTTTTTGTAAATACATACATATTATACATAGAAACACCCAGACCAAGACAAACATCCATGTTCATGCACACAAATGTTTGACTTGCGCGGGAATCGAGCCCGCGACCTTCGGCGTAGCAGTCGCTTGCACTCCCGCTGCGCCAACCGGTTGTCTAAAAAGAATACAGAGTTTCTTAGAGCGATCACAGGTTTTGATTATTGTCGCACTCGCTTCTTATTCAATACACGAAAACAAAACATTTAGACTATATGAAAAATTAACATAATTTAAAAACAGGCAAAATTGTACTTCGACAATCAACTATAAAAATAATCAACATTAGTACCAACTTATAGTCACGGTAAAGTAGGGTTTAAAAAATTTTTGGCAGTAAATTGGTACATCTAATTTAAAAAATATTGTGTCATATATTATGTAGAATATATTTGATAATATTGTATTATGTACATATTCTTTCTGTTCTTCTAATATCCTATTCTATTTGAAACATTTTATTCAAACTGTATTAACCTCTAATAAATCTATGAGCTGGTGTTGTGCAAAATTTCAAATTCAATACTTTCGTCTTACATATTTAAGTAAAGGCGCGGGCCCGGATGGTCTGCCGCCTATATTTATCCGACTCTGTATAGATTTGCTTATTAAGCCACTCCATATCATCTACAACAAATCCCTTAAACAAGGAATATTTCCCGATTCATGGAAGATCGCGCACATCGTTCCAATACACAAATCCGGTGATCTGAATGACGTTACCAATTATAGACCGGTATCTATAATATCACAATTTGCTAAAATTTTTGTAGGCCTCATTTACAAAGTAACATATTATCCTCCTCGCCATACTTTAAGCTCGAAACAACATGGTTTTGTGTCCAACCGCTCTACTCTGTCAAATTTGTACTATATATACTACCTATATTACTGACGCGTTGCAGGATAGGGGTCAAGTTGATGCTATATATACCGATTTCGCGAAAGCTTTTGACCGTGTGGATCATTTAATACTTTCTCTTAAGTTGAACCATGCTGGAATTCATGGCTGTCTTTTACGATGGTTCATTAGTTACTTGCAAAATCGTTCTCAACTTGTAGCATTGGCATTGTAATACAGGCATTACCTCTTACAATAAGGAACAACATTGTACAATTTAATTTATTTTTAGTTAATTTCTTTGTTTTGTGTATTTTTATGGTAGGTATAACATGTAGACAGTAATCTCTTTGAACAAAAATATTTTCTCCCAATGTTATGCATACCTATTACCTGTGTAATTACTCTAGATTAGATATAATATGAAAGCTGTATTGAAAATATTTCTTGTAATTATATTGTTGGTGTGCTTATTAAAATAAAATAAAATATTTCAAACTCATACATTTATGCACTTTTTATATCTACGGTACACGTCGAAAATATTAAAATAAGTAAACAAGATAAATGTAATCAAATGTATTGTTTTTGGGGCTCTCCGCAACGTGTGCCTCGGGGATCGGGGCTCTAAGGGAAAAACCTATAAAACTTTGGTATTTTATGATATACCTATTTTATTAGGATCGTATTCCCTATTTTGTACCTTTGTCTCACTAAACTTTGCAGCTAGCATCTGACATGTATTTTCATCGTAGCTATAAAACTAAGATAATCATAGTAGTACCAGAAGTGTTTATAACCTATCCTGTTGCTGAGTACGGGCCTGTTCGTTTTGCACGTATTTAGTTTCGAGGGTAGGTATTTGAGTGATACGGTGGTACAATGTTCGCTTTTAAGGACACATGCACATTATAAGCCATCACATTATGGCAACTACATTTTAAAGCTTACGCAATAAAGAGCACCATTATTTAATTAAGAAGTGTATTCAAGTTTGGAATTGAATTATGATGTGGTTTGAGAAACTTGTAGGCTACTTCCATGCGTGACATTATGTAATTTAAAACTTGTTCTATCAAGGTATGTTCTAATTTTGGATACTTAGTTTGATATAAAATAGCCCAAAAATGTTTTAAATAACTGCTATCTAACGGAGAAAAGATATTTAATGCCAATTTTCTTTCCTGAAATTGATGCGAACAAACTCATCCATACTCAATCTTGTCAAGGTTATAATATAAATAGAGTCCAAAATACTTTTTTGTTATAACAGAAACGCTTTTATGGTATTACTGTTAATAAATTATAATTAGACACTTGCATACATATATATTCTCAAAGACACCATTTCCAACGCGCCTTACAATAATTCTATCTCAAAAAAGCTGTTCTAAATAACAAGTATATCGAATAGCTTAAGAAAATATCAAGTAAATATGTAGGTTTAAACAAATATATTCAGCGTGTGAGACTTGAATACAATCTGAAAACCAGTTGAAAACATTTTCACTTTCTTAATATCAGGCCAAGTTGCTGAGCAAGGCGTAATTGCATAAATTAACTGAGACGCACGATCAAAGACAGCCAAATAGATACTTACACGCCATAGAGCGTTCTCTTTACAGTGATAGCTCTATAGAATTCGTATAAAATAGTATATGCTAAATTGCTATGCTAGATTTATAGTCGTAGATTTATTTTTTGAGACAGTGGCAGAAATTGCAGTTATCTACTTGTTATTGTTTCAGATATTTGTATGATGTGGTCAAGTAAAAGAATAAAGGTTTGACTTTGTGCTTTGAACCGTCACCAAGCTTTTTGTCACTATGCCAAGTGTTATAGTAGGTTCGACATCAATAATAAGTATGTGAGGTACAAAGATTTACTTCGAGTTTGGTTGGTCTTTGTGTGTTTTTGTGAGTGTTTGTAAATGGCCGAATGGGTAGGCAGAGGTGCAACAACCCTCACATTTCGCTTTATGAATTTTAGGTCCCTCGGAATAGGGGGCGAGCCTATTGCCTATCTTATCCTTTTGCCGGATTAATCTTTTTTAAGAAAGAAATTAAATGAAAATGCCTTGGAAATTTAAGTGCATCAATGAAAAGATCTTTACAAATTTTTCCTTTTACGTTGGTTGACAAAAACACGACATTTGTATAAAATCTGCTCAAAAACTTTTACGATAAATCTGACGTTGCAATAGCGAAGATATTTATGTGTACAACAAATGTTGGTTCTTCAATCATCTGGCAGCGGCTCATTACACGCGGCTCTACGTTTACGCAACATTAACGTTCACGTAAACGTTAACATGTATTCTAAGTCCGTTTAGAACGTTTTGTTAGACATTTGCAAATCTTTAGCTGGCGTTTAAAGTGTACGGGGTTGATATGATGTTTTATATTACGTCCTTGTATATTTATGAAGTCGTAAATAATATTAAACGGACAGTGCAGTAACTAGTTGTTTGTAATTAAGATAGTAGAGAATGTAGTGTTGCTACTTCAGGATGTTTTACGATGTTAGATTATTTAAACAGGCTCTCTAAGTAGTAGTTTTGTAAAATATTGCCGCTTGGTTTCCATTATGGTTACTACTATTTGAATAATTTCTCTTTTTCAAAAAAATATTTTTGACGTCGATGTGTGTGAAATTCATATTTTTATAATATTATTTATATGCACGCAATAAATAATGATTTAAAACATTTATTTGATTTAAACACTCACTACTTACTGAGTATACTAACGAATTAAAACACCCACCGTAGCTTTTTCAACCACTGATACAAAAGCCACAAATAAAAGCCACTTTATGTTCTGTAAATTTTATTCACGTAAACCTCATTACTACTTATTTAATTAAATATAAACAATATTTCTTCTTATAATACGTACGAGTATATTATGGTACAATACAAATAAATTGTATTTCTGGCGCTTTTTTATATCTAGCGGTGCACATCGTATTTCCTCTAAAACAACTCTTTCATCTTCAGCTGCTTTAACCGCAGCTTCAACATCGTATACTACTTCCCCAGGAGTTTTAGCTTGATCCTTTCTAGCTTTAGCTTTGACTTTTATTTCCTTGATACGTGTTTCAAGTATATGTTCACGGCGAGTCTCACGTTCATACTTATCTATCATAATCTGCTTGTCTTTATCGCCGGATAAATCTAACTTCTGTGAGAGTGCTTATAAATACACTGACCCTTTATCGTCAACTATTGCAACAAGTTTACCTTCAGGGTAACTCTTAATTTTGAGCAACTTATTCTTGGTCAAAGGCAAAACAACCAACGGTTTGCGTACCCTTTGTAAAATATCCCAATAATGAAATTTTCCATCTTCTCGTAACTCGTAACTGGCCCACCATGTGCATTAAACATGCCACTCATTGTCTCGGTATATGTCTTACCCTTACGGTTGACATTAATAACCAAACCAGTGTCAGTACCACAAAATAATCTCGTCGGAAATAGTCTTTCAAATTGTAAAACAGAAATCAGTTCTGCATTACCTCTATTAAGCTCTTTGCCTATCTGTGATTCAAAAGGTTCAAATATCTTACAAACGCCATACCATGAATACATTCCATCTGTGGAAACACTTGAAAATTGCGTATTTAACCGCGATTGTATGTACACTAGTGACGTGACGGGATCTCTATGAGCTACATGCATTTCACTTATAACTACTGGACTCTTATCTTTACATAATTTCAAACTAGACTCTTATCTTTAAAAATTTCAAAAATACACACTCGGCCAACCAAAAGCCATAATCAGTTAAGCAGAGACTTCGTAAGTCCAATCGATGCATGCACCAGGCCGCGTATATTGTTCTTTAAATGCATCTTAATAAACATTAGTAAGGCTTACGATAGGGGATAAGGCGGGGAATATCCATAAAATAATGTTCATATAAATTAAGCGTATTATTTTGTATGATCAAATGCTCTAATTTTGGGCTTAAAGTCAGTACAGCGTTGATGTAGTCTTCATCACGTTCAAAATGTCGTCGATGACGAGCGGTAGTTTCTTCATCATTGAAATGAATAAAAAGATATCATAGTATAAAAAGAATAGTAGGATAGCTTCATACAAATCGGCTGCCGCCGGTTTGAATGTACGCGTGAGTCGCCGGCGCCGTGTACGCACGCACTTTTCACGCACACAATCTCATAGACGAGCGCGGCGGACGCGGCTTCAGTACGGGATCCGCCGCGCGTCTGATCGCGCGTATTCATGTAGGTACTACACTGCTCGCCCGCTCGAATTGTTTATGTACATTCAGTTTTGTAATAACGTTATTAATATTATACAATGTGTTAAACGACAGTAAATTAAACTTGTTACATTTTTCTCGTTATTAAGGGCATTTAGATAGTTATATAACGCTTAGGTAGTCAGTAGGTATTTGAAAAAAAATATATGCAAGCTTAAATTGTGAAGTATTCACCGCGATCACTTAAAAAAGCGGCGAAAAAGCGCGCGCACCGACAAAGCCGGCGCCGCGGTGTAAACAAGTGACAACCCGTGCGTCAACGCAAGAGTAGGCAATTAACTCGCCGAGCGGCCTTAGCTAACCTACTATTCTTATTTTACTATGTTAATATCTTTTGGCCAACCACTTTCAGCATGATTAACACCTTTTAACTCAAACTTGACTCTTGTAGTATTAATATAGTTCCTTGACATCTATATACAAGCTTGAGATTCACGGTGTACAGGATTACGTAAACAGTATTGTGATTGTTCTACTGGATTTGGATCTATAATATCTAATAAAATGCAGTGTAACGACAGAAAACATGGTTTGGCAACCGAAATCACTTCATAGTTTTGTATGCATCATCTTTACAATAATTTTTGGACACAACTTAGCTATTCTGTAATATACACCACTATTTTTTAATTAGTACAAAAAATTTAACGGGGCACTAAGTAGCTTTAACTGATCATATTTATGTAGTTAAAAAATAAAAACACTTAGTCCCAAAACTGTCTCAAAACTGTCCACAAAAATACGTAATAATTGGTCAATGCATAACTACTAACAGTAGTAAATTATTCCATTGATAAATTCCCCCCCGTCCCTCTGCGCGCGCGCCGCGCTTCGATGCTACAAACAGTACTAAATTAGTAGCGGACGTGAGCGTGTCGATTGTTTTCGCTGCAACAGTTAATTGTTTGTCTACGTTTTTCCGACGCGATGGCTTATCAGTTCATAATATCCCAGGAGTATGTAGCTATGCTTCGTGCGTACTTTTTGAGTGGAGGAATTGCGAGTGCAGCTGTGTACCCATGGACATCATTTTGTGAGTGTACAAAAGTAAGCCGGTTAGTATCTAACGATTAAAACAGCGCATGTTGGACGCTTTTGACGAAGTGAAAAGACTGTGATCTGTGAATTGACAATGGTCGTGGACATTTCGAAAGACAATGGAAATACTTGTAAGTTTAGTAAATAATACCTACTTAAGTAAATAATAATTTGAGGCGGGCGTTTCAAAATCGGTCTGTGTTGAGAACCTTCAGGGATGCCTTAGTCCAGCAATGGCCGTCTCTAGGCTGACATGATAATGATAAAATGATTTGTAAATAGCAGATGATTCTAACTTCATAAATACGCTACTCTTTTCTTTTATTACTGAATACCTTCTTTTATTTTGATATGTGTTTGCTTTCTAATTACTTACCTTTGTATTTAATTACTTATGAAACGGTAAATTTTGCCGGTCTTAAGCCCGGATAAACTATGAAGGAGAGGGTAGAATTAAGAATATTAAAAAGTAACTACCTACACTGATTATTTTATTGTCTAAAGCTACCTACATTAATAAGTGCGACGGAAAGAGTGCGTAAGAGTAGGACGGAAAGTAAGTACTTTCAATGAAGTAGTGAATGGATTGTAAAATATGTCTATGATTCAGGTGAGATTTTCTACAAAAAACAAATGATTATAACTTAGCTATTTATAGATATTATGAAATTCTTATATCACATATATGATAATAATGTCTTCACTAATATATCCTTAAAGTTTTTGTACTAATTAAAAAATAGTGGTGTATTTTTAAATATTTAGTTCAAATACTTGAACAAATATAATTTGTAACAAAGTTGTTTATGTACCAATCATCCATGTGACATATTATTAATATTATTATATACGAAATACGACCTGCACCGCTAGATATTAAAAAGCGCTAGAAATACAATTAATTTTTATTGTACCATAATATACTCGTACATACTATAAGAAGAAATATTGTTTATATTTGATTAAATAAGTATTAATAAGCTTTACGTGAATAAAATTTACAGAATATAAAGTGACTTTTATTTGTAGATTTTATATCAGTGGTTGAAAAAGCTATGTTTGGAGTATTTTATTCCATTAGTATACTAAGTGTTTAAATCAAATAAATGTTTTAAATCATTATTTATTGCGTGCATATAAATAATATTATAAAAATCTGAATTTCATACACATAGACGTCAAAAATATTTTTTTGAAAAAGAGAAATTATTCAAATAGTAGTAACCATAATGGAAACCAAACAGCAATATTTTACAAAACCACTACTTAGAGAGCCTGTTTAAATAATCTAACATCGTAAAACATCCTGAAGTAGCAACACTACATTCTCTACTATCTTAATTACAAACAACTAGTTACTGCACTGTCCGTTTAATATTATTTACGACTTCATAAATATACAAGGACGTAATTTAAAACATCATATCAACCCCGTACACTTTAAGCGCCAGCTAAAGATTTGCAAATGTCTAACAAAACGTTCTAAACGGACTTAGAACACATGTAAACGTTTACGCTGCCAGTTGATTGAAGATTCTACATTTGTTATACACACAAATATCTTCATTATTGCAACGTAGTTATTTTTATTTAATACTTTTTAGTGTATTGTTGTATTGTCAACTAATTATGTGTAGACTTACAAAAGGTGCTGCGCCCCTTAAAAATATAGATCTCTAGAAACGGCCTTACCGCATGATTTACGTACTTGAAGTCACCATTATCATCCATGTGCAAGTCAAATTGATTTTTGTAATTACCGAGTTCGTATGGGCACCTTCCGGACCCGAGAAGATCCTGGTTACCACCCGCACCAAAGTGCTCGTCAAGACGAATCCATCGAGCCCAAATTCAATAGAGTTTTGTCATTTAACTACTGAGTTCTTATAGCCACATTTCGATTCCATCATCAGATCAGTTCTATGTCATAATCATTTTTCATTGTCATCTAATTTACATACGTATACAGAATTTTTAGCTCAATCGGTAACCGGGAAGTGGATCAAATTTACTTGCGAGATTTTATTTCAGACATCGAGATAGATGAAATTAAATAAAAATGCTCATAAAATAAAAACTACTAGGCCGACCTGAATCAAATTTTTATGGAACCAATTCGAATCTATTCCGCATCAAACAAAAAAAGAAACACGTAAATCAGTTCAGAAATCTCGGCAAAATAAAAAGAAAAAAAAATACCGGCCGAATTGAGAACCTCCTCCTTTTTTTGAAGTCGATTAAACACTTCTAAAATAGCAACTTCGTGCAGCAGTTTTTTCGCGATGCGTGTACAAACGAATATAGCGTCAGTTTTTTTTGTACGAAATATAAACAAAGTTTAAAAAAATATTTAAATTTAATCAAGCACGAAAAAATTAAATTAACTCTTAAAAATAGACGTTTCACAGATTTTTTAACTGAAAACCTGAACAAGTATGTGTGTTCGAAAAACAACCATACGTATATCACCTTCAGTACCACTGATGAGGCTCTACAATACGTACAATTTTAATGCGCCAAATAATTTTGTATGTACTAAAACGTGCCGATTATAAGACAAAAGTTAAACAATAAACAAATATTACACAATATTAAGGAGACTTACTAAAACTTAAAAACTTTTTAGAAAGCTTCCCTTGGGAAATTTGTCTCTTGATCAAAAGTGTTTTTTACCCACAAGTTATAAGAGCTTTAGCGACAAGGGAGAAAGGGGAGCTCGCAAAAGTATCTAGGCACCTGAAGCGGACTATTATAATTCCGTGAAACTGCTTTTCGATGCTCACATCGTAAAGATTTCATCCATAAAAGCATCAAGTTTGCTTGATTTGCATTAATTCAGTTTGTCTACAAGGTTTACGTACTTCACTCGCACATTGTAGGTAGATGGAGTCTCATGTGTTACAAATATGAGGACGAAACGTCGCAACTTTGGATAACAAACTATTACGTGAGGGAATTTATTTGGCAGACAATTCGACGCCGTGACTTTATGTCATGTTAACTTAATTTTTCTCGAGTTTGTTAAACCAGGATTTTATTATCTTTACAATATTTGGCCAGGAACAATTGTGTACGGATTGTAGCATTTTGTTCTATGACTTTTCTTTTGGATAAAACAAAATTGATGGGATGCGTGAAATTTGTCGAATATTTCACACATCAAAGCAAAACAAGGTAAATTTATAAAACAATGAATTGACAACAATTGAATTTTTGCCGGAGAATATTATATTTCTTGTATATTTTACAAGAAACTACCCTTATGATGGATCAAATTGGTCTCACAATCTAAAATTAAATTGAAATGTAAATAAAGCCATTTCTAGATGCTTTATACAATCTTATCTTGAATCTTATTCATTTCAATTTATTACTCCAACTGCTTAATTAAAAGAAATGAAAACATACACCTATATTGGATAGCAATATTATTAACGTCAATATTTCTTATCAGTAATATTGCTTTTATATTTATAAAACAAATATTCTTCTCACTGTTTGAAAATATTATGTAGTTCATAATATTTTTTGTTAATATAAATCAGAATTCTTGAGCAAAAACCTTTTCTTATGTGTACACTGTTTGTGGAACAAAAATACATCAATACCTATCTTAAAGCTGATTTTCCACCAGAGTGGCGAGACGAGGCGAGGCGAGGAGAGAATTGAAATTTGTATGGCAAATTTTCAATTCTCTCCCAGCGCATCTTTGGTGGAAATAGTGTGGATTGGCGAGAATATGCGAGGCGTGAATTGAAATATTTGTTTGTGTAAAAATGAACCGTATTGCTTCCAACATAGAGTATAAATTAACTTTGCAACAGAAACACGCTTCTCGCGATAGAAATAGCGTATGTATTGCAAGACGAACTCAAACAGCACTGTACCTATATCTTTATCTAATGAAGCCTACGGGCGGCGCGGCGGTCACGCGCGAGCTCGCGATGGCAATTTTTAGTGGAAAAGGGTCAGTGCGATTTCAATTCTCTCCTCGCCTAGTCTCGTCTCGCCACTCTGGTGGAAAATCACCTTAAGATAGGTATTGATGTATTTTTGTTTCAGACTGTTAACATATTTTAATAAAATTGTTTTCAAGTCACCTGTACCTTAGGTGATGATCACTATAGTTTACTAAGTACTCTGCTTAGTTTGGGACTAGATGGGGTTGCGTGTATTATATGTATTATAAATGAATAATAAATAATAATAATAATATTCTAACTACATTCACACAACACCATCTAGTCCCAAACTAAGCAGAGCTTGTACTATGGGTACTAGATAATGGATAAACATACATATATACTTTTTTTTTGTAAATACCTACATATTATACATTGTGTCTATATTTTAACTTATAAATAAATTGAGTTGAATTGAATTGAATAGTGAAGGCCAAGGGAAGTATGTTAATCAGTTATCTGGTTAACTTAATACAGACTGTCTAGTTTAGTATCAGACAACCACGTGCGATATATTAAGATGTTATAGTTAGTTTTATTGATTATCGCTCGCTGAATGATGTGCCCGGTATATGGCAATAAGCTCGCACCCTGTTACATTGGGACCGAAACATAACTGGCGAACTGTGGGTGTGTAATACATCTCTGCCTACTCCTTCGGGGATAAAAATGCGTGAAGTTATGTTATAGTTATTAGTTTTATTAAAATCATAAATTAATTCATAAAAAGAACAATAATTCTAAGCACGGTAATATGACGATCTAATTTAAAACATCATTCAGAAAATTATTATGAGACAATCTAATTACTTTAGACAGATTTCCATGACGATAACTCTCTCTACTCTAAAATTATTTATAAATTCTTTAATTATTGGCGTTTTTTTTTGTTAAGCCTGGAGACTATATTTACAACTTACAGGAACAGAAGACAAGGGCTTTTAAGATCGACGATTGCCTGTAGGGCACCGATTCTCAACTAGTCGGAGAAACTCTTTTGAACGTTCTAACAAAATCTTACCATACATGTCAAGATTCACCTCGAAATTGATAAAAAGCGTAATAAAAAACATAATATTCTTTATATAAAATTGTCTTTCGGGCAGGATATTCAGTATATCCATCATCATAGCCATAGGTAATATAGTCTATGACCAGATAATCAGAGTGCTTGTAACAACACCAAAATATCAGATTTTCAAAATATCTCATAAATAAAATTAAATCTAATTAATGAGCACGAAATTTGATACGCATTAAATGAAGATGAAATTCCGTACTGCTTTTCAATACATATTGCGATACATTACGTATCTGCACGTACAGGTATGAGTTTAAAGTGTGTACTTCAACAGAACAATCCTCTTCCAAGGATTTCCCTGGCTACAGTTGTTGTGCCGCTTACATCAGACGGCTTGAGGCTACTTTGACTAGATAATATGCAGTGCATACATCCGTAAAAAAATTAGAATTTATCTAAGTTATTTCATGGGTACGCAAAGAAACAAGTAATTTTCTTAAACTAAGATCAGGTGAAAAAAGTAGAAACAAGCTTTTATTGCGAATAAATTCAATAATAAAACATAATTAAATTTTTTTAGCAAGATTCTTATGCGCATCACAAAATTCCATTTTTACACAACCCCTTGTGTAAAAGGTGGGTTAAATTTATTTTGCAACATTATTTACAGACGCCTAAAACAAAATAAAAGCTTGTAATAAGAAAGAACTAAGTGTTTTTGATACACGCTTATCTATACCTCGACATAATTAAAAAGTGGGTTTCAATGTAGACAGTGAACCCCATTTTATAATATTTGAAGCGTTGGCGAGCTGAGTAAGTTTGTTTATTGTAGGTATTATTTTTAGGGCCACTCGTAATAAAGGCTGGGATATGCCCACTATATTAGAAAGCAATTAAGACACATTTTATTTCAAAAATTGTTTTTAGTTGCATAGGGTTCCCACCAAGAACTTAGGGTCCCAAGCCAACCTCACCTGCAAGTGGTGCACCTGCCGATCAACGGACGAGGCTCTGGCAAACAAAATATCCCGATAAACGGCAAAAGGCTCGCCACCTATTACGTGGGATCAAAACACTCACTGGCGAAAAGTGGGCGTTTAATATGCCTCTGCCTACCCCTTCGGGGAAACAGGCGTGAGTCTATGTATGTATGTATGTATGTAAATAGTTTAACTTTGTTTTCAATTATTCGGTGCTTTACGTCCGTCCAAGTTTTACTTTTACTATAAAGGACTATGGGCAAAAATGTATGGACTCCGTCCCCATATACCAACACACATGGAACTGATGCCAATGTGTACCTTAAGTATCCATTACTTGATTAAAATCCTTTTTTTACTTAAATCCGTGGGATATATAAATAAAAATCGATTTATTATTACTAATTAACCTATATTTTCATTTTACATTTGTAAGTTATTTTTACGTTATGGTTATATTACAGTACAAAACATGATTTAGTACCTATACAAAATAAAAAATAATGTATTTTTAAACATTTAAATGATAATGAATGAATATAATAGGAAAATAACGAATATAAATGAATCATTATCGCCCTAGCGTTATGCCGGTTGCAACCAAGACTTACTACGCCTTAGATCCCGAGGTCCGCTTACTGGTCTAACCAAATATTACAGAATATCAACTTTTCCACAGAGCGACTGCCGTCTGATCTCCGCAACCCAAAGGGATAGCGATATTCCATGGTTAAGACCAGTATCAGTTTATTTGAGGGTACTGACTCCACGTAACGACTGTCAAACATCTTCATGACAGCCGGGACCGACGGTTTAACGTGCTCTCCAAGGCACGGAACAAGCGATAATTAACAATTTAAGACGCACTTAACTTAGAAAAGTCATTGGCGCACCAATGGATTCGAACCCGATTCCCTCTGCATGGCAATCCGTTGGTATCTCCTCTAGGCTATCGCTACCCTTATATAATAATCACTACATAGTATAAAACAAAGTCTGTCTTCTGTCTGTCTGTCCCTATGTATACTTAAATCTTAAAAACTACGCAACGGATTTTAATGCGTTTTTTTAATACATAGAATGTTTCAAGAGGAAGGTTTACATTATGTATAATTGACGCGGGCGAGGCCGCTGGCGCCGTCTAGTATAATATAAATGAATAAATCATTTAAATTAATTTTCTTCTAGTATTCATTCTTATAATGCTCATATTAGGCAAATAACATTAGTGAGTGTTAATATTACTGGTCTATGTTCACTGTGCACTAATGAAAACATAAATGAGTAGGTGTTTTACAAATAATCGTCAAAAATACGTACTTATACGAATATTTGTTTAACCGTTATTTACTATGACAACCCCATGCTTTTAGGCAACGTCTCCATAGTAAAAAATATCATCTTGCCAAGATGTGTCAATTGAGCTACATTTCATTTGTGTTGATGGGTGGGGACGATTCCGCCCATCCTCCTTTAACCGTAGGGCGTATAATGACCTCCCCCCCCCGTGGGATCTCCACCTTTTCGTGGTGGGGGGGCTCAGTAACCGTGGGTTTGAGGTACACCCACGGTGAAGCTAAGCGGGATCCCGGGAGGGGCCGCTCCACGTGGGCTTGGGTGAGGCCTATGTAGAATGCGTCCCAAGGTGCGGGTGCGGTGGACAGTTCTGTCTGTCCCTCGCAGTCCGGTGCGATCGCGCGAGGAGAGGGGTGTCGGTGTTGCGATGACGCGCGCCCTATCTCCCGGGAACAAATGGGGGCGCACCATTTGTTGCGTCGCGGTGGGGCCGCAGAGGAAGAGGGGATGCGGTGTTGCGTTGCTGTCCTCCCTATCCTCTGCGGCCGCTGGGTGTTTTGGCGGCGGAGCCCAACACCTTCATCCGCCGCCAAGGAGGTTTTGTTCGGGGCCCGCCTGACCATGTGGCGGGCCAATACCCGTCGGGGGGTAGCGAGGAATGCTTCGGTGATACCCGACCCCGCGACACACGGGTACATGAGGAACACGTGTTGGTTTTTAGTCAGTAAGAGTCTGACAGTCCCCTTCGCCCTTCCCCCAGGGCGGAGGGACTTCATGAGGATTTTCCAACCCGATAACAAAAAAAGGGCGTATAATGGCAGTCGAAAGTTGCCATTTGTCGTTATTTGCTAAGTCTGCACATTCTCAATCGGCCTCGGATGGGTCGTAAGTATCGACGTGACGGATAAAACGTTGCAAGATAATTAAAAAAAAAAGGAAAGTTTTCGAAACCTACTTTAGTACAAAAAAATTAACTGCGCTCTAAGTATCTTTAACTAATCATATTTGTGTTTGTAAAAAATAAAAACACTAGATCTCAAAACTGTTCCAAAACTGTCCACAAAAATACGTAATAATTGGTAAATGCATAACTAAATACTATGTAGTAGTAATTTTCTATTCGCTTGCGTAGGTACGCAAGCGAATAGAAAATTACTACTACTAAATTACTACCATCCCCTGTCCCTCTGCGCCCGCGCCGCAGTGCTAAATTGTTAGCGGAAGCAAGCACATCCTTTTTTCGCCGCAACAGTTAATTATTTGTTTTCGTTTGCCCGACGCGATGGCTTAACCAGTGCAGCTGTGCGTTTGTACAGGAAAGAGTTTGGAAGCCAGTGAATCGGTCGAGGCGAGCCTGTAGCTTGGCCTCCATGCTCACCTGACCTCACGGCCATGGACTTCTTTTCGTGGGTGTACAAAAGTGAGTCCTACGATTGCAACCCTTTAAATCTGTTATTCAAACCATAACCGTATATATTATGATTTTTTATATTTATCTAAGTTACGTAAAACTAGGACGCTGCTCCATTTTCTTAGTGGGTACATTATTCAATCAGCAAATTATATACCTTATTCATTAGTGTGTATATATAAAGTGTGAGTATATCCCCGTTTTCATTTCAGGTAAAAGCTTTTCCTAATATCGCTCGCAAATATGTTATTTCAGGTAGATGTTTAGCCATCGTTCATGCGGCCCGCTATCTGTAAACGATGCTTCTAATATGTGGGGAAATATATATTAGACTCCTAAAAAGGTCTCTACATTGGCTTATTTGGCTGTGTTACAAGTAGCCGTCAAATTTATGGCAACTCCTCTTAGGTATTTGGTTATTCAAATTCAAATTGATTTATTTTATTAATAGAAATATTAAAATAGAATTGATTTAAAACTAACTATAACTAAGTGGCTATTTACACATAAATTAAAATAATAATTTCTAAACTAAAATGACTAACAAATAAAAGCAATACATAAAAAAGCAAAATTTAAAGGGCGTAATGGAAATCCTCCACATTGCCATCATTTGAAAGCGTACCCAGAATGCAGGCAGCATTGCCACGTTGTATGGTAATGCTGATCTTTTGTGCCAAATACAGGCCAGCCTTCTGGTTGCGAGGCGTCAACGAGTCTCTTTGAAAGGTCTCTAAAAAGAGATCTCGCACTTGGAGCCCATGGTCCCAACGTTTCGAATCCAAACGGCTCAAATACATAATCTCCTACTAGATTTATGTATTTGCGCCGTTTGAGAGTCTCCGCTGAAGCAGCAGCAGCGTCCGCACAACCCACTGTGCTAGGAGAGGAGATGGCGCAAGGGTGTCGACACACGTTGCGTCCCACACCAAAGGCCTACCCAGCTTCCATGGCAGTAAAGACATACCGTCTGGTCTCTTGCCATTGTCAGGTCAATCCAAATTCATTCAAATTCAAATGTTTATTTGCATAAATGTGTTGTACAATAGGTTTCAATCTTAAATATATGGCATACAAATAAGAATGTGCATTCAATTACGATGAAGTTTTAACCTTATTTGATACAAATTCTACAAAATTCTAACTACACTAAAACTTACATTTCAAGTATTCATCTACTGTGTAAAACACTTTTCACACAACCAAACATTATAAATGTATGTACAAGTAAACTTATATATATGTTACTGTAAAAGCCATGCTGATAAATCTTAGGATTTACTGGGAAATCTTAAGAGTTGTCGTACTTCGGGCTTTTACAGTAACATATTATTATATACTATTCCCAAGTCTCTTTGTTAGTATCACTTCTGCTTGATTTTGATCCGAGACAAATATTTGTTTTGTATATAAATAAATGTTGGACTTTGTGATTCTTATTTTGATATTTGAAGTTCGATCGTTTGGTTTTAAAACAATCCAATTTCTTTTTCTTGTCTGTATATTTTCAAAGAAACGGGACGCTCGTGTCATTTCTCCTATTTTTAGTTTTATTACTTATTGATAAGCACACCGACTGTTACCACATGCTTATCCTTAGGTCGTATAATCGCGAATGTTATTGATAACGGATATAATTATTACGGAGCATCCAGCATGTCACTAGAAAAAATCAGTTTATGATAGGATCCTAATAATTCGACAAAAAGTAGTCAATAGGCGACACCGATGCGACATAAGCATGACTTATGTCAGTGTAGTAATATATGCGATAAAATTAAAATACCTATACTGATTAAATTCTTGATGAGTTATGAATAAATATACTTGAATGCCTGCTTAACGAACCACTATCGTCATCTTTAAGTTTGCCCATGGCTTTTTATTGATATAACATATTTTCAATCGGATACAGATCTTATTTCTTTTTAATTTTCCGCATTGAAATCAATCACAATTGTACAAAGCAGCTGAATGACACAAAAACTTCCACCAATAAAACCAGCCTCGCCCTTTTTTGCGTTCGCCCTTTCACAGTATTGGCACACTATAGAGGATGAACTAAATATTTATTTAGATAAGCTAGAGTATTAAATTTTATATCGTGACCTGATATTATGCTTGCCACTGTAATGTGGGCTATCAAACCTTCTGTACATTCTGTTTTATAGATTTTTATAAAATTTATATATTTACGGTAATAGTTTATATTTCAGCCATATTTGTTGCAAATATATATTATGTGGGTATACACCTAAATTTTTTGCACACGCGCTCACTTATAATCGCAAACTCTATAGCAATGACACGATCGATGGCTAACCAAAACTTTTACGGCAATAGTATTGTCATATCTCAATTTGAATCGACTTTGTGATCCAATAACAGAGTAAATAACTTAACACTGTACACTTGTGGTGAATTTTGATTCACAACAGGTGTAGTCTGAAGGAAAGTTGATGTATCAAGCTCCAATTATTTGGCATATTGGAGTACACATGTGGTGCAATGGACCAAGTTTGGTCCTGATGTATTAAATATATTATTTCGTGTGACACAGAAGACTTTACTTATCTGTCAGTTGTCTTAAATAATACTGTTTTCCTTTTTAGTACTTAATTTTAAGATGTTTCAAGTGGAAATATCAAGATATCGGCAAATAATATGTTAGACAGTTGAGACTTATGTAGCTTGTCGATTATGAAGCGTCTACATTCAATCCAAGGTAACGTTAAAAGAGTTAGTGTCTAAACACACTATGCTGAACTTACGCGACCAAAGTTCGGCATGATTACGCCTGCAATGCTATTTGAATTACTGACGACAGAGTATACCGAAATTACGTTGTGTTATAGCGTACAGCGTAACTTCGTTCGGGCGTAACTGCGTAAGTTCAGCGGCAACTTTTCTAGTAGTAGCACACATTATACGCGACCAAAATTCGGTTCGATTGCCGACAAAGATACTAGTAGTAGAGCACACATTACACGCGACCGAAGTTCGGTTCGATTGCCGACGAAGATACTACACAAACTTGCGCAACGATATTTTGGCCGCGTAAGGTCGGCACTTATGGTGTGTCATATCAGCCGAATACGTCGGCACGTGAAGTCGGCCGTGGAACTTCAGTCGCGTAAATTCGACGCAGTGTGTTTAGACACTTATACTCTTCATATCCAAAAGTAAAGACCTTCTTTACCTTTAACCTTTAGCTCTTTGGGTATCACAAATTTCTTGTAATTAATTGTGCTTATTTTATTTATTAGACGTCGCTCGCACCAGCAATAAATTCTGTATCGTAGGGGTTTCTACACATTTTTCATCAATAAACACTAAAAAGCCTCGGTATAACAATTTCAGGATAATTCAAAGCGGTGAGGCAACCGCTTATAAACAAGTATTTACGCAATCCTTGCAGTCAGTATTCTTCATTGAGACCAAAATATTGAATAGTATACAATTTCTAATTACTTATTATATTTACTAAATTTCACTTATGTACAAATATGTACACGAAACAAATACGCTGGCAAATTGTACCCTCACAGAAACATATTTGTTCTTTTTCCTCCAACCACACACTCTCTGCATCCAATCTGTGAGTATTCCAGATAGGAATCGTGTAAACATAAATTAAATAATAATATTCAATAGAATAGGCAACTACTGTTACTGTTATCGAAACAGTTCAAGTTGGATTTTCATCTAAATGGTTAAAATTATTGTCAAAGATATTTTGTAAGTAGAAATGTAGCTTGCAAACTAGTTCCACCGTTTCGATACTTACCATATCTTTTGTTCAAACAATCATCGAGCGACTGATACAGTTTTTGGTCCACCATCTATTTCATACGTAGGTAGTTGCTCAGGAATCCTCTTCAACGGTATATTACGATATTTAAAGAAAATGTAACTCTAGGACGAAAAAGCAAAGTATAAACCCAAATATGGACTTCTATTCCAAGTAAATAATTATGTAAATCTGATAAAGTTAACTTTATATACATATTTAATGACTATGACACACTCAACACCACGGTCATGACATGACATAAAGTTTAGGTCAAATACTTATACAATTGCAATTACAGATTTTTAATGCATCAAACCAATGCATCAAACAGTTCTTAAGCGTATGTTTTAGACTACTAAAACATACCGTTACCAACTAGCTGGAACTTATTAGAAATACTTTACGACCATGCATTTGCGTTTTCAAGCCAAGTACAACAACATATCACTTAAAGTTCTCTCCGAAACACGGTAGCCCTCTTATATAAATGCCACAACAAGCGTTCACTCATCCAAGTGTTACTCTGCTTAAGCTAACGACACATCAAGGATGGTAAGCTAAGCGCCGCGGCGCCATCCTATGCACTTAAGAACATTAAAGACTTTTGATATTGTGGGGGATAAAGGTGTGGTGTTCCTCCAACTAGAGGGAGGAGCCTCTAACCAAGCTGGGTGGTCGTGCTTGGTGGCCTGCAGGCCGGCCGCTACATCACTCTCCCCCACATCACTCTCCCCCAAGACCGGAGGACGTTCTTGAAGGTGATGGGTCAGTTGTCGGGGTCGAGAGTAGTCGCTGATCTGACCGGTGAAGGCCGCTTCAGATCACGTAGGGGTCACCAATGTGGAGGATAAAGGTGTGGTGTTCCTCCAACTAGAGGGAGGAGCCTCTAACCAAGCTGGGTGGTAGTGCTTGGTGGCCTGCAGGTCGGCCGCTACAATATAATTTAGGTACTTGGTCCTATTGAAGTATATTGGTTTGTCCAATAGACAGGCGAAACTGAAGAAAACTAGATAAAGGTTACCTATAAGGTTTGGCTGTCAGATAATAAAATTCATACAGAGTGGAGTTTTATTTTCCAAAAGATATACAAGTGAGTTCTTAATCCTTTTTGGTGTTATTTCAGATACCTTTATCTAAGTGCTATATTCCTCTGACATCATTGTTGGTAATCTAACTACATGTAGTGGTTTGGCAATTTGCATCCATCGCTACTAATATTATAAAATCGAAAGCGTGTATGTATGTATGTATGTTCCGTTTTCACGCTAAAACGGCTGAACCGATTTTATTGAAATTTAATATAGAGATATATTGGACCATGGAGACGGACATAGGCTACCATAAGTTGCAAAAATTAAACTGTGAGGGATTGTAGGGAGGATAGAAGTTTGTACGGCAGAAATTTTCCTCTTGGAAGTAAGAACGCATGCGCGTTTAATTGAGTGCTGCGCATGTGCTATCTGTCAGTACTGTCACAACATACAAATTGTCATATTGTGCACGGTGATTCCATTGTTCGCAAACCTAAACTAATAATTATAATCATACTACGCTCAAACGGCTGAAACTATTTTCTCCACCTACTAAAATTATAAATGCAAAAGTGTTTATAGATATATATATTGGACATGTATTGATACATGGATTTGACATTTGTCATGGATACTGACCGAGTAACCATGTACCCTATATAGCTTCTGATTCTTTAGAATAATCAGGAGTGTCTTCACACAACTTGCGACTGAAAGTAGATACCTACGTGTTACCCCAAATTTAACGCGCGCGAATCCGCGGGCAAAAGCTAGTGATATTATAATGTAACTCATGCAATACGTTTAATGTTGAGCCCCATTGACTTGTCTTTCATCTACTTGAGACTACTTCATGAGTTCATCAGCTAATGGAACAAACATTGATCTAGACACATAGTCATATTAACTGATTAAACCGATCTGATTCGGTATAACTGTGTGCATACGGCAAGTTTTTCTTACGTTGACGTAATTTTGGTTAGTTGTAGTAGTGCAAATTCTTTTGACTCAGAATGATTTGTATGATGTAATGATTGGCCTGCTGCACGCTCTGGAATCTCGCGCCATGCTTATTGCAACGCCAACCATTTTGGATGAGATGATCGTGTTCACGTAAAATCAACTTTAAGAATAACTTATCATCATTAGTCATTAAAATCGTACTAAAATCTTTGTTTAATTTTCAATTTTGAGCTTTATATTTAATTTGCTTCCTCTAACCGAAACTTGTCTTATTTTTAGAAAAATATTTCTTCATCATGGGTTCATCTACCATATTGTTGAAACAGTATCCATAATAATAATCATCAGATTTAAACAACAAGCAATAATACCGCTGTTCTTCTTTAAATCAACATCGAGCAATAGAAAAAATATGCAGCAAAACTTCACCACTCAGCAAATAATCTCAAATAGCATCGTACGACATAAATTGTGTGGAAAATAGAACAAACCTGAATAGCACAATCGCGTAGTCGTGTTAAATTGTCGAGAAGCAAGTAGTATCGGTACAAAATTAAAATCACAACAGTACCGGTCCATTCGGAGATGCAAAAGTAGAAAAATTCAGTATAAAAATCATGAAATTCACATTTTCCGTGTACATCATTCGAGTCACGTATTCGGTCGAGATCACGTTCATCTTTGTTTTTTTCGTGATGACCTAATCTGTGATTTTTGTTCTGTACAACCCAATGTCCAATAAATGTCCATGAAAAATTGATCTGGATGTGCCTCGGTTTATGTTCTCTAGTTTATTTTCATTTTTCTTTTATTGATGTATTGATCTATCTGAAATGTCTTGAGTTTATGTTTTTCCTGAGAAAATATGAAGCTGGCGCGTGATTAACTGACTTCAATATGTGGTTTTATGAAGACGACACACAATTTTTGCTCTGTTTTAAGGTCCGTACCTCGAAAGGAAAAAAAAACACCATCCGTCTGTCAAGACCCTTTTTCTCGGGAACCCACGGAGGTATCAAACTGAAATTTATTTCAAATACTCAAATCTACTGTCCTTTGGAGCTGTGTAAAAATCAAACTTCTAAGCCAACGCAATCAAAAGATACAGATGTTTATGCCTCAAATTTCCGCAAATTTTCGAAACACGCAAGGGAACCAAAACACCTGAACTCAGAATCTTGAAATTTGGTACGCGGCAACGTCTTATAACACATATAAAGGCAAAATTTCGTAATCGTTTTTAGTTTTCAATTACATCATATAATAAAAATATTTTTACGCACGGAACCCTCGGTGCGCGAGACAAACTCGTACTTGGCCAGTTTTATTATGATATTGCTCCTAACTCGAATTAAATAATTTCAATAAATAAAAACTATCACTTTCAAAATTATTATTAGTTTATAACATCTGTAATATTCAGATCTATACAATTTGCATACCCATATTGATACTGCTAAAAGCGCTGTAGCAGCGAGCTTTAATAATTTATCTATCTATATTGGAGGCTACCGTTCCAAGCTATATTAACTTATGAGAAACTATTACGATGAACACAGGTGTTTTTAGACCGCCGAGACGAAACAAGGATAGACTACACGAGATACATATATTTTTTATTTTAAGTCGCATTTTAATCCACTCTCATATTTTTGGTATTAAAATTTGATTCGGATCATGAGAGAATCCAAATATTTATTTGTAGAACATTCAACGTTATTGTTAAGGCTGGTTTTAGAGTCAAGCGTTTGACCGGCGCTGGTGGCCGGGGCCGGTCAAACAGCGCGTGCAGCACTGTTAAACGAGTTCGCGTTACTCTTTGCAATGTATGAAGCTTCGGCAGCACCGGCCGACGGCGCGCGTCTCACACGCGGCGCGTTTGTACTGCGTGACTATGAAACGCTACTACTAATCTAGTGTAATTGTAAGCGCGCGCGTGTGGCCGGCGCCGGTCAAAGGCGTGAATCTGAAACCAGCCTAAAACAGTAGGGTACTTATTACTTTGCGAACCGAATACACAAATGTCTCACTGGCCATGGGATAACAATACACATATTTCGCTCTTTTTTCGTCCACGTGATTTTAATCCATGACCGCATCCATGCCTCAGCTCGCGAGAGTAAAAGCACTTTCTAATTTACTAATAACTTTTTTGGTTCTATTTAGGAAAAGATTTTTTTATACATTTTTTTGGAAATAATCATCTTATGTACAAAAATATGACGCTGTCAGTCCCCTCGTACATTTAGGGAAAGCTATGTAATTAAATAAAATGAGCAATTTTCAGTCTTCAAAACTGGCAAGAAAGAAGACATCTGCATTGACAGAGATTTTATTTATTTATTCCTGTGTCGCAACGACCTTACAAACATACAAAAAATGGACACAATGAACACCTAGCCTCGAAATTATTATTATTGAATCACAAAAAGTGTTGTCTCGTGATCAAAAGCATGACCAAGTGTCAAGCGGCGAACCACGCAGTTCAAGCAATGTTGGCCGTTTTGACTTTCGAAGAGCTCCAATAATCCAAAAAGACCAGCAATCATTCAAAACCAGAGACTAACATCGTTGCGTGTCATCATTGCGTGGCGTCGTTGGTCCAGCAAACTCTCTTCGATTGTATCGAATTGTCGTTTGATGGTACCACGAGTACAAGAGAAAAGATAGTGCACATGTGTTAACGTTTACACGAAACTTGTGCACTGTAATATTTTATGCGTCCTTTTCTAAAAAGATTATCAAAAAAAAATTTTGGATTAGAGGACATACTTTCAATTTCATTTTCACTTTTTATTTTTAGATTAATGTACGTATATATATTTAGACATTAGGATTATGTAAGTGTAGAAATGTATGTAGTTTAAATTAATATTCTGTAATGTTCTTGTGAAAATTAAAATTAATTTGCCGAAAAAAATAATATTACATTACTCTGGATGTAAGATTGTTTTTGTCGAAGTGATTTTACAACTCTAAGAGTTTCCAGTTTCACCATAGGTAAAATGATTTGTCGGATAACATCATATTCATCAAATTCCTTTCTTATTATAAATATGACTAGTGAATGTCAATCTTTATGGTGAAACTCGGTCAAAACCAAAGACATATAACCTAAGGCATAGAAGTAACACTAAATAACAACAGCGGTTGCTATGATTGATGTCTTCTTTTTAACCCTTAACTTGACGGCGTACATCCCACTGTACATACATTTAAGAAAAAAAAACTCCTTACTTATGGAAAACAAATTCGGTCCGTTTTTAATAAATATATTTTCAAATATTCTAGAAATGGTAGAAAATTATTTCACTGTGACAACACTATAAAACACATGTCAAAATTAAAATGGTTGCATAGCAACAAGCTGTACGTGTGACTCGAGTAAGTTTTTTATTTTTTATTAAAGTTTTTTACTCTAAACGTGTTAATATTTTATCTTTGTTTTTACGTAAAGAATATTCATTATTCAATAAGTGCATTTTTATATAGCTACCTACATACTAACTCATGCCTTTGACTGTTATAAATATATGTACATTGCACTGCACGTTGCCAATGACACGCTAAATTACTCACCGTAAACTATGGTAACCACACTGAACATTGCCAGGTTTACGAAGTATTTCTGTTATGTTATTTTTTGTTATGTTTTGGTCGTAAGGTGTATGTTTCAGCTTTTTTTTCTCTGTTTGCCTGCAGAATTTAAATCTAACTCGCTCGCATAAGATTTTGGCTTTGGTTCCTACAACGATACAGTGCTACGTCCGATGAAGAAACAAATGTCTATATACCACCTTCTCCAGATACCTCTGATCCACCATAGCTAGCTAGCATCTTCGCTTGAAGCTCTCGATTTACTAGATAGTTGGCTAACTCCAACAAAGAACAGAATGAAGTCTATGTGTACCTACCACTAACTCCAACATTCAATGAAGTTTTTCCATCACCGAATACGACCAACTACAACATTGTACCTAAGTTGAACTCTATACAGTCTTTACCAACCCCTACCTTTGAACAACCATCTCCTCAGCCTGGTACCAGCCGACAGCAGCAGCCACTTACTAAACAAAGAATGCAGTGACCATTGACATATATATTACGCAGTGACCAAAGAAGTAAAGTTTAGAAATTTGTTCTAGATTATCACTGGTCTAAAGCAGTATTTCGTCACTGCCGATATCGGACTGCCTCCGTAGTCCAGTGGATTGCGTATACGACTGCTGATCGTAGGTCCCGTGTTCGATTCCCGGGTCGGGCAAAAGTGTTACTGGGTTTTTCCGAATTCTCAGTAGCAGCACGGAGTCTGGTGATGTACCCGGTAACGGCAATAGGCTCGCCCCCCTATTACGTGGGACCTAAAAATTTATGGCGAAATGTGGGTGTAATGCTGCTAATGTTTCACCTCTGCCTACACCTTCGGGGATACAGGCGTGAGACTGCAAATATATAATTAATATTAAAAATGTATTTCATTATCAACCTAGCAATGTGCATCACAATGTACAAATAATACAATGTCAACATTTCGACATACTTGGCAGTGTGCATTGTGATGTACATAGGTTTTCTCGAAATCTAGGATATCTAGATGTTTTAAATAATTTTTTTCGTGTCCTTTAATCATAATTAAGGCCAAATATATCGATAAAGCTCATATTTTTATGTTTTTTATATCCTGCCAAGTTAAGGGTTAATGGCACATGCAGTATGATAGAAAGAGCTGTCGATAGGTTTAGCAGCACGCTCTTATAGCAGCCTCGTGGTAGGCAAACAGTAGACAAAACATAGAGTTAGGAAACCAAGTGTTGTTCGTAACAGTGATGATTTATCGATAAATATTTTTGGTCAAATGTCTAACTTTAGTATGTGTCGATATATTTAAGCCGTAGAAGTAAAAAACTAAAATATTGAAAGTGTAGTTTTTGCTGCTGACGCCGGACAGTGCTTTGCTAAGACTTGCCAGACAGACAGAACTAAAAAAATCACGTGTTTAATTGTTCGTTTTAGCCATAAAATCTATTGACAAAAAGTGTTCATAAACTAATGAGCGATGCGATGCGATGCTAAGAAACTGTCACTTAGATTATGTATTGTACGAATTATACCAGATTGGCTAATGCGGCACGGCAGGCTTTGGCAATTTGTTTGCGTCGCATCATATCACGTTGCTTGCTATCGCTAACGTTGGACACTGCTCGATTTTTTAGAGTAGTAGGTAATCCGACTGCCATGCCGAAGCTTGCGGGTTTGATTCCCGCTCAAGTCAAACATTTGTCTTGGTCTGGATGGTACTATGTATAATATGTAATATATTTACAGAAAAGTATATATGCATGTTTATCGATTGTCTAGTACTCGCAGTACAAGATATGCTTAATTTGGGACCAGATAATGTTGTGTGAATGTGAAAGAATATTATATTTTATGGTAGAATATTATGTAGCGGACTACAAGGCAAGACGTCTTTGATCAGTCAGGATAGCACTAATATGATAAATAATATAGAAGTAGGTAGATTAATTAAAATCGTTGTAATTATTATATTTTTTTATTAATATGTTCAAACTAAAATTACACACTTTTGGTTTAGCTTTGGATAAATAATTCTAGCGGGTGTGCAATGTCCGGGCATAAATGTAATGTAGGCGCACAGCTTTCGGTTTTACACGACGCCAGGTGCTTTCTGTCTTTAAAAACAGTCTTTCTCAAAATGTCGTGAACAAATACGGTGGTACTTCTGCTAAATCAAACTAGGCCGTCCAACGACATTTATCCAAAGTTTTCGTGTGACGTCATTAATAGGCAACCTGTAATAAAAAGCACCTTCTTAATAATAAAAATGCTACTCACATCCCTAATCCATCTACTATTTTATAGATGCAAAAATGTAAGCCTACACACACGCGCATACACTGGAACACTTGGCTTTAGATTAATAGACGCTACTTTTAAGGTAGGTATCTAAGTAAATTATGTACATTAAATTGCGCTTACTATCAAACGCGCGATAGAAAATTAGACCGCTGGACGTCTTTGTTTATTGCCAACTTAGCAACGGCGGCTACCCGCTGTCGTTTCCAGCTACAGTTTTACATTCATGTCCGATAGTTAGTTTCCGTATTTATCCCTCATTTAAAAAACATCGATATCTCCTTTCACTGTCCAATCCCATCACTAAGGCTATTAAATCAATAAATGTACAAAATAACAATTTGTGAGTTAAATGCATAACACATACGTATGCAAGCTGTTCCTTTGATTTGCAATACAATGATATTGTGTAAACTTAACACTCATTATAGCATTAATACGAGAAAAGTAAATAAATTTGTTGGAAAATTCCGACTCACAGCTAGAAGATAATTTTACACTGATGACAGATCACAGCACGGCTATTTAGAGAATGTAGTCAAAGATATGAGTATGTAAAGAGTCTATGCCTCTTTAAATGAGACGCGTAAGTTGACGTTATGATTAACCAACTAAGACCAACTGACATTACATGTTGCACGTTCGGCATAAGGAAATTTATAGGGCATGATCTCTCTAGTCTAAACCTAGTCCAACCTCTTTGGTCAAAACAATGAAATTCTTAGCATATTATATACAGATCTTAAAATTTTGTTTCAAAAATATTTCGAATAAATTCTATGACCTGTATTTATACAGTAACGCAGCATATTTCATTAATCACTTTTACTTCCTCGTTTACCTCTAAAATAGTAAAATATTTGGCCACTGAATCTCAAATCCCCAATCAAATAGATGTATTGAAGCAATCCTTAATTGCCGATGAGCAGGCCTCTATAGGCAGATTACAGGATTAGATAAGGTGCTAAGAGATATTGAAATATTGTTACACTTAGTAGCTTTAGGTACACCTTTATACATTTCTATAATTATATTTGCACGTATTTGCCCTTTGCTCAATGATTCCTTGAAATAAATTTGCATTTACCATTGATCTTCTCAGTTCTGTTTGGGTAGTGAAAAAATATTATATATTGTATTTATATTTGTATTACAAAATGAAAAAAAGTTTTCATTATATGCTGTAACTAAAAAATTAAGGTTTTCGCAATTTTTCCTTTATCTGTGCAATAAGATGTTGGTTCATACCAATTGTCAAGAATCTGAGTATACGGGAAGTACCCTTTAGGTTTTGATTCCCTTGCCAGTAGTTGCGAGTTTGTAAATATAGTAAAATTACTGTTTCTTTTGATTGCGTTAAGATAGAAGTTTGATTTTGTTACAGCTTAAAGGTATTATAGACTTGAGTATTTGATATGAATTTCAATTTAATAACTTTACGCGTTCATGAGGAAAGGGGTAGTAACTTTAAAATTAATACAAATATTTTTATATGGTGTAGGTATCTAAAAATTTACAGTTTTTGCAATTTTTCTTTTATCTGTGCACCAAATTTCCAGATTATGAGTTCACGGAATGTACCCTGTAGGTTTTTAGGGTTCCGTACCTCGAAATGAAAAAAACGGAACCCTTAGTGGACCACTTTGTTGTCCGTCCGTCTGTCAAGACCCTTTTTCTCAGAAACACGTAGAGGTATCAAACTGAAATTTATACCAAATAGTAAAATCTACTGTTACTTGAAGCTGTGAAAAAATCAAACTTCTAAGCCAACGTAATCAAAAGATACAGCCGTTTATGCATCAATTTCCGCAAATATTCGAAACTCAAAACCTACATTCGTCCTATATCCGTCTGGGATGGACGGACAACAATGTGATCCTATAAGGGTTCCATTTTTTCATTTCGAGGTACGGAACCATAATAAACAGAATGTTATCTATATTAATTATAAGCTTTAAAATCAGACCTATTGAGCTAGGTTTAACGTCTTAGGTATATTTTCAATGACAGGTGACACCAATGAGTAAATTTCATAATCTTTTGCATCTGCAAGTTTTTATTTTGAACTTGGTTCCAATTTTTGAATGATTGGTCGTTTCTAGTTCAGAATCATGCAAATGTTTAATACTATCCAAAAACATTTTTTCGCTTCTCAGAAAATATGTATTCTCGCGTTCAAACCATTAACATAATCACATCCTGGTATCACGCTTTACTGAAAACCCTTATACAAAAATAAACCATTCATTTTACCATCTAATTAGTATCTTGAGCCCCAAACGTACACAGTAATTTTGAAGGCCGGTGATTCTTACAAATATAACACCTCGGTGGTAAGAATATTGGTGTTTGCACAGGTCGTGGACGAGGAAGTACAAATAGAACTGTTTACCGAAGGTACAGTTTGTTGAGAGATCAGTCCCGCCAGGACCCTTTGATCTTTCAAGTAGAACGATGTCGGGCCGAAATAACTGCAAATCATTATACAAGTTGGAAACGTAGGAAACAGAAAATAGTTCTATTTTTTATTAATATTATTTTAAATTGTACTAGTTTGATATAAAGCTACTGAAATTATTTCAGCACAAAAAGTTTTCACGGAATCAGTACATAATTAGTTTTACTCAATCCTTGTTTAAGGCAATTCAGATATTTTTATAAGCGACAGCCCACCCACTGAATTATCATTAATTCTTGGTTTCTGAAGCAGTAATTTGGCAAGCAAGTATAAGTTATTCATAAAAAGAAATCATCAGTTTAGTGCGAATTGGCTTGCCTATCGTAATAGGTCGGCAAAGGTAAACACAGGTTGCCACTTTGATGGGTAACCGCGTGTGGCATTTACATCTAAGCGCTACCGTGCTTCAGAGGTCAGGTAAAGCTGGCGGTTTCGGTTCTTGTCTCAGGACAAGAATTATTAGGCAACGCCAGAGGCTGTCGGGTGGTCTACAAACTTCGACACCATAGTTGGCCACACACTCACACGAAAGGAAAAATATTGTTACGAGCTGGGGTTCGTGATAAATTATATACACTCACACTTATTTTCACAACACTAATAAAACACACTATTCACACCACTAGAACAACACTAAACACTTCCGACTTATTTCTCTTCGCTTCTTGATCGCTGTCGATTCTTCCAATTGTAACTGTGTCCGGTCCGTTCGCTTGCGCTCTATTTATACTGGCCGGATAACATCACTAGACCATTCTAGATGCTTCTACAAGACTATCGAAATAATCGCGAACAGTCCATACTCGATACAGCAACGCCATCTAGTACAGAGTAGATGAATTACCTTTAAACCACAGATACATTCAATCTCTTCTAGTATTCTAGTATTTCTAGTATTCACCGATAGATGGCGTAACAATATCATCTAAAACAGGTATAGATCATATAGGACCCAGAAAGTAGCGCTGTTGTTGAGATAAAAAAGCGTGGATGAAATGCACGAACCCCGGGCATATTCCTTGATTTAAAAACATTTGATGTTTTGCACCTGAATCGTTTGAATTTTTGAAACGGTTTATTTTACGATGTAAATAATGTTTGACTTTCAAAATTAAATACGATTTGCACTATTAGCCATTCGAAATGGTGATTATTCTCCCGAGTGTTTTTATTTTTAATAGTTTTAGCGAAAACGTGGCACTAAGTAACTGTGAGTCCTTATTGACATACATTTCTATCCACAATGACATTATTTTTGTAAATTGAATACCATTGGTCTGTTTTCCATTATCTACCGAGTTACCATTTGTTCAGCTTGTTTATTTGCCAAAGGTATTTTGAACCAACCAACAGCAAAAGAAATCCTTTCAAAGCAAATTCATTTGGAAGAGAATTGTATGGAACCATTGCGTAACGTCCTAAGAGATAAGCGAACATTTTAAGACCACCCTGAAAATGAAGATGAAAATCACAGATAAGATCTTTATTGTGAATGAGAACAATGAAACGACATCTCTTTGTTATTGAATTAATTAAATAAGCGTTTGTCTAGCGTAACGCAAGGACAAGCGAAAAATAATGAAAATTTATTCACATTTAAAAATTGCACTGAGAATGTTGTAAAAGCGTTATTTCCCTGTCCCTTTAATATGGCGAGAGGGATGATGGCTGGCTCATGCGTCATACTCGTGAACGGGTGCTACTTGCGATGACTGGTCTATGACGGTCTTGCGGGCTGGTATTAAATTTTAATATTTAACTGCATCTTTTCCATCATGGTTCTGATCACTTTCGCGGATTGCCTGCATTATTAGGTATACATATAAAATGTAAGTGGATGCTCCTGTTTCACCATGTGTATTCTGAAGAGGCTAACGAAATGGACATCAAAATTAAAATTAACTATTATGCTTGAGTATTATTATGTACAGTAAATATATACAAGTGATATAGAAGGTGAAACAGTTGCAGCACCTTACAAAATGTAAATTATGTGTATTATGCTAAACCTGGCGATGAAAAGTTGAGAGTGACCGTGAGTTTTATTGCCCGTTCCTTATCATGGTTCTACGCCCTTGCTTTGCGAACGTGGCAGTAAATGTAAATGTAGAGCCTTTAAGTTATTATTTTATAAATTTATTATTTTGACGTTCATAATATATAACAATGTATGTAAGTATATATATAAATAAATATATTACAATGTATTGATATAATGGAATTAGTTATAATATAATCTATTTAGTTTACATGTATTTTATTGTCCTAATTATCTTTTATTACCATATTTTAGTATTTCAGTTCATTTGTTTGGTATAACTAAGTATCTATCTGTCTCCGGCCTCTCGTCTAGAAGTAAACGATAACCGAAAAGGCGCGTACGTCGAAAGATAAGACCTCCGTAGTATTATTTTACTCTATGAGTATGGATAACACTTCAAAACACGATAAGTCAACAAGTCAACTATTTTGACATTAGCTTGGTGATACCTGAGCTGGATTGAAATAACCCTGTTAGTAAGTGGATTTTGAACTATATTTTGAACTTATGTTTAATTTATTATTAAGAGGTCTGTTTTTTTAGAAAATATTTTTATTTTTATTTAATTTATAGACTCACGCCTGTTTCCCCGAAGGGGTAGGCAGATGTGTAAAATTACACCCACATTTCGTCATGAATTTGTTGGTCTCACGTAATAGGGGGCGAGCCTATTGCCGTTACTAGGCACATCACCAGACTACGTGTTGCTACTGAGAATTCGTAAAAACCCAGTAACACTTTTGCCCGACCCAGGAATCAAACCCGGGACCTCCGATCAGCAGTCGCATACGCTATCCACTGGACCACGGAGGCAGTTATAGAAAATAATATAATTATAATGACTGCCTCGTTGGTCTCGCGGCATAAATGTGCGCGTGGGATTGGGAGGTCTCGGGTTCGATTCCCGGGTCGAGCAAAGAGTTATTGGGTTTTTCCGTTAGGAAATTCTCAGTAGCAGCACGGAGTCTGGTAATGTGCCTGGTACGGCAATAGGCTCATCCCCTATTACGTGGGACCTACAAATTCCTGGCGAAATGTGGGTGTAATATTACACCTCTTCCTACCTCTTCGGGGATACAGGCGTGAGTCTATAAATAAAAAAATTAAAAATTATAATGATTTAATCATTCATAAGATTACGCGTATTTTAACTTTTACAATTCAGTTGCTATTTTTTTCCCTACATGATCTTTTATCATTATTACGTGGCAACATTATCGGTAGATTCAAACAAAGTCAAATAAAAGGAAATCGCTTCAAATTCTTTTAAATTATTTTCTTTTCAGCGACTGCAATTGAATGTAAAAAGTACTTTAAAATTCCTTGTATGTTTTATATAACTTATCTACAACCGCTTGTTTCTGGTCAACGTGGGGCACATTTTGTCCAAGTCCTTTATCATCTTTAAGCACACTTTGCAAAATGCCACAGCAGTGGAGCCATAATGTTCCTTCCCTACCACCGAAATATAAAATTTGAATTGAAGATTTATTGTGTAATCATTATATAAATAAAAATTACACAGTATTACAGAGCTCTCTTGTTGAATTATATTGGTACACTTGATAAGAAACTTCCTTTTGATGTTTGACAATGTAGAATGTAATGGGAGGTTACGCTAGAGTTTTGAGAAATGAACGCAATATAAACCTTTCTTTTCCTGAAATGTCTTTCCACGTAACAAATCACAGTCATAACTCCCATGCATATGTCGACGTGGGAAAATACAATATGTTGCCGACAAATTATCTGGGAACTTACTCTGTTCATATTATAGTGCTGCCAACAGTCAAAGTGTTATGAAAAATAACTAAAAGCGTCACCTCAAATGGCTCACGCCCTTTTACCATTTATCCAATGACAAAATAATAGGTTCAGATAATATATGTTTGATATGATTGCTGTGAATAAAATGTCTTAGAGACAACTATTTGAAATTGCGTAGCAATACAAGTTGCATTGCGTAGCAATACAAGCAATACAACGGTGTATTGCTTGTATTACTATTGCTGGTTGCATTGCTTACCTGTGTAATATTTCCAAGAGTTCAATAGACTTTCACATCAGCAGACAAGTTTTTTGTTATAATCTTTTATCGAACATTTTATTTTACACATTCATTTAATTTGAATGTGTAAGAGTTTTAAGTCGATTTTAGAATAAATCCTCTGTACTTTTTATACCTGATTAATTTGAAAATCGACTTACTTTTTCCAAAAGCATTTGAAAAAGTCGTATAATACTAACTTTTAGATAGAAATAAAACGAAGCGTTTTAGTGGAGAATTTTTTTTTCACGTTTGTTTATATTTTGAGATTTTAAAGACCTGTAAAGTTAACTTTACCGCTTCAAAGATACTTAGCTTTATAATGGCGACGAAAACGAAATCTATTGAGAGCACGACTTACGCAGTAACAGACAACAACTCGAAAGATAATTACTTGCGTACTTTGAATTCTATAGGCATAACTATACATTTTCGGGCACTGGTTGGTAGAATAGAATAAAGCGCTTTTTATCAGCACAAAAAATATGTATACAGCTGCAGTCCTGAATGCGGCCGTCGTAGTGACGTAACGCTATAATCTAGTTATCTCTATAAAACGATCGAACGTCGCCGCCATCTTTGTTGGTCCCGTTTTCATCTATAAAAAATAATTTTCCCTTTACAGTTCGTTGGTTTATTTTACTGTTTTCATTACGCACTATCTCGCAGATGACACTGCGACCACAACGGCCCTTCTATGTACTCTTACTTTTATTTAATTTTACAATTCTAAATTTATGTTTTTCATAGAACTCGATACTATTATTATCTTTTCCTTTTGAGTGAGTTTTCTCTTTAATACCGTACTCCTTTAATTTTCTTTTTACTTTTATCCATCTGTCGTTTTTCCAGTCATATTTTTTGCCCATTGTAAAAAATTCTTCAAATTTTGGCCATGTAAATTTATAAGTATCACTTTTAACAGGTTGCTCATTCTTTAAATTAACTTTAACAATACTTTCTTCATTCATTGTATGTTTGGAAGGTACTTCATTAGAAATATTATTTGAATGAGCGTACAAAAACTTATTTTATCTTTTATCACTAAGATTATTAATTGTCTGCCTTTCCTTTTTACCCGACTACGGCGAAGCCAAAAGGAAGGGTAATGTTTTTGGCAGTCTATGTATGTATGTTTGTATGTCCACCGTAGCGCCTAAACTACTGGACCGATTTTAATAAATGGGGTGTCAAAAGATTCGTAATAATGGGACGGGTGACATAGGCCATATAATTTTTTTCTAAATTTTCTGTTACGGAAAAAAAAAACTTAAACAATCATTACGTGTTTGGCATCAAACGAAAGGTATTGGTGAGTAAATTACAAATATGCACATATAGTATACTGCTTCTGTCAAAATATAAGTTTTAACCGCAGTTGTACTTACAATTCGCGTGGTTTAGACGCATTGAGTTACCTATTTTCTTTATTTCTTCCTTTAAATGTGATAATGTAAATATTGCACGGTTAGTTTACATGCCCATGCCCGAGTTACGGAAAAGGATTTAAAAAAATAGTTTAAATCTATAACCCGACTACGTAAAACAGGGGATCTAAAAAGGACGAAAAAAGAAAAGTATAAGTACAGAAATTTAATGCTCAAGCTAGAGCCGTGGTCGCACCTATTGTATACTAGTGTACATGTAGTTCCATGCCATGTTTTTTTCTTGAAGGTAAGTGTTTCTGGCACCCACATTAGATGTTACATACAATAGGTGCGACACGGCTCTAGCTTGAGCATTAAATTTCTGTACTTATACTTTTCTTGTTTCGTCCTTTTTAGATCCCCTTTTTTATGTAGTCGGGTTATAGTTTTAACCTTTTTTTTTACGATGCAGTATATTTGTTACATGTTTGTAGTGTATTCTATCAACATTATGCCCTTTGTATCGTTCCTCTGTATATTCATCGTAAAAGCTTTCTATATCGCGCTCAATTTTTTCTGCAAAGGAAATTGAAAGATGTCAGATTAACTTTTTGCTAGCCATTGCTAGGGAAAGGGAAAACTTTTCAAAGGAACAATTGTCACAACAGCGTTTATAAAGTGTTTTATTTCTTCAACACTTCTTAATAAACGTTTGACATTGATGCAAAAGAAAATATTCAAAAATTTTAACGATTTTTGATGTTCAATTCCATTACTTTTGAATTAATTTTACAAACAAAGTATCTATCAGTTTAGCTGTTATTTAGAAGTAGATATTTGTGAGATAGTAATTTCTTGAAAGTCTTACCTGCCATTTTCTTGTACAAATCAATATCTTGTCTAAGGTGTTCTCTCTCCCTCTCTTTCCAATGTCCGTCATCTTGGTCTGTAAGAAATAAATTAAAGGTGTATTTCTACCGTGATAGTAATTTCGGAATGAATGGAAACCTCTCAAAGGTTGGATGGGAATGATTTCGTTTTCTTTGTATAGATAGAAATTGCGATTGATGTTTTACCCGGCAGCAATGATATATTTTCGATTTCCTTTTTTCATTACAATTGTTACAAAGTAATGGATAGTAAGATATCACTTGTGCTATTTGAACACAAATGATATCTTACTAACGTCCGTCATAAAATTATTAAGTAATGTACTTCTACCAAATAAATATACATAATTTGAAATGAAAGGTTTCCTTATAAAGTATCTTCCTTATCCACTGTATAAAGATAAGTCTGATGTATTCAAATAACATAATTTTGCAGGCTTCATTTCACAAGGCCTTCTTACAGAATATTTTGTTTTTAATAACTTTTAAATGAAACGGATACAATTTTCTGAAGAGCAAAATAATATTCTTAAATATATTTTGTAAATGTCTTTAACTAAAAATATATTGTAGTTATTATTTTTATATGTCGAAATATGTTTCTGAAATTGGATTATGATGGTATAAAATAGAGATCCATTAACTATACAGAATATTACAGATATTATAAAAAAATAATATAAATGAATGAAAGCTTCAGAAAAAGTTTACATAAAATGTATGCGATATCGGCTTCTAGTTGATATGATATTGAAGCTACTTGAAATAAGTCTTAATACCGAACATAAAATTGAGTGGAAAATATTTTTACCCTTTATCGATAAAGACTCCAATATCATAAATATTGTTAGGTTCGATGCCCACCTACGAACACGACTATAATATTATATCTATAATATAATATCATCATCATCATCAGCCGTTTATACTGTCCCACTGCTGGCCACGGGCCTCTTCTCAATATGAGAAGGGGCTATATAATACAATATAATGTATACTAAAATGTATGAATTTTGACAGATCTATAGTATAATCATTTTACTTGATCGATCTGTATGATAATTTATGTGTATTATTTTTATTAAAGAATATTTCACATCGCGAGGTGATAGGGCGTACCTACACAGTTTTTTTAATAGTTTGGACAACGTTTTCCGGGTCGTAAAGTATAAAACATATTTGTCAGTTATGTGGTTTCCATGGTAGAGCCTTCTTCCTTATTTTGATAACAGTGTTATATCGTGTGGGGATCGAACTCATAACTGCACTCCTCGGCGCTTCAGCTTCAGTTCAAAGCAGTGAGGTAACTATTTAAACTGTTAATCCATACGTGTAGCCAGAATGTATAAAGATGAAGGCAGATACTTTTGGCAAACGATCAAGAGCTCTGTCCGAGTTACTATTCTTGATCTTTGGTGACAAGACTTAGTTTTTGCAATTGTCATTATAGTGCCATTTATGGTTTTTGCAATAGTTTTACTCGACTCCCATTTATTTTTGTAAACTATATTTTTGAATCCCAAAACAAAGCTTCTAACTTGTTTTACTGTAGTTACTAGGTTTTTGTTTTAACTATAAATAGTAAAACACTTACCAATGTATATTACAAATACATGTGCTTAGTATAAGTACTAAGCCATGGCACATCTTAACGAGTTGCGGAGGTCAGACGGTAGTCACTCTGTAGAAAAGCTAAAATTATATCAAATCTAATTAGACCAGTAAGCCAATCCCGCGCTCGAAGTTCAAAAAAATTGGATCTAACCTGGATAACGATAGAGAAATGTTGAGGTAATTACAATAATAACCTTTTTATAGTAAGTTCTTAGATGCCTTCCAAAATCTGTAGGTGCTATCATAGAAAATGCATTAATTACATCAACATCACAAATCTTGTCACTTTGAACCTGTGACCCAAATCTATATTCATACGGGGGTATGCAAAATTTCATTAAGACCGGTTTAGTAGATAAAGCTTGAAAGTAAAATAACGAAATTGACAAACACGCGAACGCTTATTCGCAATATTATGATATTAGTTAGAATTAGAATTTCGGTAGTCGGATTTTCACAAGCTCTGCAGAGTTCAGAATAGATTTAAGTACGCAAAAAGCTGCTTTTTATTACATGAAAACTGAATGTACCTGTAACGTAATTGAATGTTATGTTAAGGCTATAGAAGGTTAACTTGTTGCTAAATATGAAGTGATTTTAGCTTGGTGAAACCGTTTCGTAAACCGTCATTCTTCGCTTAAACAGAAATTAAGCCGCTGTTATTTTCTTATCTATATTGTTTTGTTATCTACTATGTATACATATAATTCCGTGTGGTGACGGATTAGGAATACGGAATGTCACCACCCCATATCATCCCATGGGTGTCATAAGAGCCGACAGAGGGAGCATATTATGCAGAGAACAGCACTGTAAGAGAAGGAAAACTTGATACAAACCCTATACCAACCCGTTTGGCCAGCGTGGTATAGTAGGCCAATTCCTCCTCTCAAAGGAGAGGCCTATCCAGCAGTGGACTGTTAAAGGCTGATGATGATGATGATAAATTTATTTTACTTGCTGACCCGGCGAATTTATAAAAAACTGAACTGAATACCGTCAGTTTAGATTTCTTTATATTTGCTATTATCTTTTTAAGATTTTTATACAAACCTTGTCTTGACGCGCGTGTAAACATTTCGATGATTCATGTTTATTACCTACCTAATACCTTAATTGTACCTAAGCTTAAAGTTGTGTTGTATTGTGCATGTGGTGCTAACCTATAAAATATTGTTACACTATTATTAGTATTTAAGTGATTTGTCTTTTTGTATGTTGAATGTAACCAATTGTTGGTTGGTCAATTAATAAATAAATATTTACAACGTTGTTTTCATTTAGTTAGGTTGGACAAATTAACTTAAGCACAGACTTAACCAGACTTGATTAATGAGAGTCGTTTCCAAATACAAACATAAACAGTAAAAGCAGTATTCGAATCGAAATTGGAAAGCAGGTGACCTTTTAAATAAAAATAAATCTGGCGAGACACAAAGTATAAGAGAAATTACACGAATCAAAACCAGCCCCTTAGAAACACTGAAATATTTCACGCAGCCACACTTTTATATTTTTATGTACATAGCAAATTTAAACTCGTTTTTCTTCTCCAAAACAACAACTGCTGCACTATGAATAAATGTTGTGTCACGGGGACCTTTACAAATATTCAGTCAATGGACACAAAATACACCCTGAGTCAAAACAACAACATTTCGATCGCACAAAGCGTCGTCTGGTGTGGAGATCGAAACCATAACATTCGATACAGTGCTGAACTGCGAGAGGACGTCTCATGTACCCTACGAGAAAAGATAGATCACAAACCTTACTGTAATTTATTATTAATGTAAATGTTATTCTGTTTGTCACTTGCACATTACCACAAAAATATAAATATACCAATACGATAAATGCGGGAAATGTTGCACGCAGAAACTTTTTCGCAAGTGTTTTACGAGTCTTTGTTCGTCGGTATAAATGCAAATTAATTATTCAGTAATTACATAATAATTGTAATTATCTATTAGTCTTTTCACGATTAAACTAATATTAGCATTAACAAGATCGGTTTGAGCTCAATCACTAATGAAATCTGAAACTAGACTTTGAAATTTTAGAACTAAGTAATTTTAATTATAGTTGTAAAATATTAAAATTACATAGTTGGAATCTTCTTTTTACTTTTGTAACATCATTGGTTGGAATTAACAAGCTATTCTAGGTTAATTATATTTGTTTGAAAGCTTCAACTTTAAGTTCTTATTGCCTGTTATGGCGTGAGAATTATTTCATAGTGTATGTGGCCTAGCCCCGTTGCAAATTAGTATAAATTTAAACATATATCTTAATGAATTAGAGAGTTGAAATTCGAATAATAACTTTTTAATAGTTCGATGAAAATTGTATACAAAATAGTAAGTTTTGAACTTCGTTAATAGACAAACTATCCATTTTCACTTTTACATTTTCCACTTTCAAAACCCATTAAATCAATGAGCCATAATAAGGTGACTCTAACAAAAAGAAATAAGAGGTTCTTGAAAGAAACACAACAATATTGAGCCACACCCAGAAATAAAAGTGCATCCTGAAGACCCGAAGAGTAGTTTGCTAATTTTAACCGACGATAAAACGGAGGAGGATCTCAAGTGAAAGCGTATTTTATAGAGACACTCGAAAATCTCTACTGTCTATAGAGACAGTAAAGATTTTCACGACGATCAAAGTGTAACACTTTATATCCTTCTCGTACGACCCGTTTACCATAAAAATCAGCAGATACAACACAGAAGCTGATTTTCACCCCAACGCAAGCCAGAGTGCGCGTGCGTGAGTCCGTCTGTTAGTACCATTGAATGCGATGATTGTGGTATGTTTCTTTTTAATCTATTTTAATTGTAAGTGCAGAGTAACGTGACCGTTGGAAGTCAGTCGAACTGTCGGAGAAAACTTAAATTTACTACTTATCGCCATTAAGACCCGATGAATAAAATTGTATGCCGTTTTTTATAAAGCTGATGTGTTCGAGATGTTTTTAGCTACAATATAATAATTGAAGGTTTATTTCGGTGGTTACTACATTTATAAGATAAATTAATAGTTTAAAAACACTAGAAAAACACGCTTTAATAAATGCACGTAAAAACAAAAAATAAATTATGGATCGTTCAGGTTGTCTTTATTTGTGAACTATGTGCTTTTAATTATAATATTAAAATTTGATTGTAAAAGCGTGGGGCGCTGAAACAGGAAAGATTTTCTTGTTTAACTTGTTGAAAAATGAAGTAAACAGATGTTACGGGAAGCAGGTTACACAGATTGGCACTCTAACTGGAGTTGCACGACTAGTAGGTGGCTCTACATTAAACAGTCTGTTCAAAGTACCAGTTTGTCAAACTCAGACAAAACATGCGCCAGCAGCGGTGAGAGACGACATTTACCGACATTTTTAACGCCTCTTCAAGAGTGGCAAAATGTAGAGTTCTTGTTCGTGGACGATATATTTTTGGTTCCCTTTGGTAACCTTTTGGCGGCAGAAATGTCGTGCTCTTGTGCGACCTCTGTGCGATTCTTTGTCTGTTTGTCTGACCAACTTAAACACTGATGATTGTTTAAGTGGCGTGGTTCATATAACCAATTCCTAACTTGTTAGTGTTTTTGGAAGTTCTGAATATGTAAGTGTATGAATTTGAAGGTGTGTGAATTTTTTGCTTGTGTGTATGACTGAATGAATATTTTTAATGTGCTTATGTTTGTGGTTCTGAGGCAGTTCTTGAAGATTTGAACTGAGGAGTGTTTGAACTTTTGGAGTTTGTGTATGACTGAATGATTTTGTGTTTGTGCTTCTGAGGTGGTTCTTGAAGATCTGAGCTGTAAGTGTATGAATTTTGAAATCTGATTGTGTGTGATTCTGATGATTGGTTTTGTGTTTGTGGTTCTCTAGCGGTTCTTGAGAATCTGAGTAGTTCTTAATGTATGAATTATCTGATTTTGTGTAGAACTGAATGATTTTGTGTTTGTTCTTATGTTTGTGGTTCTTAGGCGGTTCTTGAAGGTCAGAACAATTGCTGATATGCCCAGGTGATGTTCTCCAGTAGCTGCTATCATCATCCCTGAGAAAGCCTGGACCAGAGAACCACAAATGTGGAGGTTTGTGTGATGATGGTGTGACACCCCTAGATACGATATCTGGGAGCCTCTGTTTAGTATGTTGCCACGTTTGTTTGTGTGTATGTGTTTTTGGGTCTGATTTGAATTGTTTTTCTTTGTTAAGAAAACAATTATTTTTTTGTTTGTCTGACCGGAAACACTCTGGTGATTGTTTAAGCAGTGTGGTTAGTGTAACCATTTCCTCACATGATTGTTGAGGAGTCTGTGAGATGTCTGAAGGAGTAGAAATGTTTTCTATCTCCCTGAGTCTGTGTGTGTTCTGATTGTTTTGAGTCTGATTGGTCAGCGTGTCTGAGATGCAGCCTGATATCAACCAGCCTAATTTTGTTTCATTTAGAACGGGTTGCTGTTTCCCTAATAACAATCTTCCAGTATCCATGACTTGCCAGAATATGTCTGCGCCCAACAACAAGTCAATAGGGGCTGGAATGTTAATGTCTGGATCTGCCAGTTGTATGCAAGTAGGTAAATGTATGTTGTGTTTGTATATGAATGTCTGTGGTACTTACTGTGTTTGAAATTTGATTAATTACAAGACACAATGTGTTTGTGCTGTATTTGTTGTGTGCTGATTGTATGTGAATTTTAGTGTATTTTGATATGTTTGTGGACTGATTGTTTATACTAGTGACTGTGGTGTCCATTGTATTTAAGGGTAGATAGATAGATAGATAGATGTATTCTTTATTGCACACCAAAGTAAAGTACATTTTATATAGTGACTTAAAGCTAAGTTGCATGTACAAACGGCGGCCATATCGCCAGGGGCGATCTCTGCCAGGCAACCTTGGGACATGGACAGGAATGATTAAAGCATTATTGTGGGCATGGTGTAGCTTTAAAGTGAAATAATTATCAATAAAATTATCCTAAATAAGATACACATATATACATAAATAAATATACCTTTTACTTACATACATAAAATACATACATAATTTATACAAATACAATTAAATATATATCAATATACTAAATAATATAGATACAGTTTATATTAGTGATGAACTCAGACGATAATTAAGTTGATATATTTGTCAATCCTTGAAATAGTGCTTCTTTACCAAGTCTTTGAAAATATTTATTGTGCTTGCTCTTGGAATCTCCACTGGTAAAGCATTCCACAGTCGCACAGCCTGAACAGTAAAAGATTTGTCGAAGTAATTTGTGGAATGCTTCGGCATCTCCAGCGTTAGATCCTCAGACGACCTCAAGGACTTTACATGTGTGTCATCGAGGAACTTAAAGCGTTCTTTGAGATAAGAAGGAGAATTGGGATTAAAAAGTACATTATATAACAATGTAAGAATGTGAGTATTCCTGCGAAGACGAATTGGCAGCCACTTGAGTTTGTTGCGAAAATCTGAAACGTGATCATATTTGCGCAATCCAAATATAAATCGTATGCAAAAGTTTTGGAGACGCTCAAGTTTATCTAGCTGCTCTTCAGTGGGGTCAAGATAGCTGACGTCCGCGTAGTCAATTATAGGCAGAAGCAGAGCTTGAGCAAGCGCAATCTTAGTGGCAGTTGGAAGGAAGTTGCGTAATCTACGCAATGATCCTGCTGATGCAAATAGTTTGCGACTCGTTTCTAGGATGACATAGTATCATCAAAGTAAATAACTAGATTCCTTACGGTTTTGCTGAACGGAAGATCCTTTCCGTTAAAACTAATGCGTGGCAGTTCGGACCAACAAATTTTCGAGACGAGTTTGGGGCTGCCGACAACAATCAATTGTGTTTTGTCAGGATTTACCTTAAGTCCATATTTCGTGGTCCACTCACAGATACGCGACAGGTCCGAGCTAATGGTAGTACAGGCTTCTGCTAGCTTATTTAACGGAGCCTGCGTGTAAATTTGCAAATCATCTGCGTAAAGGTGGTAGGATGAAAGTAATTGGTTTGAGATAGAATTAATAAATATTGCGAAGAGTAAAGGAGATAGCACGCCACCCTGTGGCACACCGGCATTTGTGTTAGACCAAGTGGAATAAGTGTCTTTGATGCGTATACGTTGCCAGCGACCAAACAGGTAACTGTGAAACCAGTCAATTGCCGTTGGAGATACGTTAAGAGAGCGTAATTTGCCAAGTATAATGTGAAAATCTACGGTATTAAACGCATTACTAAAATCAAGTAGGGTCAAAACCGTCAGATTGCCACTATCCATACCCAGCCTAATGTCATCTGTTACACGAACCAATGCAGTGACAGTACTGTGCCCGGGGTGGAAACCAGATTGATAGGGATTTAGGAGCGCATGTTTATGTAGGAAGGAGCTAAGTTGAGAGTGAACAAGACGTTCAAGGACTTTTGATAGGAAAGGTAGTATGGAAATGGGTCGATAATCGGAGAAGGAGCTGGGTTTGGACTTCTTAGGTAAAGGAATTATTAGTGCATCTTTCCAACTTGATGGAAAGACACCACGGACTATGGAATGGTTAAGGATGTGACATAGGACTGAAAGAATTTCATCTAGGATGGGAAGGATCATTTTGCGGCTGACACAATCGTTGCCGACTGCATTGGACGTCACTGCCAGTATGCTCTTCTTAGCGTCACAAGCGGAAAATTGATTGAAGATAAAGGGAGAATAATTTGGGGTTGGCAAAGATGAAAGATATTCTAAAGTGGTTCTTTTTGCAATTCCATCAAATTTGGACGAAGTAGTGAAATGAGTATTAAGAGAATCGAGGTTAATATTGTTTGGAATTGTTTGTTGCCGTGCCTTACCAACTCCCAAGGATTTAAGAAATTGCCAGACCTTTGCTGGATTACCGTCTTCAACTGATGTTTGAATATGTTGGCGTTGCGCTTTCCTACACACCTTGTAACAGCAATTATTGATAGCCACGTATTTTTGTTTATTGAAAGCGCTAGGTTTATGCTTAAATTTTGCTTTAGCGGCGGATTTCTTTGCCATAATGTTTTTTATATCTGCTGTTAGCCATGGTGCTGGTAAGTGTTTTATTTTAACGGCGCGAATAGGCGCGTGCACGTCATATAAATTAATCAGATTTGATACTAGTATCTGAACTTTGGATTCAATACACTCTGAAGTATATAAAGACTCCCAGTCTATATTGACAGCATCCTCACGAAGTCTGTCATGATCCATGCCACTAAAATTGCGCTGCAAGACAACCTTAGGCTTTGTTTTGGGTGGGCGTATTTTATACGAGACAAAGACTAGGTCGTGATAAGAGAACGCATCTGCCGTACATTGACCATGCTTGTAAACGAAACTAGGAGGAGACACCAAAATAAGGTCAAGAAGAGAAGGAGTGCAGTTGGGAAAGTGGTGAGTTGCATTCAGTGTTAAAATTGATAAATTACAAGACTCCGTAGCTTGTCGAAAAGACGCAGCCCTTGAATCTTGCTTGAGGAGGCATGTGTTGAAGTCACCCATTATAATAGTGTGACTATATAAAGGTGTGAGGTTTTCTAGGATCTGCTCAAATGAAGAAAAATAGTTCACACGGTTTGAAGGTGAGTAGTATACGCCTAATACAACTTTAATATGGTGAAGTTCAAGTTCCAAAAAGAGATGCTCGCCAGCATTCGACTGTGGAGGCTGTGGAGACATAGTGACTATGTGATAGGGAATTTGTTGACGCAAGTATATGGCAACACCGCCTCCACTGCCGAAAGTGCGGTCATTCCTAATTAGGTTGAACCCTGGAAGAGAGTAAGATGCTGAGGGGAGACATGGTTTTAGCCATGACTCCGAAACAAGGACGGCATGTATGTTTTGGCAGTCTAAGTTAGCCAGCATATCAGGAAAATGGGCCGGAATACTTTGCGCATTTATATGGACTACATTAAAGAGCTTGGGTACGTCTGAGAATTGTGACTGGAGAATGTCTCCCAGAGAAGGAACACTTTTAAAGCTGTCGTCTGAACTTGTTGCAGAAACAAAGGTGTCATCATCGTTGACTGAGTCTGTATCTGACATTTAATAAATATAATAATATAAATACTTATAATAATATATAGAAGTATATATATATTATATATATATATATATATATATATAATAATAACGAAATAAATTAATATTCTAAAACCAGATATATCAATAATACTCACTTAAAGCTTTGCATCTTGTTCACCCGCCAGTTGCGCGTTAGAGTAACAAAATAGATATTTTAAACTAACAAATATGTATACAAATGTGAAAAAAAGAGAAAAGGCACCTTCACTACAGTGAATTAGGTACATAGAAAAATTATATTATAATAATATGATATAAGTGAGTGTCTCAAAAACCAAGTATTCAATAATATGTAGTGCGAAACGAAACGTTAATAATATGAGTTATGACATTAGTGACAGCAGCGACATAGATGACAGCAGTGTTTTGTTTGTTGATATGCGGTATATAGAAAATAAAGTTTAAAGTTAATAATTAGAAAAGAGAAGGTGCATTTACATAAAATGAAAGTACATACGGATATGTGACAACAAATGAAAAACCTATTTCCTCGTAGCTGCAGCTCTCTTGGTTTTCGTGGCAGCCGTGGCAGGCTTAGTGACAAGTTTCTCCGCCTCTACGAGTTTAATCTTGCTCAATTCACTGACGGAAGTGATGCGATACCGCTTACCGTCAGGGCCCAGGATATGAACGTTGCCTTCCTTCGTCCAGCACTTTGAAACTCCGAACCTCGTCCGAGCCGCCATAAAAGCGTCGTGTCGCGATCGTGTCAGGAACTCCGACAAAGTGATGCCCGTCCCTTTGAGTTTGGTCTTTGCATACCAGACGCTATCCCGCACCGCAACAGTTTGGAATTTGACCAGTATGGGCCTGGCTTTGTCGTTTGAAGTTTGGCGTCCCATCCTGTGACAACGCCTGATGTCATCAGCTGTGAAGGTGTCATGCTTGAGATGCTGCTTAACTATATCTGTCACTAACCGAGTCGTCTCCTCATCTTTATGCTCCTCCACGCCATGAAGCAGCAACATCTTACGGCGGCTACGCATTTCAATATTGTCAACCTCACGACCAACTGCATCGAGCTGCTGCGAGAAGGACTTCAAGGTTTGCAGAACAAATGTCTTGAATGAAGCAAACTCGTCTGCTAGGCTTCGGGTTGTTTGTGGGGACTTCTTCTGCAGCTCCGCCTCAAAAAGTGCCATACGCTCCTCAAAATATGACTGCATGTCAAGGATACTTGAGACATTGCAACTGTCCATTATGTGTATTATGTTTATATTTGTCAGTTGTAAGAGATAACGCTATACCAGCAGGTATGTAATGAAAGCTTTAACTATTATACATTAAAATCACTTTTTAATTAAAATTAACTACTTTATTTAAATTTCCCTCTAGAGCAAATTTAAACAAAACCTGTTAATTCAACTACCCACATATCTAAACCTAGTTTTGAGCACAAGTGCCTAGTAATGTAACTTGTTGTGCTGCCATTGTCTAGGAGTGCTCGTACTGTGTGTGGTTTTCCTTGTGTGTCTTAAATTATGACTTGTGTTGCATTGTGTGTAACTGGTGAATGTGACTAATGGTGAATTTTGTGTGTCTGAGTGTAACAGTGTTTTATGTTTTTTTATTATAGTGCTTACATGTCCTACGGCAAGATTTGTTATCATGACCAAGGTGTAAACAATTGGAACAGAGTTTTTATTTCTGAACTTCTGTGATTCTTTGTTCAATGGACATCTGTCTAAACTTTTCACAAGAAAATATTAAATGATGCTGTTTACAAAATGGACATGTAGGTACTTTTGGTGTGTACTTTTTTGTGAATGACTTTGTGTTTTTCCCACTTGAGTATCTGATTTACTATTGTTTTAAGTGTTTAATTGTTGTAAAACTTCTAATACATCAGAGCAATTTCTTAAAAAAAATTATATCTGTGAGTGTATTTTTGTGTTTTGCCCAGTATCCATCCAGTATCTTAATGTGTTTGGGTCGAATTTACCAGCAGTCTTATTAATAAACTAGGATTAGCGTCAGAACAACTTTACTCCACGACTCAAGCCAAGATTAGGCAATTATGGTATTAATAAACTAGGAGTAAGGACGGAGTTAACTATTCATAATTTACACCGGGAATAAAAGTTACTCCGCGGAGACCCATGGTTAAACGCTGGAGTAAGCAAGGAGTAAGCATCTATTTGTCACAGGGTACGGTAGACTAGATCGAAACTTTACCTGAATACTAAAACATAAAAAATAAAGATTTCGAGTCGACAACATATATCCGCAAAATTCGGATTGTCGAGTATTTTGTTAATTTCTAATGCTTCTGACAGTATTAGAAATTATAATAATAAAAAAAGACAGAAAAGTCACTGTCACCGAATAACAGTCATGTTGAGTACCTACCTACTATGTAGTTTGTATACCTACCATGTGTAAATACTTCTAGCAGTTATATTTCTTATCGGTATAAACAGTTTGTTTAAACGACAATGATTATTAAAGTATCCGTCTATTATGAGAGAATTGTGTTACTTCGAATTTACGCGAGCGAAGCCGCGGGCAAAAAAAGCACGTAGATTTATATTGTATTGCCAACTTTCATTGAGATTTATATACATAAACCAAATATATTTTCACATTTGTTTGGTGTTCGATAGAGTACTTACTAGTATCTGATTTTGTAATTTTATTATTGTGGGTTTAAATTAATAGAGATTATTTCATTGAAGATTGTCAACCAACACAAACGCTTGCCAACCTATACAAACCTAGCCAAATACCCTATTCGCACGTTTGCGTTTGTGATAGTTTGCCGAGGTTTGGCAAGCGTGCGGACGCACCATTACATATGTGTTGGTTGTGTGTTATGTTCGCTTGGGATAGTTGTGATCCCTACTATAATATCGAGGGTTCACGGGCAAAATGTATTAAGCGACATCCTGGCCGATATTGAGTTATATACATATTCGGAATCGCCGGATTTTTCTGCGTCGTTTGCACTTTCGTGCTGTTCTGAGCACTTTTTTGGCGCTTAAAACAATAGTAAATTTAGGCGCAGTTCGGAGTAGCTTTGATTGAAGCGACAACATTTTTTTACAATTTAAGAAAAAATGGACTTCATACAAGCCAAATATTTTGTGTTTTTGACTTGAGCTATTTTCCCCGGCATAAGTTTGGTAAGATAAAGTGTTTGAATCGTCTTGCTTGCGCCTAAAATATATACATACCGTCGCTTAAAGCATTTTGCTTGCACCTGAAATTCATACTTGATGTCGCTTAAAACATTTAGCCTGCTGCTGAAATCCATACCTTATGTCGCTTAAACCATTTACCATGCGTCTGATATTAATACACACAGGCGCTTAAATCATTTTCATATTTAATAAAAATTATTTATACTCGGCGGTTAAATCCTTCTTCTTGAACTGAATTAATAAAGACTCGTCTCATCAGGCATATTGTATTCTAAGTGGTGGCAGTTAAAACATTTTTACTCTACTGGAATTAGGAAATCTATATTCGTTAAGATAGTCAAAATTTTGTGTAAATCGTTTATCCGTTGTCGGATAAGACATATCGACTGTGAACTGGCAACCAGTAATATCTCAATTTTGACAACCTTAGAGGAAAACATATTTGCTTCATTTAAACAACATATCGTATGCTAAAAAAAATACGTAGTTAATATTTTTTTTCGTTGCACACGTATTTTAAAACAAAAGTAACATTATAATATGCTTCCTTCCAATATAAAATCGAGATATGACAATATAAATCAAAACAAGAACAAACAACATTTTACTTGAAAAATTATGGGCGATCCCAACAAGATTGTCAGTCCACCTTGCAGGAGGCCTAGCTCTGCTACGACGTCTGGTGCGTAACCGCCACTCCAGAACCATTCTGTTCCAACGGCCATCGGTTCTCCTGGCTATGTACCCTGCAACTGCCACTCAAGCATGACTATTCGGAGAACCATGTCGGTGACTTTGGTTCGCCTGCGTAGGTATCTCCTTAATTCTGATTCGATCTCGCAAGGAAACGCCAAGCATAGCTCTCTCCATCGTCCTTTGAGTGACAACACTGGCAACACTGTTCAAAGGCTTTCGTCTAGAGACATTGCGGGATATCAGACGTAAAGACATCTATAGGAGCTGGTACGGCACGGACGTTATGCATGATTTTCGTCTTGTTCGACCCACTTGTTGGGAGAATCTACAGACGCCACCGAGCATTGTGCCGAGGTCTACCATGGTCTCAACCATGACTACGATATTGTCAGTGAGTCGAAGGTGAATTATGCAGTACTCGCCGTTGATGTTGATACCGAGTCCTTCCCAGTCCAGAAGCTTGAAGACTTCTTCAAGCGCACCGGTGAATAGCTTCGGAAATATAACATCTCCCTGCCTCACCCCTCGCTGTAGTCGAATAGGTTTCGAGCTCTGGTTCTGGAGGCGGACTGACATGGTGGCGTTTTCGTACAAACACTTCAGTACTTCGACGTATCGATAGTCGATCTGGCACCGATGGAGAGACTGCAGCACCACCGCCCAGGTTTCGATCGAATCGAAGGCTTTCTCATAGTCTACAAACGCCAAGCATAGAGGCTCGTTATACTCCTCGGGCTTCTATATGTGTTCAGTATGTAGTCTATAGTACTATTATCCTTTTCGGAAACTGGCTTGTTCAGAACGCTGGAAGTCGTGTAGCTTGCAAGCGAGATGATTCGTGATGAACCTTGAAAACAGCTTATAGACGTGGCTCAGAGAGATGGGTCTGCAATTCTTTAAAAGGGTATTGTCGAACTTTTTGAAGAACGGCACAACCACACTTCTGTGCCACGCCTGTGGCGTTTTACCTTCGTGTATGACGGAATTAAAAAGCTTACGAAGCATTTCCAAAGCGGGTATGCCACCAGCTTTCAAAAGCTCTGTCGTAATTCTGTCATCACCCGGTGCCTTGTTGTTTATGAGCTGTTTTAGGACCCATCTCGCATTGAGGTGATGAGAACCTGGTCGAGTTCAACGCCAAGAAAACACAGGTGTGCGCATTCTCAGCCAAGGTATCGCCATTCCTTCCCCATCCCTCTCTTCTGGACACTCCACTACCGATTCAAGACAGCCTCAATATCCTGGGTATGGACATACGCAGAAATCTCAACCAGAAGAACTACATCGAGGGTGTCATCAAATCCACATCTCGGGAACTCGGAGTCCTGATGTCCTGAACAAGGTGACAAGGTTTTTCGCGCCGGAACAGTTGTGTCTGTTATACAAGACCCAGGTTCGCTCCTGCGTGGAATACTGCTCTCACCTTTGGAATGGCTCCGCTCAGTACTTATTGGACGCCCTCGATAGATTGCAGCGGCGTGCTATCCGTATCATCAGGGATCCAGTGGCCACTAAAACTCTTGAGTCACTGCAATTACGCAGAGACGTGGCCTCAATGGCTGTCCTCTACCGCATCTATCACGGTGAGTGCTCCGAAGAGCTCTTTCAACTAATCCCACCCTCTCCTTTCCTATCCCGAACGACACGTGCTGGGTTGAGGTGCCACTCTTACACGGTAGAACAGATACCGTCATGCACCAAACGGTTCGGCGCCTCTTATCTGTGCCGTACCATTAAGATGTGGAACTCTTTACCAGTCTACGTGTTTCCCTCCACTTATGATCCCGGGTCCTTTAAGCGGGGCGTGAAAAAGCTTTACTCAAGGCCGTCAAGGTGAGGACCATCATGCCATAATGCCATGCTGGCTGCTGGCTGACTGACAGCATGGAGTCAATTTGTTCGGCAGAAAAAAAAAAAGTTATCTCGTGCATGCTGACGACCGGGATATCTTCGGTATGGTGTCGGGTCAATCTAGCTCTAGGGTCACGTGTGGTCGCGGGGTCGTGTATAACATTCCATAGAATCTTTCGATCTCCTCCAAGAATTGAAGAACACATTTGGTGTTTTATCGGCGGACATCGCAGGTCAGAGACTTAGATATCTGTCTATTGAGGCGCCGATATTTTGGCATGTCGCAGCCAATATCAAGACGGATAAATCATTTGTAATCACCGATAATTCCGTTATTATTTATGCTCTATCGAATCCAACCAAGCAATTGGCTAGTTAGTCATGAGGCGGGTAGGGAGTTAGAACACAGTCCTGCAATCCCTAAGCAACAAGCCTGTGTGACTCGTTGCGCTAGAACATCAAGCCATAAATGCTGATAACATAACTAAAGCGGTAATCCCCGAAGGGTGTATTACACACCAACTTTTCGCCAGTTATGTTTCGGTCGCAATTTAATAGTTTAGTAGTAGTTAAAATAATATAATTGTTTTTAGAAAAGCCTTTTTTGTTGTTATCACCAGCTTGTTAGCTGAATATTTTTCAAATAGCGAAAAATGTGAATCCTTGTGCCACTATTATAATAAAAACGATCACTTGTCTGATTTTAAACACGTATTTGTTTTATTTTAAAATTTCTTAAGATTTTTTATTTGTAGGAAATAAACAATAGTCCAAATTAATGTTGATCTAACCGCCAATCCTAATTATACATACAAATTAATTGTTATTTAAAACAATTTACTTTTAGAGAAAAGTGCTACATAAATCATTTTAATCTGCAACTACTTTATGATATTTCAATTGCTTAAACCGATTAGCCTGATTTTATTTTAGTATTCCAATGGTTGTTCATATATTTAGCCTTACACAAAATAATACCAGAGTGTCGCTTAAATCGTTTTTCCTATACCTGTATTGTGAAGTTTATGGCACTTATATCATTTAGCCTGTTTCTAAATAAAAGTAAACTGGGGTAATATTGTATCAAGCGACTTTTATTTCTATTAATAGTAGCTTAAAAGAAATGAAAACTATACTCAATTATGCAGCTTTTGTCATGGAACTCAACTTCGGTCACTTTTTCGTTAATAACCTTATACTTTTTTTATAACGATTTTTTTTCGTAAAATTGAAACTTTAAAACGCTCTCCTGTAAAGTTTAAAAAATGTCGCTTAATACATTTTGCCCGTGAACCCTCGATATTATAAATGCGAAAGTGTGTATGTATGTACCTACGTATGTATGTAATGTTCCGTTTTCACGCTAAAACGGCTGAACCGATTTTGCTAAAATTTGATATAGAGATATACTGGACCATGGAGACGGACATAGGCTACCATAAGATGCAAAAATTAAACTGGGAGGGATTGTAGGGAGGCTAGAAGTTTTTTCTGCACAAATTTTTTGACGCACAATGGCCCAATTAAGTGGCTAAGTGCGGAAAACACCTGTCCAACTAACTAACTAAGTACTACGCTTAAACGGCTGAAACAATTTTCTCTACTAATATTATAAACGCGAAAGTGTTTATAGATATATTATATTGGACATGTATTGGAACATGGCTTTGACATTTGACTGTATGCAAGGCGATGTTATTATGTAGATATAATACTAGGTATATAGTGTCATGAATACCTACTGACCGAGCTACTTTGTATACTATAGAGTTTCTGAAGTCTTTAAAATAATCAGGAGTGTCTTTCCACAACTTGAGACTGAAAGTAGATTTGTGTTACGCCAAATTTAACACGCGCGAAGCCGCGGGCAAAAGCTAGTTATCAAATAAAAGTGTTTAGTAAAAAGTTTTTATTCGGCCAGGTCATTTTGTTCATTCTTTTTACTTTTAATGTCAGTGGGTTGCCACAACGTATACCTTAATCTCAATGAAAGAATAGTATTGTTACTCCGAAGTTACTTCGTATTTATTAATACCGTTATTAACACGTAGCTATTCCATATCTAATCTAGAATTAACTATTACCGGTGTTACTTTGGAGTAAGAGAAGAATAAGCATTTTTTATTAATAAGACCGAAATGTATAATTAATGTATCCCAGTAATCTTAAGTCTTTTCACCTAATGTTGCTAATGCTCCGAGGTTTTTCTGAACTGTGTCAAGTAATTGTCTCAATAACACAGAGGATTCTGTATGAACGTTAGGTATTATGTTGAATAATGCATGAATGTGATTTCCTATCAACTGTCGTTTGTTGTCATATCTTTCACACAACAATCTCCACGCCACCTTAAAGTTCTCACCTGTCATTTCTAATTATAACTAATAATGCTCTGCCCGATAGTGAGGAACGCAAGTAATGAAACTTTTGAATGTTATCTAATGTTTCGTGAGTGGTAATGAGTGATTGAAATGTGTCTCTGAATTCAAGCCAATCATGATGATCACCCGAGAAGTGTGGCAAGTCAAGTGTGGGTAGTTTAATAAAAGATTTGGTCCCACATTTTTGCGCTGTCGTTCAACTGAAGCAGCTGGGAAGCTTGTGCCGCTAGCAGATGGTATTCCTTTTTAAACTACTCACTCTCTGAGTCTGGTTTATCAGTGAATTCTGAAATGTCAGCGTTCAATTCAATTAGTGTCTGAATTTCCTAGAATGGTATATGTATGGACTTAATGTCTGACAGTCCGTTTTTTAATTCAATGACTTGGATATCTGATAGTGATTGATTGGGCAAAATTAAGTTTATGTATTTTTTAAATAATGCTAATTGTCTTTTGACAATGCCACGTTGTTTATAATAAGTCACCAATTCCTTAGTGGCCATGTCTGTGAATGAATGACAACACAATGTTGCACAAGAAATGAAAATGTGATTAGGCAAATGTCGTCACAAATTTTAGCAAAAGAATTGTGCAATACTTAAATTATAGCATGTAGTGCAGCTGTATATGTAATTTTTATGTAAATTAATATGTAAGCAATGTTGTCCGTGTGGTGACTGATTAAGAATACGGATTGTCACTACCCCATATCATACCACGGGTGTCGTAAGAGCCGACAGAGTGAGCAGATTATGCAGAGAACAGCACCGTTAGAGAAGGAAAACTTGATACGAACCCTATACCAACCCGTTTGGTCAGCGTGGTATAGTAGGCCAATTCCTCCTTTCAAAGGAGAGGCCTAGTCCAGCAGTGGACTGTTAAAGGCTGGATGATGATGATGATGATGTAGTGCAGCAAGCGGCAGAAACAGGGCTGTGCAAAGCGTGGGTGCACAGCTAACACGCGGGTGGCGAAGGCCTAGGGCGTAAGCACATGCGACCACGTGGTAGCTCCCTTCTGAGGCAGGCGACTGGCAAAATAAGCACGTCTCGGCTGCACGGCAAGCAATTATGATGCTGTAAATGATAACATGTCGTTAGTATTGTGAAAAAATCATGAAAGGTTTTAAGAGTATGTTTGTGTTGTTGTGATTGTTTCGCGCGTTAGCTGGCTGTTGGTGGACGTGTTTTTGTTCTATGTACTTAGTCGAAGTTAATTATTTGTCTGATTTGTTGTTTGGAGTCGTGATATTTTTTCGGTCCCTCTCGTACTATCTTGTGGAAAGTGCCATATACTGGGTGCGCCATATTGGAAGTTGTAGTGCGGTGTCCCTCTCGCACAGTGTGGAGAAACAATTTTTTTATAATCTTGGAAAAAGTCGCGCCGATCGTGGGGCGCGAACCGGCGGCGCCTGCGCGATTCATCGGTGAGCGGAGGCAGCGAGTTAAACCACTGGGCTAACCGTGCATGTCGGCGCTGCGGCGAAATACTGTATTGCTATCTACACTGCCACTTGCCGTGTCAAGATAATATAGTCAAAGATTTGTTTATCTTTTTTTTATACGTAATGATGTCGCAGTCTACGGAAAATAAAAGCAAGTCCAATCCAGACTTGCACTTGAGTAATGAACCTACTACCAAAGCTACTCAAAGAAAACGGAAGCAACCGGAATGCGAACTAACACAGGCTATGAAAACATTGTCTGAGGAGTTGAAACAGGCTATTTCGGATCTCCGTTCTGACATAAACAACCAGTTTTCGACGGTAAATACATGCATCACAAACCTCAGGGAGGAATTAACTACTTTATCATCTACTTCCTTACTCATTCAAAATGATATTAAGGAATTACGTGTAGAATACGGTAATATAAAAAGGGAATTATCGGACTTAAATATAAAACATTCCGAACTTGAAAGGGAAGTGAACTGTTTGAAATCTACAGTTAACTTTAATTCTGAAAACAACGTTGAATGTACAAAACATCTGAAAGAGTTGGAGTTGAAGATGAGCAGTTCTGCTACCTCAACAATTGCATTACTGGAAAGAAAAATAGATACCCTAGAACAGCAAGCAAGACAGTGCAATATTGAAATAGCGAATTTGCCGGAAAAACGCGGAGAAAACTTGATTACTATATTGGAGTCAATTGGTTCGGCAATTAACATATCTATAGCACAGAAAGACATCATCTCTATTCATCGTGTTCCGCACGCACATACACAGAACAGCCTTCCGAAGAATGTAATAGTGAAGTTTTGTTCCCGAATATTGCGTGATAATGTTTTAACTGCATACCGGCTGTCTAAAGGACTCACATCTGACCGGATTGGACTCTCGGGAACTTCAAATCGTTTATATATTAATGAACATTTGACATTGCGTAATAAGGAGTTATTTCGGAAGAGTCGTCAAGCTGCCAATGCTAAGAAATTCAAGTTCGTGTGGGTCAGAAACGCGACTGTCCTGGTCAAGGAATCTGAGGAATCCCCTACATACGCTATTCACTCGGAGGACGACATATCCACCAAGATTAAGTCAAGTGTTCGGCCCTCTATTGCACATGAAGATAGTAAATGATGTTTGGTTTAATATACCGTTACTTTTCGGATTCAAGGTCTATGTAATATTAGGCTATATATCACCGGGCATGGTGAGCTTTATTCTTAATATTTTGAGCTTTGAGCTAGAAAAAAAACTATATACTGTCATCATCTTACATACTGGTACAGGCTTATCAGCTCTTTATTTCTTCTTGAGCATGTTAATAGATTTTAAAAACCTATTCTTGTATATGAATGATTATAAACGTAAATACGTGGCTTTTATTATATGTGAGGTTGCAACATACTCAGTTATAATACATAGATTTACTTCTGATTTTATTTGCTTTAACAATGGCTAATAATTTGAGTATATACTATCAGAATTGCCGGGGGATCAGGACCAAATTGAATACATTATATATTAACATCCTGTCCCATACATATGACATTGTTATCTTGACCGAAACATGGTTGACGCCGAATATATCTGATAATGAATTTATTGACCAACGTTACGCAGTATTCAGAAACGACCGTAATCGGTCTTGCACTAATAAAAAGGATGGTGGAGGCGTTCTAATAGCAGTTTCTAAGGACATCAAACCAACAAGTGTAACACTATTACCTCCTTTAATTTTACCAGAACATGTAATAATTAGAATTCCATCTCATGATAATAAGTACTTACTTGTCTGTGCTACCTACATACCACCCAATACAACTGAAGATATTTATACAAAATTTATCAATTCTTTAACTGTTTTGTCTGATGACCCTTCCATAGATAATATTATTTTAGCAGGTGATTTCAACTTTCCGGAGCTAAATTGGACCGCATCATCTTCTCACATGATCTGTGCCTCAAATAGTTCTTATTCTAACAGTAGCCGTAAATTACTAAACTTTTGCTCTCAACTAAACATGAACCAATTTAACAGTTTTTATAATAGCAATGGTCGTATACTTGATCTGTTTTTTAGTAACACACATGTAGATGTTTTTAGACCTAATACTTCACTCTTACCTATTGATATACACCATCCAGCCTTATATGTTCAAATCTTATTTATCAAACCACCACTACTACCGAAACGTAAAAAACTTAATCCATTAAATTATTACAAATCCAATTATACAGATATAAATACTGACATTGAATCAATAGACTGGCACGTTTTACTAGATACACTGTCCCCCGATGAAGCAGTTTCAAGCTTTTACGAAAAAATATATGAGATAATTAAACATCATACTCCTTTGCACAAGCCTAAAAAAGGTAACTTTCCTAACTGGTTTTCTAAATATTTATTGAATTTATATACTAAGAAAAGTCGAGCATGGATAAAGTGGAAAAGATATGGAAATGTTAATGACTACGAAATTTTCTCCAGTTACAGGGCGAGATTTAAAAAAGAGGTTGATTTATGTTATAAGAAATATATGATTATGATAGAAGATAACGTAGCTACTAATATCAAGGCATTTTGGTCGTACGTCTCCAGTCGCAAGGCTACCAATTCCGTTCCCTCTACAGTATACTATCAACAACAATATTCCAATGACCCTATTTCAACTTGCAATTTATTTTCCAAATTTTTTCACTCAGTTTATGAGCCCTCTTCATTCGATCCAACTACATGGACGCCTCCACTTTCTACTGTAGACACAGATATTAATCTATGTAATCTGCATTTTTCGCTGCATAAGATACGTGAAGAGTTGAAGTCATTGGATGCGTCCAAGGGGCCTGGGCCAGACGGTATTCCCTCAGTCTTTTTGAAAAATACCTGTGATACAATCTGCCTTCCTCTGTTCATTTTATTTAATAAATGTATCTCTAAGGGTGTATTCCCTGAGGTTTGGAAACGTGCGAACATTGTCCCGATCCACAAAAGCGGATCGAAAAGTGATGTGTCAACATACCGTCCAATTTCTTTACTGTCAACCCTCGCTAAACTTTTTGAGAAATTAGTACACAATGAGATCTACCCCGTCCTGCGCCGTGTGATACTCAGTGAACAACACGGGTTTGTAAAAGATAGATCCTGTGTTAGTAACCTGCTTATTTTTACATCTCAGCTATTCGAAGGTATGGACAATAAACAACAAATTGATGTCGTATACACGGACTTCCAAAAGGCATTCGATAAGGTTGACCACGAGCTCTTACTTCATAAAATAGCTTACAATGGCATAAGGGGAGATCTCATGCGGTGGTTTATATCCTATGTTACTAATAGGACACAAAAGGTGGTGATTAACGGCTACGAATCCAGTTCCATTAAGGTTACTTCAGGAGTCCCTCAAGGATCAATTTTAGGCCCACTACTATTCATTCTATTCATTAACGACATAAAAAACTGTTTCCATAATTCAAAATTTCTGCTATACGCGGACGACTTAAAAATTTATAAAAATATTGCCAGTATTTCTGACTGTATTGATTTCCAAAGTGACCTTGATCGCTTTTTTAATTATTGCACTATTAATAAACTTCACCTTAATCTTTCCAAATGCCATAGCATCACTTTTACTAAAAAGAAAAATGTTATCAAATTTACATACTGCTTTGGTAATAGCTCTCTTGATAATGTTTCGTGTCTTCGTGATCTCGGTGTTACGTTGGACTCAAAACTACACCTTGATGCTCACGTGGATAATATTGTTAATAAAGCGTACCAAATGTTTGGTTTCGTAATGAGAGCAACTAGGGAATTCCGCCGACCCTCTACTTACTTATATTTATACAAATCCATAGTCCGGCCTCAATTGGAATACGCCGTTGCCATTTGGAACCCATTCTATAATAAATATAAAGAAATCATAGAAAGGGTGCAACGAAAATATCTACGTGCCATGCACTATAGATGCTTTCGCAAAAAACTGTCCTACGAATCTTTAATGCAAAAATATAACCTCATTACCCTACAATCTAGACGCACTGTTCTCGAGATGATGACTCTCTTTAGGATATGTCGTAACCAGCTTAACTGCGTCGAACTTGTGAACAATTTGTGTTATCTGGTCCCTCGCACTGTACATGGTCGTGAAACACGTTTATTTGCAACCAATTTCTGTCGTACCAACTCTGGTGAGCGCTCACCACTACACCGACTGGTTGACACATATAATAAACAGTTCTGTTCAATTGACATCATGTTTCTTGCCAAGAATGTATTTAAAAAAGAAATTACATCTAGTTTAAGATAGACCTTGAACCTTCATCTTACTAATTTATATATAGATATAAGCTCTAATTTTTAATATTTAAAAGATAAGTTTATCAACAGCTAGCTATTTTTATTGTAATCTGTGAATAACGCCGTGAGTAGTATATTTGTTACTTTTATTCTGTACTGCAATGTGTCTAATATTTAATATACTGCTGTTTGTTATTCCTAATAAATAAAATAAAATAAAATAAAAGAGGTTCACAGGTGATGTTTGAAATTAATTGTCCTTATTTTTTTAATATTTGTGATTAATTGTCATTGAAATGGATATGTACCAGGGTTGATATGATTTAAATCACTTAATTTAAATCAGTGTTAATCACTGTGATTTAAATCGCGATTAAAATCAAGTGAATATTTTATAAAATTCAATGATTTAAATCAATACCTTTTTACTGCGTCCACTTACCCCCACCCCCCCTGATTAGTAGGTAACAATACATAATATGAAAAAATGTATAACTGAAGAAGAATTGGATACAATCAAGTGACTGCTACGTATAGTTGCTTCTTCCGCCGGGGTAGAAATCATATTTTCGGTAATCAATTTAGTGCACAGCAAAATAAAAAATAGATTAGGCACCAAGAAGGCAGCCAAATTAGTCTTCCTTTTGAAAAAACTAAACTCCTAATGAACTATTTTTTATTAAAATGACTGTTTTTTAAAAAGATATTAGATTTTATGTGATGTAATTAAAATATATATATATATATATATATATATATAAAAATTATATTATGTTTTTAGTTAATTAATAACTGACTTCCACATCAAAAAAAGAACTGAATGTAGAAAAAAAACGATTTCGATCAAATTAATCCGATTTATTTGATTTTTAAATAAAAATCATGATTTTTATCAACCCTGATATGTACTTAGTTTAACAACATAAGTACCGTGAAGAAATGGGTCTGTGAGGTCTGATTCCAATTGCTGATGCAATTTTGAAAAGTCTGATGTGAAATTAGGGAAAAATTAATTGGTCTGATCAACGTTCCGGGCGATGATGGACCATGTCGAAGCCAGTTCCAAATTAAAGATAGTATGCAGTGGACTGTAGTTGTAATTCGTAGTAATATTATTTCGTTACAAAAGTGAAAATGCCCGACAATATTCAGCACAAGCGATAGATTTGAACGTGTGTGTTTCGTTGGGCTTCTGATGGCTGACAGACGAAGACGGCGCGCGGTGGTGCGCAGGCGCGTAGTGCTGTGACACGATTGTAGTTATGTGAAGATTGTTGCTATTAGTAACGTGTCTACGACAATGTGTCGTAGACATTGTTTTTATGTGCATTTATAAAAGCGTGTTTTTCTAATGTTTTTTAAATTATTAATTTCTTTTATACTTTTTGGTCTTTGTCGTGTAGAATAAAACTCCCAAAGGGCCTCTACGCGTTGGACCTATGTCTCCGTGTACGCCTGCCAAAGGGTCGTGTACTTTTTTAACACAATATGTTAGAAAAGTATGCGTGATAGAGAAAAAAAAATACTAATAAATCATCTTACACCAAAATAATTTTAAGATTATAAACATAAATGTAGAAATTTAAAGAAGAGTGACAAATGGCGGCCTTATCGCTATTTAGCAATGTCTTACAGGCAACCTTAGGATGGACAAGAAAAGCACGGAGCCAGAAAGAAATTAGATAGTTACTCGTAGTTACATACATTTCGACCTAATAAAAGCGTGTCAGTAAATGTTATTCTATGGAAAAACGAACCTACTAAAGATACTCAAACACTATTTAGGTAATAAATATACTATTTAGTTATCCCAACAATAGAAACCTATTAGCTCAATGTAAACATCATTTTATTTTCGAATTCAATCGAGCCTTTTCAATGCGACACTCATACGGTAAATCCATATGTATTGTAATGAATAGGTTGCGTTCAAATATCGATTTCAAGTCTGTTTTCAATAAAGCTTTGAATAATGCGAGTAGAACTTTTTTAATGTTTTGTATGAAAGTAGATGTGAATCTATTTCGTTGTCGTGCAGACAGTTATTTTCAGGTTAGTATAAGCAGGTTTGTTGCGGTAAAGGTTACGTTTGATTATTCGAGTAAAATCGTTAGTTAAGTTATAATGTTTGCCGTAAGTAAATCTGTTACATTAAATTTATCTATAATTATGTATGACGGAAGAGACTGACAGACTGCTACATAGTGGGTCTCGGGTTCGAATCCACGTTACCTCACCAATGACCTTTCGGAGTTAAGTGCGTATTAAATTGTTAATTATCGCTTGCTAATCGGTGAAGGAAAACATCTTGAGGAAACCTGCATGTCTGATAGTTCTCCATAATGTTCTCGAAAGATATGTGAAGTCTGCCAACTCGCACTTGGCCAGCGTGGTGGACTATGGCCTTACCCTTATCATAGTGAGAAGAGGCCCATGCTCAGCAGTGGGACAGAACAAAGGGCTGATGATGCAATCCTGTAATGTAATACTACGTATTGCGTTATAATATCTCGCAGGCGCTTAACGTAGTGGGTGGGGCCAAGCAGCGCTTCGCTAGCAATTATTACCTTATATAGTCATAAACGGGCCACAGGCAGTCTGTGTATCATAGGTCTATGCCTATATAAGATTAATGCGCGATCTAAATCGGTCACTGTCCGTAGACGTCGCCTTGCTGATAGTTGTAGTGATAACTAAGTATTATTCTTCTACTTTTCTATTTACTGTCCCGCTGGGGGTAAGCATATTCTAGTTGTCTGTGTGCCTATATGTTCTGTCTATAGTATCTGTGTCTCCTAAGCATAACAGCCGATCTAGGGACCGCCTGGACCTGACCGGTTGTTGTGTATTCTCTGTGCTGTTTCCAGTTCTCCCTACGGGCTGTCTTCTCTCTACGGGCTGACATTCTCCCTACGGGCCACAATTCTCCCTACGGGTCTGCACCTGTCTCCTAGCTACGGGCTACAAGCTACGAGCTGCTGGCGCCGTGCCGCTACTAGCCGCCGCCCAAGCATCCGCTCCTGCCTACAAGCTTCCACAGACAGGCCACTGGTGCCTGACTGCACAGGCTTTGCAGCCTGAGCATTACCGCTCGGCCACAACGGCCTGCACCTGAGCCTCCGCTCGGCCTACACCTCGACCACCGAGCTGCCTGCCCAGCTCACCAGAGACCCTACGAGCAGCTACCCTGCGAGCCTCGGAGAGCAGCTACCCTGCGAGCGTCGGAGAGCAGCAAGAGTCTACATTACAGCCTTCAGGCCAGTGCTTACCTAGTTCGGTCATACTGTATGTAAGCGGTAGTGAGACATAATAAAAACCTGTTCAGTCTAGCAGTGTTTTCATCGAACCCCGACATCCTACCTGAGACCCCGTCTCAATCCCTTTTTGGTCAATATAGCGTAAAATGTAAACAACACATGACATCACATCAGTCTAACTTCATCATGCTCAAACGCCCACAAAAGCTGGCCACTCCTTTTCATGATAACAATAATATTTATAATAAAGAGATCTTTTTAACTATTCATTATTATTGCATTTCACTCTTTTTGAATATTTTTTTTCATTATTATAGTAGTAAATTGTAGGAATTGAAATCTATACTATTATATATATAGTAGAATCAAAGCTGCTTTCACGATGAAATTAACATTTCATATTTCTAAAAAGCTAATTTACACACAAGCAGCGGCGATTACTCGGTCACACAATAAATTTACCAATATTTTAATTAAAATTGTGGCCTGATAGTATTTTTCATCCTTGCTGAAACTGAGAAATATATCGGCAGGGAAAGGCCAAGAATTTGAATATGCCTGTAAATTAAGCAGAACGTAAAATTACAAGAGCCTCGTAAAAATTACAATCTGAAGTTTCGTAAGCCTGTACCGGCCTGGGGACTCCCAATGTGATGCTTCTCCTGCCATTTTACTGATGGCTATCACTCGATAACAATCTTGGAGCTTATCAAACCTTCAAGACAAGCACATCCTATAGTGACCAATCATAATAATATATTAGGTAACCTGCAGGGCACAGGTTTCGCTCGTCTCATATATATCTGGGTGTAAGGAACGGCGTACCTACTGAAAACCGATACCAGTGATTCAGTACATGATGCTAAGGCCCCAGGCGGCTGAATTTTCCGAAAAAAAAAAACAATTTTCCAAAAAACAGCAATGAAGATCTGAACACATAAACTCGCTCTATCAGATCTTATGGCTCTAAAGCGGCGGGCGGCAGCAGCAGCGATTATAATGTACTTGCCGCGCGTCACAAACGCGTCATGTACATGTTGAATTCTTAGAATTTTATCAAGAAAGAAGGTCGAGAATAGGTACTATTTCATTACTTATAATTAAGAAGAAATATCGGAAAATTTATGTATTTTTTTTCGGAAATTTGACCGCTTGGCCCTTAATAACATGCACTGAAGCACTGGTATCAGTTTTCGTTACGCCGTTCTTTACAACCAGTATTATAATAAGAAGAAATATATTCAAAATATTAAGGGGAAACATATCCACACAATCCGACTTGCTATAGTAGATAAATATAGTAGATAAATATTCGCCTCCGACATATGTAGGTATCTGCAGACTCCGGGTCTGCAGATACCTACATATGTCGGAGGCGACGGCCGCAGCTGCTATAGGTAACCACGCGCGCAGGCAACCTGCTGCACTATTTGACAGCGAACTCCGTACACTGAAAAACTGAAACAATTTGAAAGAATAATCTCAAATATTTTCTATGCAGTCTTTTTAATTTTCGACCCTAAACAGCAGGTCCATATCGTCGTCGTATGATAAATATAAAGGGTAGTTATTTAACACCCTTTATATTTAGCTCGGGCCAAAAATACTTCTTTGCGACACACTAAAAGATATTTTTATGTAATGTATGTGTTTGTTATGTAAGTCACCACCCAACAATGTTTTATTTTTTAGTTGAGTAGCGGTTAATGGGTTAGTCTTTGAATATTTTGAGTTAATCTCTTTTGATAGAGATTTATCTAGTTCTCCCAAAAAGCAGTGTCTCAAACACCGCATGAAACGCAAAAAAAAATAGAAAAAGTGCTAAAAGTAAAACTACAAAATTGTGATAACTGTAAGAATTGGTACATTATTTTATAATAACTACGTTGGTACTTATGGTACTAGGTACCTAACCTAGTACCATAAGTTGGTCTATTCGGTTGTGTTTCTCCTAAAATTCTCACCTGAATAAGAACACGTGTATTGCCCTGAGGGCGGGCATTCCTTTTAATGTCTTTTTTTATAAAAGACAACACCCGCACTAGCACTAAATTCTGTGTCGCGGGACTTTACAAACATAGAACTAACGGACACAATGAACACCCAGACTCAAAACAACAATTTATGAATCACACAAAGTGGTGTCTCGTGTGGGGATCGAATCCACTATACTCGGCGCAGTGTCAAGCGGTGTGGTGGTCTTTAAGGTATTAAGAAACATCTAGATTCTAGTCGGTATATAAAATAGCAGATTTTCTTAGAAGAAAGTATTGAATAAAGTAAATTACTTTCCAGGAATTTTAGTAGATTTCACACAGAGTCCTTATCTTTTCCTCCTATCGTCGGCGCCGTATTAAAACGGAACAGTTTTTCGGATGAGACGACATTCACATTCTAATGTATGTTAAACGCCTAACCTTACGTGCCAGACGTATGAATAAAACAAAGGAGCTGCGCCGTAATGGCCATGTGCATATGTAGGCAGATACCTACCCCCATAGTCTCAGGACGACAGTTCGACTAAATTCGCAAAACGAAGAATCTGTGGAGTGTCATAAAAATTGTAACAAGAAATTACATTGAGCAGTTTTGCGGAGAATATATAATGGCGGTTTAGTTCACCTTGTTCGGTTTCGAATGCTATAGACATGTTCAAAGCGTGATAGACTAGTCGCTGATCAGTGATTACATTTAAAGTGTATCTGCAGGTTTGACCGCAGCTAGGTAGGTAATCTACATCCTGTTCTTCTAGGTCCCGATCCCGGTACCCGATCTTCGCAGCTATCTGCATTACAACATGGACGGGGTTCTCCCCGCTCACCTCCGGAAAGTTGGCTATTTCGATGTCATTAGCCAGCAGCTGCTGGTCACGCTCGCGGAGGTCAGGCCTGAGCTGAGCGATCACTTCGTCAACGTCTCCAGTATAAGGGAGGTTGCTGCTGTTCAAGTTTACTGACCCTCTCCTCTAGGGTATCGACTTTTTGTTGATATTTTGTTATATTTACTTTAATGTCCGCTAGCTCATCTCTAAATGCTTGCAGATCTCTGTTTACAGAGCGTAAATGATCTTTGAAAATTTTAAGCTCTTCGTTAATATCTAGTGTCAGCTCCTGTGTAGACTCGAACGATGAGTTCGTTGACAAGTTGACGCTTAAGGGCGCTTGTATACGGTAAGAAAATACGCTGGGCCTACGTAAGAATTCGTGTCGTAACTAGAAAATAACTGTACACTGCTCCCAGCGGTGCACGAAAAAAATCTTGTCTGTGCCAGACACGACGCGGCAAACGTTGTTGCAGAGCGGTGGGGGGCGGAGTAGTAGGCTCAACCCTGAGCCTCATTTTTCTCTTGTATAATTGGATGAACCCAGTAAAGTCTCTTGTTTTTGTTTCCTTTTTCATTTTGTTATATATAATCATAATATGCAATTATCATTCTTTTTTGCTTTGTAGTTAACATTTTTAAAAATAATCGAAAATGATTATCAGACTTGTTATTACTTGCGCGCCCTACGACTGACGACTGCACGAAAAAATCGTGTCGTGTACACGTTCCGATTGGTCTTGTCTGCGGAAGACACGAAAAGTTTTCGTGTGTAGCACAGACAAAATTCTTGTCGTGTACACGAAGAATTTGTCTTGTCTGCCGCAGACACGGTAAATTTTCTTACAGTGTACAAACGCCGTAACGGGTCCTCAGGTCAGTCTTTTTCTTGGCTGTCTTAGACTTGATACAACCCGGGCATTGCCAGGATGGAGAAACGGTACCGGCAGGAGGCAGGGAAACACATCTTAGGTGAAAATATACGTCACAATGGCGACATCTCGCAGACTCGGTCGGCGACAGAAAACGACGACAACGCCCACAACTCCTTGACATGATCAATGAATACAGATTTATATATAGAAGCTCATTTCTTAAGGATTTCGTGTGCCAATTCCAAATGGCGAGTTGGCGACTGTCGTCACTGTAGTACGTAGTTGGCGCCTTTGGCGGCGCTGGCGTCGTTCTCCGTCTCTTTTGCTCTCGTAGTTAAAATACACAGGAGGAACGTTCGTCTCTTTTGCACTCATAGAGACAGCTGTCACAGCGCGACTGCCACGCCGCCAAGCGGCAATTTGGGTCACAGAAAGATTTTCTACAGAGCGCCCATAAGAAATGCGCCTCTATGTAAATATCTATGCTCTATGATATGATTGTGTAATGATTGATTATATTCTACGTAATGCGCAAGACAAGCCAAAGATGGCGCTACTGTTGCACTCTTAAATTGATGGTAACAACACCGGCAATGTATCCAATAGATCAAACACGGACACAGAGATGGCCCTGTACTTATGCCCGTGAAAAAGACTTTTGTTTATGGCTCTCGCGGCATTTACCAGCGCGCGGGTTTTGAAATATTCAGTCACTAACACCGCGCCAAGACCACATACACCAGCGATCACCAACACTGTCTGGAACCTCAGATCACTATTATATTTTATAGAGTAAGGGTAGTTTTTAAGTCCTTTTACATGTAAAGATTTTAATTTAAGTTCAAATAGAATTTAAAAAACGAAAGACACTGCAAACACCATCAGTCCTTAATTGTGTCACTGTCCACAACCTCACAACCGTAGATTCACGAAACAACAACTCGTTTATTTTTAAAACAACAATAAGACGGAGCGTAAAAGGTAAACGAAAACAGATTTGACGGACTGCCAAGGGTAAGGCCATAGTCCACCACGCTGGCCAAGTGCGGCTAGGCAGACTTCATATGTCTTTTGAGAACAATATGAAGAACTCTCAGACATGCAGGTTTCCGCACGATGTTTTCCTTCACCGATTAGTACGCGATAATTAACACTTTAATACGCACTTAACTCTGGAAAGTCATTGGTGCGTGGCATGGATTCGAACCCGAGACCCTCCGCGTAGCATAGTTTCTGAGGCCGGTTTCGTGTACAGCTGAGCCCAATAGGTGTTCACCCATCCTGATAATAGCCGCACCCTTGTTGTAACTGATGGTGGAGAACATGGCGCTGACTGAAGCGGGACTATCGACTTCAGGGTTCTGTTTGATAGGTTCCTGTTAAATATATTGTCAGAAACACATGAATTTCTCTGGAAGATAAGACCTATCGAAACGATAAGGAAAACAAAAGGTAAGGCATAACTCACTTAGCATAATGAGCACTACGCATAATATAATTATTAGTTACACATATTTTAGCTTAGGTAATGTTAATTGTCATAATTATTTTTAATATGCTTACTCCTGTTTCTCCTAAGTAGTTATATTACACTCACATTTCGCCATGTTATTTGTGCTGTGGTATAATAATAATAAAACATAATTTTATAAAGCATAACGATTTTTGCTCATATAGTTTCGGAATAAAATAAGAAGCCCTAATAAATGATAATAAAACTATAATTGAAATCCAAGGCTTCTAAAATTATGTGTCATCATCATCGTCCCAGCGTTGTTCATTAGTGTCGCTGTAGCCATAATTTAGAACATAACCGTAGATGGTGATAGAGTGGGTTCTGAGTATTCTATGATAGAAGGTGTATTGGCGTCTTTGAGAACGTCAGAACGTCATCGGCAATATGTGCTGTCGAGTAATACTTATATGCGGTCGGGGGCAGGCAGCGCTCCCTAGACTATGAGCTGCTCACTACGGCGCACCGTAGACTATGTGTCGCTCGCTACGGAAGGTTTGTCATTAAAATACATACAAATCAATATAGTCGCGGTGCGGTAGCACATCGCTTGCAGTTGCGTTTTGTGGTTGGCTACGCACTTGCTCAAGGTCCTCCTTTGGGGCACTTTTACCTATAGTTGCAGTACATTAGACAAATAATCAAGGCAAGTAGCATTGTACCGCATGATTGTTAGACAAATAAATATGCTATGCAAAACAAATAAGACCAAATTAGGCTAAAGCATGATGACCAAGGATCATAATGCTACAAAAAAATAATATTACATACATACATACATACATAGACTCACGCCTGTTTCCCGGAGGGGTAGGCAGAGATTACGGAACGCCATTTGCAACGATCCTGACATACCTCACTTGCTTCACTCACTCCCATCAAGTTTCTCATGCATGCTCTTCTGTTAAGGGTACTTCTGACTTGTCCTTTTTTCAGGATGTCTCCAATCTGGTCAGGGAACGTCCGCCTAGGTCTTCCCCTTTGTCCTGTTCCATTCACACTTGCCTTATATATCTTCTTTGTCAGTCTATCGTCATCTATCCTCTCCATGTGCCCAAACCATCTTAACATGCCTTTCTCAATGCTTGTCACTACATCTTCTTTTACCCCACACCACTCTCGTATCACACAATTCTTTACTCTGTCGGTCAAAGACACACCACACATACTTCTCAGTGCTCTCATTTCTACAGCATTTATTTTACTTTCAAATCTCTTCTGCCATATCCAACTTTCACTACCATACATAAGGGTAGGCACTAACACGCCTCTATGTACAGCCAAACGTGCCTTTTTGGACACTAATAAATAAAATAAAAAATAATATTATGCCTTAAAATTTTATGCCGAGAAAGGGATTGCCATGTGGAGTGCCATCATATCTTTCGATTGAAGTGATGATGATGATATATTTACTACCATATAAAAATTTTAAAACATTTATCATCAGACTGTCGACGACTGTCAAAAATCTTAATGACAACCAGGACTGATGACTTAACGTGTTCGCCGAAGATAATATGCTTTGCATAGCAGTTTGATTTTATATCGACTGGGGAATCGCTCCCATTTTTAGTCTGGCCAGCATGGTATGGTAGGTCAAATCCTCCAATTGTTTCGAGTGACAGTTGACACTGTGAAACAAATTAGGAGAGCCTTAAATCTAGCACCGGATGGATTCTAGTGACACTGTGAAGCATATTAGGACAGCCTTAAAACCTAGCCGTGTACTACGACTGTTTAATAACTTATAAGAGGTTTTTATTTCTTTATAGATATTATTGCCTTTGGTAAAGTTCATCAATTCAACTACTATGCCCATACAAATTGAAAAGCAAAATAAACAATGAATGTACATTCTGGGAATGTTTTAAAAACTTAAGTTCTATGTGACCTGATGATATAAACAATGACCGTGGATGTTGTTTATATTATTTCCTTTTGGTTGTCATAGTAGTTAATAGGCGTGCACGGACTGCACGGCTACATAGTCCAAATTGTATAAAATTACATACTTAGGGATTTTTATTATTATACCGTTAACTAGATTTTTGCTTGTATGTTTTTAAACTGGTAGTTTGTGTGAGCTGACTAGTGTCAACCATAACAATGCTGGCTTACCTTTATTAAATTTAATTTTAAGACCGAATTTTAATCTGGCGTTGCTAGCTTAGACGAAAAAGTAAAAAATATTCAAGTTTATATGTTGGAATAAATTTCTGTGTAAGCAAGAAAGATTTTTAAAAGTGCATTTGTGACACGAACAATTATTATCTATTATAATTCTGAAATAAAATACCTGAATACAAATAATCCAAAAATCATGTGCAAGCGTCGTATGTTAAGAGGAAACACTACGGGCGAGAGAATTGAAAAATAGGTATTTGTAAAATCTATTGCTGTCGCGCGGCCTCAAGCCTCCCTCCGCAGAGCGCGATAGAGACAACTGCAGCTTGGACCAAAAATACCTATTAAATGTACACAAAATCAACGTTTTGTATTCCCTTGATTCCTTCTCCAAAACTTCATCGATTTAACTAATTTTTTCATATTAAATTAAAGAAAGGCTTTGGCCGTGTTCCTATGTTTTCCTTTTTTTAAATAATCTAGCCAAATGTTTTTTGGATGTTTGAACACAGCGGAAAATCTGGCCAATTTTTGAGGTATTTGAAGGTTCATATCTTTTTTAATATTAAATTCATGAGAAAAAAGAAAACATAGGGACATGCCAATCGGGGCCATACATCTTTTGGAAAAAAGTTATTGCTCTACTGGCATTATCCAGGGAGAAAATAGGAGACTACTTTTGTATGGAAAAACGGCCGTTGTGTTTCCTCTTAAGAATCGAAACGAGTATGCATTTTTAGGGTTCATTACTAGTTATAATAACATTATACACGTATAACAATAATTACGAAGAAAAAAAACAAATTGTTCATCAAATAAAGGAGGAGCAAGATCGAAGAACTCATTATGCTATAGTGAAGGATAACGTGTAACCTCGTGAGGTAAGTTTATTCGTATTTTACTATTATAATTACAGCATTTTGAAAGAACTTGTCGGTCGATAAGCGGTATCGCTGGTATCGCTATTCGTTTAGTGCAAAAATAGTTAGGGAACTGACATATGCTTTCGATATGTTACGCAGTCAAAGAAGAATGAATTGCTTATTTTGCTATGGCAACCAAACGATAGCGATAATAGAAATGCGACTTGTCTAGACAAATGGCATTCGCTTCTTTTATATGTATGGAAAATTTTCAGTTTTTTTTTATCTTGAATGAGCCGTGCAAATAAGTTTCATGTTTGATATGTTTTAAAGAACATAAGCATTTGTTATACAGCTTCTATCTATGACAAAAATAAAAAGAATGTATATTAGTCGGTGATTTGCAAATAATTTTGTTTATGCAAGTGCAGAAGGGTCTCCCTTGTTTGACCGAAAGGAATTTGTCAAATTTTCACTTCCCAAAAAATTTTTCGCTTAATTTCATTTGCCAAATTATTACTTAGCAAAAAATCTATTCACAAAAAATTGTAACGCAAACCTAATGTCTGGGAAATTAACGTTTAAACTATAACTTGTTTACCAACTAGTTCTTTTAACATTTTTCATTTAGTCAAATATTTCAGTTGGAATAACAGTTTTTACGCAATATCAAAAATTATCCTTATCTAAATAGTTCAGTTCCGGGTAACCTACTAAAAGTAATTCTCTTTTTTATATTAATGCAAGTCGTTTCTGGAGGTCACAGTTCTAACCTTACCTAACCTTACCATTTTTTAATAATTAACCTACTCTAACTACTTCCATAAATAAACTAATATCACCAAACGTTTATTGTCTAAAGATTGTTTGCTGTGATAAATCATTTGATTAAATACCAAATGCCATAATGACATTATACTTGGTAATATTTTGCCAAGTAAAACTTTGACCAAATAAAAATATGCGTACTAAAATCATTCGAAATATTGCAATGGTATTAAAAAAGGTTGCTAAAATTTGTTTGGGTAATGAAATTTTGTCAAAATCTTTTCGGCAAAACCTGGCAGAATCCCGTGCAGAAAGCTGTATTTATGTGACAGGTCTATGTCACATAATTATTTGATAAAAATGGTTATATACCTCATAATATTTCAACGTTTCAGCATGGGTTACATCCGTTGTCACGAGATAACGCCGGTATAGGTATTTTACCTATATTTTAAAATAATTACGTGACATAGACCCATTACATAAATATTATAATGTGCACAAGTCTTTGTAGGACTAAATATGAGTTTATAGCCTGTAATTTGACCCAGCAGCTGGGTCTCGGTGCTGTAAATGATGAGTACATCATTGACAATCTCATCATTAGTACCCGTATTAAAGATGAGTGATTTCTTTTACTTGTATTGATGAGATGTCAGTGGTGAGCGGGACCGAGACCGCAAATAGCGCTGTTGTCGAGATACCGAAAACAACGCGGCCGAAACCGCGAAACAGTGTTACTACTTGATAAGGATGAATAAAATAAAGTATATAAAATTTAATGAATTAATAAACCTCCCTTAGTACAAAACTACAATTATTCATAACGTCTTTTTCATAACATTTGTTTTTCAGAACTGGACAACATCAGTTTTGGGTTCGTGGCTATTTAAATCAACCACGTATGTCGTGCCAAAGCTAAGAACGTATATAGTTTATATGAAAAAATAGGGTAAGTTCATTTCAGCGATTTTGGTATGAGATCATAACATATTGCTACATTATAGTGATATATATTATTATGGTAATTTGTAACAAAAGAACAATATCACGAACAATTTGTGTACGGTGAAACCATACCCTTATAATATTCAAACACCTAACACAGCATTTTTACCTTAGTCTACAGTTTTGTAATAATCACTCATTAGTTCTCAATATCAAGGTCATCGCGCGTGCTTTCTCACTCCTTTATATTATTCCATAATTTGGTCTATATAATATATTAGTTATTTTTTTAGAATAGTTATATTGTCTATGATAGTTAAATCGAGAATATCAGTTTAGTAACGTAAGTAAGTAGTTGAGTATGCCTAACCTCAGATTAATATTGTAAACTTGTATCTGAGCTAGGCATTGCTACATACATCACATTTGTGGCTGACATCAAAATGATGTTTAGGCAGATGATTATCACCCAGATGATCGTCGTTTCCAGCTGATCCTTTGGAGAGAGGATCCTCGAGATCCCATAGTCGTCTACGAGCTCAATACCAATACGTACGGGCTAAGGTAGAGCCCCTATTTGGTAATGCGTTCTTTTTGGGAGCTCGCAGACCGCGAAGGCTTACGTTTCCCACGAGCCTCTGCCATCCTGAAGGACGATATTTACGTGGATGACATTTGTTCGGGCGCCTCCACAGCGGACAAGGCGATCGTCTTGCGGGACGAATTGATAGGTACCTTGGCCTCCGCTGGTTATGAGCTGCGCAAATGGATTTTCAACTCACCAGCGCTTTTGGAAGGCTTACCAGAGGATCATCAGCAGGATCCACATTTGTTTGATAATGTTAACAAACCGCCATGATGGCTGCTCTCGGCGTTCAGTCCAGACCAGTCCAAGACATCTTTACGTATAACGTAGACTTGAAATTGCCTTGTTCTTGGACTAAACGTCTTGTGTTGTCTACTTTGATCCAAACGGTTGGATTTGTCCCGTCCTATTTTGGGCAAAATGCTTTTTGCAGAAGCTTTGGACAGCAGGATTGACCTGGAACGAACCTCTGCGCGGTACTTTTGTTGAGGAATGGACCTCTTTTTTATCCTCACTTCCTGCCGTCAATGAGATCTCCTTGCCTCGTCCCATCCTTCCTCCAGGGAAGTACAAGGCAACCCTTTACGGGTTTTGTGATGCTTCTGAACGTGGTCACGCGGCCGTGGTGTACTTGCGCACAGTCAATGCTTCAGGTCAGGTGAGGGTTTCCCTAATCATGGCGAAGAACAAGGTTGCAACCCTTCGGACATCTCTGACCATTCCGAAATTGGAGCTCTCGGGAGCAGCCCTACTCGTGCGATTGTTGAATCACATGTCTAACACTTTGGGTAAAACAATTTGTATTAATGAGACCTACGCCTGGACAGATAGCCAAATTGTTCTTTGTTGGTTGAAGGCTTCTGTTCACACTTTGGAAGTATTTGTCGCTAATCGCGTTTCCCAAATCCAAAAATCTGAAGTCGAAGTCCAAAAGTCGAAGTTTCATAGGCTATTTGCTGTGGTGGGGTCCAGAATGGTTGAGTCGACCAGAAATTGATTGGCCTCGACTGCCAGTTTTGAATAACTCTTGAGAAGGTAGATTCCGCCTTCGACACCGATTTATTGTTGAACCGCTACGGCTCCCTTGACAAGTTGTTAGGTGTTACTGCTTGGATAAAGCGTTTTGACTTTAATTTTAGGCACCCACAACGGAAACGACTGACACCGTTTCTCTCACTACAGGAACGACAGGAGTCTTTCACCTTTTGGATTCGTTCTGTACAAATGGCGCACTTTGAAATGCGCCATTTGTACAGAACGAAGGAGATTGATATCCTTAAGTCAGTCAAAATTGTCGGGAGCTGTATCTAAATTGAACCAGTTTTTGGACGATTGGAGGGCGTCTCAAGAACGCTAACCTCCCTTACGGGGCACGTCACCCCTTTTTGTTACCCAAGGACGGTCATTTGGTACGTTTATTGGTAACTGACCGTCCCCTTAAAAATTCGCATGCTGGTTGTAATTGCTCTGTTGGCCATTTTGCAACGCGAGTTTTGGATTTTGTCTGCCCGAAGAATTATTCGGAGTGTAGTCTTTTGCAGCATCCCTTGCTATAAGCTCAAGGCTTCTACCATGCAGCCCTTGATAGGAGACTTACCGGCAGATTACGTAACAGTGAGCAGGACGTTTGACGGTGTTGGTACGGACTTCGCTGGTCCCTTTTTGGTAAAAACTTCAACACTTCGAAACAACAAGACTGTTAAGGCCTACTTTTGTCTTCATTTGCCTCTCCACAAAGGCACTTTCCACTTAGAACTGGTCTCATCGCTTACAACCGAGGCGTTTGTAGCCACATTTGACAGATTTGTATCCCGCAGAGGGCTGCCTTCCTTGATCCGTTCTGATTGCGGCACTCACATCAAAGGCATTTATAATTATTTGAATGACATAGTTAATTTCCTTGAAACCAACAAGGCTGATATAGAAAATAGGCATGCCCGACGTGGGATAAATTGGTTGTTTTCACCACCAAATTGTCCACACTGGGGTGGTATATTTGAGGCCGCTGTAAAATCGGCCAAGACACACTTGCGCAGAACAATTGGTGAATCAGTTCTTACATTTGAGGAAATCGCTACTGTGTTTTGTTAGATTGAGGCCGTTTTGAACTCTAGGCCATTGTGCTCGATCTCCTCAGATCCGAATGATTTGGAGGCCCTTACGCCGGGCCTTTTTTTGATTTGGTCGCCTACTTGTCGCCTTGCTTTTGTACCCCTGTATTGATACGAGACCTAATCGTCTCTCGCGTTTTGAATTGGTATGCCAGATTACTCAGAGCTTTTGGAAACGCTGGAATTTGGAATATTTGCACATACTCCAGGAACGCGTTAAGTGGACCGACAAGACCGATCCACCCAAGATTGGAGACCTCGTTTTGATCAAGGAGGTTAACCTTCCGCCACTCAGATGGCGCAGGGGGCGCATTCTTCGTTTGGTAACTGGGGCTGATGGAGTTCCCCGATTTGCTGAGGTCTTGGTTGACGGTTCGGTTCTGAGGAGAGCGGTTGCAACGTGGTCGCGTCTACCAACCGATTAGCGGACCGGTAGGCCGGTCCGGGTCGGGTGGATGTTTGAAATAGTAATATTGTCTATGATAGTTAAGTCGAAAATATCAGTTTTGTAACATTTTATTTTGTCTATTATATTTTTTTTACTCTGGTCACACTGTAAGATGTCACAGCTCTCTTTGTTCTTGCTTTGAAAAATTACCACGTTTGTCGTCTCGTAAAATGTCGCCTTTTGAAAGCACATGGTTAAACCAGCTTCGCGAATTGAATTGTGTATGTAATTGCCGCTTTTGACCTCCGGCAAAGTTTGTGATAATTTTGTGACATATTAATCATTTGCAAAAATTGTGTAAATCCGCATCTCGTGCAGCGGGGCTTGAAGACGTCGCATATGAAACCGACACTAGGTAAAGATTCACTTGCTAATATTGGCCAATATAGTGTTGTGTATTCTTTAGCTTAGTTGCAGGACCGACACCAGAAGATCTCAGGTAATTTTACATTGTAATTTGTTTAAATCTAAACTCAGTCTCATATGTCAGAGATATGATTGCCATAAAATAAATGGATGAGTCTAATCAAGCTTCCATTGCCCTCTGCAAACAATTCTCAGTCTGTCTAGGGCAAGTTCTGAACAGTTATTTTTATCTTACTACCGAGTCTCATTAACAAACCTACAAACCTTTACAGTTTGACAGTACAATGCTCTCCGCTACGGCGCCCTTACGCGGCGTCCTACGTGAGCGGTCTGGATACGAACGCGAAGTCCCGCGGTGTGGCGTGACAACAACAAACAGGTTATACCTATTGACGTGGCCTACGTGACCAAATGCACGTGACGTGCGATGCGGCGGCGCCGCACAAGTTACGTTAGTTAACCGCGAACGCGATCAGTTGCCGTGATATTTTCGCGTGAACTGGACGCGGTATAGTCATTTTTTTAATTAAATATTGTAATGTTGGAAGTAAAAATTTTAATTAACGCTATAATTAGTTACACTTTTCTGTCGTACATAATTCTTGAGTATTTGATACGTAAGACCCTACTGGTAGTATAGACCCTTGCTGATTTGACCATGAATGGGCCGGCTCAGCCGGGGAAGTACTACCCTCTCACAGAAAATGGACGTAAAGTCAGCCTTTCACTCCCTACTCACGTCCACTGCTGGACATAGGTCTCTCGTAATTTGCGTCACAATAGTATTGTGAGCAAATTCGGAGGGCTTGGCCTACTATACCACGCTGGCCAGACGGGTTGGTATAGGGTTTGATGTCGAGTTTTCCGTCTCTACGTGCAAAGACGGTATTTGAATCATATTATCCCTTTGTCCTCTCACGACACCCACGGGAAGATAGGGGTGGCGACACTTGTATTCTATGCCGTCAACCACACGGTGGGCGTAAAGTAATAATACTTAAACTGTTGCGTTTTGTTCGGTGAGTGAAAGAGCCGGTGGCCCTATCCCCTATTCCTCATCCTATCCCTTTACCCAAACCTCAGGGGCGGCAACGCACTTGTAACTCCTGTGTTGCTTGTGTCCACGGGCGGCGTTAATTGCTTATCATCAGGTGATCCGTCTGCTCGTTTGCCGCCTAATACTATAAAAAATGTCCGTGTGGTTGACGGATTAAGAATACGGATTGTCACCACCCCATATCATCCCATGGGTGTCGTAAGAGCCGACAGAGGGAGCATATTATGCAGAGAACAGCACTGTAAGAGAACGAAAACTTGATACAAACCCTATACCAACCCGTTTGGCCAGCGTGGTATAGTAGGCCAATTCCTCCTTTCAAAGGAGAGGCCTAGTCCAGCAGTGGACTGTTAAAGGCTGATGATGATGACTATAAAAAAACGTAAGATATGATTTCTCTTTTTTTTTCTCAACTCGACGCCAACCCAGCCAGAGTGTGATCGACCGGGCTTGGTACTGGCGGAGGAGGTATATGGAGGCTCTCCCCTAAAAGCGTTTGGGGCATACCCACTTAAACCACCGCGGTGTCCCTACGGGTCCCGTGTAGTGGCGGGGTCATGCGATTCGCGGATAGCATACTTTTCCATGACCCCGCCCGGGATTGGCCCGCCGTTGGTGTTGGCGGGCCCCGTCTAGTTATGACTTGGGAGGCGGCGCGGACACTACGCCGCCTCGTTGCCTTTTGGCGGACGGGGAGCAGCCCCAGCGCTCGCCGTCCGCAAGCAATTAAATGGCCGCAGAGGATAGGGAGGACGGCAACCTGTCAACACCGCATCTCCTCTTCCTCTGCGGCCCCACCGCAACGCATCAAATGGTGCACCCCAATGATATTACAAGAAAATGGTAGCTACGTTACCTGCGTAGTAATCAATCTGTAGAAACTGTAAACTAACGCACAAATCGATAATTCCATATTTTATTTTATTTTCGGTTGACAAGATCTGTCAGTTTCACTTTGACGCCGGCTCGCGACGTCACACACTCATATGTCAGACTTGTCAACTGGCTTATGTTTAGCGTCCTGCTTTTGGTACGCCTATAACATATCTACCTCTTTTTACTTTTATAACATTATTGGTGCGCCCCCATTTGGTCGCGAGAGATAGGGCGCGCGGCAACGCAACACCGACACGCCTCTCCTCCCGCGACCGCGCCCGACTGCGAGGGACAGAAAGAACTGTCCCCCGCACCCGCACCTTTGGACGCACCCTGCGCAGGCATCCATCAAGCCCACGCGGAGTGTCCACTCCCGGGATCTCGCTTAGCTTCACTGTGGGTGCCCTAACCACGGTTACTGAGCCCCTCCACCACGACAAGGTGGCGACCCCACAGGGGGAAGATATGATGTTTCCTATAAATGGGCTGTCATGTTTATGTTAAATTGTTAATGTCAAATGACTTGAGTTGTTAGTTCGATAGTTAGTAGATAATTAATTGCGCACGTAACTTCAACAAGTGCGTGCTATTCGTTTCAACCCCAGACTCTGCGTAGGAATATTTTTTTTATTTTTATTTTATTAATTTTTTATTACATAGTATTTTTATTAATTACATAGTATTATCAAATTAACTGCACTTTTTTTTTCAATCAAGTTTACGCATTATTTTTTTCGCAGAAAAGATTATCTGGAAGGCTGTAGGGTAAAAAATTGCATATTTATTGAAGACGACCGAAGTTTGTCAATAGCTGATGTAGTTCTTGTCAATTTACATTATGGTATTATACCTAATTTGGAGAACAAATATCCACGGCAAAGATGGATATTTTTTAACGATGAATCACCAAAACTTGCTTGCACTTTAGCAAGAAAAACCTAAAGTTGACCAAATTAGCGAATATATTTAACTGGTCCATGACTTATAGGTAAATGAGAGACATGTTAATGTAATTTATTAAAAATATAATATTCACGTTGTTCTTATAAGCTTGTATTTACTTTCTTTCAGGAGTGATTCAGATATACCAGTGCCTTACGGACGAACCCTGCCACTAGAACAACCCGTGTTTAAAACCTGTGACAGTAATGAATTAGCTGAAATTATACCTCATTGGAAGAAAAAAAGAAGTGATGTACTGGCCACGATATTTCTTTCGCAATGTGCAACTAAAATAGGAACAAATTTTGTAAAAGATCTTCTGCGTTATATTCCTGATGATGTATATGGAAAATGTTCGGACAATAAAAGATTAAGAAATCTGTAAGTTATTAAGTTTGAGTGCGGGTAAGATTTTTGTCCTTATAGTTTTCAGCATTGACGCAATGTAAAACAGCAATGTAAATGGATGTAATTATACTAATTTTTGTCATAATTTTAATAATAATAATAATATTCTACCACATACATACACACATCACCATCAAGTCCCAAACCAAGCAGAGCTTGTACTATGGGTACTAGATAATGGATAAACATACATATTATATACTTTTTTTGTAAATACATACATATTATACATAGAAACACCCAGACCAAGACAAACATCCAAGTTCATGCACACAAATGTTTGACTTGAGCGGGAATCGAACCCGCGACCTTCGGCGCAGCAGTCGCTTACACTCCCGCTGCGCTAACCGGTCGTCAAATAATTCATAAACAATCAAGATAATTATCTTCTTTCTTTCCCGTGTGACTGTGTGGCCAACTCTAGTGTCGAAGTTTTTCAGACCTCCTAAAGGCCTCCGACATGGCATGACGATTCTTGTCTTGGAACGAGAACCGGGACCGACAGCTTTACGTGCTCTCCGAAGCACAGTAGCGCTCTGATGTAAATGCCACATGCGGCCACCCATCGAAGTGGTGAGCTGTGCTAGCGTTGCTTTACTTTGCTGACCTGTTACGATCGGCAAGCCAAGTCTCGCTATGAGCGCTACAAGATAATTATGAAGTCACCACACAGACATCTACAATCATAGGTAGTTTTTGAGTCATCAGAAACCTAACTAATAGATTATTATTGGTAAGTTTTCTGATAATATAGAAATGATCGAACGAAAATGTAGTAACAATACCTACATTTTAAAATGGTAGATAATTATTGTTATGTATGATTTATTCTTATTGCAATATATTAATATTTAATGCTTCTTTTGCAGTTGCCCAAGGCGCAGTGGAAAAACCTGTGCCCAAATATCAGACTACTTATTTTATTTGGCTTTAGAAAACTCTAACTGCCGTGAATACCTGACGGAGCAAATCTGGTACAATTCCTACATGAAAGGAGCTATACCTATTATAATGGGTCCTTCTTTAAGTGATTGCAAGCGCTTATTACCATCTAACTCTTTTATACACATTCCAAGTCATAACAGAAGTGAAATAGAAAAACTGGTCCAGAATATTTTACACTTGAGCAAGGATGAAGATTTATTGTTATCTTTTCGCCAATGGAGTAAACATTTTACTGTTATAAATGAACAAATATATTTTGCCAGAAAATCAACTCTTCTCTGCCGTCTATGTGAAGGATTAAATTATAACGACGAAGGACAAAAAATATACAGCGAACAAGACATCAGAGAGTTTATTGGGCCAAAGTTATCGTGTGGCAAATATAATATGTAGTTTGCGTTTTCATAGCAATAAATTTGTGCTATATGTATTATTTGCTTCAAGTTTTTAACTGCGTAAGCAAACAGACAATTTGGATTTCCTACAGACGGATATATCTTTTGCCCTACGTTTAGTTGAGTCCGCAAATCATTTCTGAGAGTTTTCAATGTTCCCCCCGGGGATCCTTCATGAGAAATATAAATCCACTGTTCATTGAGTAATAAATTTCATCGCATTGTTATTCAGGGAGAGACCGGTCCCTTTGAATTATGATACAAGTTTGTTTTTATTACTTGTATTGTTGGAGTTATAAAAAATCTTGCCGGACTTAGCCCTGGGTTGAGATTTCCAAAATGTTTTAGTTTACGGATGTACATCCGTGAACATGGTGCTTGCAACAGTGCCGAAATATCGGTTACTCAAAACAAAGGTACGTGGTATATCCCGTAGGAACAGTACAAAGTAATTCAAACCACGAAAGTTTAAATTCCTATATTGTTTTATTTTTGGTTTAATAATACTTGACCTGGATTAAGAAGTGCGATGAGGTATAATAAATGCAAATTTTATAAATGGAAAATCTTTAAGTTTTACGATCCTCAAATAGATTGAGCACTTTGATTTGATGAAAATTGATGAAATTGTTACTTTCATTGATACTTCAAAAATTGGATTTGTAAATAGTACTTAGGATATTTTCAGTGTAAAAACCCTGTCAAATCCACGCATGATAATGAACACTATCGTATCTACCTATAGGCTTCCTTGATAAATTACCTATATAACACTGAAATAATTTTTCAAATCGGACCAGTAGTTCTTGAGATTAGCGCGTTCAACCAAACAAACAAACAAACTCTTCAGCTTTATATATTAGTATAAGATTAGATTAGATGTACATATAGGTTGTCACAGTGTCGTAGTGATTGGTACAACAACATGGGATTTCAGTTTTCGTTAAGGGTCTTTTTTACAGCCTGTATATTCTCTTAGCATTCTGTTGCCTGATTATTTCAAGTGATTATTTTTAGACGTTTATCAGGAATTTTTGATAGCAAAATTCAATTTATTCATAAAATACTATAATTCAGCTTCCTAACGTTATCCCAATTACAATCTGGGGTCCACTTACTTAGTCTGACTAAGTCTAACTGGATTTGGATAAATATTAGTTTTTCCACAGCGCGACTGCTTGCCTGACCTCCACAATCAAAAGGGCTAGCAATATGCTATGATTTAGACTAGTATCAGTTTATTCAGTGGTACTGAATCCCTATGACGACTGTAAAATATCTTTCTGACAGCCGGGACAAATGGCTTAACGTGCTCTGCGAGGCACGGGACAATCGATAATTAACAATTAATACCCACATTACTCCGAAATGTCATTGGTGCTCGCCGTAGATTCAAACCCGATATCCTCTGCATGGCAGTCTTTTGTTACGTACTTTCTATAAATATACAAGTGATAACTATGACATTTTTTAAACACAAAGGCATCAAAACGCTGTCCATTTTCGCGACAGTGAAGTAATGTATACATCTCTTTAAGTCTTTTGCGCAGAATTTTAATCAGGTTTGTTCGTTCCATGCTTTTGTCAATTAAGCTTAAATGCCTTCGCCGACAAATATTACTGGAGAAGGAACACTAACAAAGTAGTTTGGTTAATCCCTAGAGAAAACGACAGCCATGTTAAGCTGAAACGAAAACTTCGCCTGGTATTACGAAGCTGAGGCATAACATTAATTGTTTTAAGAAATACGCGCTGGCTTATGAACGACTTAAAAGGAGCTTAGGATTAAAGCCAGGGTACTGCACAGATTTAATAACAAGACTCATGGCATTCATACAAACTATTTCACTTCCGACGTTTACCAGATTATAAGAGCAGACCGTTAACTGTAAAACTATGCCGAATATTTATGTAGTTTTTTGTCGACTGCCTCCGTGGTCCAGTGGATAGCGTATGCGTCTGCTCATCGGGAGGTCCAGGGTTTGATTCCTGGGTCGGGCAAAAGTGTTACTGACTTTTTCAGATCTCGCAATGTGTCCGGTAATGGCAATAGGCTCGCCCTCTATTAAGTGGGGAAGTATATGAAAAAATTCAGTAGAGGCCAGGAGTAAAAATTCAGGAGAGGCCTAGTCCAGTAGTGGACTGTTAAAGGCTGATGATGATGATATAAAAAAATTCAAAGGGCGAAATGTGGGTGTATTATTACACCTCTGCCTTCAGGATAACAGGCGTGATGATATAAAAAGAAAGAATTGTATACTGTATTGAAGTTTTTATTTGATAGTGTTAGTGGAGTATGCTTTACTAGTGGTTACCTGAGCGGAATTGGCGCACATGTATCAGGTATTTTTAGGTGATATAATATTATTTTGTAGAGATTATAAATATTCGAACATTTCTTTGTACTTGCGCTGTAATGTTATGTTTATATGGCTTTTATTATGATTTAACTGTATGCATGAGAATCTTTTATTTTTAAGTTTAAAGAAGACCCTGAGCTACGATGAGTTGGATCGCAAGCAAGACATCGGTAAGACAAAAATGAAAGAAAATGACGCATTAGAATGTTTTATATACTTCAGTTTTTTTGGCCTTATTATTGCGTTAACATAAGTAATTGATATATTTACGACACCAAGGTGTCACGCTTCAAAGTAATTTGATAAAAAAATTAACGGACGGACAACAAAGTGACCACATTAGGCTTCCGGCCTTGTTGTTTCCTAGTAACAAGTTTTTAGGGTATATGTACATCCCCCCCGTGGGATTTCCACCTTGTCGTGGTGGGGGGGCTCAGTATAGCTTCACCCACGGTGAAGCTAAGCAGGATCCCGGGATGCGTCCCAAGGTGCGAGTGCGGGGGACAGTTCTGTCTGTCCCTCGTAGTCGGGCGCGGTCGTGGGAGGAGAGGCGTGTCGGTGTTGCGTTGCCGCGCGCCCTATCTCCCGCGACCAAATGGGGGCGCACCATCGTTGCGTCGCGGTGGGGTCGCAGAGGAAGAGGAGATGCGGTGTTGCGTTGCCGTCCTCCCTATGCTCTGCGGCCGCTGAGTGTTTTGGCGGCGGAGCTCAACACCTTCATCCGCCGCCAAGGGAGTTTCGTTCGGGGCCCGCCTGACCATCTGGCGGGCCAATACCCGTCGGGGGGTAGCGAGGAATGCTTCGGTGAAACCCTACCCTCCGACACATGGGTATATGAGGAGCACGGGTTGGTTTTTAGTCAGTAAGAGACTGACAGTCCCCTTTGCTCTTTTCCCCCCCCCCAGGGCGGAGGGACTCTATGAAGATTTTCCAACCCGACAACAAAAAAAAAAGTGTATATATTATGTACATAATTATGTTAGTCAAATTGACTTCATGTTGCTTGAAGGTAAGATGTCAGTTGAGATTTATCGTCTACAATAAATCTACTACGACTCCTTTGATAATATGCCTGTCGTCCCTCACGACAACTCACTTTACAACATATTTAATGACACAAATGCACTTTTTAAGTTTGTTAAGCAAGACGAAGAGGTCAATAGCAATTCCTTCTATTTTTTAAATGTATAAAAATGAGGTAGTGTTTTTATTCTATTTATATTCTGGTATTTATCGATATTTCATAGATCGGCTAAATTATCGGATATTGTAGGAATCATAAATATCAAGTTTCCATTATAGTCACACCAATGCACCACTCAAATACACGACGGCTTATATGGCAGACCTAATGTCTCGTTATAAAACAGTCGTGTTATTCACTCATTTAATAAAATAAAGCTTTCGAGGCCGGATAACGTGGGGCAACATTTTCGCAATTTAATTATCCTTTTAACCCCGGGATATTTTTTTTATAATGGTGGACTTGGTTGTCGTATCACATTAAAGGTAAAACATAAAAGAGGGGCTGTCTGGATAGGCAAGCGCATACCGTCGCTAAATGTTATTACCGGGATTTGAATCGGGATTTAATTCCCGCGTACCGGTCCCACAATACGCTGATATTGTTCTGATGTAAAATATTTCAATATTACGATGCGCCTATTGAAATAGCTTCATTTGCGATTTTCGGACATTGAATTTTGTGGGAATGCAACATCACTAGTAGAGAGTTATGCAGATAAAGCTACATATTTTTATTGAATACAGATAATTTTAGAATTTTTTTAAGTAAGATAATCCTTCTAAGTACTCCTTGTAAGTAAGTAGTCTCTTTATCACAAATTCGGAATTAATATTATGTTGAATTATTATCCTAGACTGAATTCTAAAACGAAAAAGCAGTAGAAAATAGAATAGGTGTTATTATTAATTTCATGTTTTTTTTATTTAAAGTTATAAACTTCTTTATGTGTTTGAAGACACTTGACATTAGAGAAATGGCAGCGCTAGCCGAGTGGAGACACCAATAGACTGCCATACAGAGGCTATCGGGTTCGAATCCACAGCGCGCACCACTGACTTTTCAGAGTTATGTGCGTATTGAATAGTTAATAGTGACATTAAGAAAATGCTTCTGCATGTCCCTAAGTTATGATCAATCCAATACACAAAAGAAAATATAAAATATAGCTGCGAACTTACCTACTGCTTTTATGTATGTAGGTCGTAAAAATCAAGAGAGTATTACCGTAAAACAATACTCGTAAATATCTGCTTGAGCGGGTATTGTACAAGCTATAGTGTTCTGGACATCACCACTTTCGGAGGTCATAAGTACCCTAATAAAGATAGCAACGGCATGCTTTTACTGCTTACAGCCGGATAGAATAGACTTGTAATGTGTTTTCATTCAAATGGTGCTCCTTATTGCTACATAAATGTTCCAAAACCATTTTATTGACCTCCATGCCTCTGTTGTTAGTATCAACCACTTAAAACGTAATGGATTTTCTCTCTCACGGACGTGCGTAAAGGCTATTTATTTCCATTCTCAAGTCTTCAATACGAACATTCGCATTCAATTTCTCGCTAAATACGCATTAAAGCACAATTCGCGCAAGCTTTCAGCTAAGTTATGAGCCATAAGTATTCGTAGAAGCGATTTATAAAATTGCTCTTATCTTCTAGATCCATGTTCTTGCGGGACCTACCTGCTATAACTTCACTTGTTATACCCGAGAATTAAAAAATGTTCACCACTTTTGAACGATCGCGAAAAACTTGTTTATTGTTCGAATAGCTAACCGTATATTTTCCACCCTAGAAGTTGAAAACATTCTTTATTATTTACTGCAAACAAGTTGTAAGACCTACTCTCGCTTCCAAAAGTTAATATCGTATATTTCAATACACATATCAAATATTACTCTAAGCTATGTAGGTTAAGATAAAGATCTTTGCGTGCCGGATAAATTTAATAGTTTACTAGCTTTTGCCCGCTGCTTCGCACGCGTAAATTACGATTAGATAAAATATTTTGTACAAACTCCCTCCTCAAGGAACACACATGCTAAATTTAATCTTCTTGCGCTTAGTAATTTCCGCTGTAATGTGTCAGACAGTCAGTCAGTAACGAAAAGATTTTATATACACAGATTGAAGTGATTCCATTGAAAAATAAAAGTTTTCACACAAACTCTGAATCACTTTTCCACCCTCTTAGGGGAAAATTTTCAAAATAAATGTCTTTATGTTCGCTAACGTCATTAGCGGATCCAATAAACAAAGTATGAAGTTAATCCCTTGATAAAAGGTTCTATGCAAATTATGGCTCCCGTTTTTATCCACTTAGGTAAGAATTTCCAAAAATACTTTCTTAGTGTTCACTAACTTTATTTGAGGAACCAATAGGTATACAAAGTTTAAAGTTAATCCATTGAGGGAATGAAAAGTTTCATACAAATTCTGACAGCCAGTTTAACCCCTTAAGGGGCGGAATTTCCAAAAATCCTCTCTTAGTGTGCCCCTACACACCTCAAGGAACATACATGCTAAATTTCATCTACTTGTGCTCAGTTGTTTCGGCTGTAGCATGTCTGTCAGTCAATCAGTATCGCAAGGATTTTATATATATACAGATTATACAAATAAATAATATTTGACTGCCTCCGTGTGACAGTGGATAGCGTATGCGTCTGCTAAACGGGAGATCTCGCGTTTGATTCCTGGGTCGGGCAAAAGTATTACTGAGATTTTCCCAATTCTCAGAAGCAGCACGGAGACCGCCAATGTGCCCGGTAACGGCAATAGGCTCGCCGCCTATGACGTGGGACCTAATATGCAACAGGGCGAACTGTGGGTGTAATATTACACCTCTGCCTACCACTTCAGGGATACAGGAGACTATAAAAAAAAATAAACAAACTGTCTGTAATCTCAAAATAACTGAATTGCATTTTGTTGCTAACTCCGTTTCCAGTACCCCAATGATATATTTAGATTGTTTTTCTGTCTGTCTATTTATTCAGCGTAATGTTAAAATGGCTGAATCGATTTAGATGTGTTTTTTACTAATGGTTCATGAAAACTCTCTAACAAACTATGAAAATTTCATGTAGGCGTAGCTGCTTGCAAAAGCTAGTTAAAATGAAATGAGTCAAGGATTCCGTCGCAATATACATTTATATCTCAGCGACATTGTAAAAAAAAATTGTGAATATGAAGAGCGCTTAGACTCATCTAAGCGCTCTTCATATTCACTAACTAAAACTAAAATGAATTTAAATGCACATCAGCGACGATGCAAAAAAATCACACACCCAAACTGGGACCTCTTTTTGAACTCCCCGTTTTAGTGGTGAATTCACTAACGTCACTTGAGGAACCGATATACAAAGTTTCAAATGAATCCATTGAAGTTTTTTTTTATATTAGAAAATGGTACACCCTTTCTTAAGCCCCATAGGGGAGTGACTTCGAAAACTGCTTTCTTGCTGTTCACTAACGTCATTTGAGGAACCTATGTACAAAGTTTGAAGTTAATCCAATGAAGGAATAAAAAGGTTTCATAGAAATGCCGACGCCCCTTTTTAATCCTTTATGGTAAGAAATTCAAGATTTTCTTAATGTTTACTAAGGTAATTAGAGAAACCAATAAAGAAAGTTTGAAGTCTATCCCTCTGAAGGAATAATAAGTTTCATACACACTTTGACCCAATCTTACCCCCCGAGGGTAGGAATTAAAAATATAACGAATTCTTAGTGTTCACTATCTTCATTTAAGGAACCAATATACAAAGGTTGAAGTCAATCCACTGATGGAATAATAAGTTTCGTTTCATACACACTTTGAACCCCTATCTTACCCCATGAGGGTAGGAATTTTCGAAAAACAAATTTCTAGTGTTCACTACCGTCATTTGAGGAACCAATATACAAAGTTTGAAGTCAATCCACTTAAGGAATAATAAGTTTGATACACACTTTGACCCCATATCTTACCCTCCGAGGGTAGGAATAAAACAAAAACAAATTATTATTGTTCACTTTCGTCGTTTGAGTAACCAATATACAAAGTTTGAACCTAATGGAAGGAAAGAGGAACCCACCACGCACCCTCGAATTGACTACCCCAACTATTGCAATAGAAAAAGGTTGACAATACCGAACTCCTCTAAAAGGATAAGGGATATAGGAATGGTATGGGTTCCAGGAAGATACCTGACTTGCAGTATCCTGCTGTATGCGCCGACTATTCTTCAACACGTGTTTAGCGTTTATCTTAGCGATGGGCAACGACTGAGCTCAGTCGTTGCCCATCGCTCCTGAGGATGCCTCGTGCAGAGGCGAAACACGTGTCGAAGAATAGTCGGCGCATACAGCGGGATACTGCAAGTCAGGTATCTTCCTGGAACCCATACCATTTCTATATCCCTTATCCTTTTAGAGGAGTTCGGTATTGTCAACCTTTTTCTATTGCAATAGTTGGGGTAGTCAATCCGAGGGTGCGTGGTGGGTTCCTCTTTCCTTCCATTAGGTTACAATGGAGTTCCGCCAAGTAACGTCTGATTCAATCAACTATACAAAGTTTGAAGTCAATCCATTAAAGGAATAAAAAGTTACATAAAAATTTTGACACTCCATCCTACCCTCTTAGGGGTGGAATTCCCGAAACAAATATTCTTACTGTTCACTATTATCATTTGAGGAACCAATACACAAAGTTTGAAGTCAATCCACTGAAGGAATAATAAGTTTCATACACACTTTCACCCCGATCTTACCCCCTGAGGGTTGGAATTTTTAAAAAACAAATTCTTAGTATTCACTATCGTCGTTTAAGGAACCAATATACAAAGGTTGTAGTCAATCCATTACAGAGTTAAAAAGATACATACAAACTTTAAACCCCTATTTTACCCTCTCAGGGGTGGAATTTCCAGAAAAATATTTTTTTGTATTCACTATCGTCGTTTGAGGAACTAATATACAAAATTTGGAGTCATTCATTAAAGGAATAAAAAGTTTCATACAAACTTTGAACCCCAGTTTTACCCCCTTAGGGGTGGAATTTTCAAAAATCCTTTCTTTACCCTACACACCTCAAGGAACATACATGCTAAATTTCATCTTCTTGTGACCTGTAGTTTTGGCTGTAGCGTGTCTGTCAGTCAGTCAGTAACGCAAGGATTTTATATATTAAGATTACCATATTTCGAGTTTGGCAATTTGTAGACTAGCCGGTTTACCTTACGGTTCCGCAATAAAAAGTGGTGGTAACATACTTACAGTTTCCGAAACAGAAGCACTTTTAACCAGTGCGTGTTGAGCTTTGTGTGCGAGTAAAATTCGATTGAATCATTCTCATTTGCAAGGGACGTTAAGGTTCGTCTTGTTTTGGATGCGTGCAAGACTGAATTATACCCACATCGTGGAGGGCAAATGATAAGGTGCATACTCGTATCTCGCGTGTTATACTCTCCAAACGGAACTATTTTATTCTGCACTCTCATTCGTGTACCTAATAATAAATAGGATTAGGAATTGGCAGTACTTTTCTTGGTGCTTTCGCTAACGAAATGAAACCTCTTAGACTTGTTTTATGATGTAACTTATCTTGATGAGGATTGTAATGTGTACACGCATGAGCCTTATTACCCTACGCGCGGGGTACTGCGCATTAGGCTCGCAACCCAATCTTGGGCCAGCCAGGAGACTGCAGAAGTGGGGACAGCGGGCGGCGAGCGTCACCACGCCAGCGCTGGCGGCCGCTATTCGGAAGACGACTAGGACCGAGTGCGCGCGCATGTTTTGTAAAATAATATAATTATCGTAATCGCTTCCGCTCGGCTATCCTGAATTATACTGTTTGGATATATAATACAGTCCGTTTCATTCATCTCCAAACATTTGGCGACCGTGGACAACAAATAATCTGCAAGAAAACTGCAATTTGGGGCCAAGAAGTACTTTGGCTCGGTGGCGTGTTCTCGAAAGTTCGATCGAAACGCGCTGCCAGCGCTGTGGCGGACGATCTCTTGCGCCGCTGCTTGCTACTCATTGCGGCCACGCCCAACCCAACTGCGAAGAATTGGCTGAGAGCTGGATCGAAAGGAGGCTACTTCTACCCAATTTCAAGATCTACCTGGACATTGGGCATCGCATCGGTGGTCTTTCCGAGGGAAGTAAGCTCGTTCCTATACCTACATTGTCCATTCCCGATTGCTGCTTATATGTGTGTGCTTAGGGTTGACTGTTTTCCTCAGGAGAAAGGACAGTTAAGTGCTAACAAAATCGCATTTTGGTGATAGTATATTTATGGGTAATACCTTTACCTAATTATCTATCTAACTATATTATTTTAACTATTCTAACTCTTAAAGTTTAGAGTTTTGAAAGAACTAATGAATAGTCGTTCTATTCATGTCAAGCATGTTTTGAATCGTGTTACTGCATACGCTGTTTATGCATTATTTTCTATTCAAATTAACACACTAATTCCATATACCTAATTACTTTTCTGTGTGTACTAAAATTTACCATCCCGTGTTACGTGCATAATTTGCACATCTAAAAGCTTTGCATTGCATCCGCTTCAAATAGCATTTCCGAACGATTCAAGAAAATCTTCGGCTGCGTCTGCGCGCTGCCTCCCGGCTCTCGCCTGCATACCTACGCCACCGCATGGGCATCGCGTCGCGCCCCGGGGCTTTGCTGCCGCCGCGAACGCAGAGCGGCCATCTTGTCGTGCGGCGTGCCTGCCGCGACACGGCGTCGCTACGAGCTGCGTCTGGAGCGTGCCTATATTATTGACTTTTGGTTTGATGCACATTTTATTACCTATTTCATTGTTTTATTCTCGGTAATTGTGATTTGGTGATGCCAATCATGGATGAGGAAAAAAGTGAATTGTGCTTATTAATTAGGAAACGCGGTACCATAAAAGGGCGTTTAACTAAAGTAAACGAATATGTTCAGGAAATGCAAAAGCTAGACGTAGGTGCTCTAAGTAGTATTAATATAAAAGAGCTAGGTAGGCGCTTAAATAATTGTCACGATTTATTCAGACAGTTTGATGATGTTCAAACTTTAATTGAAAATACTTGTGATGAATCCGCTTTGGGTGTACAATACACCTCTGCCTACCCCTTCGGGGATAAAGGCGTGAAGTTATGTTATGTTATGAATCCGCTGTAGATGAACAAATCACATTAAGATATTTAATTGAATCTAAATTTATTTATGTTATTTCAATTATTGAGGACATACTTGAAAGACAAGGGTCTGAAAGAGAAAAAGTGGATGAATGTAGTAACAAGGGTTCGCATTCAACTTGTTCATCGTGTGAACTACTAACAGTAATTTTATAGACTGTAAGCCATGTGGCTTACAGTATATAAAATTACCAACGATAAAGTTGCCTACATTCAATGGTTCACATTTCAAATGGTTAGAATTTAGGGATACATTTCAGTTCTTAATACATAGCAATGAGTACATACCAGGCATCAATAAATTTCATTACTTGAGATCCTCACTAGAGGGAGGTGCCATTGAAGTTATCAAGTCGTTGGAGTTTACATCTGAGAATTACAAAGTAGCATGGGACTTACTTTGTAATAGATATAACAATAAGACAATCCTCATTAACAATCATCTTAAGGCATTATGTAGTATTGAAAACTTAACTAAGGAATCATTTAAAAAATTGCGTAACTTATTAGATAATATTTCAAAGAATTTAAGAGCTCTCAACACTCTAGGTCAACCGAGTCATCAGTGGGACATTCTATTAATATTTATGATTACTGCTAAGTTAGATACCAGTACGAGCATAAAATGGGAAGAACATAGGAATATTTTACCTGACTTGCCAACGATAAATGATTTTTTCAATTTTATTCGAAGTCGGGCTGATATTTTAGAAACTACATCAGTCACATAGCAACAAAATAAAAATGATAAGGCTAATTTTAATAAAAACAATGTACCTATCCAATAATTGGAAAAGTAAACAGTTTGATAGGTCTAATTCATTTATCTCTTCGACTGAAAACTTGTGTGAATATTTGTGTTTATTGTGTAGTGAGCAGGGACATCGCATTCACCAATGTACTAAATTAAAAAATATGAATGTACAAGACAGGCTCAAAGAAACATCTAAATTAAAATTGTGTACTAATTGCCTGCGTGAGGGTCACAATTCATTTCGTTGTCGTATAAAAGTTTCTGTAAGTTTTGTAAACAGAAAAATAACAGTTTACTACATGTAAACAAACTTCAACTTCATAATAGTACTGACAGGGAACAGACTACAGCTACACCTGCTACATCAAATCAACCACTGCCAGTATCATTGTCTGCTGTCTCCGTCAGCCAGGTTCTGTTGTGTACTGCTATGGTAGAAGTAGTAAATGCAAATAATCAACAGACTTACCTTGTTCGGGCTCTATTATACACAGGCAGTCAATCTTCTTTTGTGACAGAAAACCTGAAAAACAAGTTAGGACTAGCAATGAAAATTAGTGAACCTTTACAGATTTCAGGTATCAATAATGTGTCTTTTAATATATCCGAGCGCTGTAATGTAAATATAAAATCGTGATTGAATTATTTTAATATGAAAATAAATTGTCTTATTGTACCAGAAATTACAGGAACATTGCCAAGCGCACCTGTAAATATTCAAGAACTTAATTTACCCAAAAATATCATGCTTGCAGACCCTAAATTCCATTATCCCTCTGATAGTGTTATATATATACATATGTTATTAGGGGCAGATATTTTTTGGAACATTGTAGGGACTAAGCGTATTTCATTGGGTGTAGGTAAACCTGTCCTACAAAATTCTAGGTTCGGATGGTTAATCAGTGGATGTTTAGGAGAATGTAGCCTTAGTCACTTGACATGTAATTTCACAAAGGAAATTCATAATTACCTTAAAAGGTTTTGGGAAGTTGAAGAAATTAATTGTATTGATAACATTTCACCCCAAGACAAATTATGTAAACAACATTTTTTAGAAAATATGAAGCGCCTTCCTAATGGTCGATTTTCCGTTAAAATGCCATTTAAGGAGGTACCTGAACAGGCACTAGGCGTTTCTTATTTCCTAGCTAAAAAACGTTTCTGTAACCTAGAGAAGAAATTAAATAATAATTATCAGCTCAAACAAAGTTACGCTAAATTTATTGAAGAGTATAAAAACTTAGGTCATTTACAGGAGGTTAAGCGTCCTAAATTTGGATATTACTAACCACACCATGCTGAATTGAAAGAGCAAAGTGAAACCACCAAATTGCGTGTTGTATTCGATGCCTCTGCCACCGAAACGACTTCAGGTAAATCCTTAAATGACATTCAATATATAGGCCCAGTCGTACAAGATGAATTGTTGTCTATCTTATTAAGATTTAGAGCTTATAGGTATGTGCTAACTGGAGATATACAAAAAATCAGAGACATTTACAATTAATTTTGTGGCGGGATGATTATTCTTAGACTATAAAGGTCTTTCAGCTAAACACTGTCACATATCGGACAGCATCTGCACTAGGTGCCTTACTCAGTTAGCTCGTGAATGTTCTAATCACTTAATTTCAAATATTTTAGAACATGATGTATACATAGATGATTTAAATACAGTCAGAGAAAGAAATTAAAGAAATATATGATGGGATCACTAGAGTTTTATCCTCAGCCTGTTTCCCTCTTCATAAATTACGCACAAACTGTCCCAAGGTGTTGCACACAGAGACCACTTCTAAAACTCTTGAATTGAGTAAACATGCCACAGTTTTAGGACTACACTGGTCACCTACACCAGACACGTTGCAATTTAAGGTTGACATGGATATGAGTAGGAAACTTACTAAACGTACTATTATATCATTAAGATGTAAAATATTTAACCCATTAGGGCTGCTATGTGCATGCATAAAAGTTAGTTTGGGATGATCCTGTGCCACCCCATATTGAGAAAAGTGGGTAAAGATATCAGAGAATATTAATAATCTATCTAAAATTAGTTTGCCTAGAAATAAAATATGTGAATTTCCCATGTCAGTTGAATTACATTGCTTTGTTGATGCTTCACAGGAAGCGTACGGAGCTTGTGTCTATTTACGTTCAATTAAGCGTCGTCGTGTAAGCGACTGCTACGCCGAAGGTCGCGGGTTCGATTCCCGCTCAAGTCAAACATTTGTGTGCATGAACATGGATGTTTGTCTTGGTCTGGGTGTTTCTATGTATAATATGTATGTATTTACAAAAAAAAGTATATATGTATTTTTATCCATTATCTAGTACCCATAGTACAAGATCTGCTTAGTTTGGGACTAGATGGTGTTGTGTGAATGTGAAAAAAAAAAAAAATGTTGTAAATGTTAAATTGTTGTGTGCGAAGGCGCGGGTTGCACCTTTAAAAGCCATGACCATACCTCGCCTTGAATTGTGTGGTGCACTTCTTGGTGCGCAGTTGTCCACTAAGGTAATACAGTCCATAAGATGTCATAATATTACACAGAAGGTAATATGGACGTGCTTGGCTGGATAAATGCTCAACCAATCCTTTTAAAGGCATTTGTAGCCAATCGTATAATAGAAATTAATAAGTTGTCACAAGTTTTACATGCAGGCATGTTCCCACTCACCTCAACCCTGCAGATCTAGCTTCCAGAGGTGTAGATCCTCAGCGTCTATAGATTGAACCCTTGTGGTGGAAAGGACCCTCCTTCGTAAAGGAAGGATCAGCTGCTTGGCCACAAAAACCTCATAAATCAGTGGAATCACCTGAACTTCAGGTCCATTTACTAACAAAGGTGACTCAAGATGACAGTCATAGCTCAATCATTAATTTTAATAATTATTCCAAGTTTAATCGCTTAAGTCGCGCGTTTGCATATGTATTGCGGTTTGTGCATAATTGTAGGAACAAAACTAAATTATATAATTCACTACAAACTAGTGAAATTATTAAATTTCATATTATTCTCTTTAAATTATGTCAAAATGAGTCATTTGAGGTAGTGTTAAAATCTCTACATAAAGGTTTAGGAATACCTAAGAATTCCAAGATATTTAATTTAAATCCCTTTCTTGACTCTGAAGGTTTGTTGAGAGTAGGAGGCCGTCTTGACAATTCTAGTTTTGATTATAACAAGAAACATCCAATTATACTAGATAGACTTACCCATTTATTAATGCGAAGTGAACCCCAACGCTTATTTCATGCAGGTCCGCAGCTGTTATTATCTTCGGTGAGAGAAATGTACTGGCCTGTAGGTGGGAGGGCTTTAGCACGCAAGATATATAAACAATGCATTATATGCACATCATTTCGTGGTAAGACAATACAGCCTTTAATGGGCCCTTTACCATCGGCTAGGTTGAGGCCTACTTTCCCTTTCCAATCGACTGGTACTGACTTTGCAGGACCGTTTCAAATTTCTAGTAAAAGGGGAAAAGGTAATTGAATAACTAAACATTACCTCTGTCTATTTGTTTGTCTAAGTACGAGAGCGGTTCACCTAGGGCTAGTGAGTGATCTTACTACATCTGCCTTTATTTTATGATAACGACGATTCGTGTTGCGTAGAGGTAAACCCTCTGAACTCTGGTGTGACAATGGCACTAACTTTGTGGGGGCAAACATTGAACTAGTTATGGTGTTACGCTCCAGTCGTGACTCTGTCATGGATTATACTAGCGATGAAGGCATTTCATTTAAATTTAGCCCGGCTTATTCACCACATTTTGGTGGGCTATAGGAGGCAGGCGTAAAGGCAGCAGCCAATTTTTCCCTTACTTTTGAGGAGCTGTCGACTCTTTTTACACAAATAGAAGCAATCCTAATTTCTCGCCCTCTCTCCCCTTTGTCATCTGATCCCTTAGATTTAAACCCTTTAACCCCCGGGCACTTCCTTATCGGACGGCCACTGACGTCGGTGCCCTCTTTTGCAGCAGAAGACTCCAAACCGAAGTACCAGCTCATCTGCAAGCTCCGCCTCGACTTCTGGAATAAATGGTCTAAAGAGTTCATAGCGGAACTCCAGCAGCGATCCAAATGGAGAACTGAGTCTGTCGGTCCTAAAATTGGAGACATGGTCCTAATAAAGGATCTGAATCTGCCTCCGCAACGCTGGCGGCTCGGCCGCATCACACGTCTACACAATATGGGCGCAGACAATACTTGCCGTGTGGTAGATATTTATACAACTAAGGGAACAATCCGTCGCACCATCCACTACATCGTTCGGCTGCTGGGTGAAGAAGAATCCTTTGAAAGTTAGCTCTTTCAAGGATGTACACGCATGAGCCTTATTACCCTACGCGCGGGGTACCGCACTTTAGGCTCGCAACCCAATCTGGGGCCAGCCAGGGGACTGCAGAAGCGGGGACAGCGGGCGGCGAGCGTCACCACGCCAGCGCTGCCGGCTGCCATTCGGACGACGACAATAGTAAAATAATATAATTATTGTAATCGCTACCAGCTGTAGCCGAGCGCTATCCTGAATTATACTGTTTGGATATATAATACAGTCCGTTCCATTCATCTCCAAACATAATGCGCGTTATCTTGTAGTAAATATTTACAAAGGTACCTGTATAAAATAATAACACATTATACTATTTAGTGAGTCTGTGGTGTATTAAAGTGCTTCATTTCGACATTTAAATATCATGTTGCTCCTACTGCCTCGTTTGCCCAGCAGTAGAATACTTCCGATTATGGTCTTTAGGTTTCAAGTCGATTCCTAGATTATTACATAAATTGGCTAAATATTCGGCCTTTTCAGTCAGTTCAATTTTTAAGCTACTATTGGACAATTCAAATAGTGTAGCTTGGAGTTTGTCCCACCGGATTATGTTATTCGAGTGTAGTAGGTATAATGATATTTGGCAGTTATTCGGTAGCTAATTACTTTCGAGACCGTAACCAAAATTTGATCTGAACGACAATATTTTGTCATCGTTTCTTCTATGGATTGAATAATTATAATTCTATAATAATAGTTCTTCATTCTTCGTACTTTGAATTCTAATTGTTAATTATGCCTGGCCCCGTGCTTCGGAAAGCACGATGTTAAGCCTGCGGTCTCGTCTATCACGAAGATCGTTGACAGTGGTTATAGGGAGTCATTACCCTCACAATAAACTGATACCTACTACGTCTAAACCATAGAATATCGCTATCACTTTGGGTTTCGGAGGTGAGACGGCAGTCACTCTGTAAAAAAGCTGATATTCACCTTGATTGGAATACGTAGGAGACAGTAGATGTCTAGAGTTTTGCTCATAAATCTTCGTGGTAAATATCGCTAACCCAATTCCCTCGCCATATTCAGCTTTTTAATCTTGTGATTTACGTTAGTCACGGTGAATTAATTTTGCAACAATGAAAAGCATTAACTACAAATAAAATTGTCTCTAATTTGATCACTTATAGGTACTACATGTGTTTCAGAATCAGTCTGAAGTAGGTATCGGGCTTATAACTCAGAATATACCGAAAATTTGAAAGTTCAGTAACAATTTTCTCTGACACATGAATCGAACCCGGGATCTCCTAGTACCTACTTAAGTACTTAAGTTTAACCGTGTTTCTGGCTAATAAAGAATTTAATCTTACCTTATCTCCCGGTCAGCAGACGCATTTCGCTATCCACTAGACCATAGGAGGCAGTCAAGTTGATGAAACAACACACCAGCATAATCAATCTAACAGGTGTGATGATAAAACACAAAAGCAGTATTCTACTTTTAAAATTAATATACCTTTCCCAGATTAAAAATAGAAACAAGAAGTATTGCTTGATCACGCGACAGCTGGCATTTTAGGACACAGGGCTGTGACAGGGCCGCGTGTCAGTGTCTACTTTCTTTTGTACTTTTTGTTCAGTTTCGGGCGAGAGAACCGTTATTTCTGGACAATATTATACATAAATAATATGTTTGTATGAGAAGTACAGACATTTTCTTAGATTGGATTATAGTTTTCATAGCAATGGTTATAATGATTACCAAAATTAGGATCAGAATAAGTTTTATTCTACCAAATTATTCGTCTTCCGACTAAAATAAAATGGTGTCAAAATTTGTAATTTTATAAAAAACAAGAAAAAAATTGCTAAAGTAGGTATAAACGTTTGAAATTTGGGGAGTAAAAAATGCCAGTAACAAATAAAATAGTATGTGTCAATTTATTTAACTCTCAATCTTCACTAGCAATCTGCTTTGAGATACTTATCTACTTAAAATACCCGGAATATACAAATATGTTTGTAACCAAAAGAATGGTAAACAAAGCTTTTTGTCGGGAGCAAATAATCAGCTTAGTGGGGTAGAAGGTGAGCGACGAGGTGTTAGTTTACATCTGAGAGAGTTCCCATCGCAGGTTATGTACACATGTACGCACACATACAGTTTCAAGGTGAGAGAAAAATATTCACAAATATTATCACATGTATCACTTTATAGTTGTTCTGAGAGTTATACTAGAAAACACTCAACGAACACTTGTCTAAAAAAATATACATACATTACTAGATGATGCCTGGCGCTATGGCCGCACAATTTATATACATTCAACGAATTTTTGTTCAATAGGGTAGTTTCCAGGGTCAAAATAATTACATTTTATTTAGTCCGTATTTTAGATTATAAAAAAATATTGGACACGTATTTTTTCTTTTTTTCGATTAAATAAAAAATAACACAGATATAGCCCTTTAATGGGCTATATCTGTGTTATTAAGTTAGGTGTGACGTCACCTAGTGCGAAAAAATGCAGCACTGCGTGACGTTATACGTAACTTTAATATCTTGGTAATTTTTGGTTTAATTTACAAATAAAAAAATACGTATCGCTTATTTTTGAATAATCTGAAGGACGGACTTATAATTTTTTTTTTTGTCAACTAGCCTATTCCGTGTGAATTTTGGGGTTGGGATATCACTTCTTAGTGCACACTTACGGTTCTCAAGGTAGGTACTTACTTATGAGGTACTTACTTATGAGCCTGTGATGTTGATGTGGATTCTCCTGTGTCAAACAATCCAGATTCAGATGTATATTGAGCCTGTGCTGGCAAAGACTTTCTTCTCTTCATGGTTAATTTTTGAGTAGAATCACATGCAGTACTGTTCAAAACTTGTCTGTAATAACCATATGTGCAAAATTAACCATCAAACGAATAAAAAAATGACCTATACCAGCCTTTAAGTAAAAATATTGTATTTACCTATTTGCACCGTCCTGGGAGCTGCTATCTGTATCTATTAGATTTAGTGCTAAATTCACAAGCTTAGCACTACGCTGTTTTTTGCCATCAGCCATTTTTATTCTTTATCTAGAAATTGAATAATAGATCACTGAAAATAAACAACACCAACAGTTATTTATCCGCGTGACCGCGCACAAGTGACTATTCTCCCTTTTTCGAAATGCCGTAGACCGCGCACAAGTGACTATTTTCCCTTTTTGGTTACAGCGCTATACTCGGTCTGAATTGACTGTTTCTTTCTATAACGTAATGTTTTAAATTATTTTTCTCTGTTCTATTCAAATCATTGAACATTTCTTGATGCTAAAAATACGAAGCAAGTCTTAAAATCGTTAACCCGGAACGAAAAAATAATGTCAAATGCCACTCTTTGTTTCGCGCGCTCCGTGATTACGTGCTTATCGTATGCATGTAATTAAATATTTTTTTACTATGATACATGTTTTTTTTATTTAATTCGGTGTAGATAGAATACCTCTACAGTTAAAACTCATAAAATATGTATGTCATCGATTTACTTTTTTAAATAATCCTGTTTAAAATACACAAAGTGTTTTTTTCAACGATAGTCAATGTTAGCTGCTAAGTAATTACGTGCTTATCGTATGCGTGTAATTAAGTATTTTTATACTATGATACATGTTTTTTTATATTTAATTCGGTGTAGATAGAATACCTCTACAGTTAAAACTCATAAAATATGTATGTCATCGATTTACTTTTTAAAATAATCCTGTTTAAAATATACAAAGTGTTTTTTTCAACGATAGTCAATGTTCGCTGCTAAGTATAATAAATTAGAAAATAAATATCAACAAAGAATTCATACGACTTAAAAGAGTCATTTATAAGGTTGAAGAAAAACATCACTTCAACTTACTCATGTTACCGACTTATCAACAATAAATGTTTATGTTAGCGCGCCCATCTGGCGAGCGGCGGCGCGACATTTTGTTTAGGACGTGAGCGGTCAAGTGAATTCGGCGAATTGGCGCTAGCGGTCAAGCGGTTATTACAGAACTTCCTAGCTTTTGTTTTTAAGCTACCAATATCTATCCCAACAACATCCTTAAGTCTGCTTCTTAGTGCTAGTGCTTTAGTTGTGGAGAAAAACCAGCTAAGTGCGAGTCAGGCTCACGCACCGAGAGTTCCGTAAAAACTTGGAGGTATGTAAATAACTAAATAAGTACATCGTCTAACAAGATAATCGAGTCGCGATACACTGTAATCAAAAGTATCGAGGGAGGAACTTAACTTTGCCACTGTAAAACAGTTATCCCCATAGATTGATATAGCAGGTAGACAGTTTACCAACCGCAAATAAGTTTAAATTCGTGAAAGAACTGTAGGTACCTAATCAAAAGTATCGAGGGACAAACTTAACTTTGCCGTTGTAAAACAGTTTTCCCCATACATTGATATAGCACGTAGACAGTTTACCAACCGCAAATAAGTTTATATTCGTAAAAGAACTGTAATGATGTATCGAGGGACAAACATAATTTTGCCGTTGTAAAACTGTCTTCTAATCACCAATTAACACCAATATCTAATAAGCAGACACAAAAATAATGGTCAGATGTAATATGTAGGTACTTACAATAACGAACTAGTGGAGATGTTTGTATAATACCATCCCACCAATTGTTGTTCGTATGTGCCATTCAACGCACCATTTGCGTTGAAATTTTAACTAGTATCGTTTTTACCGGAATCTAATAAAATATGAGTAATCCACATAAATAATTAATAGTAATAGGCACTTACCTTGCGTTATCACACATCCAATAACTATTTTCATATGAATAAATCAATATTTTTGACGAAATTCAGAACACGTTTACCGGTACAACAAAACGACTTGAAAATATGACTTTCTGATTTGCAATTGAAAAACCGTCTGAATTGACAAATGACGGTGACGTTTGTTTATGGTTTATCGATTAATTTAATCGTTTAAATCTGAACGTAACTACAAAAAAAATGATTTTATGAAACTATGGCCCCAACGCATAAGGTGCGTTAGTGGCACACGGTAAAAAACGTGCAAAACGTGAGGTGTGCGTTGCCGGAGTCGAATGGGTTAAAGGTATTATAGACCCGAGTATTTGATATGCATTTCAATTTAATAACTTTACGCGTTCATGAGGAAAGGGGTAGTAACTTTAAAATTAATGCAAATATTTTTTTATATGGTGTAACTAAAAATTTACGATTTTCGCAGTTTTTCCTCTATCTGTGCTATAAGACATTGCTTCGTACCAAATTTCAAGATACTGTGTTCATGGGAAGTACCCTGTAGGTTTTGATTCCCTTGCGAGTAGTTGCGAGAAAATATGCGGCTTAAATTGCTGTTTCTTTTTATTGCGTTGACCTAAAAGTTTGATTTTGTTACAGCGTTAAGATACTATGCACTTGAGTATTTGATTGAATTTCAATTTAATACCTCTACGCGTTCATGAGAAAATGGTAATAACTTTAAAATTATTAAACATACTTTTGTGATATGAGGTATCTAATAATTTACGGTTTTCGCAATGTTTTCTTTATCTGTGCTATAATACATTGCTTCGTACCAAATTTCAAGATTCTTAGTTCACGGGAAGTACCCTGTAGGTTTTGATTGCCTTGCGAGTTTCGAAAATTTGCGGAAATTTGCAGCATAAACGGCTGTATCTTTTGATTGCGTTGGTTTAGAAGTTAGGTTTTTTCACAGCTTCATGGGACAGTAGACTTGACTATTTGATTTAAATTTCCTTGTTACCTTCACGCGTTTCTGAGAAAAAGGGTCTTGACAGACGGACGGACAACAAAGTGATGCTACAAGCGATCGGTTTTATCATTTTAAGGTACGGAACAGTCGCAGAGGGTTAATGTGATAGCCATTAATGTAATGACTACTGTGCAGTTGATATCAATTTAGAGCATAAGTTCAGGCTTCATTAATACGTTTATAACTAGCTGATCCTGGACAGCACCTTTTGTCTCTTTTGAAGGTATAAATTCCAAAAGAGATAGCCCAAATAAATCCAGAAAACAGTATACAATAAACAATTTAGCCAAATCAAAACAACAAGTAATTCTTATAAGGCAAGTCAACAATTTATAAATAAATTGTTATTATTTTCTTTAGTGCTTCCAGAAACTTTTATATGAATTCACGAAAGTAAATTGTCTATATTATATCATATGATACGGGCATATAAAACTGCAAATACTGAATATTTTTCATATAACTCGCACCTTCGTTCTACCGAACCACTAATTATTGCTTGACTACGTTCTTAAGGCGAGCTTGCAGTTCTTTTTTTGAACGTCTGAAAGTCCCATGAACTATGATATTTTTAATGAATAAAAATTAAAGTATAAAAGTTGAATATATCTTCTAGTAAATCGTAAAGATAGAAACACGATTTGGAATTATTGTCTCGATAAAAAAAAAATGTCAAACATGGCACTAAATCACAATTTTAAATGTGTACTGCTTATAGATTCCATAATGAATTTATATGAAAGTATTATCAATAGAAACAGCTCTTTATTTTAAAATAAATTGTAAAAACAGATTTCGTAACTTCGTTATTATTTTTCTCTAAGAAAAAAAATTGTCAAAATGTTGGCATTATATCGCTCACCGGCCGTTTATCAGTGCCCGTCGGGGCGTGATTGAGGGCGGACGTACGTCGTTGCTCCGCAAAATCCCCCCCTCCCCACCCCAGCATTTACGTTTTCGCAAAAGTACAAAGTAATTCGTATTCCAAACTCAATCGTTCAAACCATAGACATACTAATAAGAAATCGTAGACATGTTACTGACAAGCCCCCTAAGCCAAATGGCATTCGATTAACGATATCGCTAAGTGCAAAAATGTATGGAAATTACATTAGACTTCGATATCACGTGATCAACGAAGAAGGAATTCCTTGTGTTGCCATGGCAACCAAGCGTTATCGAAAGTAGATATCAGAGCGAATGCCGTTTGGCTAGGGCCTAACTGTAACCGGCACTTACGAGTGGCACGCATCGCGAAAAGCTTACGCACACTAATATAAATATGTCAAAACGACACACTAAGAATTAGATAAGAAGTGTAAGTGAGATAGCACATCTAATTGCAAGTGCGAAAAAGAGATAAACACTCTATGTACCGACGCGCATTGTGACATCATGCTGACCGTTTCACAAAGAATAATTTGACTCAGATGCGACATGATCACTTTGTCTGCTTGAGTAAATTCAATTCGCCTCAAAGTAAATTTGATTAATTGATTTAAGGTAGGGAAATAAAAAGTCGATGTGATTTATTTATAACATTTATTAAAAAAGTACATTTTATTCTTCTCTTTTTATTCAATGGAAACCTAAAACAGTACGTTAATATAAAAACTGTGCGCTGCGGAACCACCATACCCCTGGCAATACCCCTGGGGGTATGGTGGGTCTTTTAAAGCTTAACCGTACTCCTGGCTGAAATGCTCGTAGTGTTGTACCAACGTGCTACGTGGACATTAAACTGAACAGTGTTATCTCTCGTATGATAATGACTTACTACTTACGTTTTTGTATTTTTATACAAGCTAAGATTAGCGCTAGTACGATGATATAGTGCAACAAGGAGATAAATTTGAGAATAAAACGTTTAGGTATTACGGATCATTCCCACTAGTTCTATTGAACAGTTCTATGATAGAACTAGTGAGACTTTTTTTCCCACTAGTTCTATTAACACAACTTGATGATAAGAAGGGAACTAATGGGAAACAGTTATTGGAAATTTCCCACTAGTTCTATGTATGTTTTACAAGGGTAGTGTCACAACATCGCGCTCACATATCCGAATAAATATGTATGTATAAAAATGTGTTAAACGAATGAACGTCTACAAAACAATTGAACGTCTACAAAACAAATGACTACCAGAAAGTGATCAGCTATCGATAGTGATTGCAAAAAACAGGTGCATGCGATTTTCGACCTTATTGACAATTCATGACAAACTTTGTTTTTTGTTTTTCTCGCTTTCTGGCATTATTACGTTAGTAAAACTATAAATTCTGACTAATGTCAATTAGGTTGAAAATCACATGCACCTGTTTTATGCAATCACTATCGATAGCTGATCACTTTCTGTAAGTCACTTGTTTTGTAGACGTTAATTTGTTTTGTAGTCGTTCATTTGTTTTGTAGACGTTCATTTGTTTTATACCTTAAAAAAATGAACGTCTACAAAACATATGATATATGAGCGCGATGTCGTGACACTACGGATCATTCCCAGTAGTTCTATTAAATACCCTTGTAAAAACGTACATAAAACTAGACTGGCACATTTCCTATTTCTTATCCCATTAGTTCTATTCTCCTCATCAAGTTGTGCTAATAGAATTAGGACAGTTCTATCAAAGAACTGTTCAATAGAGCTACTGGGAATGATCCCACAAAATAGTAGAACTTGAAATTAACGAACTGAAATTAATAAACTTATTACACAACAATATTATCTGGGAGTACGGTTAAGCTTTAAAAGACCCACCCTACCCCCAGGGGTACTGCCAGGGGTACGGTGGGTCGGCAGCGAAAACTGTGCAGTACAATCTACTTAGTTGTTTAATACCAACTATGGTTACTGTTTGAAAAAGGAGAAAAACAAGAACAAGTGAATGGACTTTGATCATCCGTCAATGTTTGTAACTTACGTATGATTTTGTATTTCTATAATAATAATATATTGTGTTGATTCAGCCTCAAATTACTTTTATCACTTGACAAAAACACGCATGCGTATTTTATTATTACGAATGTACCATCTGGATACTTTGTTTTTTAGTTTTTGAACACGCTTCTCTTTTACACTCACTAAATGCCAATTTTTTTATTCACTCTATTATTTGTGATACTGAATTTATTATAACTTGTAAATAAAACGTTATTATATTGTAATACTCATGAATGAGAAGTGATTCCATAACTTTTAGTCATTTTCCTACTATAGCATTTTCAAATGTAACATACACACACGCGAGTAAAAGAGCGAGCGCTTCCGACCGCAGCGCGTACGCGAGACATTAAGCCTGTTTTTTTTTTCGCGGTGTTGTGCGCACGCGTATCGGCTTATATTTTTACCTTAAAAGTACCTACATTTCTGGGTGAAAATAAAATAATTGTTGTAGTTTGTGATAATGGAGGACGATAATGATGAGGACAATATTAGTGATTTAGAGTGTACCGCTAACGATAAGCATGAAGTTCACCACGATTTGGGAAGTGATGTTGCTTTAAGAAATAAAAACATCATCGAAAATCCTGGAAGGAATGCCATAGTGGAGAAAAGGAAAGCTAGAGAAGACGAAAATAGTCAAGAAGACGAATTTATAACGGTTAACAGAAGAAAACCTAAGCGCCTAATTAGAAGTACATCTGCGGACTTGGAAATGAATACGGGGGTAGATGGAGAAAAAAATTGTTCGCAATTGAGTTGTTCCCAAGATCCATTGGATTACGAAGTATGTATTACTTCCTTAGATGCTTTACCTAAGCAAATTGCTATGGCCAGATTATTGAGATCGGAGAATATTACAGGCATTACAAGAATAAAGTATAAAAACGCGTTCAAAGTACTTATCCAGTTTAAATACAAAGCAGATGCAGAAAAACTATTAAATTGTCACATAATTAAAGAAAGAGGATTCCGATGCTACCTAACACAAGAGTTGTCTTTATCATATGGCTTGGTCAGGGGTGTCGATCTGGAACTGAGCGAGGAGGAGCTTATGAAAATCTTCGAGTCTAGTGTTGAAATCTTATCCGTTAAATGATTGAAGCGATTAAATTCAGACGGAAAATGGATCGATTGTGAATCGATAAGGCTGTGCTTCAAAGATAAAACTATGCCACTGTTTATTTACGCCTATGACTGCCGTTTTAAGGTTGAAGCGTATGTGTTCCCAGTAACACAATGTAATGGTTGTTGGCAGTTTGGTCACTTCTTAAAGTATTGTCCAACAAAGAAACTACTATGTCCTAAATGTGGAAGTAGTGAACATGAGAATTGTAATACGCAACAGTTCAAGTGTCTTAACTGCAAAAAGAACCACTTTGTTCTAGACAAAAATTGTCCTTTTTATATAAAAGAGAAGTCTATAAGGAAGATTATGAGTGAAGAACAAGTAACGTACCGCAAAGCTATGCAATTATACCATGAGAAGAAAAAAATAGAAGATTTAAGCAACGATCATAGGAATCAAATGGATATCTTTGGTTGCCAGTCAAGTCAATAGGGTAGTTTCCAGGGTCAAAATAATTACGTTTTATTTAGTCCGTATTTTAGATTATAAAAAAATATTGGACACGTATTTTTTCTTTTTTCAATTAAATAAAAAATAACAAAGATATAGCCCATTAAAGTTACGTGTGACGTCATCTAGTGCGAAGAAATGCAGCACGGCGTGACGTTATACGTAACTTTAATGAGCTATATCTTGGTCATTTTTGGTTTAATTTACAAATAAAAAAATACGTATCGCTTATTTTTGAATAATCTAAAGGACGGACTTATAATTCTTTTTTTGTCAACTAGCCTATTACACAACGCTGCTGAATCATACCGAGACAAACTGGTGAAAGGTTTAAAGAGTAGAGAAGATGAACCTGGTAAACACAATGTAGAAGAAGGTTCCGAAAGAAGTTCAAGTGACAGGTCTACCATTCTTCAGAGAACGAGGCAAACGAAACGGTAGAGAAAAAACATAGCAGAAAGGACAGATGTCATGATTTGACGGAGATACCCATAGAAACTGTAAGTGAACGTTCACTGCATGAAGAACACGGTTGTAATAGAGACGAGCAGTTAGTATATACATTTGAGTTTAAAAAGTTTTGCTTAAAAATTAATAATATTTTAATGTCAGAGGATAAAATGCATGAAAAAATCATATCTGTATTAAAAGTTATTTCGGAGGAGCTTAGGAAGTATTTGACCAATATGTTATTTAATGGGGGACTATTTGAACAATTATTTAACCAAAGTAATGGATAATGTACTTAAAAAAATAAAATTAAACATATTCGAATGTGTATTAGAATGCCCAAAGTTTTTGTCCTAAAATGATAAGTTTTGTAGATTTATTAGCACGAGAAACGGTTCACATTGCAGTTATAAGTGAAACCTGGTTTGACACTGATTCTATTATAATAAATAAGCGGTTACAATGTTTATAGATCTGATAGATACGATTCATACGGGGGGGTAGCGATAATATGTAGTTCATAAATCTTTACAATCCTATATGCATTCATTTTGTACTGGAAATCGCGGTATTGAAATTATATGTGTGAAGCTTATTAACTGCAAAGATCTGGAATATATTTTGTCTGTGTATTGTCCATCTTCAGTGCAGACGCAAGCTACCGACTGGGATACACTTTTTTCGGCCTTCTCCACAAAGACCTTGATTGCAGGTGATTTTAACGCACACCACACTAACTGGTCACACAAATCAGATACGAGAGGCATTCAAATTATGGACTCGGCCCTTGACAATTACTTCATATCTCTAAACAATGGAGCTGCGACGCGAGTTAAATTAGTCAATGGCAGTTTACAACAGACGTCACCTGATATTTCCTTTGCCACTTCTGATATAGCAATCAAGTTTACATGGCAAGTATATAATGAAAACCTAGGGAGTGATCACCTGATTATTAAACTTTCAATTAATATTCCTAATGACTTTAGTTTTGTTAAAATACGTAACCTTAAAAAAGCAGATTGGCCGGGATATCGTCGGGCTATGAACGAAAATTATATCAGTTATAATGATGATCCTGATACGATCCAAGACATGTACGATTTGTTTATTAACAACATAAATAAAGCGGCAGATAAACATATCCCGTACACAAAGTATTGTACTAAACCTAGTGAAAAGTTTATCCCTAAAGAGTATTGGCAACCTCATTTATCTAATATAGTTGCACGGCGTAGACTAGCTTTGAGCATCTTCCGTCGTAACCCTACACCCGAAAATTTGACCAAATTAGAGCAAATAACTAAAGAATCACAAATCTTAATACGTAAACAAAAATCTTTAAGTTGGCAAAAGTTCTGCAACTCCATTGATCAGACGACTACGGCGTCCGATCTGTGGCGTCGTATGCGATGGATGAAAGGTGTGAAGCAAAGACAAATTAGTTCCCCTGAGAAACAAAGCGAGTTATTGCGTTCCCTTTCACCAGATTACGTTAGAAATGTTATGCCTATGTTTGAGTCAAAAAACTCGATTCTGGAAGCCGACTTTTCTATGCAAGAACTTAAAAATTGTGTAAAAAAGAAGGATACTGCTCCAGGGGAAGATTGTATAACTTATTCAATGATCTATGAATTACCGGACCCAGCTAAATATTTTTTGCTTTGCTTATATAATAATATATTAAAGAACAGTGTGGTTCCTTTACAGTGGCGGAAAATAAAAATAATTGCTATACCTAAAGTCAGTTCATCTCCTAATAATGTATCTAAATTAAGACCCATTTCATTACTTTCCTGTATGTGCAAAATATTTCATTTGCTCATTTTCAAACGTTTAGAGTGGTATATTGAAACAAGGAAAATACTCTCACCTCATACAGTGGGATTTAGAAAATCACAAACCTGCTTAGATTCTATATCACGTTTAGTTACATACGTTCAAATCGGCTTCTCAAAGAATATTCCAACGTTGTCCTGCTTTCTAGATATTGAAAATGCTTACAACAATGTCTCAATTGATGTGGCGATCAAAATGATAGATAATCTGCAAATAGGTTCTAAAATCTGTACATATTTATGGTCTTTTCTGAGCGAGAGATATTTGAATATTAAGTCTGAAACTGGCGAAACCATATTCTGCAGGGAGGGAGACCCATTGTCCCCATTGCTTTTTAACTTAATAACACTTAAAATATGTCAAAGCACTGAAAATGTATTATTATCACAATATGCTGATGATTTTATACTATTTATTAGTAACAAAGACATTCAAAGTTGTGAGAGAAATATACAAGATGCATTGAACACTATAGTTATATTGTTAGATGAGCTAGGATTAACATTATCTGCGAGTAAATCTAAGTATTGTCTTTTCAGTAGAGGTCGTAGGAAAATAATTCCTATCTTAAAAATTAATAATCAAAGTTTGGTAAAATCGGATAATATAAAGTATTTGGGCATGTCGTTAGATTGTAACTTACGTTGGGGAAAACACATAAAGGAAGCTATAGAAAAATGTTCTAAATTTCTAAATATTTTAAAATTGTTAGCGGGTAGTACTTGGGGTGTTCATACTAAACATTTACGCAGATTGTATATTTCTCTAATTAGAAGTAGGCTGGAATATGGTAGCTTTATTTATGACTGCGCGGCTAGTACAACTGTTAGTAAGCTTGATAAAATTCAAAATCAAGCTATGAGGATAGTTGGTGGGTTCATTAAAAGCACCCCCATTCACGTTATGGAGTGTGAGTTAAATAAAATGCCTTTATCCTTAAGAAGACTATACCTTGCGTATAAGTTCATGTTAAAAAGTGTGTCTTGGTCGGACAATGTTACTGTTGATATGATATCTGATTTGAATGTTCTTTGTAATACAGGCTATTGGTCAAATAAAAAGCAACCTCTGCTTGCTAAAATCTTTAATGATATAAAATTAGAGAAAGTTTTCGCAACACATACCCTGGGGATCTTTAGCTTAGATATTTGGGTCTCAGCCATTTCATTGGAAAAAAATATATAAACCGAACTTGAAAGTATAGCGAACAGTAAAACGTCATATGAATGTAATACTTTACTAGGCAATGTAATAAAGGAATTAAATACAAAGTATAGTGGCTGGAATACATTTTTCACAGACGGAGCGAAAAATTCTTAGGGACAGGGGTCTGGTTTCTTTTATCGTAGGTTAAATGTTAAAACTGGATATAAAATAATTTCACATGTATCTGTTATGTCATTGGAGCTTTTTGCAATCTATCAAGCCATATTATACGCAGACGAGAAAAAAATCAATAATATTGTTATATTTTCTGACAGCAAGAGTGCTCTACAACACGTGGCTCGATGCGCCTCTGGTTTCAGAGGTGCATCGATAGCCTACGATATAATACGTTTATTACATAAATTAAATGAAAATGGTATTGATATCAGATTGCAATGGGTTCCAGCTCATATTGGGGTCAAGGGAAACGAGGAAGCTGATAAAATAGCTAAGCAGGCGGCAGTAGACGGAACCGTTACAGATTTTTTACCAGATTATTCGGACTTGTTACCTAAATTTAAAATTAAATGTTTTAACATTTGGAAAAAATATTTTGATGAGAAATGCGAAACAAAGGGAATATGGTATAAATCTATTCAACCAATACCTCCTCGTTTTCCTTGGTTTGACAATGATGAGCTGAATAGAAAATATGTCAAATTAGCATTACGTATACGCTCTGGCCACATTCCATCAGCAAAGTTTGCTTTCCTTATGAAGAAAGCGAGTTCACCAAATTGCAGTATGTGTAACACCGTGGAGGATGTACAACATTTGCTGATGGAATGTGTAAGGAACCAAAATGAAGGAGAAACTTTAGTGAGGAAGTTTAACTTAAATAAGTTAAATGTGGGCATAATTCAAACTATAATGTCCCGACCCCGGTCTGATCTAGCAAAACAACTTTGTAGCTTGGCGGAAGTGCTCAATCCATAACTTACTGTTTATTTTAGTAGATTTAAGTAGAATATTTTGTTTTTATTTTTCTGTGTTAAAATTGTGTAAATGTACAATGGGGTTGGCATATCCTTGTGGATAAAAACTCCAAATTAATAAATAAAGATTTAAAAAAAAAGCCTGTTTTTAATGGGTAGTGTTTAACTCTTCCTCAATATATCTCTGATGTCTACCAAACAATATTCCTTTATTTCACCAAAAATACTAATTGCACACCAAAATATACCCACTAAAATATTTCATAAAGAACACCTGTTTATTGACCGTTGCAAATCTCTTATTATAAAAGTAATCCTTTCAATGAATAAGAAGCAAATTATATTTTAGTATTACTCAACAACCAAATACTTCAATAATCTGAGTTGACGGTGCCCTGCTTCGCAGGGCTCCCATTTTGGGTGCAGGGTCACAAGAGAACCTAACATAACCTATTAAATTTTCTGAGTGGACAAGTTTCCTAAGCGGACGAGACTTTTCATATTAAATGATATTTTTAGAACGATCGGCATATTTGGTGTGCAATTAGTATTTTAGTGAAGGAATAGGTTTTTAGCGTAACGCACTTCAGTGTGTGTTACTTAAGATTTTTGATGCACTGTTAAAAATATCCCGTTTTTAATGTGCCACTTTTGAAGTTCGCATAACTCATCTACGGTTTTTTACTACTATATCTATGGTTCAAACCTAATCCAGATACACTCGAACACAATTGACAAAACACAAAACCCTCCCCTCCCCACGCTCACGTTTTTGTTTTTTGCGGGGGGTGAGGTCGAGCTACGCACTGTACTGCAACCTCACCTTAACGAAATTTGTCAATACTGGTAGTACAGATAGCAGTACCTTATGTTATATAAACACCACGAGTACCTACAATAATATTTTTCATTTTAAAGACCACCTATTATATTAAAATACCAGTACAGGGAGAAAATATAAATTTATGGTACAAATGTGGTTTCTAATGAAAACTTATACGTAATAGGTACCAACTTAACCGTGTAGTCAATTATGTAAATAGTTTTAAGCCATTTTACGGTTACGGGCAAGCTTGTTTAGGTTGCATGCTAATTTGCCACTATAATCTCTGAGTGCTAAATCCTGTCGTGTGTGGAGGGTAGCCTAGATAGCGTTGTTCCTACATATCTGCAATGCAAATAGTTCACATCAGCATTCCTCGCATATGCCCCGAGCCATGTGACTGATTAACAACGTTTCGGAATAAAAACTGCCATATGTAAGCTTGGTAGAACGTGCTTCTTTATATTTTATTAATACTGTGAAAAGGCCTATTTTCAGTACGTAGTTAACTATGAGTGTGAGTTTCCTTTTCAAAAACACTTGTATTTTTAAGGGTATAAGCTAGCCGTTAGACGTCCGCACTAAGCCTTCAGAGTACCTTATATAATGTTTGGTTGTAGCAATTGGCATATCCTACTTAAGACTAATACAATTATTTGAAAAGCAAATATTTAAAAGATTTTAAGCGCATTAAAATCGATATATGATATTATCCAGCCATTGGGACAGTCACATTAAATATTTTTTCGAAGCAATGAGATAACTGCATTTAACAAAAAAAGAAGAAAACTAAATGAAACGAACAATAGCATGCAAGTTGCTATTTACGGTTGCAGAAAATATTTATATTTGCCGTACTGCAAGGGCACTTTCACCATGCGTTAATAAATTAGAAGGCTCAAATAAAACCACATTATTTTATTCTATTTCGTTCGTTCACATTTTTTTATTTAGCTCGAAGCATTATTGCTTGGAAAATCTGTTTCACAACTTTTATATAATTAAAACTCAGGATTTGCAAACTCTACGCTTGCAGAACGAATAATTCATAAGAAGGTTAATTAAATTGGTTCTTTCGCTGCGGTTGCGAGCATGTTATAAAATTGAATTACGAACATTATTCTAATCGTACATGTAGCTCAATTAAATATGGTTGCGAAAGTAGCGTCATATTGTGCCTAATATATGAATGACGGCGAGGTTTATTTTTTGCTTTAATAAAGATTTAACTGTTTCGCATAATATGTATGTAAGGGTTTACCCTTTTTCATATCTTTTCCAGCATTTTAGGTCTAAACCTAAAATGCTGGAAAAGATATGAAAATAGACCAAAAGATTTTAGCAGGCGCTCAGATTCTTAAAATTCGTTGTGGCCTATTTTTAGTCTGTGAGCTAGACTAACTACGGAATTCAATATTCTAATTATAGATAGGTATATCTGTAGATTTTAGATTCGTTTTTGACCGTTTTTGACATAAGCTCCATATAAAATATGTCAAACACGAATCTAAAATCTACAGATCTATCTATAGTTCGTATATTGAAAATGGCCGTAAGACAACGTAGCTGGTGAAATCTGAGTGAAACTTGTATTGGTACAATCACAATTTATGAGCACCTATCTACATCTGCATCATTTCGGCAATGGCTTGTGGATTAAGATTTTTCTTAAGAAGCCATAACAAATGTCTGTATGTTACGATACTTACATATCAAAGTTACAGCGACTGATATTAGTTACCTAATTCTAATGCAAAATTGCTAGAAAATGTAGCATATATTATGAAATATAAGCATTCAAGATAGAAAGCCTTAGAAAGTTAATCGCAAACTATATATTCAACACTAGAGTGTGAATCACCTATAAAGATAAAGGTGGCTTCATGTTCAATAAAAATAAGCCCTATATTGGACTATAGACATTCGAGAATCTATTGTAAGAAATGCCAATAACACGATTCGAAATACATCATGTGAGGTATCTATATCGATAATTTTCTCAGCTAGAGCTTTCGTTTTGTCTATATTCAAAATACTATTGTATTGTAATTGTTGAAAAATGATAGCATTTCTTGAGCGATATTTCTTGTTCAATTAGCGAAATATTTTCTATTCTTTGGATGAAGGCAGTTTGCTTTAATGAAACTTTCTTGTCACGTTAGGCAGCTAGTTGTCTTCTCATAGCCATATTCATAGGATTCCTTCCACTTTAAGTTGCATTGTACAGTGTAGAACGAGAGTGCTGTTTAATTAAGAGCGTTTTCTCTGTTATAGAGTACTTATTACCGTAGTAATTTTAGACGATTATTGAATTGAATACAAATACTTCGGTTCTATTCAGCGTGATTGAGTATTTGATTGGAAATTATTTCATTAAATTTTCACATTGAGGGCGATCGAATTAACTTGGCTAATACGACGAATAATAAAACGTGTTTTTATAGCCACTTGTTTTGATTACTTTTTTGGAATTAATTAAGTAAATACCTCGTAATATAGGCGTGGAATAAATCAACCAAGAGGTTCTTTTTTTCGGTACAAAGAAATAGGGAAAAATTAAAATTTATGCATCAAATTTCAATCGTGACTTTACGTAAAAATGAATCTGAAATATCTTCTGTATTGCCAGGACGTATCAGCAGGGGTTGATTTTTTGGGCTGGCCAAAGTCTACTAAGCTGGCCACGACAAGTGCGGGTTGAAAATTGTATAGTAAAATGGAAGATACCTTATGGTGCTATGCTTTTAACGTGATAATTGTTATTTCCAGGCGAAATTAACACGCCTAATGACAGTACGGATGACGTAGCGGTTTAAGCGGCCATGTCACCGATTAGCACCACAGCACCGCAAAGACTTATGTAGTTTTGATCAGATATCATGTATAGTGTATGTATGTATACTTATTTATTTAAGTATTATAATATTATACCTATTATGTCTATTATTTGTAATATTGTAATTATAGTAAGTACATATTTAATACACCTACTACGTTTCTCAGCACCGTTCAAAGGTAGACTGGCAGATAATGCCCAAGGCATTAAATCAACCTGTACACAATTTAGTGTATAAATAAATAAATATCACGAAATATCCTTTTGTGTAATCCACACACTAGATTAATCCTGAGTACTAGATATGGCTTGTAAAATACGTTTAGGTACGAAATGTAATAGAAGTTCACGTGATAATGGCAAATAAGATTATATATCGAATAATAATATAATATCCAATTTTGTTAATTTTGCACCTACACATATATACGGGAAGATAGGGGTTGGTGACACTTGTATTCTATGCCGTGTGGTTGACGGCATAGAATACAAGTGTCACCACCCCCTATCTTCCCATGGGTGTCGTAAGAGGCGACTAAACGATAACACGATGCAAATACCATCTTTGCGTAGAGACGGAAAACTCGACATCAAACCCTATACGACTGCCTCGTTGGTCTCGCGGCATAAATGTGCGCGTGGGACCGGGAGGTCCCGGGTTCGATTCCTGGGTCGGGCAGTGTTATTGGGTTTTTCTGTCACGAAATTCTCAGTAGCAGCACGGAGTCTGGAAATGTGCCCGGTACGGCAATAGGCTCGCCCCTTATTACGTGGGACTAAAGTATATCTGGCGAAAAGTGGGTGTAGAAATACACCTCTGCCTACCCCTTCGGGGATAAAAGGCGTGACGATATGTATGTATGTATGTATCACATAATTAATGCTGCAATCTGCAATAATACATGCAGTTCACATTATCTGTATCTACAATGCTCGATTTACCTAGACAATTTTATTGATTGAACATCTCCAATTCTACAACATCTCCATGCTTATTTGATTGAACATCTCCAATTCAGGCTAGATATTAAAGCAATCTGTCGCAAGATCTATTAGTTGTATGTATTAAACGTAACGTATGTGCCATCCCTTACGTCACAGCGACGATAAATCGTCTTGAGCTGAAGGTAATACCCACTTAATTGGAGTTATAGCTTTGTGCCAGCTGTACGTCTATCATGTTATCTGTTCTAAGCTAAAAGTAACGTAACGAGATATCTATTCTAATTTCATATATCTGAGGAGTTTACTTATATTTATGTTACGTATCTAAATCGAGATGTTTTTGAAAATAAGTGTGAAATACCTTATATTTACCCCGACGCGACGTTTCGAAATGGGTTACACCAGCTGTAGTCATGGTCAGAGAGGTTGTTGCTTTTGTCTTGTTTTGCTCCCTATTTTTGCACACGTAGCTGTCTTTTCCCGGTATCTAATCATGAATCAGGCCTATGCCCAGATGATGATCCAATCATGACTTCCGTGTCAATAGATGTCTTCAATCCACTACCGATTTAGTGGATCTCTCACTGATTTTCTTGCTGAAACATCCCTTGACCTAAACAGCTACTAAGTAGTTACAAGGCAAGATAATATGGAACTCTATATACAATTTAAAAAAATAAGCGTAGTCCTCACGCCGTGACAAAGACAAGGATTTTTTCGCTTTTGCATCGAATTTCAAACAATCCTGTTCGCTTTGTGTTTTATATTATAATATATAGGCTAGCTGTTTGACTAACGTAATCAAAGCATTCATAAAATTGTAACTTTATTTCAAGCTTTTACAGCGTTCTAAAAATACTATTATAAAAGGTAAAATAAATTCCAATAAAATAAGTTGAATTGGTAAAATTGAACTTGAACATCCAATGATAAATTTGAGGCAAGTTCCTTAAAAGCTTTGTTATACAAGTTGTCAATACCCACTCGTTAAACGAGGAAGTACCCACAGACAAAGAAGTTATCATCTGAATTTATGAGTTATAAAATTGGCACGGACCACCTTTATAGGCGAAAATATGAAAATATCGAATATAGCAAGGTATAAATTATATTAAATTGCGCCAGTTTGGATTGTGGTCAACCCTTTAGGATCGGAATTCAGGAGATTATAAGAATAATCAACCGCCGTTGCAATCGTCGATCCGTAAATCTATATCCCGGGAAATGAGATGATTAGGTGAATTCATTGGTCTACTAATGTCTATCTCTATTCCTTTATACAGGTACCTAATATAAGGAGATTCATCAGATGACAAGATTATATTTTCAATTAAATTATTGTAATAAGTTGTCTTTTGCTATATACAGTAGTACTAACGTCACCGAATTACCTACATTATATTAAACACATTGTGAAGACCAAGTGAGATGCTGACGGCACGCTGTTTAAACATGATACTCATTGACGTCGTCTTCCAGTAAAATATTGAATTTGAGTAATTAGCGTTTGAATTCATTTAAAAACCAGAAAGTGCTAGCGATGTTCTCATTTGATGTGCATTTGTTCAGAATGCAGTTTAATTATAATGACAGTGGTGATAAGCCATAAATATTGATACATAAAATTTGCATTTGCGAACATAATTGCAATGTGAAATTTAATAAAAATTAATCACAATAGGGCGAACGCAATCATGCACTATTTTAATCATCAGCTGTTTTGTGACTGCATTTTTAGAATTACAGAAGAATCTCACTAATCCTGCACTTTTATAACCAAGACGGTTTTGGATTATTGGAATGTTCAGATTTTATAGAAAAATAAAAATAAAATGCAAAAAATTATTCAGCCTTATAATATTTATGCGGTTTTATACTTATACATTTATTTATATGTTTATGTACATTGCTGCAGAACTTTAATTGTGTATGAACGTGTAATAATATTTCTATTTATTATTATCATTTTTTATTTTCATTTTTTTTAAAGACAACTACCTCACTGGGAATAAATACTGTGTCGCGGGGAACTATACAAACATACAACCAACGGACACAAAGTACACTAAGACTCGAAACAACAATTTGTAGATCACACAATGTGTTGTCTCCTTTGGAAATCGAACCCACGACACTAGGCGCAGTGTTAAGCCGTGAGGCAGCCGCTTAAACCACTACGCCAACCGTGCAGTCAATAATATTATTCGTTATCATCTTAGCTTGCTCTAAATTTTAAAAAGATTGCAGTTTGCATAGCGTAGTAACGGCAGAAACAGACTAAAGAAAATGATATTAATAATGAAGACAAACAGAAAACGAGGAACATTAAAAGAAAACAATGCGATACATATCTTGATATCTTTAAGTATCACAAATCAACACGTTATCTTTTAAAACGCAATAATACTAAAGTATGTATGTCGTTTAGTCGCAAGAAAGCCTTCGTTTTATCCTAGTTTTTTCTTTTTTGCTTTGGTGTGATTTACGATAGGCTCTGTAATGATCTTGTTAACAAGTTGCTATAAAGTTATATTATAATACTGTTATTATAATATAACTTTATAGCAACTTGTCACAAGGCTGTCCTTGTTGAAAATTCGTTTTGTATTTCCCGATTAATTTCAGGCTCTGTTCGCTTATATTCAGTTTCGTGTTATACTGTTTTAGGTGATAATATAAATAACATATAGATGATAAATCCCGTGAATACAAAGTGCGTGGAATTAAGTGTACGTGTGGAATTTAAAGGAACAGATGAATCAAATCTTCTAGATATCCCACAATGTTTAGCTTGCATTATTTCTTGATAAAACGGTGGATTTCCACCATTCATCAATCCATTAAAAAAATTACAAACAACATTTCTTCAAACTTGGACCAGGCTTTCTGAAGTGTTAATTTACATGTATTATTATTTTTTATCTGTATATATTTGTGTATTAAATGATAATAAAATTAATCTCCGTGTGGCGACGGATTAAAAATACAGAGTGTCACCATCCCTCCAGCCTGGCGCAAGTTCCTAAGAAAAAACCGAATGTATGAAACGTGCTATCTTTTTAATGGCTACTATTATATGTATAAAACGTGAAGATAGCATCCTTCACTATGTACCCTTGGAACAGTATTCTTTCAAAGTTAGACGGGTTATACGTACATCACCGCCTTGGCTGTCAATAGTGTCAAATGTCACAACTGTCATATTATTATCCAGATTGAACTTTGCCGCGTTATGTAGTTTGTTTAAAGAACGTAAAAACATACTGTAAAAGTGCTTTGTGTATACCAAATAAATGTGATTTTACACTTCTAGTGTTAGTGTTACTATATTTTTTTGATTAGCATTGAAAGGAGCGCAATGAAAACAAGCAAAATATCGTGCGAAATATGGCATACAACAACATGCCGGTCAAGCAATGAAAAAAGGGTAGGTATTTATGGCAAAATCTCCCTAGATAAAGATCAATGAATATTTGTAATGTTATATAATGTGATATATATATAGATAAGCAATGAAACATAAAAAATAAGGAAATATTCTAACGTTTCATATCCTAGTACTTTGTAGGTAAACAATAGTGCTGCCTGTCAGTTATCGATAATCCGTTATTAGAAATTGGCACAAGGACTAAAAATTCTATTCTTTTTTTCTTTTTAGATGTAAATATGGGTAGCTGCAACTGGAAACCAAGACTTGATTTATGTGGCCATTGAAAAATTACATCAGTAATTGAACTATGTGTGTGGCAAGCATTTTAAGCCGAAAGACTTAAAAAAAGGGAACTCAAGTCAGAAAAACAGCTGTGCCTTGTATTTATAGACATTTCTTTAAATCCTATTACATAATAAATGTTGAAAACCTTTCCATTACATGCGATATAGGTAGTAAATTTTGATTCCCAATTGTTTATGCCTGTTAGCTTCTAATTTACTTGTAACATCGTTGCTTGTTAGTAGGTACATAGTTCACACGTATCGCACTATTTACGACTCACTACTATGTTATTATCTAATTACCCACTTCACTTATCATTTCTTATTAAATATTAGATATGTACCGTATAACTATTAATTTTGTTAGCTTTATATTAATTTACACATTTTTTTCTCGGCTATGTTATTATTTTCCCGTCAAAGACAGAATTGTCAATTGTCAAATTGACATTTGTCGTTTGTTAATTAGAACGACACGTTTAGTTTCTCCGCGCGAGATGCATAGATTCCAAAGTTGCACTTTTGTTCAAATTATGTTCCTTTTCATTTTGTTACCTTTAAGTTAACTATTATTACTATAATCAAAAAATGTTCAGTGTACGCTGGCGGGTGGTGCAGAGGTAAACAAGCCTAGCACGGGTTGGTACTTTGATAGTGTATATTGCGTATTTATACTTAATATATTGCGTATTATATTTAGTTATACATATTTTATTTGTTATATTATATTATTTATTTATATTTTTATATAATGTTATCTGATGATGATGATGCATCCTTCCACTCCGCTAATGACTCAATTGAATCGGTTTCGAATGATAGTTTCTGCTCAGCGCCAGATATTACACTAGGCGAATTCGTGCGTGATAAATTTAAATTACAACAGAACCGGCGTCTATTAAATGTATGTCACATAAATGCTCAGAGTGTGCCAAGTCACTTTAGTGACTTACTCGAAGCATTTAGTAATGTAAATGTCCATGCCGTACTGATTTCCGAGACATGGCTCAAACCTCACATACTTTCTACAACATACCCTCTGCCCGGTTTCGTGCTTATCCGGAATGACCGATCCGAAAAGAGGGGAGGTGGTGTTGCTATATACCTTCGCAGTGAGTTCTGCTATAAGATCATTGCTTCGTCTTCCTCTGGTTCGGCTCCTGCTGCTGAATACTTATTTATTGAGGTTTGTGTCAAGGGTGCAAAAGCTGTTCTTGGTGTTGTATACTGTCCGCCATCCGCTGATTACTTCTCCAGTATCGAATCGGTGCTGGAATCTATAGGGTCTGAATATGCACATCTCATCATAATGGGTGATTTTAATACCAATCTCCTAATCCCACATTCCTTTCGGTCCCGTAAACTTACCCACATAGTAGAATCTGCCAGTCTCCATATCTTACCTCTTCTAGCCACACATCACAACACCAATGGGGAAGATACCTGGTTGGATTTAATCCTCACTGCTGATCCTTCCCTTGTCTCTACCCATGGTCAATTCCCCGCTCCTGGTTTCTCCCATCACGACCTTATTTTCCTTTCGTATATCCTTAAACCACCCAAACCTCAGCCTAAAGTATTGCACTTGCGTAGTTTTGCCCGTGTTGACTGGAAAAAATTGTTAGATGATGCATCTAATATTAACTGGCAACCTATGATTACAGCTACCACGGTCGACGATAAGCTTCAAGTCTTCAACAAAGCTGTCTTAGACCTTTATGACGCTCATGCTCCGGTTAAGCGAGTCAAACTGAAGCGCCCACCAGCGCCATGGATGACGGAGGGGATTCGGATGGCTATGAGGCGCAGGGACCGAGCTTTCCGGAAGTATAAAAAAGATCGCTGTGACACCAAGTGGGTCGTTTTCAAGGCTGCAAGGAACCGTTGCAACCAGATGATACGTAACGCCAAACGCCGTCATATTCTCGAAAATATTTCATCAACTTCTGCTGCGAATGTCTGGAAGTTTTTAGGAACTCTAGGCATTGGCAGGCAGCGACAGATTGACCTGCCAAAAGTCGTTGGTTTGGACGATATTAATCAGCATTTCGTCACCACGCCTGCCTTGAATCGCCAAACTAGGGATCGGACGGTCAATTATGTCGCTAGTTTGCCACGGCCAAACGTAATTTCTTTTCAGTTTTCTCCTGTCACTGAGGGTGAGGTCAGAAAGGTTATCCTATCCATAAAATCTAAGGCGGTGGGCTGTGACAACATTAGTCGTCGTATGATTACCGCAGCCTTAGATGAACTCCTATCCCCAATTGTCCATATTATAAATTTTTCACTCGTGTCTGGCGTTTTCCCCTCGGTATGGCGTAAAGCCTATATACGTCCTCTACCCAAGGTTCCCAACCCCACCTTACCTAGTCATTTTCGCCCTATATCCATTCTTCCTTTCCTATCCAAAGTGCTTGAGGCTTGTGTCCACCAGCAGCTGACCCGATTTGTACATATTAATAACCTGTTGAGTCCTTTTCAATCAGGATTCAGATCGGGACACAGCACAACCTCAGCCCTCCTTAAAGTGACTGGCGATATTAGAGCGGGAGTGGAGGACACCAAGGTCACTGTGTTGGTCTTGGTAGATTTCTCGAACGCTTTTAATACCGTCAGTCACGATATCTTCCTCTCCATACTATCCCACCTTTCGATCGCACCTGAAGCTTCGGAATGGTTCTCATCCTATCTTCGTGGGCGTCAACAGTCGGTTCGCATTGATGAGACCTTATCTCGTTGGTGTGATCTTGACTCTAGCGTCCCACAAGGCGGCATTCTTTCTCCACTTCTTTTTTCTCTATTTATTAATCTCTTAACTCACAATCTTCGGTGTTCATATCATCTGTATGCAGACGACCTGCAGCTGTATTCTCAGGCGAGGGTTGAGGATCTAACACGGGCCATCAATGATGTAAACCAAGACCTAATGGCAATAAAGCATTGGTCGGATCAGTTTGGACTATCAGTTAACCCGTCAAAATGTCAAGCCATTATCGTGGGTGGTAACCGCATGATGTGCAGAGTGGATACTGCAGCTCACCCTCCAATCATCTTTGACGGGTTAAATATTAAGATCACTTCGAGCGTTAAGGACCTGGGACTACACATAGATGACACCCTTAACTGGAGAACGCAAGTCACGAACGTGTGTCAAAGTGTCACTGGGACCCTGCGATGTCTCTATCGTCTGAAGAATTTCCTCCCCTCCAAAACAAAGACTATGCTAGTGCAATCTTTAGTGTTCCCTATCATCGATTATGGTGATGTGTGTTATTATGACCTGAATGCAGACCTTCTCAACAAACTCGACCGGCTTCTCAATAACTGCATTCGATTCGTTTTCAATCTTCGGAAGTATGACCATGTGTCTACTTATCGTTCTCAACTGAGATGGCTTCCCATTCGTCAACGCCGTAGCTTGCGTGCTCTCACTACTCTCTACTCGCTACTTCACTCACCCACTCCTCCAGTTTATCTAATTTCTCACTTTCAGTACCTATGCTCTTCGCATGATAAAGCCCTTCGTTCTTCCCATAACCTTTTACTTCGATGTCCTCAACATAGCTCTGGCCTTGTACATTCTTCCTTCTACGTTCAAGCTATACACCTATGGAACGCGCTCCCTCTGGAAGTCAGGACGGCAGAAAGTCGCTGGACATTTAAAAACAAGGCTCGTCAATGGATTCAACGTGGGTTATTGGCTGAATCATCGTAATCATCACATGATTATGTATGTATATAGAATATTTTATTGAATATATATGTCTATATATATATATAAATGTATATATTATAATATATTAATATATATATTATATTATACTAAATTATGTTATATATAGTATATTATATTAATTATTAAATTTGTATGTGTATTGTATTAGTCCGTTATGTATATTATTTATTAAAGTATCTAGTTATAATTATCTAAATTCAATCACAAAGCACTTCCACCTAATACCTGCCTTAACTATCTCTGCATCACCCTAAGGTAGACTGTTAGACAATGCCTAAGGCATTAAGTCCACCTATGTACAGTATTGTGCAGGAAGTTTAATAAATAGATAAATAAATAAAATACATACATATATCTTTTAGTTCTGCGTATTTTTCTTCGCTAATCTAGAATAGATTTATACATTAGGCTAATTTGTTTGAATAAACACATAAATATTAAGTACATCTTTTATTTGTGTTGGAAAAGTATAATAAAATTCTAGTCGAAACATAATTATAATTATTTCTTACCGAATATTATCGATATCGATATTTCGTTAATCATTAGGGGGTACATCCCTATATTGACAAATATGACAATGCTGACAACATAAAAACGATGTCAATTAGTATCTTTATGTTGGTACGAGTTCTCCCTGCACGTTTCATACAAAGCTGAAAGTCTCGCATGATCTATGGCACATCCGCCTCTTCTTACGTAGTATTTGTATACTCTTTGCATCCCTCTACATACTAGAGATGTCGTAAGAGGCCACTAAGGAAGATACGAAGGCTACGCTCAGCACGTTTACGGCACGTATCTTTAGGAAGAGGTAGAGAACTCGACATTATCAACCCTACACCAATCAATTTGGCCAGCGTTGTATAGTAATCCAAGTCCTCCTATTGACTTACCGCTGGATTTAAAATCCGATCTTTGTATGGATTTGGAGATTAGAGATGCATATTTGAAACCCATGGATAAATCATTATATTGGGACCGGTCGTTACAATGTTATTGTGACGCAAAATAATAGAGGCCTTTGTCCGACTTTGACTACGAATGGTTGTATGATGAAAAGTTAATGCAGTTTCATATGTTAAATAATATTTTAAAGTTACAACTAAGCACAATTATTTAACTACGTTCGCTTCGAATTCTCACATACAAAAAAGCAAATTGTTCAAAATACTTTTAATATTGTCGTAATACGTCCATATTAAAAATTCAGGAGCAGCTAAGTATTTATTTCGAAAGTACCGAAAGCTGTGAATGACTCCACGCTATAATCCGATAAAACAAAAAAAAACCGTGGCCGTTTCCAAGGATTCTTTAAGTAAATAAGCTTAGTAACTTGAGACATGATGAGATAGCAAACAGATCTGTGATTAATAAGACAGTTTAATATTGTTAGTAGCTTACCTATTAGATAAGTTTAAATAAAATTTAATATAATGTATAGGTATTTTATCATGTACAGTTTATTGTTTATTTTTAACCGACTCCAAAAAGAGGAGGAGGTTCTCAATTTGGCTGTATTTTTTTTATGTTTGTTATCATATCATCATAACTCCGTTATTTATCGACCGATTTCTTTTTTTGTTTGAAAGGATATACTTTCAGGTAGGTCCCATATAAATTTTATCGAAATCAATTTAATAGCTTTGTAGGTATAAGCGAGATTTGCTTATCCCTAACTTTTACGGGAATCGAACCCGCGCCGAGCATACGGTGAAGCTACAAGCTATGCGATATAGGCAGCAAGCGATAGCAGGAAAATGAGATAGATACAGGCGAAAAATGAAGATTGTTATTATATGAACAAAACTAATGATTTAATAACGTTATACATTCAAGTACTTATTTAAATACAAAGAATATTATAAGCAAGCGCGATCGCGAGGTGTACAGAGCGTAAGCTAGCTAGATGCAGACTGTGCGGTGGTTGCCGGCCCTCGTAACTCGTGCCGGTCTTCCAAGGACATTCTCGGCGGCCTCCATACAAATGTCACACGCTCGCTGCGTGCGCGCGGCACGTGTAAGCTAGCGGTCGTCGACCTCGCCCCGCACAAAGGATCTCTTGAGGTGGCGTGATTTCGAGGTGCGGTCGCACTGTCATTAAGCGGAGCGATTCCGCTCGCGCTTTGAGGTGGGGTCCGAGTGATCTGGACCGCCACATATTCCCCCCGGCCAGACCGTGACTACGGTCGATAGAAGTCCGGGAATCGCACTCGACGTCCACTTCTTGTCGTCTTCTCCGCGTCGCCGGCAGCCGGAGTGCTCGAGTTGGTAGTAGTGGTAGTGGTCGCTGGCCCAGCGTCTCTAGTGTCTTCACGCATCACGTAGGCCGGTTTGAGACGATCGATGGAGACGTTGTTTGGTCTACCTTGTACATCGATAGTGAAGTACTTTGGATGCCTCTGTATCACCATGTAGGGCCCAGCGTAGGGCGGTTCCAGTGAGCTCCTGACATGGTCTCGCCGCAGGAACACATGAGAAGAGCTGTGCAGGTCTCGGGGCACGTAGAATGGCGTAGCCGTCGTATGCCACGTAGTTGGTCGGGGAGTGAGTTTGACCATGTGCTGGCGCAGCCGGTTGGCAAACTCGGTGACGTCAGTCGCAGCGTAGTCCTCTCTTGGTGACAGGAACTGGCCAGGAAGATGGAGTGTCTCCCCGTAGACGAGCTCGGCCGGCGTAGCTTGGATGTCGTCTTTCCAAGCGCTACGCATTCCGAGCAGTACCAGTGGCAGAGCTTCGGTCCACTGGGAAGAATCGTGGCACATGATAGCGGCCTTCAGCTGCCGGTGAAGCCGCTCCACGATGCCGTTCGCCGCCGGATGATAGGCGGTGGTGCGAAGATGATGCGCGCCAACCAAGACTGTGAGCGTCTTGAAGAGGTGGCTCTCAAACTGACGACCACGGTCAGTGGTCACCCGTGCAGGACAGCCGAACCTGGCTATCCAGCCAGATACCAGCGCAGCGGCGCAGCTCTCCGCCGTGATGTCCTTAAGTGGGTACGCCTCAGGCCATCGGGTGAATCTGTCGATGACGGTAAGGCAGTACCTGTAATCATAAGAAGGTTTTAGGGGACCGACGATATCAATGTGGATATGGGAAAAGCGAGAGGAGGGAGTAAGGAAGGATGTAGGTGGGGATTTGGTGTGGCGTGCCACTTTACACGCCTGGCATTTTGTACATTGCCTTGCCCACTCTCTACAATCTTTACGGATCCCTGGCCACACAAAGTGTTGCGTAACCAGTCGCACTGTAGCTGCTTTTCCCGGGTGATGAAGGTTGTGCAGTGAGTTGAAAGCCTGTTTACGTAGAGTCGGAGTAACATACGGGCGAGGGATCTGCATCGAAACGTCGCAGTACACTGGCAAGTAGTTGCTGCAGGTAGTGGCTAGCTTCTCTAGCCTCAGTGACGAGCCGTGACGTAGTAGATCTTGCAGTTCTGGATCCTCGTCCTGAAGCTTTGCAAGATCCTCGAAGTTAATGCCAGCTGCAGATATCCCTTCCACACGTGATAGTGCGTCTGCCACAACATTCTCCTGTCCGGGTAAGTACCTTATATCCGTCGTGAACTGTCCGATGAAGTCAAGGTACCGGAACTGTCTCGGCGAGCAGCTCTCCTTATTCGACTTGAAGGCAAAGGTGAGAGGCTTGTGGTCCGTGAAGATAGCGAACGCTCTAGCCTCCACCATGTGCCGGAAGTATTTGATGGCCTCGTATACTGCTAGCAGCTCTCGGTCATACGGGCTGTACTTCCTCTGAGCACTGCTGAGCTTGTGAGAGTAGAAGGCTAGAGGTTCCCAGTTCTCACCTTTGCGTTGTTGAAGAACAGCTCCTATGGCCGTGTCGGATGCGTCGGTCACGATGGCTAGCTCTGCTGTAGCATCAGGATGAGCCAGGAGAGTCGCTTTGGACAGCGAAGACTTGCAGTCGTCGAAAGCCCTCAGCAGTTCAGGAGTCATGTCCACCGGATGTGAACCTTTTACCTTGGGCCCAGCAAGGACAGCGTTCAAAGGTGCTTGAAGCTTAGCGGTGTTTGGGACGAATCGGCGATAAAAGTTTATCATTCCTAAGAATCTGCGCAGCTCCTTAATCGTCTTGGGTATTGGAAACTCCTGTATTGCCTGCACCTTTGTCTCTAGGGGCCTAGTCCCTTCGGCTGACACATGGTATCCTAAAAATGCAACCTCTGCTTGACCGATGTTGCACTTAGCTGTGTTTATGACTATGCCATACTGTTTTAACCGGTCAAATACTAGACGTAAGTGCGTCTTGTGCTCTTCATGGGACGCGGAAAATACCACAATGTCGTCGATATAGCCATAGCAGAAATCCAAGCCAAGTAGTACCTCGTCTATGAATCTTTGGAAAGTCTGAGCCGCATTCCTCAAACCAAAGGTCATGAAGGGGAACTCAAACAAACCAAAGGGTGTCGTGATGGCGGTCTTCGGTATGTCATCCGGGTTTATCGCTAGCTGGTTGTAGGCTTTTACGAGGTCTATAGTGGAGAACACGGTACAGCCTGCGAGCTGGTGAGAGAAATCGTGAATGTGGCGGACGGGGTACCTGTCAGGTATTGTTCGCGCGTTAAGTGCCCTGTAGTCGCCACAGGGTCTCCATCCGTCGTCTTTCTTCCTCACCAGGTGCAGCGGTGCGGACCACGCACTCTCTGAAGGTCGTGCTACTCCACTGGCGAGCATTTCCTCAAACTCCTTCTTTGCCGCCTGCAGTCGAGTAGGGTCCAGACGTCGAGGCTTGCATGCTACCGGGGGTCCTGGCGTCGTCGTGATGTAGTGCACCGTGTTGTGTTTGCCCGGTAGTTGTCTGCCTGGTGGGCGTGTAATTTCTGGGTACTCACGTAAAATCTGGTGGTACTCGCTGTCACCAACCACGGCCTTCACAGACGCGATGTCCCCTGAGTTGCCATTCGTGGCAGGAACTGACAAGGTCGTGGTATTATCGATCAGACGTTGGTTCCTACAATCCACCAGCAGATCATAAAAGTTGAGGAAGTCCACGCCGATGATGGCTCTCGATACGTCTGCGATGGTGAAGGTCCCGCGATAGCTCCTTCTGAGGCCTAGATTCAGGGTGAGGTGTAAGGCACCGTACGTGTGGATTACGGTGTTATTGGCAGCTACCAGATCATACCTGGATCGAAGGCAGGGCGTCTTCACAGCAGACCGGGGGAAAACGCATAAGTCTGACCCGGTGTCCACAAGAAACTGCATTTTCGATATCCGGTCGGTGATGAACAGACGGCCTGAAGAAACGGGACAGTCGTTGGCCGCTACTTGCGACTGCCCTTGCAGTTTTCCGCTGGGAAGTCACAGGGGCTCCTGCATTTTGACTGACTCCAGATCAGAAGGTTGCGTGTTCAGATCACGTCGGGGTCACCAAATGTAGGTATAAGCGAGATTTGCTTATCCCTAACTTTTACGGGAATCGAACCCGCGCCGAGCATACGGTGAAGCTACAAGCTATGCGATATAGGCAGCAAGCGATAGCAGGAAAATGAGATAGATACAGGCGAAAAATGAAGATTGTTATTATATGAACAAAACTAATGATTTAATAACGTTATACATTCAAGTACTTATTTAAATACAAAGAATATTATAAGCAAGCGCGATCGCGAGGTGTACAGAGCGTAAGCTAGCTAGATGCAGAATGTGCGGTGGTCGCCGGCCGTCGTAACTCGTGCCGGTCTTCCAAGGACATTCTCGGCGGCCTCCATACAAATGTCACACGCTCGCTGCGTGCGCGCGGCACGTGTAAGCTAGCGGTCGTCGACCTCGCCCCGCACAAAGGATCTCTTGAGGTGGCGTGATTTCGAGGTGCGGTCGCACTGTCATTACGCGGAGCGATTCCGCTCGCGCTTTGAGGTGGGGTCCGAGTGATCTGGACCGCCACAGCTTCATTAAAAACTCAAATTTTATCAAAATCAATCCTATAGTTTCATTAAAAACTCTAAAAAGTATGTCATCCAAGTAAACGAAATTAAGCATTTGCTGTGACTTTTCATCAGTGGACACTAGAATAGTCGCAATCAACGGACCTACTTCGGGCTTCATTATCAGGTATTAATGAAACCAGGATGAAGAAAATCTATATATATAAAATTGCTTGGGCTGACTGATTCATCAACGCAGAGCCAAAACCACAGGGGTTTGAGACTTGAAATTTTGACAGTCGATGCATTTTATGACGTAAGCACCCACTAAGGAAGGATTTTTATACATATTTTTGGTTAGAACAAGTAAACACGCAATTTAGATTTTTTCAAATCTAACAACTAAGAAGGTGATATAGGGGTAGAAAGTTTGTATGGGATGTCCTTCATTTTTAAAAAGATAGCGTGTAATTTTGTGTGCAGACTTCTGGTTACAAATAAAAAAAAAAATGTTTTAGCGATTTCTAAAATCTACCGTTTAAAAGGGTGAAAGAGGGGTTGAAAGTTTTTATTCGAAGTTAAATTTCATGCTTCTGATTAGAAATAAGTGATCATGTATTTACGTGTTTTTGGAAATAGGGGTTGAATTTTTATATGGAAAGTCCGTCATTACGCGAATCCGCCAACTGCTAGCTTATACATATAATAACTTTGATTATAAATCACAGAACAACTAATAGTAGTACGGTTTAATTCAAAGAGCAGACGATGAGTACGTTCTTCAGTGTTTTCACGATTAAATATTTTTCACCGTAAGCCTGAACTTGTGATAACCTCTTTTCACGCAGCTCACTACTTTGTCTTGAAATGGCCTTGGACCGAGATTCCCTACTTTGAGATAGACGTTTCTCCCTTTCTTCGCTAGTTGTGGAGTACTGCTCACATCTCTGGGCCGGAGCGCCAAAATATCAGCTTGATCCACTTGACTCACTACAGAGACGAGCTGTTCGAATCGTCGATGATCCCGATCTCACGGCTAGACTAGAGTCGCTGGAGCAGCGGAGAGGCTTTGGTTCTCTCTGCGTATTTTACCGACTCTTTCACGGGGAATGCTCCGATGAATTGTTTAATTTGGTACCAGGGTCACCTTTCTACCAACGTACCACTCGCCAACGCAGTAGAGTTCACCCGTACTACCTGGAAGCGTTCTCATCTAGTACGGTGCGCTTCCAGCGATCTTTTCTACCACGTACGTCTAAGCTCTGGAGTGAACTACCTGCTGCGGTGTTTTGCTGAGCGCTATGACTTGTCCTTCTTCAAATGAGAAGGACAAGTCATAGCGCTCGGAAAACTTCAAACGAGGTTTAAAGAGAGCATTACTTTCACGGTAGGCAGCGGCTTTGCTGTGTATACCCTGACATTAGCGAAGTCCATGAGCAGCGGTTACCGTTTACCATCAAATGGGCCGCTCGTTCGTCTGCCACTAGCAGCAATAAAAAAATAGTTTCATTTAAACGGCGCTGTCTCATATGGACAGCGCGTTTAGTAGGTCTATCCATCTTTAATTTCGATAAATCCGATAAGTGCAGAAAGGAAAATTCACCAAAAAACAGGAAATAAATTTTTTTAACAAAAAAGACCGCCTCCAAAAATCTGGCAAATGTGTGAAAATAGCACTAAAAAGTAAAAAATAAATTTCGTTATTTTAACTTCAATTTACTTATAAACATAACCTATTCAACTGAATATTTTATACTTATAAGAGTTATACGTATCTACCACTTAATTCACATACCTGACACAATACATATTTTTATATGACTAACAAACTAAATTAAATACCTATCACCAGAAATCCGATAAGTATATTATATTTTTGGACTAAGTACTTAGAAAAAACATTTTATTAGAACTATAATATACAATTATACTTTTTTTGGAGTCGGTGCCAGCCAAGCGTTTTAGTAAATAATTTCTTGATAATGTTCAAAATATATGAAAAGCTGTATTGATACGATAATTTAGCAAAACCTCATCAAACTTGTAAGTAATTTACAAATGACGAGAAATCAAATCAACAAATATAAATCAATTAGGAAGTTTTCAATAACACAAAATATATGTAAAGTTACATTAATACCACAATTGCTAAATTATCGTATCAATACAGCTTTATTTTGAACATTATCAAGAAATTATTTACTAAAACGCTTGGCTGGCACCGACTCCAAAAAAAGTATAATTGTATATTATAGTCCTAATAAATTTTTTTTTTCTAAGTACTTAGTCCAAAAATATAATATAGTTATCTGATTTCTGGTAATAGGTGTTTAATTTAGTTTGTTAGTCATATAAAAATATGTATTGTGTCAGGTATGTGAATTAAGTGGTAGATACGTATAACTCGTATAAGTAATAATAATAATAATAGGCCGATTACTTGCCTACCGACGGTGTATAAAGCTTTTACATCCATTTTGAGAACAAAATTGGAATTACATATATTCAATAATAAAATTTTATCTGAGTCTCAAAATGGATGTAGAAGCCGGGCACGTGGTACTAAGGAGCTACTCCTTATCGACATGGCCATTAGCCAACAGGTTCGCCGTAGTCGAAAGAATCTGGCGACATGCTGGATAGACTATAAGAAGGCCTATGACTCTGTGCCACATACGTGGCTCTTGAGGGTGCTGGAGTTGTACAAAGTAGATGCAACTCTATGCGCCCTCTTGAGGGCATGTATGGGCAGTGGAGTACGGTGCTTCGCTATCCAGGATGTCGACAGCCTTGCGGGTATGGCGTACCTGTAAAGATCAAGCGGGATATTTTCCAAGGCGACAGTTTGAGTCCACTATGGTTTTGCCTAGTACTGAACCCGCTGAGCACTTTGCTCGAGAGTTCAGGGCTAGGCTATCGGTTGCAGACTAGAGGTCAAGTTATTTCTCACCTCCTTTTCATGGATGACCTCAAATTATTTGCCCCCACTGACCTCCAATTAACCGAGTTACTAAAGATAACATGTGGATAAATGTGCGGTCATGCATGTAAAGCGAGGCAGGAGTGTGGAATCTGATAGTATAGAGCTCTCAGATTTCACACAACTTAGATCTCTCTCTGCAACGGAAACCTACAAATATCTGGGTATGTCGCAGGCATTAGGCATTGATGACGCTGGCATGAAACAGGCGTTGCAGGCACGTTTCTTTGGCCACCTGAAGAAAGTCTTAAAAAGCTTTTTATCAGGCAGAAACGAGGTGCCTGTAACGATTGGGCTATGCCGGTTTTAATGTACTTTTTCGGCATCCTCAGATGGACTCAAACAGAATTGGATGCCTTGGATAGGAAATATTAGCTGTCTACTCACGACATACCGGATGCATCACCCGCGTTCGTCGGTGATGAGATTGTACATCCCGCGGAAGTGTGGGGGTCGTGGCTTCTTAAGTGCCAAGACCCTCCACAAACGCGAGGTGTGCAATCTCAGAGAATACTTTCTCCGTACCTACATACATAAGGGACAGGACGAAGGGGAAGACCTAGGCGGACGCTCTCTGACCAGATTGGAGACATCCTAAAAACAGGACAGGTGAGAAGTACCCTGAACAGAAGAGCATGCATGAGGAATCTGATGGGAGTGAATGAAGCAAGAGAGATATGTCAGGATCGTTGCAAATGGCGTTCCGTAGTCTCTGCCTACCCCTCCGGGAAACAGGCGTGAGTCTATGTATGTATGTATTATGACGGCCGGTGTCATGTCAAACCGTCGTCACGAAACACAATAATTAGCAAAGAGGTTTGAAGACAAATTCATTATTTTGAAATGAGTTTTTAGTTCGATGACGTATACACTCTGTATCAAGTGTTCGCCAAATTCACCAGTCATTGACAACAAGGCGATGGCCGTGCGGATAAGGCATCCCGATCACGTTCTGATGGCGTGGGTTCAAATCCCAGTCATAACAGTTATGTGGATTTTGGTTTTTATGAAATTTGGAAAATGTTTATGAATATTTGGCAAATATTTAAAAGATTATTTAAATATTTCGAGTAAAAATTAGAAAATTCTAGAAACTTCAGGAAGAAATGGAAAGGTTAAAAAGAGACAGGAGATGGAAACACAAATTTAAATATTTCGAATAAAGATTAGAAAATTCTAGAAACTTCAAGAAGGAATGGAAAGGTTAAAAAGAGACAGCAGATGGAAAAACAATTGAATAACGAAAAGACAATCGAAATTAGTAGATCTAGAACATTCTTAGGGGTATATAAGGCGGTGTAGACGCGCTAAGCGCCAGTTTAAGTTGAAAAGTGGTGAAGTGAAGAAGAAAAGGAAGAAAGAAGAAGTAGTAAAAAAAGTGAAAGTATAGTGCAGTAAAGTGCAGTGAAGTGCAGTGAAGTGCAGTGAAGTGCAGTGAAAAGTGCAGTGCAAAAAACGCTAGTGTTGGTGCTGTCTGCGTCGAAATTAAACGGCGTGTCGTGTGTGAAGTCGAATAAAGTGTCATCAGTGCTACTCGGTGTTTCCTTCCAATCCCGTTACCCCGTAGTCCGTAACAGTATGTATGTATTTATGTACTATCTCCATACCGACGCGGGTGTGCACCGAGATGTGGTCACTGGACAGAGGGCTTAGCCTGCTGGGTCTGGCCAAAGAGAACTGGCGCTAACATGCCCTACTTAATGAAGAGGAGCGCAGGGAAGTATGGAAAGGTAAAGAGCTGCATGGACGATTTTACCGGGCCTTACATGGGCCCAACGTAGATTTTCCAGCGTCGGTATCCTGGCTGCGTTTTGGCGATCTTTTCGCCGAAACAAAAGGTTTTGTATTTGCAATTATGGACGAAGTTGTCAGGACGAACAACTACCGGAAGTATATTCTGAGGGATGGGACGGTTGATATATTTCGGGCATGTCACCAGCCTGGTGAATCACTTAGACATATAGTATCCGGTTGTTCTCATCTTGCCAAAGGCGAATATTTGCATAGACACAACCAAGTAGCCAGGATTGTCCACCAGCAACTTGCCTTTAAGTACCAACTTGTCGACTCTGATATACCGTACTACAGGTATGTGCCCGACCCAGTTCTTGAAAATGGTCGTGCTACTCTGTATTGGGATCGGTCTATCATTACTGACTGAACTATTGTGGCTAACAAGCCGGACATAGTGATGATAGACCGATTAGAGCGCCTTGCAATGATCATCGACGTCACCATACCCCATGACGAGAATCTCGTGAAAGCCGAAAAAGATAAACAAATGAAGTATTTGGACCTGGCTCACGAGATTGTCGATATGTGGGATGTTGACTCGGCGATCATTGTACCGATAGTCGTGACCGTAAATGGTCTTATTGCCAAGAGCCTCAACCACCACCTCAAGAGGCTCTCGTTAGCCGGCTGGACCAAGTCCTCTATACAGAAGGCAGTATTGCTGGACACGAGACGCATCGTACGGAGGTTCCTTTCTCTGGAGCCCTAACCACCGGTAGCTTGTTCCCTGTGCCCGATGCCGGTGGGTCTCCGTGGTCCCATTTTATATAATTAAATAATTTATTTTTTATTGTAATATTTATTAAGTTTATAAAATGTGACATTGAGAAAAATGTTTAATAAACGAAATAATAATAATAATCATCTTTATCGTACAAATGCCAAAGAAACTACAATAATTAATCTTAACAAAAAGAAAAATAACAGATAGTACAATAGGCGGCCTTATCACTATCAAGCAATCTCTTACAGTATATAGTAGAAAAAAACCGGCCACAGACCTTCGAAACTATTCTTTCTTTCCGAGGCTGTCGTACTTTACATGTTTCCTAATTCACGATGTAATAAATAGCCATTGGCTTGCAAGTTGAGGCGTGCGGTCGACCCAAACTCAGTCAGATTGTTCCCGACGTTTTTGTACTGTTATTTAATGTTACTGAGAAGGAAATTTTGTTTGATATTGTAAGACGCTAAAAGGATATTAAGTTTCAGTATAAAATTTTTTCTATCTATACCGATACGTATCTGGTATTTGCAGTAAAATGAAAGCAAAACTGGATCAAGTTATGAGAGTTAATCTTCTGAACATTCTGTAGTTGCGAGCAGCGAATAATAGTTCATAGTGGACATCTCTCAGTGTAACGAAGATAAAGCACCTCAGTACACGAGTTCCGGGACAATTTAAACTATACTGCGTTGTTGATCATGACGTTAACATTAAAAGTAAGTTCAAAGTTTTTAATAAGATTATTGTCGTCGAAATGTTATTGTTTTAAAGTGTAAGATTTGATGGGTTATTTTGAAAGTTTCTTGCCAGGGTATTATGTACAGCTTTTGCTGGAATTTGATATAAAAAATATTAATAGTCTTTTATTTGGTTTGATATGTTTCTTATGTTGATTATAAATTAATAATGAAACCGGAATATTTCCAACATGATTCGAATGCCGCGACTCAGAAGGTAATACTCTTCATATTTAACAGTCTTAATATAGTGTTAAACGACGCCTCTCCCGTGATCTTGCATCAAGTAACTTTACAAACATTTAACCAGCGGAAATAATGTACTTAATTTAAATTGTCTTTCGGGATATATACCACGTACCTTTGTTTGGAGTAATCGATATTTCGGCACTGTTGCAAGCGCCATGTTCACGGATGTACTGATGGTATTGCGGGTGGATGAATGTTACGAGCAAGTATAACGTTCTACCCGCTTTCTCACAGGTTTTTTGCGTTCAACACCACTAACACTGTTATCACTATCGCACTGTACCCGATCACGACATACTACACTCACTACGTCAGCTCGTGGATTGATTTTGTTCTTTTTACGGGTTTTACATAGACGTACCACTGGTACGTCTATGTAAAACCACCTTAAAATGTTGTATTTTGGTGCTTGTTGTGACACCTTAAAATGTTGTACATTTAGTTTTTATCTTATTTATTTTGTTTTTTTATAATTTATTACAATATAATAATTACTGGTTGTCCTAAATACATAAATAAACATTTTCCGTGGACATTTGGCACGATTTTGAAGAATGCAGTTAATTTCGTTAGTTTGGCTGTTAGACGATTTATGGTTCTTTCAATCTGAAGGCCAATTTTCGTATTTTATATGACATTGAAATTATATTTTGAACGAAATGAGATAATATTTTAAATTCAATAAGAATCGGTAGGTATTCTGCTAACCGGTTGATATACGGTTCGTCGTTGACACCATAGAATAAAGAAATATTATATTATCTATGGTTGACACATTTTGACACTTGTTTCAATTTATAAACTAGTTACGATATCATTCAAATATCAGTTAATTTAGGTAAATACCCTTCGTGACGTAATTATGACACTGACATTATATCTAAAAGTGTATTTTGAACAGGCTACACAATTAATAGTTTTGCAATTGCCTAGGAACATACACTAACGGCCATTTTCAATATTCGAACTATAGATAGATCTGTAGATTTTAGATTCGTGTTTGACATATATTTTGTATGGAGCTTATGTCAAAAACTGTCAAAAACTAATCTAAAACCTACAGATCTATCTATATTTCGAATAGTGAATTCCGTAGTAAATGTCGCCATCTGTACAGCGAATCAGAAGTTACGTAACTGCTCATTGTACAAAGCCAGAAAAAAACAGTGTCAGTAAATATCCACTTGGCACTGTCTGGGTCACATTGTATGAAGTACTTTGAACTCAGAGATTACTAAAAAAATACAATACGGCCACTGGTATTTACTTTCTAACGTTTGAAAATTTTCAATCTCCACTTAAGCTTTTGGTGCCGACAATCCTTTGTACATTACTTGCTTTATGCTAGCACTAATATTTATATAAGTATATTTTATTAATGCAGTTTTCTTTTAAGTTAAAGAATTACATAGTTAAAGATAGAGATATACAGCAAGTATTAATGCAGTAGAATACATGATTGTACTGCAATTTTAATCAGCTGGCGTAGTTATTACGCTCAACTAGCCAACACCCGGTAGTTGTGTGTTTATTTCCTGATATTAAATTACTTATTCTTCTTCGTTAGTTGTTCTTAGACTAAATAACAAAGTTTGTGTTGTGTTAAATAAGCTGAGTTTGATAAATCTACCATTTAAGTGTATGTGAAAACAGAGAATACTTCAATAACTTAATCATGTATGTGAATTCACGCTCGCATAAAAACCTCTGGAGGTTAAAGCACGTGTCATAGATTTAAGAAAAAAGTACTGTAATACTTTGATAATGGAAGTAAAGAGAAATATATATTATGGATTTCATTTGTGTTTAGAAATCCCTCTAAATCCCAATTCATGTTGAATCGTGTAATGTAATGAGTTTTAATTAAACTCTTTTATTGTAATCTGAGCAGTCCATGCAGGTTGTTTATTTTTATGTGACGTACTTATTATTTTTATATTTGGATCTGTCACGTCTGTTTAGTAGTATTTAAAATGTCAACTAACAAAATGAAATATAAATTTTGTGTACATGAAAATAACCAGTTTTATTATACTAACTACTCTTATCTAAAACTGTGGGCCCCTGTAAAGGCTGTGCTCCAACAGGTTATGGGCTCAGAGCATGCCCACAGAATAAGAGAAGAGAATTGTGAGTACTGTATTTTTCGAAATGAGTAGTGGAGATTCTAGTTCCACGTCCGCACAAGGCGTCTCATTGACCAGTATTAGTGCTTTAACATGCAAAGAGGGCTATTCGCAATTGAAGTTCAAGATGCGTATGTATCTCTTACATGAGGACCTTTGGTACCCAGTAGTTGGGTATCCAGACGGCGATACAACCTCGGAAGCTGTTAAAAAGGTCAAGGATCTGAAAGCGTTGACAAAAATTGGTCTTACTTTGGAAGACGGCGCCATTACTCAAGTTCGTAGTTGTGGCACAGCAAGGGAGGCTTGGGATGCACTAGCGAAAGCTTATGAAGATGCCGGTATGGGCCGTAGATTGTCTTTGGAGAGAAAACTATATAGCTATCAGTTCCTACGATTGAAGCTTACTTTAATGCAGTTTTGAATACCGCCCAAGATCTTGCAGATATAGGCAGACAAATTGATGACCTGTTGATTGGTGCAATATTGCTTGGTGGGCTATCACCAGAATTTGATCCACTTGTTATGGCGCTCGAGAATTCTAATTTTGCTGTTACGTCGGAACTTGTTAAATCAAAGTTACTTCATGAGAGTGAAAAGCGTGCTTCTAAGGAGTCTGCTCTCGTGACAAGGCGACGATACGCGAGAATAGTAGATATGAAGGAGCACGGAGGATCGTTTGCCATCACTGTAAGGAGCCGGGACATAAACGTCCAGATTGTCCACAGAGAGTAAAGATTAAGAAGGAGAAAGAGACAGAAAACAAAGATAATTATGACTCTCTTTTCTGTCTTCGGTGTGGGAGCCCCGTTTAATTCTGATGATTGGTATATTGACTCAGGTGCTTCAACACACCTGCAAGAAGAATTGGCTCACTCATTTTCGCCAATTGCCCGGAGAGACAATCACACTAACAGACAACAAACGGCTTTCATCAGCTGGCGTTGGAGATGTGATTTTACCGAAGGATACTAACTATAATCCTAAGTTAAATGGTATAAAAGATGTTTTGTATGTACCAGACCTTAGTACCAATTTGATTTCTGTTAGAAGGGCTGTTGAAAGGAAATAACAGTAGTTTTTGATACAAGAGGCTGTTCGTTTTATAACCACAACACAGTTAAAGTTATGTGCAAAGCTATAGGTCATACAACTTTTACAGGCAGCTTATACAGGTTTGATAATGGTCCTGTATTTGAGCGGGCTCTGATTGCTGAGAATATGTCTACTTCTGAGCTGTGGCATCGCCGACTTGGGCATTTGTGCCGAATCGCCTTGGAGCATCTTCGCAAAGGTAAGGCAACTGGTATTAACTACTCTAAATTAGATACATCCCCCTGTATTGTTTGTGTAAAAGGTAAAGAAAGCAGGAAACCTTTTAAGCCTATTAAGTTTGACAGAGGTACTAGTATTCTGGTGCTCATTCATAACGACCTATGCGGTCCGTTTGATGTAACTTCTCTTGAAGGTAATAAATACTTGCTCGTTTTTATAGATGACTTTACTAGAATGGTTTTTGTTTACTTTGTTAAGTCAAAAACGGAAGTCAGAAATAAGTTTAAGGAATTTCAAGCTCAAGTAGAGAGGGAGTCTGGTAGTAAAATTAAATTTGTTAGGAGTGACAATGGAACTGAGTGTGTGAACCATGATTTTTCTAATTACCTTTCCTTACAGGGTATACAGCATCAGACTACTGTACCTTATGCCCCTCTTATAATGGTGTTGCGGAGAGAACAATACGGTCTCTCGTTGAAAAGGCTCGGTGTATGATTCAGCAGTCTAATCTCCCGAAGACCTTTTGGGAAGAAGCCATTCGTACTGCTGCGTACATTAAGAATATGTGTCCTCATAGATCTTTGAAAAATTCTACCCCTCACGATCAATGGTTTAAGGTTAAACCTGATCTCTCGCATTTACGAGTTTTTGGCTGTCGCGCTTACGTTCATGTTCCTGATTGCGAGCGTAAGAAGTTGGATGCTAAAGCCAAGCAGTACATTTTTACTGGTTATTGTATGGATTATAAAGCGTATAGATTTAGGGATCCTACTTGTATTAGAAAAGTAGTTAAGGGCAGGGATATTGTATTTTTAGAAAACAGATTTTCCAATGATGATGTCTCGGAAGTGTTGAATTATCACAACATTGTTCTCACATCTGATAACATATTGGTGGATCGCCCAGTTCCGTCCACGGAGGAGGGGGTGGAGTTTTGTGATGCGTCTTCCGATCCCGTACCTGATCCTGATCCCGTTCTTCCTGTATCGCCTCGATTCCCGCTGTCAGCTGATCATCAAACAACAGTGACTGACTTTGTTAGAGCTCTAGAACCGGAACCGTCAAGTTCACGTGGTGATGTTGAACCCGAAGCTAGGTACAATTTGAGGGAACGTAAACAGGTTAAATATCTTTTTAATGCTTTTGCCGATGACCAATTGAGTGAAGAACCTTCTTCCTATATCGATGTGCTCAGTAGGCCGGATAAAGTGAATTGGATTGATGCAATGAAGCAAGAATATGAGTCGTTAATGAATAATGAAACCTGGACACTTGTAGAAAACGTTGGGCAGAAAGTTATACCTTGTAAATGGGTGTTTAAACTTAAGCATGACTCTGATGGCAAAATTAGTAAGTATAAAGCACGTTTGGTCGCTAAGGGTTTTCGACAAAGCTATGGCGTTGATTATGAAGAAACCTTTTGTCCAGTTGTTAGACATTCTTCTCTAAGAATTTTTATGGCTTTGGCTGCTAAGGAGAGGATGTTGTAATTAAAATCTTTTATTGTAATCTGAGCAGCCCATGCAGGTTGTTTATTTTTATGTGACGTACTTATTATTTTTATATTTGGGTCTGTCACGTCTGTTTAGTAGTATTTAAAATGTCAACTAACAAAATGAAATAGAAATTTTGTGTACATGAAAATAACCAATTTTATTATACTAACTACTCTTACCTAAAGCTGTGGGCCCCTGTAAGGGCTGTGCTCCAACATAATGCATTATCAATTAACGCAGAAACGGGCATGTCTTCAAGTCGCCTTAATAGCCCATAGTTGTTTTCAGGGGTACTTTGGCAAAAAGTAGATTATTGCCGAGGTGTTAAGACAAGGCATACCACTTACCAGTCGGAATATAGAAGGTGATACAACATTAAGTGCTTATAATTCCCTAAATTTAATTACATCTGGTTGTCTTAAAATTGTATGGAACACGAGATTCCAAGCAGGTACTATAACTTCCCGGAAAACATAATATACACATAAATACTTGTACAACTAACTTACAAAACTTTATTGCCCAAGTTTTCCGCTGTGAACAAAACCGATAACAGAGTACGCCAAATTTCGTATGCACCAAACGTAAAATTTTGGTAATTTGAAACTAAAGTTTGTGTAGTAAGTATACTCAGAATTTTTACTTATGTAGAATATGTCCCCCCTATTAGGTAAGAGTATGAAATACTTGGAATAGAGAATAGTACCTAACTAGTAAAATAGTAGGATTGTAACGCATCGAGACATATTACAAGGAAATATATACAATTTGACCGTTTAGACACTTAAAAATGATTGATTGCTTTGTGTCTGAACGCAGATTGATAATATTTATTTTATTTTATTTTTATCTTGTTGGAGGATGGCTTACAGACTAATTACAAACTTAAGTATTACAATATCAAATAATGATTTTGCTAATAACAAGCCTCCGCAAATAAATATAATTTCACAAAAAAAACTATATATAAGTAGTAAGATAACTTGCAACGAAAACGCCTTAAACATATATATTAGGATTGCGATATATTTTATAACAAGCAAAAAAAAAAGCAACTGATAAATAAATAGATAGGTACATAAGCATAGGGTAAGCGTAACGCAATATGCGTAATAATGCAATCAATAAGTATTACATACAAAATAGAAAATACACAAGAGTCACATAAAAAAAACATAAAAGCAAACAAAGTAAATACAAAAAAACGATCAAGCTTGGATACCGCTAATCACTTATAATCACATACATTATTATTAAAGAAATTGTTATTTAATCTTTTTCTGACTGTGGTCGCACTGGTGCAAAAAAGGTTTATGTTTAAGTGAAGGGGAAGTTTGTTAAAGCTTCTCGCGCTTCTCAATGAAAACGTATTCTGCCAATAATTAGTCATTGCAAAAGGCACTAACAGCAATGGTCGCTGCCGCATACCGGTTTGATTAGTGCGTAGCGACATTTTAGCAACCAGATCAGGACTGTCAATCGATCCATTTGCAATATTTACAAGCGTACATATATCGCTTACTTCGCGTCTGTATTCTAGTGGTAGAAAGTGGTATCTCTTGCAGCGGTGATTGTAATCTACGGATTGTTGTTGTGTCCTATAGTCAAGATACCTCAGAAACTTTTTCTGGACACCCTCAATGCGGTACTTATAAATTTCATACTGTGGGTTCCATACTTGCGACGCATATTCAAGGTGACTTCTGACGTAGGAACAGTATAAAATCTTTATAGGCTTCAGGGAACGGAAATCAACCTTACTTCTTATTATAAAGCCTGATGCTTTTTTTACAATATTATCAACGTGTTCGTTATATAGGAGCTTACTCTCCTGAGTTATGCCTAGATCGTTTAAACTTTTGTAATCTTATGATTGTGTACTGTATATATCGAATTAATTGGTAATTTTTGACGGGTGAAAGTGATATGAAAGCATTTAGATACGTTTAATTGTAGTTTGTTACGGCGACAGTAAACTTCAAATCTATCCAGATCGCATTGTAGTTGCTCAGTGTCAGTGATACTGCGAACGGTTTTATGTACCTTCATATCATCAGCAAACAGTAAAATATAAGAATTTTGAAAACAGGATTTAATATCAACAATAAATAAGGTAAATAATAAAGGTCCTAAAATTGATCCCTGCGGGATTCCCGAAGGAACATTATACTATTGTGAGGAGTATCCCTGAAGCACTACAGCCTGTGTTTGATTTTCTACGTATGAAGCGAACCAGCGATAAACGTCACTATGGATACCAGCTGCTTGTAACTTCATTAAAAGTATTCGGTGGTTTATACTGTCAAAAGATTTGTGATAATCAGTAAACACTACATCTACTTGTGCATGCTGATCCATGGCTCCCGTTATGTAATCGTGGGACAATATCAAGTTAGTAGTGGTTGAACGGTTTCTCAAGAAGCCATATTGTTCATCACCAAAGCTGCTCTTAACTACAGAATACACTTCGGCGTGTACTAATCGTTCCAAAATTTTAGAGAAAAGACATATTTTAGATATTGGACGGTAATTTGCAACATCTGACTTGTCACCCTTTTTAAAAATTGGGGAAACATATGCTGCCTTCCATATTTTTGGGACGGTACCTTCAGATAGCGATCTCTTAAATAAGATGCAAATAGGGCCACTATGCTTTCAGCGACATTTACTATAATACTGGTGGAATCTTATCGGGGCCACCCGATTTGGAGACATCTAAGGTTTTTAGCAATTTAAGTATACGATCTCTGCATATTTCTATAGTGCTTATGGAATGGGTAGACAAGAAATCAGACTCATTTGATGATGATTCTAATGGATCTTCTATACCTGGATTTTGAAAAGTAGAATGGAAGTAGGTAGCAAACAAATTGCTAATCCCTTCGCCTGAGTCAGCCGAGTCATTCTGATATCGCATTACATTTGGCAAAGCATTATTACTCTTTTTACTTTTAACAAACGACCAGAAAGATTTTGGGTTTTCAATTATCATAGATTCTATTCTGCCCATGTAAATAGCAAAGCAAGATTTTTCAAGTTCGATGGCCCTTCTGCGTAGTAATGAAAATGTATGATAGTCATTAATATTACCGTATGTTTTAAATTTTTTATGAAATTTATTTTTTTCTTTTATTATTTTAATTAATGCTGAGTTGTACCATAAAGGATACAATGATTGCTTAACTGATTTTAATGGAACGTATTTATCTCTGACTTCATAAAGTTTACTATAAAATTGGGTTACAGCGTCCTCCAAGGATACCTCATGCAGTAACTGGGTCCAATCAACGTTACCAAGTTCTGAATTAATAGCAGGGTAATCGGCCCGGGAAAATAGGTACTTAGCAGTTATGTTATCAGCTAATCTATTTATTTCTTCGAAAGAAGTAATAACCTGTATGGGTTTATGATGAATATCTATTGGCACCGCAAGAGGTCCAGTACATTCACTAACAGTGACGGATGCATTACAAAACACAAGGTCAAGTAGTCTATCATTTACATTGCGCACCCAATGGTACTGTGATGTAGTAATATGCATGGTATCAAAGAAATCAGTGAGGTACTTACATGTTGTTTGTTGGAAGTAATTCACACCTATCTACGCGTTCACACCACTCAACATTGTTTCCAAAGTTAAAATCGCCAATAACGAGAATTTTATCAAGTGGATGAGTCAAGATTAAGTGGTTAAGTCTAAAAAAACTTTGAAGCTGAGTAACGTACGAATTCCCTATGTTTTCACTACATAAATATAGGGCGCAAATATGTAAATAATACGTTACAGCCGGCCGAGATCTTCTCAAGACTATGGACACCCATAAATCTTGGGCCGAACTACACCAATCGTTCTTTTGCACTACACTTAATTCGTTCTTTACCGCTATCAGAACGCCACCGCCTCGTTTCTGTCCCGTACGATAATAGTCACGATCTTTTCTAAGCACAAGATATCGACTGTCAAACAATTCACTGCTAAAGAAACCACTATCCAACCACGTTTCAGTCACTATAATAACATATGAATTTAGACAAATGTTGCGAAATATATTAGTAATTTTTGTACGCAAACCACGAACATTCTGATAATATATGTTTAAAGTGTTCGAACTTGTCATTTTTGATGATTTGCGATAACTTTATAGCTTAAAAAAGTAACAATCTTATTTAAAACATAAATCATTATAATTAATAAGTAATGTAAGCGCGGTAAACGTAGCTTGCAATAATTAATAATTATGTGGGTATAGCGAAATAATCGACAAAGACAGTGCATAACTAGAATTAAGTTCGAATCTGTCATATATAATGACTTGTGATTCTTGTTTATAGAGTTGAACAATGTAGGCAAAATATGCTTAATGATAGGCAGCGGAATAATACGTTGAAATATCAACCCTGTCTTATAAAAAACAAGGTTGGTATCACAATACGATAGAAAGTAATTATGTGGAGACTTACTCGAATGCACAGCTGATCTACTAAACAGGTAATAGGTAGAAAACGCGTGTAGCACACTGCGATATGCGGTCCCCAAACTTCGATGATTTTGTATACAAAGACGAAACGCTCATTAACACACTGTATGATAACACATGTACAACTTTAGGAATCGCATTGTTACAATAAAAAATCATACTGTTTATTTTATTATGGCTTAAATATTTTTTTATATTTTTTATTTATAGTCTCACGCCTGTATCCCCGAATTACAGATAATAATCTGTAATTCGGGGATACAGGCGTGAGACTATAAATAAAAAACATAAAAAAATATTTAAGAGATGTAAATATTACACCCTCATTTCGCCATGAATTTTTAGGTCCCACGTAATAGGGGGCGAGCCTATTGTCGTTACCCGTCACATCACCAGACTCTGGGCTGCTACTGAGGAATACTTGGCTTCCGAATGGAAAAACCCAGTAACACTTTTGCCCGACCCAGGAATCGAACTCGGGAGCTCCGATCAGCAGTCGCATACGCTATCCACTGGACCACGGAGGCAGAGGCTAAAATTATAATCATATAAATTTTAATTAGCTTACGATCTGGAAATAATAAAAAAGTTCCCAAGACTCAATGAGTCCTTTTCTTATTCATTGTACTAATATTCTTCTCATATTGTCTTCACGAGTTTAACCATTTTGAAAGGCTCTCAAGTCAAGTCCTCAAAATGTTTTCTTAGTCATAATATAATGGATTCGGATGGACGGAGGACTTAATAGTCTGGATGGCTCGAAACCTTGTCATCACTTAGTACCGAATAGTATGTTGATTTGAGTGCTCTGTAATATATGTATGTCAAGTGCAATCTGCTGGCAAGATTGAGTGTTAGGCATTCACTTTAATGACTATTATTATATCGTAATAAACTTAAACGTTACATTAAAATTACTAAATTAATAAAAAAATATCATAAATCTATAAGGAAATGTAATGTGCATAGAGTTAATTTAAATCTTAGAAAGGAGCGCATAAACTTAGTTAATCAACTTTCTGAGTACTCTAGAAATTTGGAACATAGCAGATCAGTGTATGATATGGAAACTCATCGCTTAAGGGAAGAGATATTACTTAGGGAAAGAACCTTAAATGAGATCTTCAACAAATACCAAGCTTCTCAACAAGAACTGAGCAAGCGTATAGTGGAGGCAGGTGAGCTCGTAGACTTGGTGAGGTGTAATGCAGAAATGTATGAGTCTCTGACCAATAAGCTCTCGTGTTCTTGTACTCATACTCTTGTACCAGCAGAGCCATTGAGTACCGTACTACCTGAGAATTTTTCTAACAATCCACAAAACTCACACTCATTACAATCAAATTTAAATAAATCTAGGCTTCCAACATCTATTAATAAAACTTTTATTTTTTCTGATAGGCTAGGTCACAATTTTGGTAGTATTCTCAGTGAATATACAAATCAGTGTGTTATAAATTATTGTAGGCCAGGGGATAGTTACTGTAGTTTAGTTAATCAGATTAAGTTACACCCCTTATATGAAAGTAGTACTGCAATATTATTGTTTGGTAACAGTTTAACTGTAAAGAGACAGGATATCATAGAATGTGTTGAATTGTTGATAGAACTTAATTCTAAATTTAGTTGTAAATTTATTTTAGGTGCTTCACCTTACTCAAACAACTTAACACACACACAAAATATGCACATACACTCATTAAACATGTTATTGTATAACATAACTTGTCGTCATAGTGACGCAATATTGTTTTTTGACGCTAAGAAATTTATTAGTAAATTTATTTTAACTAAAGATACAATGTATCTGCCATTTTATATTAAGCGACAAATTGCTAAGTTATTAGCATACAATTTACAGCAAGGCAGTGAGCCTTGTGTTGACAATTTATTTGATAGGGTTAGTACATGTACTAACAACGTTTTTATTGACACATCTTGTGATTTAAACTCCAAGATAGGACAACAGTTAGGCTGCAGTATTTGAATATAGTACATCAAAACATGCAAGGCCTATCTGGCAAAGAGTTAGAGTTAAGTTTATTTCTAGAAAAATATGACGTTAAGGTTTTGTGCTTAACTGAACATTGGTTAAGCACCCATGAGGTTATTGTTATAAATGAATATTACACAGTGCAGAGTTTGTATATAAGAAAGCAGGCTATTAGAGGCGGTTCTCTCATAATGACTTCAAATTTATTAAAATGCAAAGAACGTAAGGATATTGTAAATTTATCTATTGAGCGCACTATTGAGTTGTCCTGTGTGGAACTAGACTTATATATTATAATTTGTGTATATCAACCCCCTTCTGGTGATTATAATCTAATTACGTCGACTGCAGACGGAGGTTGCAAAAAAAACCGATTTCCAAATAAGATTTTATTAAAATAATGAATTACAGAGAAATTTTCTAAGTCTAATTATTACTACTAAAAGAGATGTCTATTGGTCAATGTTAGAACCAAAAGTGCCTAAGGTATTCCTATAATTAATTTACATTAACAACGGAAATGATTGCGAAATCTAACTAGAATGATCGACAATGACGTCTATGCTGAATCGGCGCCTCGTGTCTTCGTGCTGTTGCAATACGCAGTTAACGATTTCGCGTAGTCAGCAATCTGCCTATTACACCGTAGTGGTATAGTCAGCGATCCGCCTGCTACACCCTAGCGTAACACCTCCCCCCGAAGATCAGCAACTATTTGTCAGCAGCCGTTGAAAATGTTGCTGTGATGCTGCTGGGAATAATCTTCATTTCAGAGGGATGAATGCGACCTTCCGATTCCATTTCATGGGTTTGATGTTCTTCATTAGCTCTTGAAGGATTGGATGTCATCCCTGTCCTTTTCAGTTGACGCCGTTTCCATACGAGTACAATACTTAGTGCAGTTGCACCGAATAGTATTAGGTAGATAGGTATCGTAGTGTGATAGATACTCCAACTTTCAACCTGTGTAAGCTTGACTGGTGATTGCAGGGAGATTTTCCTGTAGCTGTCATGAAGGTTTTCAAGGTTGACGGAGTTTAGCCTGATTGATGTTTCTTCTAAGTCAGATTGAGGTGAAGATGGTTGTAGAATTTTCAGAGCATTGCCTTTGATGCGGTTATCAGTATTAGTAACTGTAAACTTTGGAGTTCTTATGAAGCAATTGTGCGGTATTACAGCGAGATAACTACCATGGAGAATCCGGTATTGATCTTGGCCACAAGAGATTTGAACTTTTGTAGGCTTTGGGAAGCTGAGTGTGTAATGTTTTTCGTCCAATTGTTCCAGCGCTTCCGAGGTTAAGACGATTGGTGTTAGTTTGCAGGAATCTACTTGCTGTTCTGTAATGAGCTGTTGGATGCAGTGCGGTGTGGTTCGTAGCCCATTGTTGAGTTTCTCCTCGCAGAGATACCATGAATCAAACTTCGGGCATTCAGCCTCCATGTACAAAGAATATGTTCCATGAATTGCTATAAAGGGTAGACTGGGTATAAGGGCCAGGTTATCTTTGTTAGGTACAACGGATAATTTGTATAAGGTGAAAGTTTCGGGAGTGGCAATGGGAATTTTTATAACTATTACTATTTTCCTGTTGTTATAGTAAGAACCTAACTTTAAAATATTATAGTATTCTCTAAGCTCAACTTTTATAATCTGGTTGGCAGAATACAACGTTTTGATTTTATTTAACATTTCCTTAAGATTACCTAAACTTATCATAGAATGCATTGAGCTCGATGCTCGAATAAAGGCCAACATATATTCTATTTTATGTAACCCCTCAAAGAGAGTATCTATGTTATCATTTAAAATTAATAAGTACTGTGCCAAGTGTGCATAACCGACAAAATCCCTTGTATAATTTGTTATAGTGTAAGATAATGTGTTACTTAAACTTTTCTGATTTTCAACTATTTTATTTAATATTTCAGTATATTTAAACATCCATTGCTTACTTAAACTTATGTGATCGTTAAATTCTGTCTCTAATTTATTATCGTTTTCCTGTAACATTCGTAGAGCTTTATCATATTTAATAGCGTCGGTATAATCTAGGTTGCCTGAAATGCTTTTGATTACAGAACCTAAACCATCAATGAGTCCACGCCTACTACGGCTTGGTTTAAAACTATCCAACAATGAAGACGTTTCATCTAGCTTATTTCTAAGATAACTCATGTGCGGTTCAAATACAGCTAAGGTTCTATTATTAACTTGAGGTTTAAATTCATCTAATTGAGATTTTACTAAGTCAATTTTAGTCTGAATATCGTCTAAATCAATGTCAAGCAGAAATGAATGGTAATGGGATATTAATTTTGTCCGTCCTAGCTTAAAAGGGAGAAGTCCTGGTCCGTCTTCCAATGAGTCAAGTAATACGTCCTCCGCGTAGGTTAGATGGATCAGTAGCATCAGAGGTATCCTGTAACAATGGTTGGTTGTTAGGTTTATTCTTAAGTCGTGATTTGGCAATGGGACCACGTTTCTTTTTAGTGTAAATGTGGATCGGTAGGTCTGCAAGAACAGTGTCCTGAGTATATCGAGGTGCGAGCTTTTGCCTGTTTGCCAAAGGATTTTTGATAAAGACTTGTTGATTCGGTTCATACTCCTTTTCAGGGTTGCGATCTTTATTCCGGTTCTCAATTAATGTTGTTCGATTATGTAAAGACGGTTCGTTAATAACTTCATATAATTTTATCATTTTCTGGCGATGGTCTTGTACGTATTGTTGAAGCAAATGGGATGATAAATCTATGTCTAAGGGGTCTCGTGGATCTGTGTGTCCAGTTATTACTTCGATAGGCCTACATTTAGTAAAACTATGTATTGTATTGTTATATGCCAATATAGCGTAACTCATCAAATTAACTACGGGTTCACTTGATTTTTCCAATTTTAAAATGCGTAGATGTTCTAATAAGGTTGAGTGTAATCGTTCAACCATACCGTTATCGTTCGGTGTATGGGCTAGGGTCTTATGGTGATGGATCTTATGAACTCTAGTAAACTCTAAGAATAACTGATTTGAGAATTCAGGCCCATTGTCGGTGACTATTGATAAGGGGACACCGTGATGACTGCAAAATGTTAGAAAGGCTTGCACTACACTAACTGCAGTACCATCTCTAAGATGATACGCTTGGGCATACTTCGAGAATGCATCTATGATGGTAAGATATTTCTCGTTTTGAGCGGTGAATAAATCTAGATGTACTACACTAAATGGCTTGCTAGGTGGAGGAACAACACAGAATCTCTGTTTAACTGGGTTTCGGTCGTATTTAGCCTGTCCACAAATTGTACACTCATTTATGTATTTTACTATGTGTTCTTTCATTTTAGGCCAGTAATACTTATGAGATAACGCAAGGTGACATTCATTAATACCGCGATGGTTCGTCTTTCCCTCGTGATACTTTTGAATGATTTCTTGCTGGCGTAGATATTCTTTAACGTTCTCTAATTCGGTTTTAGCTAAAATTAAATTCATTGCGGAACTTTTGAATGTACTCTGTATGATAGGTATGATTCTGTACATGGCTAAGGGTGGATGTATAATAAGGCCAGTTTTAACCTTGGGGTTCGCGTATTCCTTAATCGCGTTTATAACGTCTTCTTCTAGGTTACAGTCTGATACTTGTATTGATGTACGAGTGTGAGTTTCGAAGGGTTTAGAGACTGTAGGACGCTTCTTTATGTCATTAACAACTGTGAGACATATCTGACGGCTAAATTTATTGAGAGGTTCATCTGTGATTGGTATTTCTAAAATAGGATTCTCTGCACTAGTGTGAGCTGTGAGTGTAGTGGAGTCAGTGACGGATGGGGCTTTTTGGGACGTGTTAACTACAACGGAACTTATCTCCTCGTTGTTAATTTCAACGCGAGATAGTGCGTCGGCATTTGTATTACTTTTACCTTGCTTGTATACGACTGTAAAATTATATTCACTTAATTTTAATCGCCAACGTGTCAATCTTGAGTTAGGCTCCTTAAGATTCATAACCCATTGAAGAGGTTTATGATCTGTTACTATTTTAAATTTGCGCCCAAATAGGTAAGGCCGAAAATATTTGGTCGCCCATACTATAGCCAATAATTCTTTCTCTATTGTACTATAGTTCATTTCACTAGTATTAAGAGTTCTAGAGGCATATGCTATTGGCTTGTCCGATCCTATTGTCCCTTGAGATAATATAGCGCCTATTGCTACGTTCGATGCGTCAGTGGTGAGTATGAAATCTTTTGTGAAATCTGGATATTGCAGTATTGGGTCGTTGGTGAGTAATGTTTTACACTTAGAAAAACAATTAACGTAATTTGGATCATTCAATGAAATCTTTGAACCTTTTTTCAAGCATTGTGTCATGGGTTTTGTGATTTTCGCAAAGTCTGGTATGAATTTCCTATAATAACCTAAAAGACCTAAGAAGCGTTTTATTTCTGTTGCAGTTTTAGGAATCGGGAATTTTGTATTGCAGCAATCTTATCAGGGTTTGGTTTTATTCCATCTTTACTTATTATATGTCCTAGGTATGCGGTCTCGAGTTTTAAAAATTCTGATTTATCCATCTGGATTTTAAAGTTGGACTCGCGGAGTTTTTGGAATACTTTTTCTAAATTTATGATGTGTTCTTGTAATGATGTGCTAAATACGATGATATCATCCAGGTAGACCAGGCATATGGTATTCTGGAGGTCTTTAAGGACACTATCCATCACCCTTTGAAAGGTAGATGGAGAATTTTTAAGCCCCATTGGCATGCGCATAAATTCAAAATGTCCGTGCTCTACGTTAAATGCCGTTTTGGAAATATCGCTGGGATTCATCTCGACTTGATAAAACCCGCTTGCAAGGTCAAGGGTGGTGAAATAGTTACAGTTTCCAAGTTTATCTAACACGTCATTGATGTTCGGGATTGGATATTTATCATCTAAAGTTTTTTCGTTTAGTTTCCTAAAGTCTACGACAATGCGCCACTTAACCTTTCCTGATGCATCAGCTTTCTTGGGAACAACCCAGATGGGGCTGCTCCAAGCAGATTCTGAAGGGCGAATTATTCCTTGTTCTAGCATTTTGGCTATCTGGTCCCTAACTTCTTGCCTATGTACAAATGGATATCTATAAGTTTTGGTGTAAACTGGTATCTCATCTGTCGTGCGGATGCTGTGTTTTATTCTATTCGTAAAGGTAAGTGGTTCTCCTTCAATGTAAAATACGTCAGCATACTGGGATACTAATTTTTCTAAGTTAATACGCTCTTCGGGATTTAAATGATCCGTGCGCAGGCGAGATAGAACTTGTTTTACGCGAGACGGAGATATGGGTTGCGTACGCGTGCACTCGATATTAAAGATTTCTGCACTAACAGGTTTGTCCATGGAGAAAATTATATCATTCGGCGTCGGGTTATAAATTTCTATATAAGCTCGGTTATTATGAACACTAGTTATACACTCATTAATACGGCAGTTTGATATAAATTGCTGGGGAACGAACGCATCACCGTCATGAAAGTTAACAGGAATTCTAACAATTTTAGATGAATTTGCAGGAATAATGTCTTCATAAAGATTACAGTTACGGGAGTTATACATAGCTATGGGATTCACTGCATTTTTCGTTACTAATTTATTGTTCTTTAAATCAATATTGGACTCCCATTTATTTAATAAATCAAGACCGATCAAACCATCAAAATATTCGTGAAATTTATAAATGTAAAAGGTTACGTCATTACGATCATTGATTTCCTGAAAACAAGGTAAGTTAATAGAGTAATCATTTCGTGTAGTAGCATGCACATTGGTAACCTCAAAGGGATCGTAATTCCAAGGTAAATGCGGATAATATGTTGCTACAGCTTCAGGGCTAATGAAAGATTGGTTTGCACCAGTATCTATAAGAAGTTTCAGTGGGGGATCTGATATTTGCACATAAGGTAAGTACCGCTGAGTTTGTAAATTAATTTCTATTTTAATTCGCTTAATTTCGGGCCTATCTGAAAATTTTTATCGTCACAAGATGAATCTTCCTCAGAAGGAGCTTCGCCAGATGCTGAAAAGTACATTTCTGGGTAAGTAGTAGTCATGTGCTGTGTCATGTCATCGTTTTCACCCGTGTATCCAGTCTGGTCGTAATAGTCATAAGCATAGTTGTCAGGGTAGGCTTCGTAGTAAGGTTCGTAATAGTAACTACTGTCATAGCACTCATTGAAGTTCATCTCCCTAGGTTTGAGATAATTGGTTGGTGGTGGGTTTCCAAATTTAGACCAATCATGCCCGCGTATTGGCATTGGTTTAGGAACGAAATGAGACACGCCGCTCATTGGCTTGGGTGTATCATTTGTATTATTAATTCTAGGTGGGGGCATTCTAAATGTATTATTCTGAGGGTTGGCATTAAAAGCACTTTGAGGGTTGTAATTTGGTGGTCGCGCACTGAACATTTGGTGAGTGCGAGATGGACCTCGGTACTGTAAAGGTTGAGGTGACGAGTTAAAATTTGGTCTCCAAATTTGTGGAGGGCGAACTGGCATCATCATCATGTTATGGTTAGAACGTGAAGGCCCTGGCATGTTAAACGCGTATGATTTTTGGGGCGGTGAATTATTGAATGAAGCTGAGGGCGTATTAACTAATGGTTTAAAAGAATGAGCTGAATGTTTCTTTTCAGATACGTTAAAGGTTTCATTCCGTTGTTGGAGATATAAAGTATTAACCTCTTCCTGTACATATTCTAGCGCCTTTTCTATAGTATCTGGGCGCATGCACCTAATGCGTGAACCTAACGGGTCCTTAAGTCCGCGTACGTATGCTTGTAGGGTCAGTTTTTTATAAAGGTCACGTTTAGAGTCGATAGTCGTTTGTACTGTCTCATGTAAGGTCACATAGGTCATAATAGTGCTAAACAAATTCTGGCACTTCTCATAATATTCCTGAGGCGAATTTAAACCCTGTGTTAACAATGCCAAATCATTATAAAGTGAGGTTTCATCGCGCTGATCTGCAAAATTATTGACCAGAGCACTACGTATACCGCTCCAATTTTCCGGGATTCCATTTGAGTTAATTAATCGCGCCGCGGGACCAGTGATTTTGTTTAAGATTCCGTTAATCAAAGTTAAATTTATAAGTTCGTAACCAGGCAATGTATTAACATACTGTATGACCAATTGATCGCAAAGCTTAATAAATCTTGTTAAGACATTCGGGTTCCCGTCAAATTCCGGGACAATGCGTAAAGCCTTGTAGATTTCATCTATTGAAGGCGTTGTAGGTACTGCCATTTCGTCAGAAAAAGATAAATCCGAATCACTAATATCTCTATTTAAATCTAATTGATCTAATCTAGGATTTCTTAACCTAGGATTCCGCGATTGCCTGGGATGGAAAATCTTGGAAAATTTAGGATACACGTAAAAATAAGGAAAGCAACTCAAGAACTATTCTAGAGTACTTACATATGCATCTTAGAATGGTCTCTCTGCGGTATCGATGTCTGGATACACCTCGTCTGTAGCTCGTTCGTAGATTCAGGATACTCGGGTCGCTGCTTGAAAGCCGCTCGGGCGACACGCGAACGCGGATATCGATGTGAGATGTCCCTAAGATTCGCGAACCGGCCCGCGAGTATCCTACCGACTGCGCCAATTACGTCGACTGCAGACGGAGGTTGCAAAAAAAACCGATTTCCAAATAAGATTTTATTAAAATAATGAATTACAGAGAAATTTTCTAAGTCTAATTATTACTACTAAAAGAGATGTCTATTGGTCAATGTTAGAACCAAAAGTGCCTAAGGTATTCCTATAATTAATTTACATTAACAACGGAAATGATTGCGAAATCTAACTAGAATGATCGACAATGACGTCTATGCTGAATCGGCGCCTCGTGTCTTCGTGCTGTTGCAATACGCAGTTAACGATGTCGCGTAGTCAGCAATCTGCCTATTACACCGTAGTGGTATAGTCAGCGATCCGCCTGCTACACCCTAGCGTAACAATCTATTTGAGACTGTTATGGAAGATGCTCTTAATAAAATTATAGGTAGTCATAAGAATATTATAGTATGTGGTGATTTTAATATTAATATTTTAGAGAATTCTTCACAGTGTACTAGATTTCTGAATCTTTTTAAGTCATTTAATTTAAGTAATTTATTCTGTGAACCTACTAGAGTCTCTGAAACATCTTCTACTTGTTTGGATAACATATTTAGTTCTTGTGTTGCTAAAAACCCAGTAGTTATTAGTTCTCTTCCTTCTGATCACCGTGGACAGATAGCTAGTTTTTCATGTACAACATATGATAAATCACATACAGTAGAATGTAGGCCTCAAACTACCAATCGTCTTATACGTTTTAAAAACAATATTATCGCTAAACTCAATCCCTCAATTTTGAACTCAGAAAATCCAAATACAATTTATAATTCACTTTTTGGAATAGTAAATAATGAGTTTCAAGATACTTTCAAGAGTAAAACTGTCACATTAAAGGGTACTACCGGATCTTTTAACCAGTGGGCCACTATAGGTATATACAGAAGTAGAGCCAAATTGTTTGAATTATATGGTATGAAACAACATAGATTTGACACACCTTTTCTAAATTATGTAAAAAGCTACTCAAAAATTTTTAAACAAGTTTGTGTTATGGCAAAATCTAAATTTATTTGTAGCAAAAATAAGCATTCAACAAATGTAATTAAAGAAACTTGGAGAATTATAAACAATGAAACAGGAAGAGCACGACCACGGGAAAACCAATTTGAACTAAAAGAAAACAATTTATTAGTCACCAATCAAACTCAAGTAGCGCATATGTTCAATAGTTTCTTTGCGAGCATACCTTTAACAACTACTAGCTCTTTACAATCATCATCTTTAGACGCTGGAATTTTTTTGCTTAGCAGTGTACCTGAATGCAAGAGCGTGTTTAGATTCGAGCACGTTACCCCGCGAGATATATTGATCGCATATAATTCAATTAATATTAAAAATACCGGCGACTTTTGGGGCATTTCAATTAAAATTTTAGGTACTATAGTTGAGACTGTTGCGCCTTACCTCTCTATAATTTTTAACCAATGTTTTGACTTAGGCGTATTTCCGGATTTGATGAAATTAAGTAAAATCATACCTTTATTCAAATCTGGCAGTAAAATGACGTAAATAGCTTCAGGCCCATCTCTATCTTGCCGGCATTTAGTAAAATATTTGAAAAGATTTTATTAAAGCAGCTACTAAGACACTTTAATTTAAATAGTCTGCTTCATAAAGATCAATACGGATTTACTTAAGGTAGATCCACTACTGATGCGGGTGTTACGCTCATAAAACACGTTTATAATGCTTGGAAGTCATCTAAAAATGCTATCGGAGTATTCTGTGACCTCTCAAAAGCATTTGATTGCGTTCATCACGACACACTATTGCGTAAGCTCCGCCACTACGGCGTAGAGGAAACCGCACTTTGTGTTGTCGAGTCGTACCTGCGGCAAAGATTTCAGTGCGTCGATGTAAATGGGACTACATCCTCTAAATTACCTATACAGTTAGGCGTTCCACAAGGCTCTATTTTAGGTCCTTTTCTATTCCTTGTATATATTAATGACTTACCTTTTTATTTAAAAAATATGTAATCTGTGATGTCGTACTTTTTGCAGATGATACGTCACTTATTTTTAAAGTAGATAGGAATAGGAATCAATTTGATGATGTAAATAATGCACTTATACAGGTTACACAATGGTTTACAGCAAACAACCTAGTGCTTAATTCTAAAAAGACTAAATGCGTTAAATTTGCTTTACCTAACGTTAGACAACTGGGACCTAATATAAGGCTAGATAGGGAGGAACTTGACACAGTTGACTCGACAGTGTTTCTAGGCATTACACTAGATAATAAGTTACAATGGGGTGCACATATAGCATGTCTTGCAGGTAAGCTCAGTTCTGCTGCGTATGCTGTCAAAAAAGTTTGACAACTTACTGATGTTGACACAGCTCGTCTAGTTTATTTTAGATATTTTCATAGTGTCATGTCCTACGGTATTTTGTTATGGGGCAAAGCTGCGGATATTCAGAATATCTTCGTTGTACAGAAACGAGCGGTACGAGCAATATACATGTTAGGTGCAAAAGATACTCTTAGGGCACGCTTTAAGTCTATAGGGATTCTTACAGTAGCCTCGCAATTTTTATTTGCTAATATATTGTATATTAGGCAAAATATAGGTTTATTTACTACAAAAAGTGATGTACATAACATAAATACTCGAAACAGGCATAAGTTATATGCCCCTTATCATCGTTTACATAAAGTTAATAATTCTTTTGTAGGGCTAGGTATTCGTTTATACAATAAAATACCAATTAGTCTTTTAGAATTGCCATTTAGTACGTTCAAAAGTAAAATAAAAGACTGCCTTGTTAGGAAAGGTTATTATACCATTAATGATTATTTCAGTGATAAGGATAGGTGGTCACTTACACTAGCCAACTCTTGATTTTTTTAATTTATATAGATACCTTACTTTTCAGTTTTTTTTTTTAGTTTATATATAATATCTCTAGTTCTATTAATTTAATACTCATGCATTATTAGGTCATTCAACTTACTACATTTACATTTTCATTGTTGTTCCACAAATTTTATTAAAATTTGCTACAGTGTTAGATGAAGGTAACTCGTTATCATGGGCTGGATACTAAAGTTTTTGAAATTTTCGTGTATTCATATACCGTCACTTTCTGTAACATACTTTTCCACCATAGTTCTGAACATGATCGCGAGTTGCCTACATTATAAAGCGTAAGTGGATGCTCCTGTTACACAAGATTCACATTTGAAGACTACTACAGCACTTAATTTAATAACTACATATTTTGTATATAATATGTATGTTCTTATTTACTATTTACGAGTAATTAATTACAATGTGAAACAGTTGCAGCTCCTTACAAAAACAAAATATGTACCATAACACTGGCGATTAAAAAGAGTGGCCACGAGTTTTATTGTCCGTTCTTTCTCGTGGTTCTACCTATTGCTTTGCGAATGGGCAGTAAATGTAAATGTAGAAGCATTATTAATTTACTTTAAAAATTTGACGTTCATAAGCGTCACGTTGTGACCTAGATGAATAAATGATATTTGACTTTTTTTTTTTGATGTCTGAATCTGATGCATGGAAATAGTTACCTAGTTATTGGACATGAATATTTCATTAAGTACGACTATTGCATATTACGTTCCGTGTTACGCAGCGACTGTTGTATCTTTAGGCAGGCATTGCATATCGGGTTTTGCTGCCAATTAACAGCCGGTCCCAATATATGATCTATTCCTGGAATTGGAGAGTAGATTTACATGTTTGTCAAAATTTGTATGGAGCCTATGTCAAATATGCATCTCTGATCTCCAAATCTATGGAAAGATCGGGTATTGAATCCGACTGTAAGAAGTAAAGGTAACTCTTCATATGGAGAAATTGATATTCAATAGACAGCTGCTGTGTAGAATTTCGCTGTCTTCGATTAGAATAGAATTCGTTTAGAGAGTTTGGGCCATGAAATTGCGACCAGGTACGCTCAATGGCGCTTTCGGCCAACCTGGGATTTGATCACAAATAGTATTAAGAGACGATAAAATATTGATTTAGAATTTAGCTATTCAGGTATTCAGAATGTAGCACAGAAACGATGATTAAGTTTACTTATTTTCTAACTGATACTGGTTGTTACATTTCTCTGTGCCTTCTTTTGATATACTAGTTTTATTTTTTTTCACATGTTGTCGTTACACAATCCTTAGTTATGAAGGGACACACACACATACATACAATGTAAGTGCACGTGCATAGCTATGTAAGTGTAAAGTGTCATCTACACAATCCTCATCTTTTAAGTTTATTTTATATTCAGTCCAGATTAACACCTCGCTTCTTTAACACGCCTGATCTGTTATAGAGTACATATATATATATATATATAGTATAGTATAGTCTAAGTGAAATATTGTGGCCCTGAAAATATATATAGAGTTCGTTTTTGTGAGACTGACTTGTTTCATTATGAATCAACCTGAAGCTACTGGGCTCAAATAGGACATCAGTTCCTAAATTGGTGACCCCGACGTGATCGTTCGTTTAGGGCACAGTGAACTTAAATTTTGTGACTATTTTTGTGATATTTTCTTTAAAGGAGGGGAATGGTTTAGGGACACACACACACATACATACTATGTAGGTGCTCGTGCAAAGCTATGTAAGTGTAAAGTGTCATCTACACAATTCTCATCTTTTAAGTTTATTTTATATTCAGTTCCGATTAACACCTCTCTTCTTTAATACGCCTGATCTGTTATAAACTTATAGAGTACGAATATATATTATATAGTATAGACTAAGTGAAATATTGTGGCCCTGAAAATATATATAGAGTTCGTTTTTGTGATACTGATTTTTATTTATGAATCAACCTGCAGCTACTGGACTCAAATAGGACATCAGTTCCTAAAGTTACATTTTGACTGTTTCGTTTATTTGAAGACCTCTTTATTGGTTCACAGCCATACACTAGTACATCTAATATATAAAATTCTCGTGTCACAGTTTTCGTTCCCATACTCCTCCGAAACGGCTTGACCGATTTTGATGAAATTTTTTGTGCTTATCCGGTATCTATGAGAATCGGCCAACATCTATTTTTCAAAAAAAAAAAAAAATTTGCAAAGCAACGTTTGCCGGGTCAGCTAGTTATTATATATGTTGGGCTATGTAAATATACTGGGCGTTTTAAACGATCTCGTGACCACAGCTGGTACAACTCATTGAAAATCGTAGAGCAAATACTTGTAAAATATTTTACTTTTTCTAATAACTACGCGATACAGTTACATAAATATTACTGCGTGTGCATTTTCATTTCGCATTCACGAAAATTTAAAACGGATGTAAGTAAGCTTTCGTGATCATGGCATTTGCAAGAGGGTCCAAATTTCTTCTCAAAACAACGATAGTAACGTGATATATTATTAAATCCCTATAAACATATAAAAATAGCCGATGGTTTTCAAGTTACGGTGTGCGTTTGGAATCAAACTTGATCAGATTGTTCTCTACGTTCTTTAATGTTTTATTCGATGTTACTGTGAAGAAAATTCTATCTTGTACTGTTAGTTGTGCTAATGTTTGCTTTGCTTTAAGAAACGATATTTAGAAGTGGTAGTGTATTCGGAATTGTGATTTTCTTCATATTTTAAGTATAAAGCTGGATTTTGATATGAGAAATAACAGTTCGATTTTTTTGTCATCAAGGAAGCTTTCTGTGTTTATACATTAAGAATACTGAATGCCACTACCCTATTTCATTCCATGGTTGTCGTAAGAGGCAACTTAGGAAAATACACGGAACAAAAAGTACATTTGCCAACAGACGGAAAATTCACCATCAAACCCTGTACCAATCCGTCTGCCTAGCGGGGTATAGTAGCCGAAAGCTTTTTTTTGACCCACAATGTTATTGTGACACAAATTGGGAATAGCCGTCCATCAATTGGCTGCAAAAGGCTGTAAGATTACTAAAGAAGCAGAATAGTTTATGCTGCACATCGCTCAGTGTAACGAAGACAAAGCACCTCAGTACATTAGTTTTCATGAAAATTTGAACTATACTGCGTTTTTGATTATGACGTTTACATTATAATATGTTCAAGGTTACATAAACTGGTGCAATTTCAAAACTTCATACTAAACAATTCAGGTCCTGTCTGGGATATAAATATCCTGTTTTATCTATTAGTCGCAAACATGAGCAAGTCTTTGAAAAGAGTTATAAGTATACATGATGAAAAAAATGTATGCTTGTGAAGTTAGTCAAAGATGTAACTTCTATCTTTTACTCGAAAAGTCATAAATTGTACGGGTTGGTTGCCGATTGGTTTGCCGGTACTAGCCAGTTAACATTACACATCAACCTAGCCCTCTGTCTAATTAGCAATCATAAAATGATTGTAACAAACTCAAACATCAGAATTGAATACAGTACTTTCTTAAGAATCGGAAAGTCATAGGTCATTTTGTATTACTTATGACGTACTTAATAATAAATAAGTATATAAGGATGATTGAGATGTATTGAGGATATTCGTCTAGAAATGCCTTCAGCGTGTTAGAAAATTTATCGAAGTCTATAACTATTTGGCTAACCATATTTTCAACCAATTACGCTTTCAGTCAACCTGGGAATTGAACTCAAATACTACTGCAAAATGTTGTTTTAAACTTTAGCTGTTGAGTTGTTCTAAACGTAACAGTTCCGATGATGAAGTTGATTTGTTTATCCAAAAGTTTGTCTTCGTCTGTCGCGGTTCCTCCGTTTGACATTTTTATTTGTATTCTAGTCACTGCACGTACTAACTGAACATCTGGAATATTGCCACTTCGTTTATTTATTCTCTTCTCTTTTTCTCGTAAATATAAGTGACAGTATAACCATTACTTATTACGTGATTGCAAGTACTATTTTGTAAATGGTAACGTTTCATTTACTATGAAACATGTATTTTACTATGTATTAGCATGTAAAGTTGTGAGTATGATGTGGGCATTATTAAACATATAAACAAATAGTTGTGGCAACCTGTCTGATGGCTTAGGCTGACATGCTTATGCATACACCTTCTGATGGCGTGGAGGCATAGTGATACAGATCGTGCTGGCTCCCTCAATCAAGGTTGAGCCGTACGATTGCTGTTGAATGCGGGCCATCAGTCGGCCGAGTCAGTCAAAAGCGTCAGATGATTTCCTGCATTGTACTTGCATACTAAACCCTTTATTTTGTCTGGACTTTAAAAGACGAAGAAAAGACTAAAGAAATTGAAGTGACAAAAAAAAAATATTGACTCTGAGTTTGTTTCGGCCTTTCTTCTCAAGAAGTCATTTAGCTAGGAAAAGCCGGCATCATCTAGAATAGGGTTTTGACATGTATAAGTGTTGTAAACAACCAAAATGCAAAAATAAATATGTCTTTATGACAATTTACGCACTAGTGTAAGATCCTCTTATGTCCCGCATACATACTATATATAGTCCATTAGAATGTTAAATTTTTTTGGGCTTAGCGTGCATTTGTCTGAGGAGGCAATTTTATTTAATAGATGTCAAGAGTGGGTTACTGTTAAGTTCAATCCAAATTTGTGGAGTCGCCCATTTGTACCACTCTTTTCAAGATAGCGGCCGAGGGACAAGAGGTGCGACCCCACAAATTTGGATCAAGCTTTACACTAGCCCTATACATCTGTACAATAAAATTGCGTCCTCTGATAAATGCAACCCAAAAAGTAACTTTTTAATGGACTAATCGTTTTGTAAAGGTAGCGATAGTCAAGTGAATAAACTACCAGACTGTAATGCAGAGGTTCAAAGCTTCGGCTTCGCTTAACTTACTTTCTAAGTGATGTATTATAAGATTGTATTTTAAATTGTATTTAATCAGTGCTTGCCCCATGCCTCGGGGTTGCCACTGGCGAACACGTTAATTCCTTGGTCCTCGTCATCATAAAAATGTATCTGTAACAGTCATTACAGGGGACAGTAAGTACCATTGAATATACTGATATCGATCTATGGGCCTTGGACTAAAAAACAAAAATAAAGTAAACGGGTAACAGTAGGATGATGATGACGAAGATACTAGATAGTGTTGTTGTGCTACAAGCTTCTCATTATCATCCTCCTAGCCTTGTTCCCGTTGCATCCAAGACTTACACGACTTTGGAGCCTGAGGTTTTTAAATGAGTTCCATAATTATTTGTTTCTGTTTCCATAAGCATTTTTCATAAAATAATTTTGATGTATCAAAAATAATATATTATTTACACAGCAGGACCATAAATTTAATCAGCTCACAATGTAAGCCAAAATTAGCATATGCGCAATATTACCATTCGAATACTGAACACATCTTTCTCAAGAAAGAAAGTTTAACTTTTTTAACACAGAATGCGAGTAAATGGGCTGCTACAAAAAAATACAAAAGCAAGACAAATAAGCAGTGACAACGATGTCGCAAAATTTTATATACCTTGTAGACACACGAGCTGCGTGTATAATGCTCTATCTTTTGTACTTTATCCGGTTTTTGCCGGTTTAACATCGATTCCCGTTATCTGCACCCCGCTTTATTTGCCTGTAATATCATTATCATTGTGCTACTTTAGGTATTTTGTGTTTTTATTCTAGAACATATTGTTGTTTGATATGTATTTGATAATATTAAAAATTAAACATCGAAAAAAGCAAACATCCTGAGGAAATTTTCAGATATGAGAGTTCTATAAAGTTTTTGAAAGACATGTTACAACCCGCATTTGGTGGACGAGGCCTTTTTAATATTGGGAGAAGAGAAAACAGTGTACAGCAGTGAGACAGTTTTATAAAAATACCTTTTTAAGTCCTTTTCGGTTTCTAACTTTCAAAACATGTCATACCGCGTTATTACAGTAACAAAAATCGTAAAATAATTTGCAACAATAACAGCTGCGTACATAGCACGTATACTCATATTAAAACTTTCGGTTATATGTCTTCAAAAGCCACAGATACTCGACAGAAATGAGGAGTGCGTCAGAGTGACTGCGAAATTACTTGAGACTTTCTTGACGCATTAAGAAGACGAGGCTTCTCAGAAACTATCTTGGTTAGCACTATCTGTCTCACTATCATCTCCGCAAACGATCTAAGTTTGTTTCGACTTTCGCCACGTTAACTCGTTATTTTCCAGTATTAGTTCTCAAACTCCTTCATATTTTACAGCCCTTTCGAAAGTCGACGTGCAATAATACTGGGAGCTATGTTTGCAAGTGAGTAAAATTAAATGAATGATTTTATTTTAAAATTATTTGACATCGTTATTGCGATTTAAGTGCCCTTAGACATTTTTGGCGACTGACTGGGTCGCTATAGAGAGTAGTCACTTTGTAGATAAACAAATATTAAAAGACAGACTATGGTGAGCAGCGAAGGAGTTGGTGTTGTCTCTCAGCGACCACGCTCGGTGCAAAACGAGCGAAATGTCGGAAACAAATAGGTATTTATACCTTAAATAAGAAAAGTTTACGCGATTAAGACTAGCTAAATTATTTTGTATGAAGTTCTAGCACTACGCCATAGAAGCCATATCTTCACTGCGGTAATGAATATATGGCCATAACCAACTAAAACAATCAAATTAAAACATAATCAATCTCAAGAAGAGTAGTCATACAGATGTTCTTAAACCAACGTGTATACATCTCACCTATGGTTTCATCTAAGCAAAGAGCGTGAAATAAAAGTGCCCAATTATGTTTATGAAAGTTGCAAAAAAATGAATGTTCAAGAGAATTTTTAAAGAAGGAATTTCTTCGGGGCTACCTTACGAGGTAAAAGCATTATTCACGTCAATGATCCGCCTAATTGATAGGCCTTCCTTCGAATTGTATCCAGAGTTGAGTAGCTACCTACAGTGAATTATCGTTGCTTTAAATTATGTGAAATATTTTAAAGTATAACTGTGAAAGCGAAAGAAAATAGTTCATCATGGTAAATATGTGATTTATATTTACATAATTATTATAAAATGAAGTCCCCCTTTCTTTCTGTATGAACGCGATCACCTCAGAAACGAGCGGATGTTTTTACAGTTTTCACCAATACATAGTGTACCTAATTCCTGAGGAAGCTTTAAGTAAGTATTTTACGCGGGACAAGCCGCAGGTGAAGTCTAGTTATCTATCTATCTATATCGTCACGCCTGTCTCCCATTGGGGTAGGCAGAGACTATAGAACGCCACATGCTTCGGTTCAAACATACTTCTTTCGCTTCCTCGACATTCATTAACCTCATCATGCATGCGCGTCGGTTATGGGTACTTTTAATTTGGCCCTTTTTCAGTACGTCACACCTATTTGGTCTGCGTACGTCCGCCTAGGGCGTCCCCTACCGACATTTCCATTCATTCTCGTACGATACACTCCTTTCGTATTCCTTCTTTCATCCATCCGTTCCAAATGTCCAAACCAACGCAACATTCCTTTTTCAGCCTTTGTCACTACATCTTTTTTTAGACCACAATTCTCTCGTATCACACTGTTTTTCACTTTATCAATCAGCCTTACTCCGCACATACTCCTTAAAGCTCTCATCTCCACAGCATTGATTCTACTTTCATGCTTCTTCTGCCATACCCATGATTCACTACCATACATCAGTGTTGGCGCCAAAACTCCCTGCAGTATAGCAAGGCGAGTTTGCTTTGGGATAATACCATTGCTGATGATGGACTGTAAGGCGCCATTCACACAATTTCCTGCTTTCACTCCCCTATCAATATCTCCCTCACATTTTCCATCTCTCATAAACAAAGACCCTAAATACACAAACTCGTTCACTTGCTCCACTTTTTCATCTCCTATCATTACGTCACATTCAGTTACACTATCATCCCTCTCTATGACCATGACTTTGGTTTTGTTAACATTCACTTTCATACCTTTCTTCTTATACGCTTCATTCATCGTGGTGACCATCTGCTGCAAATCCAACGCTGACGATGCAAATAGAACCTGATCGTCAGCGTATAGCAGGGTCTTGAACACTGACCCACCCATTCTTAATCCACATTCAGACTCTTTCAGATAGGTCAAACAACTGTCCATGAACAGATTAAACAGCCAAGGAGACACTACACATCCCTGTCTAACACCACGATCAATGTTAAACCAGTCCGTGTAGGCCCCGTTTATTCTAACACAGGCACTTGAATCCCTATATAAGGATTCAAGTGCCCGTATCAGACTGCTGCTCACTCCATACACAGAAAGTGTTGACCAAAGTTCATCTCTCACCACTCGATCGTAAGCCTTTTCCAGGTCAATAAAGGCGCAAAAAGCTTTCTGGTGTTTACTTAAGACTTTCTCTGCAGTGCACCTTAAGGAAAAGACTTGAGCCGTACATCCCATTCCTTTTCTGAATCCCGCTTGCACATCCCAAATTTTACTGTCCGTTTCAGAAATCACTCTTTCAAACAGTATCTTTGCATACAATTTGCCAACAACACTCAGGAGGCTGATACCGCGATAATTTTTGCATTCCTGCTGTGACGCTTTGCCCTTGTACAGTGGCACAATAACGGCTTTGTTCCAATCACCTGGTACACGACCGGACCGCCAACATTTATTAAACAGTAGATACAGCAGGCTTGCAGTGACGCCTTCGCCTACCTTGAGCATTTCAGCAGATATCCTGTCATATCCCGCAGCTTTACCCGCCTTCATACTTTTCAATGCATATCGTAACTCTTCCATACTTATCCCATTTTCACAATTATCTTCCTCATTCGTTACTATATTCCTATTGTCGCTCCCTCCTCGTTTTGCAAATTTTCTATTAAATTTATCCTTGCATTCTTCTTTCTTTCTTCTCACTATTTCTTTTACTTTATATTTAAACCTGTCATACTTTTCTTTTACAATACTTTCACTGTCATTCACACCACCTTGTACTCTTTTGTTGGCTCTTAAGGCCAGCAAGTCCATCCAAGCTTTGCGCTTTTCCGCAACCACACCGCTTACTTCTTGATCCCACCATTCATTACAAATTTTTTTAACGTTCTTCCTCTTGCTTACGCCACATACGTGAGTGGCTGTCTCAATCATTCCATTCTTATACTCTCTCGTAGCAGAGGTGCATTAAAGGTGTACAATGTGGGAGCCCCTTCACAGCCGCACAACTTGTGCATTTGCGGCACCAATCCTCGACGTTATCCCGACAGTGGAGCCTTGGAAGCTTGGCCCCGAAGCTTGGTTGTCCAGGATGGAGTTCTGTGCCGCAAATGGGAAAACGCTCGCGGTAACCTGTGCCATTTGCAAATGGTAGTGCCCAAAACTAAGGTGCCAGAAGTCTTGCAGCTCTATCACAATGGTGCTTCGGGAGGTCACATGGGAGTTAAGAAGACTCTCACTAAGATCCGAGAGCGGTTTTATTGGCTCCACTGTCGGGATAACGTCGAGGATTGGTGCCGCAAATGCACAAAATAAAATAAAAGACATAGATTCATATTTAGTAAGGTATTAAATATTGAGTCAAGAAAATGATAATTAACAAATAAGCGTGTCATCCTTTTCTTATAATATACTGGCGATTATACCCCAACTACATAAAACATACAATTTCTGATCTTTTTATTAAATTTATAACCAACTTTCTTTCTCAACGATATATCAAGGAATGGCTTAACTTTGCTGAGTTGCAATTAATCTTGGGATTCCATTATATCAGTTTCAGTTCTGATAAATTTGAAGTACTTTGGAATGGTACTCCAGATTTTGATACTATTAAATCTGATAATCTAATTGAGGGTTCTCAAATAAATCCCAGTAGGTACTGTTCGGATATCAGATACTACTTAACCCGGCGTCGTGGGGGTACAAATTCGTTACATGGACGTCGGGGATGGGTCATAATTACCCTTTTTTTAATCCAGTATCCTGCAATATTTCGAAAAAAACATTTTTTTTCTAATAACTCTATTGAACCTTGTGTAATTAATTAAAATATCACTTTATTTGTACTAAAAGATATTTATTAGTTAGTTTACTTAATTATTAAATATATCACTTTAAAAAGTTAACAAAAATAGCCTTCTCTAGATTAATCACAATAAACACTTATTTTTAATATTTTTTTTAATTTATATGGCACTTATAGGATCTTTACAAAAGAATCTTTAAAATAAACATAACAAAAATTAATTGGAACCATCAACATGAACACATTCGGCGCATAAAGTTATGAAATTTTCGGGGCAAATATGTTTGCCGCAACAATGGCACGTATGGTTAGTCTTTCGGTATTTTTTGATGGGACACAGCTGGCACCTTCTACGAACATTGGGTCTCTTTGGTGGAGGTTTTACTGGCGATGAGTGTTCCATGTTTATTCAAACTTGCAACAAAATACCTACAAATAAAACAAAAACGACTATAATTTATATTCTATAAAAACAATAACATATAGATATGTAAAACGATAGATTTTGTCACAAAAATGCAAAAGGAATAGATATAAGCAACTAAACATATTGAAAATATATTAAAATATTATTAAAAACCAAAAAAGGACGGAAAAGGACATAATAATAAGCGGACATATGGCTAAAATAGTTACGTTGACTACAGGGATGGGTCATATTTACCTTTTTCAACTCGCGGCACGTCCAACTCACAGAATATCCGCCGTCCGACTAAGTTCAAGTTAACAACGCGACGAACCAGTCAACACCTCCAGCTATTGAGAAGAGCGGCAATGTTACGCGCTTTTTGTTAAAATTTCTAGCAATTTTTAAAACGCCGGGTCATTATGACCCATCCCCCACGACGCCGGGTTAAGCTACGGTTCAAAATAATTACGGAAAAAGGAATCGATAAATGGTGCGTGATTTCGATATCGTGCCTTCGCAGATAAAGGTTTTTTTATGTGTTGACGTACCTTTAGAAATTCAGCCGTATAATATGAGAGAATTTATTCTACTGAGTATGATGGTTCTATTATTTGACCAATGTGTGTTGCCAGTGATGACGTACGGATCAGAGACGTGGTCGCTCACTATGGGCCTTATCAAAGTCACTCAGAGGGCGATGGAGAGAGGGTGCTTGGAGTTTCCCTGCGAGATCGAATCATAAATGAGGAGATCCACAGTAGAACCAAAGTCGCCGACATAGCTCTCCGGATAGCCTAGCTGAAGTGGCAGTAGGCAGGGCACATAGCTCGAAGAACCGATGGCCGTTGGGGCAGAAAGGTTCTGCAGTGGCGGCGACGTACCGGACGACGCAGCAGAGGTAGGCCCCCCGCAAGGTGGACCGACGATCTCGTCAAGATCGCGTGAGGCGGTTGGATGCGGGCGGCTCAAGACCGGTCTGTGTGGAGAAACTTGGGGGTGGCCTATGTCCAGCAGTGGACGTCGTTTGGCTGATATGATGATGATGATGATGAGTATGCTGGATGATATTGTATGACACCAAGAAATGTGAACTTATTTTTCGGGTAATCAAAATATAACATAACATAACATTACATAACTTCACGCCTCTATCCCCGAAGGGGTAGGCAGAGGTGTACTAGACACCCACACTTTGCCAGTTATGTTTCGGTCCCAATGTAATAGGGGACGAGTCTATTGCCATCTACCGGGCACATTATTAAGCGAGCGATAATTAACATTTTCAATACACACATAACTTCAAAAAGTCAGAGGTATACACACACATAATTTACGTAATTCCATTAAATTAACAAATAAAGTAAGCTTTCGGAGAATTGCAACTAATTGCCACTATAGTCAATTCTCAGAATTAATGACAGCTTGTTTACGTCCTTTTGTTCATTCAAGCCGGTGTTGGCACATTAACGTCTTAATGCAATATTCCTCTATCAATTAATAATGCCTGAGGTTAAAATAAAGCATAATAAATTAATCAATTTACAGTAAAGTTCCTTCTGAGGTTGACAAAGGATTTCTGTGTTCGCTGCCTTGAATAGGTTATTTGGCGCTAATCACCTAACTTTTAATTAATGACATCGTGTAGTGAATAAAAGTCAAACGAACTACAGTCAACAGAATTCGGAAGAAACGCCCACAATTTGTTTTGTTTGCCGCCCTCGCGTTTTGTTGACTATAAGCATTAGGAGCCATTTATAACTTATATCAACTCAACAAAAAAAGCTTTTATGTAAAAGGCTACTTAGTTCAATATTTGGTTCATAAATATACCGTAATAATATTACGTACATACATGTATGTATGTATGTACGTAATATTATTACGGTATATTATAACGTCACGCCTTTTATCCCCGAAGGGGTAGGCAGAGGTGTATTTCTACACCCACTTTTCGCCAGATATACTTTAGTCCCACGTAATAAGGGGCGAGCCTATTGCCGTACCGGGCACATTTCCAGACTCCGTGCTGCTACTGAGAATTTCGTGACTGAAAAACCCAATAACACTGCCCGACCCAGGAATCGAACCCGGGACCTCCCGATCCCACGCGCACATTTATGCCGCGAGACCAACGAGGCAGTCGTCTAGGGTTTGATGTCGAGTTTTCCGTCTTTACACAAAGATGGTATTTGCATCGTGTTATCCCTTAGTCGCCTCTTACGACACCCACGGGAAGACAGGGGGTGGTGACACTTGTATTCTATGCCGTCAACCACACGGCAAATATTACGTACGGAGGCTTTATTTAAAAACCGTCTCAGTCTTGGTGCGTTTGCGTAACTTCATGAATATTTGAAATAAGCGGCTTATATTTTTACTAGCTTCTGCCCGCGGCTTCGCGCGCGTTAAATTCGCGGTAACTTAAATATATTTCCAATCTTGAGTTGTGTGAAGGCATTCCTGATTATTCTAAAGAGTTCAGAAACTCTATAGGGTACAAAGTAATTCGGTCAGTACCCATGACCTTATCTACCGAAAAATACATAATAACATCACCTAGCATAGAGTTCAATGTCAAAACCATGTTCCAATACATGTCCAATATCTATAAACACTTACGCTTTTAGTAGAGAAAATTGTTTCAGCCGTTTAAGCGTAGTTTATAATTTTATAATTAGTTTATTTATGCGAACAATGTAATCACCGTGCACAATATGACAATATATATGATGTGACAGAACTGACAGATATACGATAGCACATGCGCAGCACTCAATCATAACAGCGCATGTGTTCTTGCTTCCAAGATGTAAATTTGTGCAGTACAAACTTTTACCCTCCCTACAATCCCTCCCAGTTTAATTTTTGCAACTTATGGTGGCGGCGATAGCCCAGTGGAGTACGTAACGGACTGCCGAGCCGATGGTCTCGGGTTCGTTCCCCAGGTGCCCCGGGCACACACCAATGACTTTTTGAAGTTATGTGTGCATTATAAATTTATAGCTTTTGCCGGCTTTCTTCGCACGCGTAAATTACGACAAGATAAAATATATTGTACAAACACCCTCCTCAAGGAACATACATGCTAAATTTAACCTTCTTGCGCCTAGTAATTTCGGCTGTAATGTGTCTGTCAGTCAATCAGTAACGAAAAGATTTTATATACATGATTGATGTGATTCCATTGAAAAAATAAATGTTTTTACAAAATCTCTGAATCCACCATCTTAGGGGAAAATTTCCAAAATAAATGTCTTTGTGTTCGCTAACGTCATTTGCGGATCCAATAAACAAAGTATGAATTTAATCCCTTGAATGCAAAGGTTCTATGCAAATTATAACTCCCCTTTTATCCACTTAGGTAAGAATTGCCAAAAAGACTTTCTTAGTGTTCACTAACTTCATTTGAGGAACCAATAGGTATAAAAAGTTTGAAGTTAATCTATTCAGGGAATAAAAAGTTTCATACAAATTCTGACAACCAGTTTAACCCCTTTAGGGGCAGAATTTCCAAAAATCCTCTCTTAATGAGCCCCTACACAACTCAAGGAACATACGTGCTAAATTTCATCTACTTGCGCTCAGTTGTTTCGGCTGTAGCATGTCTGTCAGTCAATCAGGCACGCATGGATTTTATATACAGACAGATTATACAAATAAATAATATTTGACTGACACCGTGGTACAGTGGATGGCGTATGCGTCTGCGGGAGGTCTCCAGTTTGATTCCCGGGTCGGGCAAAAGTATTACTGAGTTTTTCCCAATTCTCAGAAGCAGCACGGAGTCTGCCAATGTGCCCGGAAATGGCAATAGGCTTGCCCCCTATTACGCGGGACCTAATATGCAACATGGCGAGATGTGGGTGTAATATTACACCTCTGCCTACCCCTTCGGGGATACAGGAGTGAGACTATAAAAAAAATAAACAAACTGTCTGTAATCTCAAAATACCTGTATTGCATAATATTGTTGCTAACCCGTTTCCAGTACCCCAATGATTTATTTAGATTGTTTTTCTGTCCGTCTATTTATTCAGGTTAAGCTTAAAAATGGTTCATGAAAACTCGTAAAACAAACTATGAAAATTTTATTTAGGCGTAGCTGTTTGCAAAAGCAAGTTAAAATTAAATTCAAAGATTCCGTCGCAGTATACATTTGTATATCTCAGCGACATTGTAAAAAAAATGTAAAATAAATTATCCAAGTTCAAAGACCCTTTCTTAGTATTTTAGGTTAAAGAAATGAGAGGAGCCTTGTTCACCAGTTGGACAAAGCAGATAACTGATAAAAAGTGCTTACCTGCTTAGAAATAAATGAAAATAGCAAAATAATGGTTCTAAGTATTTTGGCTTCTTATGGCCATATAATTATATCCTAGGCCAACCCGTGGCCAGCGTGGTATAGTAGGCCAATGCCTCCTTTCAAATGTGAGGCCTAGTCCAGCAGTGGACTGTTAAAGGCTGATGATGATGAAGTATTTTGGCTTCTATTGGTCATATAAAGAACCATCCCACATTTTTGTAATTGAAGATGAAGAGCGCTTAGACTCACCTAAGCGATCTTCACTAACTAAACCTAAAATTAATTTAAATGCACATAAGGGACGAAGAAAAAAATCAAGTAAAGGAATTAAAAGTTTCATACAAACTGGGACCCCTTTTTGAACTCCGCGTTATAGTGGTGAATTCACTAACGTCACTTGAGGAACCGATATACAAAGTTTCAAGCGAATCCATTGAAGTATTTTCTTATATTAGAAAATGGGATACCCTTTCTTAAGCCCCATAGTGACTTCGAAAACTGCTTTCTTGGTGTTTACTAACGTCATTTGAGGAACCTATGTACAAAGTTCGAAGTTAATCCAATGAAGGAATAAAAAGGTTTCATAGAAATTCCGACTCCCCTTTTAAGCCCTTTAGGGTAAGAAATTACAAAAAGATTTTCTTAATGTTTACTAAGGTCATTAGTGAAACCAATATACAAAGTTTGAAGTCAATCAGCTGAAGAAATAATAAGTTCCGTTTAATACACACTTTGAGCCCCTCTCTAGCCCCCCGAGGGTGGGCATTTTCAAAAAATAAATTCTTAGTGTTCACTTTCATTGTTTGAGTGACCAATATACAAAGTTTGAAGTCAATCCATTAAAGGAATAAAAAGTTACATACAAACGTTGACCCTCAATCTTACCCACTTAGCGGTGGAATTCCCAAAAAAATAATTCAGTTTTGTCTACTGTTCACTATCATCATTTGAGGAACCAATTTACAAAGTTTGAAGTCAATCCACTGAAGAAATAATGTACGGGCAACGTACATTTCTTGATAATTGATAGATGGAAATGATAGATGGTATAACTTGAACACTTATTTATTGGTTACCGGAAAGTACAAACTTGATAAACTAGGTATGCTAAATTATGATTAAATGATTGATATGTTAAAATGCTTATGAGTACACGATACGCTTGCTGAAAGTGAACTGATTTTATGCATGTTACAAATTGTCACGTTTGGCGTAAAATGCTGACCGCGGCAAATGTACGGTCGTTGGCCCGTACATGTTCCCGGGGGACAAAAGGTGAGAAGTGGTTTGATGAAAGAGGTGCATGTAAAATGATTGTATGTAATTTATGTATGATTACAAGGATGAGCCACTTGGTCCTTATAGACTAAAGTTGATAAATTTATAGTCTCTAATGATCCTAGTAGGCACGCAACACTACAAAGTTTGTTCACTCACTTTGAACACTGTTTTTTTTCACAAAAGGCGACGTGCCTCTATCTTGTTTATGTTTACGCGCACTATTTGCTCTACGGAAGCCTAGCACTTTACACTGGCACTGATCATCGTCACTGATAGTAGATGACGCCCTGCCCTGGTGGGCCGGCGCGGGCTCCCGCGCTGGCTCACTGCTGCTGCGGGGCGGCGCGGGTGGCACAGGTAGCGCACGTCCGCGACACGCCAGCCACACGACGACACCGCCAAGTACCGCGACAACACCCACCACTATGTATATTGCTGTATAGTGATGGATATCTTGATACGAGATGCTCTCCACCGTTGCTTGGTTTTCCTTCAAAATGCGAATCTTATCGTGTATTTCCCTCAGTTCATTTTGTGTCTCTGACAGATTCACAGTTTCTATAGGAGTCGTCATAGAAAAGTTGATGATATGGTGGATCGGTGGTATATACCCAAGGTTGGTAATATATGACGAAATGTTGATATCACTGCTCATATCCTTGTGCGAGTACAGCGTGAAGTTCTTTGGTTTTATCATACAGCCTTGACCGAGGTTAATGATTCCTGACCGGCTCAGCTGTTGAGCAGTAACTTGATCGTCGCATAATATTCGCACCTGACACCCTTTACAGCAAAAGTAAATAAATGAATTAGCATTGTTCATTCTAATCCATTCATGAACTTATTTTCGATTAACTCATTGATTCGTTTGATGATTCACCTCGCACAGGTCATTGTCGCTAATAAGGTGGTTGATAGGATTTTGTATACGACATATAAGGAAAATTTGGCACAAGGTACACACTGCTGTAAATCCATTGCCGTCATGGTCATGAAAATATCTTTCTGGAGATTGATACCAACGTACTCGAATTTCGGTACAATGCTGATTTTGCTGTTTCCTGATTGTTGCGGTATAGGTCAATCCTATAAATTTCTTAGTTGTTTTGACTAACTAAAGGTACCTTGATTTCAAAAAGAATTTCTCATTATAACAACAGTGAATTATCGTTGCTTTAAATTGTGTGAAATATTTTAAAGTATAGCTGTGAAAGCGAAAGAGAATAGTTTAGCATGGTAAATATGTGATTTATGTTTACATAATCATTATAAAATGAAGTCCCCCTTTCTTTCTGTATGAACGCGATCACCTCTGAAACGAGCGGATGTTTTTACAGTTTTCACTAATACATAGTGTAATTCCTGAGGAAGGTTTAAGTAAGTATTTTACGCGGGACAAGCCGCGGGTGAAGTCTAGTTATAAATAAAATAAAAGACATACATTCATATTTAGTAAGGTATTAAATATTGAGTCAAGAAAATGATTAATTAACAAATAAGCGTGTCATAGTGCGCTGTTGAATTAATCCTATTCTTATAATATACTGGCGGTTATACCCCAACCACATAAAACATACAATTTCTGATATTTTTATTAAATTTATAACCAACTTTCTTTCTCAAAGATATATCAAGGAATGGCTTAACTTTGCTGAGTTGCAATTAATCTCGGGATTCCATTATATCAGTTTCAGTTCTGATAAATTTGAAGTACTTTGGAATGGTACTCCAGATTTTGATACTATTAAATCTGATAATCTAATTGAGGGTTCTCAAATAAATGCTAGTAGGTACTGTTCGGATATCAGATACTACTTAAGCTACGGTTTGGATGTTGCGGTATAGGTATCAACCTATAAATTTCTTAGTTGTTTTGACTAACTAAAGGTACCTTGATTCAAAAAGACAGTATTTTTCCGATGCTCTTGTTTTAACTGTCAGCAGTTGATAGATACTTTTTATATCGTTCTGCACATCATCAATCGGCAGTGAGAACTCCTTGGAGAGCTGACTTGCGATTTTGCTTAGTTCGCCTTTTAGTTGTTCCGGTGACAGTAAATGCGGGTTAAATCGACCATGATATACGTCGATGTCTGGTAACATGTCTTGTATGTTTTTCAGATTCTGTAACATATTATTGGCGATAACAGCGGTAAATGTGAACATGTTTAAATCTAAACTGTTTTGAATTTCTTTCTGAAAGTTTTTTGTGGCATTGTCTAACTTCAATAAATGCTGGTTGATTACTTTATGTTGTTTGTCAATCAAACTAGTAGTTCTCTTCAAGATATCATACTCTGACTCTATGATGGAAGTCTGATTGCGCCATAATGATGCCATATACCCTTGATTATCTTTGATAAGTTGAATATCTCTTTGATATTGCTCCGCGAAATGTTTATCTAATACGCCGAACAGGCTATTGGCGATGTAACCGACACCGTTGATAAGCCCCCGGCGCTGTCGCGTGCGAGAATGCTGACTCAGGAGCATATGGTTATAATATTCAAGTTCATTGTATCCATGCTGTAATTGTAATAACGCTACATCGCATCGGATAGTTTTGTTTATTTTTGTACACTGGTCATCCAAGTACTGTATGTATTTATTTAGAGCCAAAAATCCTTGTTGATATGGTTGCATGTCGTAATAGGCTAATATCTTCCACTCGTCTCTTACGAGTCACATATCGGTAACTTTGTCAAAATAAACATATTTATCCTTGATTCCCGTTAGGTTGTATGCACTTGATGCACCTGATATAATGGTCATAAAAAACAATAATGCCATGACGACAGAATTGAGTGATAAACGACGTTTCAACGACGTAGCATGTTCCTGCGTTTGTTGGTGATTTGATTTGTGAACTTGCTCTTCACTTTGTCTTGGTAAAATGGATAGCTTGATGAACCCATTTTTCGTCTTGAGTGTTACGACTCTGACGTAGCCGTCAGCTCCGGGGTGCAGCTCCGTGACTCTGCCCATAATCCATTTCCCTGCTGGTAGGTTGTCGTCATGAATAAATACGACGTCATCCATCTTGAATTTTTTCTTGCTGCTTTCTCCACTTACTCCGGGATGTTAACTGGTCGAGGTATTCATTGCACTATTTCTTCTACGTGTCTTGGAATATTTTTTGCGTCAAGTACCATAGCGTCCGAAGATACCTTTCTGTGTCCATGATAGTTAGCCCAGCCCCTCCTGTTAGAAAATGTGCTAGTGTGAGGTAGTCTAAATCGTCTGGGTCTTCCAATAACAGACAAAGTGGTCGCGAATTGAGCCATGCTTCCAATTGCGTTAAAAGCGTAGAGAACTCTTCGAAAGTTAAATTTTGCTCGCCTATAACTCGCTTAAGGTGGTATTTTAAACTCTTCACAGCTGCTTCCCAAAGGCCTCCTGCTGACAGCCACGATGGAGCGTTAAAGTGCCACTAAATTTACATTTCAGTGACTACTTTCAGCAAATCTTGATTATTGATCTGCAGCTGCTCGAGCTCGTTTTGAAGGACGTTACTTGCTCCTAAGAAGTTGGTGCCATTGTCACTGTAAATGTGGCGAGGCGTGAGGTGATCCTCTTCGGGCTGGCATTCTACGCAAAGCTGCTATAAAAGAAGATGTTGCCAGGTCCGACACAAGTTCTAGGTGCACGGCCTTAGTTGCCATGCACACGAATACTGCTACATAGCTCTTCGTGGTCTTGATCCCACTACCCTTGTTGGCTTTCACAGTGACGTATCCTGTGAAAGCCGTGTGGTTGACGGCATAGAATACAAGTGTCACCACCCCCTATCTTCCCGTGGGTGTCGTAAGAGGCGACTAAGGGATAACACGATGCAAATACCATCTTTGCGTAGAGACGGAAAACTCGACATCAAACCCTATACGACTGCCTCGTTGGTCTCGCGGCATAAATGTGCGCGTGGGATCGGAAGGTCCCGGGTTCGATTCCTGGGTCGGGCAGTGTTATTGGGTTTTTCTGTCACGAAATTCTCAGTAGCAGCACGGAGTCTGGAATGTGCCCGGTACGGCAATAGGCTCGCCCCTTATTACGTGGGACTAAAGTATATCTGGCGAAAAGTGGGTGTAGAAATACACCTCTGCCTACCCCTTCGGGGATAAAAGGCGTGACGTTATGTATGTATGTGTATGTATCCTGTGAAGTCCTCGCCTGTATCGTAGAAAGTTCGCGGTGACAGATTGCACCTTGCTTGCGGCAAATCACCCATAAGCTGTTGCAATTTGTAAGGGCTATTACGTCGACAAATGACATAGTTACGCAATTGTTTCTTGACAGTGCGCATACTTGTCTTATAAATGCTAGACATAATCTTGCTCCACCATGATATGTTATCTTTTGCGCATAATCAATGATGAGTTCGGCTAATCTTCCATTTGATATTATAATGGGAGATTTGCGATCTTCATTTATATGCGCGTGCCTTAATCGACCTCCAACACGTAAAAGACCTTGATTGTCCAGGAACGGATGTAAACTAATAATCTTGCTCTTGTTTGGTATATTCTTTCCATCCTGAAGACTGCAAATTTCACTCCTAAATTCTGCTTGTTGATGATTTTTCATTATAACAATAGTTGCTTGCTTGATTTCTTGCAAAGTTAAGTACTTGATATTACCTACACTTCGTTTTGTAATAAATCGACGCAACCAGGCAATAACGCGTATTATAAACATAAAACTGCTGAATCTAGAAATCAATGTTGCTATAATATCGATATCTTTGTCTTGCTTGGCGACAACGTTGACTTGTTTTGATGATTTTTTCACCTCTTGATCGGTAAAATATTTCGGTCGATCGACGTCGCATCCGATGGTCCCTTGTAGCCAACTGGGACCTTGCCACCAAAGTGTATGTTCCCTGAGCTGTGTTGCTCACATGCCTCTGCTACCACAGTCTGCAGAATTCTCACTGGATTTGACGTATCTGCATAATTCTGTAGGTATGACTTCCCTAACCTGCGTGACTCGATTCTCTACGAACGGCTCCCACCTGCCGGGATCACCGTTTAACCATCCAAGCACCACCATCGAATCAACCCAGCAGAAGGATTTGATGTTGTAGTTACTGTAGCAGTTTTTAATCTTAGTCATCAATCTTGATAGCAAGTGTGCGCCCATTAACTCCAACTTAGGTAGGGAAACATTCTTGCTGACTGGGACTAATTTGGCCTTTCCTGCTACTAAATGAATTTTATAATCTGATCCTGATCCGGTTATCCTGCAATAGACGACGCACGCGTATGTCTAAGTCGAAGCATCGTAGAATCCATGTAATTCGATTTCTTGATTTTTCCGAATGCCTAACCATCTTGGTATTTGATAATGTTTTATGCTATCTATATCTGCTATGCTTTTGACCCAAACCTGCTTGATATTTTCGGGTAACTTGTCACACGTGACACTGTAGATCAGTTTGCCAGACCGATTGAAATATAATTTTCAAATTTGTTGTCAGGGGACACAGCCACCCTAATGGGTCAAATAACTTAGAAATATCAGAAAGCATTGATCGTTTAGTAGGATTAAGAATATTTGGCTTTATTTTCGGCTCAAATAGAAAAGCATCTTGTTTCCTGTCCCAACGAAGCCCTAAAGTTTTTGTTGACTCTGCGTTAATAAAGTTATAGCCTTCTTGCTCAAGCTGATCCGGACTGATTTCTTCAAGCAATTCTGAGCAGTTGTATATCGGAAAGCTCTTTTTGTAAGAGCGTTGCTGAGGGAATACAGTGTGTTCCTTATAGTAAACCATCACAGTAAAAAGCTTCCCGCAACGCGGTGATAGATTCACTGCCCGGATATTGATCTTGCTCATCTTTTGCTAATTGCTGCAGTATCATCATGGCGAGATACGGTGAAGGTTTTAAACCGAACGTTACGGTGGTCAACTGATATTCCTTTAGAGGATGTTTAGGGGAATCTCTCCATATAATTTTCTGCAGCTTTTGATCTTCTTCAGCTACCCAAATCTGCCGGAACATTTTCTCAATATCCGCTGTGAAGCCATACTGATACTGACGCCATTTAAAAATAAGGGATTGGAGATCCTTTTGTAAATTCGGACCCCGTGCCATGATATAATTTAAGCTTGAAGCACTTGAAGTTTTAGACGACGCGTTAAACACATCTCGCAACTTCGTAGTTGCAGAGTCAGCTCGTAAAACACAATGGTGCGGTAGATAACAATCGGGTCGTATGTTATTTGATGCAAGTTTCATATGACCGAGTGCAATGTACTCATCTATAAATAACTTATAATCTTTTGCTAAATTTTTATTTCTTGACAATCTACGTTCCAATTGATGAAACCGGACAATAGCTATAGATTTTGATGATCCTAACTGCTTCTCGTATTCTTGCTTGAGAGGGAGGCGTACTTCGTACCGGCCGTCTTGCTTACGTACCGTTGTATGCTCAAAGAAAGTAACGCACTGCTTATCTTCTGCTGATAAATCCGCATCTTCGGCGATGTCTTCTATTTGCCAGAAACGTTAGATGTCATCCATATCGCTCACGATAACGTAAAATTGGCGACTTTGCGATGTCCCGATACTGCCGCAAACGATCCACCCTAGTTGTGTCCGTTGCGCGATCGGCATAGATGGATTGCTACCCTTGCGAAGACCGTCTAAAATAATTGCAGGGAAAACGTCCGACCCTAAAACTAAGTCAGCAGGACGACTAATATTAAAATCGTTATCCGCTAGTTGTAATCCTTGTAGATGTGGCCAATTCTGCTTGATGATTGTGCAACCTGGCAGATTCTTGACTATTTTGTTCATGATGTAAACTTCCACATTGAATTCAAAGTCCCTGTTGTAAATAGAGGAACAATTCAGCGTGATAATTCCTTTGCAGCTACTCTCTTTCTCGCCTACTCCTGAAATAATACCCTTACATCTCTTTCTCGAAAGCTGTAAAATCTGTGCGGCGTTTTCTGATATTAAAGGCATCTGAGAACACTGATCTACTAAAGCACGCATTTTATGATAAGTGCCGAATCAATCTTGCACATTGACAATAGCCGTAGTGATGAGTACTTCAGATGATGCCTGGTTCCGTGAAACATACGAGTTCCCGCGGGGCGTTTCAGAAGTCGAGGGCTTGCTTTTTACAGAGTTTGTTGAACTCGCGTAAACTGTGTGCAAGATAGTATTGTGCTGTCCATTACACTCACGGCACGTTTTGCTTGTAAAGCAATTCTTTCCTTGATGGTCGAATAGACAATTTTTGCATAAATTGAGTTTCGAAATTGTTCGTCGTTTCTCATCCGATGACATACTTAGAAATTACTGACAATAATAAATTCCATGCTCTTCGCTACAAATTGGACACAAAATGTAACTTTTTTGTGAAATAAATTTCTTACTTTGATTTAAAGATTTTGATGAAACTTGATTGGTTGCGAAAGCTTTGTAACTATGCGATTTTCCCAGCTTCTGCACCCCTATTGGTGGTACGCTGTTTGACTTGAGTGCAAATTCTTGTTTCTTGCATGTAGCTGAAGATTCCATAGTAGTAAACCTGTTCTCTAAAAATTCCAAAAATTCTTTCAAGTTTGGTATTTCTCGAGGCTGCTTCAAGTATTCCAAATAATCGTTATAAGTACCTGAATCTAATTTTAGCGACATAATTTGAACAAGCAACGGATCCCATGTGCTTACGTCAACACCAAGGTTCTTGATAGAATTCAAACACTCATTGATGGTGTCATGAATGCGTTTGATAAGTGTAACGTTAAGATGCTGCGTGACGCGTAAATTTAAAAGGATATTTATGTGCGAAGTAAATATGAGTCTCTTGTTGTTAAATCCCTGATTCAGCAATTCCCAACAAGCTTGATAATTATCGGAATTTATTGCCAGGTGCTGTATTAATTTTTCAGATTCGCCCCGAACCTTACTTTTCAAAAATTGCATTTTTTGTGCAGGGTTCAGGGAAGGGTTCCTATTGATAATCTCCGTAAATAAATCTTTAAAGGACACCCACTGATAGTAATTTCCAGTAAAGGTTGGGATCTCAGTTTTATGTGTAAACTTCTCCCTATGCGATGTTTCATGATTTTGTACCGCTTTTCATTTGCTGCAAATAATTTGTCATACTCTCTATCCTCACCGTCAAGCTCACCGTCTATTTTCCAGTGGAGAGAATCTATGACTGACCATCTTGAATTCAGCTGCTGTAACAGATCTTCAAACTCCCATTTCTCGGTCACATCTTCCAAATCGATGTCATCTATTGTGCGAACGAAAGCTATGAAGTTTGTTTTTTACTTTTTTAGCAGCTCGGTGGTCTTACTATCTGTACCTCGAGATACAGATCTTAAATCCATAGTGATTTGACCCACCTGCGACGGGCCCGGCCTGCCCGGGCTTAAAAACTTTGCCTCTGCGCTCGGTGTAGAAGTTCTCGGTAAGCACTGCTGTATGTGGGCTTTGGCATTTTGGAAACTCCAAGTGGAAAATCTATGTAAGCGCTTAAATAAATCGGCCTACCAACTTTTCCAATTATCTAAGAAAGTTAACATGGAGACTTTATTAATGGCATATCATGGACTGGTTGGGTCGGCTTAACGATATGGTGTTCTTTTCTGGGGACAATCGACCGATAGAGAAACATTATTTAGGATGCAAAAGCGTTGCATTAGATCAATGTGCGGACTTAAAACTACAGATAGTTGTGTACCTTATTTTAAGTCACTGAACTTGTTGACACTACCTGCGCTATACATTCTTGAAACTACATTGTTTGTAATAAAGAACTTACATTTGTTCACCATGTTAGCGACTGTTAAAAGAACTATGCGTGCTCAATATGTCAATCAATAATGTCATCAAAAATGTAAAACCTCTCTGTTGTACAAGAGCTTCTTTGGCATAGCTCCTCGAATATATAACAAAATCCCTAATTCAATAAAAACAATAAATAAACTAAAACCTGTACTTCAAAAAATGTTGATTGACAAATGTTATTATACTGTTGACGAATTTTTAAATACTACATTATAATTATTAAGTTTAATTACATTTTTGTACTATTGCTACTAAGTTTCACAATCATAATAATTGTAAAATCTATCTAATTTTGACAATTTATTATTTCCCTATTGAATACATTTGGCATTTCGCATTATTGACGAGTTCTTTAACGATAAATTAAATTTTTATACTTAAATGTTAAATAATGTCGATTACTATTGTGTTGCTATTGATTTACGAATTTGAGAATTTAAATTATCATAATATGTATTTAATTTGACATCTTATATTGATTATTTTCTTGTTAATTAAATTGGTATCTGTCTAATATTTGTTATGTCTAAATGACAAAACATAGCGTACTATTATATGTGTCTCCAACTATTTAAACCTATGTTTAACAAATAAAATTTTATTTGATTTGATATAAAATTCCCAAGCCTATGCAAAATGATTGTCACGAAAATAAAAGATATTATCGTCTTTATAATTCTCTAGATTAGAGTGGTTAGATTCAAATTCTTTCCAATACGAATCCAACGTCTCCAGTTTCCTGGTGATGTAGTCGATCGTACGGCGATCGCGGCCTGTCTTCTTGAAAGACGACAGAAGCTGCTCCATCGCACCGACTGTTTGCTCCTGATTAGCTAGAAGGTTTTCCATTTTTATAAATAAAAAATTGGAAAGATCTTACTTGAAAACTGCTGTGAACACGCCTTGCTTGGTGCTGTAGTCACTGCGCGTACTTGCTCGTCCAGTGATGCTTGTTTGATAACCTTGATAGTCGCTGATCACTGCTAGCCCTCCCACGCGAAAGGTCCTGCTTTTACCAACACGCGCGATAGGTCAAAGCTCACGAAGGACCATTAATGTACGGGCAACGTACATTTCTTGATAATTGATAGATAGAAATGATAGATGGTATAACTTGAACACTTATTTATTGGTTACCGGAAAGTACAAACTTGATAAACTATGCTAAATTATGATTAAATGATTGATATGTTAAAATGCTTATGAGTACACGATACGCTTGCTGAAAGTGAACTGATTTTATGCATGTTACAAATTGTCACGTTTGGCGTAAAATGCTGACCGCGGCAAATGTACGGTCGTTGGCCCGTACAAATAATAAGTTTCGTTTAATACACACTTTGAACCCCTATCTAACCCTCTGAGGGTAGGAATTTTCACAAAACAAATTCTTAGTATTCACTTTCGTCGTTTGAGTAACCAATATACAAAGTTTGAAGTCAATCCATTAAAGCAATAAAAAGTTAAATACAAACTTTGACCCTCAATCTTACCCTCTTAGGGGTGGAATACCCAAAAAAATAATTCTTAGTGTTCACTTTTATCATTTGAGGAACCAATATACAATGTTTGAAGTCAATCCACTGAAGGAATAATAAGTTTCATACACACTTTGACCCCCTATCTTACCCCCTGAAGGAAGTAATTAATAAAATCTAATTCTTAGTGTTCACTATCATCATTCGAGGAACCAATATACAATGTTTGAAGTCAATCCACTGAAAGAATAATAAGTTTCGTTTCATACTCACTTTGAACCCCTATCTTAGTCCCTGAGGGTAGGAATTTTTTGAAAAACAAATTCTTAATGTTCACTATCGTCGTTTGAGGAAACAATATACAAAGTTTCAAGTGAATCCATTAAAAGAATAAAAAGTTTCATACAAACGTTGACCCCCTTCACTACGGACAGAAATGTTAGCAACCATTGAATTCACTGTTTGTAAGGAATTAATTCCAGTACTCATTTAGGTTTATATAAAAGTAATGTTGTCGATAAAGGCAAGGGGCTGGTGTGATGGGTTTCACGGTACGTTTAAACCTATTTACGCATGTATTTAATTTATAATATGCTTGTATTTGATTTGATTTAATTATATTTGATTGTTCACGTATGCAGGTTTAACAGTTTGTTTTACCTTTATTTTGCTTTGTTTCAAATTCTGCGTGAGAGGGTCCTACCGTCGAACTACTGCCCTTAAAATTTCTGCAATAAGAATCGTAATTATGTGTAAGATACATTCAGTAGCACTGTGAAATACCTGGAAATTTAATCGGATAAAATAAGTCTGGAGAAAAAAAAATGTTATGAACCTAACAAATAAACATGTATGGAACATAGGTACTTGGGGGCCGTAGGAGTGCTGTGTACTAAAAAAGAATTACCCGAAATTCTTTTGGGTCGGGAAGAAACGGTTCATCCTCTGGTATAATACATAAAACCTTAAGAGTAAAATGAAAACAAAAAATGTGAATAAAAAAGGATGGGTCACGTGAGTTAATTAACGAAAACATCTGACACTCGTATGACTTCATGACTTCATCCAAGGCTGTGTTTATGTTTATTATAGACATTGGATCATTTAATTTATAACTTAATTTTGAGGCAGCGCGTGAGGTTTGTAAGGATAGAAGCAAGTAGCTCTCTGTTGTCTCTTCCTACCCCGAACGGGGAAAAGGCGTGAGTTTCTGTATGTATGGATAATTTACTGAAAACGATAAGACCTTTTGCAACTATTCTATATTTTAAGAACCAGATTTCTGTATCACGCAGGACTAAAAAAACATTCAAACAACGGAAACAAATTATACCCAGGCGCGGCAAAATTAGACGTAGTATTGTCTCGTGTGAGATTCGAACCTTCGATACGCAGCACATTGGCAGTAGCAAGGCCCACTTAAGCTACTACGCTATCTATTGAAGCGATCATGCAGTCATTTCTACATTAATATCCAATTTTACACAAAATGATCCTAATTACTGCCGAATTAGGTAGAGCGTAAAATAAGTTTTAATGATCAATATTAACTTGCGCCCGGCTACACATTTTAATCATAATGAAGCATTATCCAGTTAAATGAATCTGCCATTTTTATACAGCAAGTTATCATTCCTTACTTTTTAAAACATTATAACTATAGGATGCGACGAGCCCTATTTAATTGAAGTAATAATATGCCTTCACTTTGAACAAGGACTTGAATACAGTAAAGAGTAAAAAGTAAACACTTAAGGGCGAGCTTTTATGACGTGATACAATCAATAAATGTGTGTGTTTAACTAGACCTTCATGAGGGTCGTTATATACTATACAATTATAGAAATGCTATCCACATTAATAAATGTAGAAGTATGTATGTTCGTTTGTTCTTATTTTCTATGTAATAAGAGACAATGGATCTAACGGATCACCTAATTTTAAGCAATTGCAGCCACCCATCGAATAGAGGCGTTCCAAGTGCGTTGCCAACCTGGGTCAGAAATGGTATAGGTGGAGGGGCGGGATGAGGGAGAAGGAAAAGAAGATGGCCGTCGGCGCTCTCGCTCGTCACTTTACGCCGATATTCTGTAAGAGAGTAAGTAATACTTCATCAAGCAAGGCTCTATTACCTACTAATTAATTATAGTTTTTATTGAACATACGGTAGGACAAACGTAGCGTGGAGTAAAAAGCAATTCGTAATTACGAAAGTTATGTTCTGAATCTCGATAACATTATTTTAAACTCGATACATAAAACAAAAACATATCAACAAAAACTGATTTGCTGAATAACTCAACAGTCTGGCGATTTTTTTTAATTTTACCTACTTTTCTGGAGTTATATGAGTGAAACTTTAGACAAATATTCCAACCGAGATAGAAAATTAAATGGACAAAATTGTGGGCTTAGAATAAAAGCATATTATTTTTTCAATGGCTAAACTACGGGTTAACTATTCTGGGCATCGGTATACCGTTTAATATGCCTAAGCGCTTAATCCGATACTAAAGATCAATAAAACGGTTCCAAACAAAACCACGGCCGGGCGTAAACCGGTTTTGACACCTTGTACAGTATACTGACAACCGTAGTATAATTTCATGTGATACCTATAATTATAGTTTTATTTTCAATTATACTATGTATTTTTTGTAGATAATCTACGAATCCATGAAAAATAATATTAGTACACATTATAATAATATTATCCCACATTACAATCGTGCTGGAATCTGACACAAATATTCAAAGAAATCAGCATACAAAAATACGTAAAAACACATTCATACATAAGTTATTTAGATGATTACCATACGACATCAGAATACTTGAACATGGTAATGATACGTCTCAAATTTCACTCGCAAATATCATCATCATACGAATTCTGAATAAAAAATTCCAATAAAAATTGTATTGGAAATCGGGTGGCCATGTGAAACGGTTAGCATATGCATGTAACGACAAAAAAGTTGTGCTATAAATTTCACTTACAAGCCTCGGTTACCGCAATATTTTGTTAAAGTTGGTCTATTTTATTGAATTTGTTAAATATTTCGAGCGCATGGAAGATTATTCCCAGCGCTATCTCGTTGAAGCTACCTACCAGAAAATTTGCTTAAATGATAAATACTTTAGGTACGTATAAGTTTCACGAGGTACTTTTATTTTATCAATTTGGGTTGAGGGTGTCGGTACCTAAAAGTACCTCGAATATTAGTAAAATAGTTTAGGTACTCTGTAGGCATTATAATATTAAACAGGAAGAATTTGCCCTCAGGTTTCTATTACAAGATTTTATATAAAAAGGGTTATTATGACGTACCTACATACATAAAGTTGTTTCAACTAATTATAATTTCCAACTAATTATAATTTCTGGTATCCAAGGTAGTTATCACTTTCACCTCTTTTTAATATGAAAGGAAAATAATGTAAGCCGCCGCCGTCACATAATGCTGACTGTTCGGGGTGTTTAGTGTGTTATGTCAACTGAACATTTACAACTGAAAGTTCAGTCTGTAAGTGCTTGGCCAGAGTGGAGGCGCGCTTGTGGAGCGGTTCGCACGTGGCGTTGCGCGCCTCTTCACATGTCCACAGAGAAGCGCGCGGCGCGTTCGCGGGTGCTGTGTACAGTGTTTCTCAAATACAATACGGATGAAGAAGAATTATTGTTCATAGAAAATTCTTACTAGAGATAGACGTTGAAAATAATGTTTAATACATTGTAAAAGTTCCTACGTTTCTATAAATATAAAAATAATTTCTTGCCCATGAAATTGTAATATTAATTAATTTCACAGTCTTGAGATAAAACTTTTGTTTTTCTATTACTTATGTTTTGACATCCATATTTTGTGTCGTTGACATTTTTATCAGGGCAAATCCCTTATAAAAATTTCAACATTCAAATTCATTTCACATCAGAAGGTTATGATGCTTACGAGCACAGTAAACTCAGAAAAGTTTGAGATCCGCACGCTCCACGTTGTTTCTCGCTTGCCGTCTGCTTATTCACTGTGGACACTTCTATGAAAGGCCTATGGTTTGAGTTGCACGCGCTATCCCCGCGCTACACCGCCCGCGCCGCTCGCCGCGCCCGCTCACCCACTGCGGACACTCGGACTATAGAGTTTTATAAGGGTTTGCGTACCCCGCGTCGCGCCTACACCCGCGCCCGCTTTTTACACTAGCCGAGCACTAAAGGTTCGGCACAAAAAGTACAGCACGCGTTTCATCGCTGTTCTTTTCACTACATATTTGCGCCTTCTCCATTAAGTCTGTGCGCTACGCAACCATTGCTGAAAAAGTAACCACAATCACATTTTGTAGGAACCACAACGCAATCGCAAGAAGCTGCAGCGACACTATGCATATGTAACTACAGTTTCTGCGCATTATGTCATAATGATGTCGTATGGTAGTACTTGTGTAACAAGCGTGAGGTTACTAGATATATCGATGTTACTAACATACCTAGCTGAAAATAATGCCTAAGATATAAACGCCCACCCACTTACTAATACTTTCTTAGGTTTGTTTTATTATTATTTGACCTCATGATACTTTAAATTATTGACTAACAATAAAATTAGACACGAAATTTTAACTTTGACATTAACAAAGATGTAAAAAATATTCAAAGTTCACTAGAATTTTCTTCAGTGATGACCCTAAGTTAACAATTATACCTACACCGCATCAAGAAGAAATTATATTTTCCAAGTTTTAATTATTTTGTTTGATGCCGCCTCCACATGGCCAACTAATAATTATAGGAATCTTCCTAGCCTTATTGTTACCAGGCATATTTGGGTCGGCTGATCAAAGAGAAGTTCTTTATGGATACAATTTATATTGAGTACATATTTATTTATAGCAAATAATTGAGTGACTTTATCTGAAAATTCATATTTCGATGAAACATTTTAATGAGGACTCTATTTATGTTACTAGATGTTGATTCTATAAATATTTTGTTTGAAGTAAAATTGACTTACAGCATCAGATAATCCTATTATATATAATGAATTAGTGAGACAAACATCTTTTCGCGTGAGGGTACAGGCAACACTGGTGTTGAAGTTTGTAGACCTATTACAGATATTCTAATCAGTTATCTATAGTTAATGTTATAAAGTTTAAGAGTTTATTTGTTTGTTTGGTTAAACGCGCTAATGTGTCAAAATCATTCCTTTTTACCGTGCCATGACGTGTACCGTGACGTAACATATACAGTGCCGTGACGTGCCATGTACCGTGTCGTAACGGCACGGTACACGTCTCGTCACGGCACGGTACATGTCACGATACAAGGCTCGTCACGTCACGGCAGGGCACACGTCACGGCGCCTGACACGTCACGGCACGGCACACGTCAGGGCACGACACACGTCACTTCACGACACACGTCACGTCACGACACACGTCACAGTTCTGTACACGTCACGACACGGCGCACGTCACGGTACGGTACACGTCACGTCACGGCACGGTACACTTTAGGTCAAGGCATGGTACACGTCACGTCACGGTTCAGGTCACGTCACGACACAAGGCACGTTACAGCACGGCATAATGCACGTGATAGCACGGTACACGTCACATCACGGCATGGCACACGTCACGGCATAGCACAGGTCACATCATAGCATGGCACACGTCACGTCACGTAACTAAAATACTTATTTCATACGCCATAAGATCTGTACTAAGGGCTAAGTGTCAATGTTGCCGTGTGTACATTTAGAAAACTACACTTTATATAATAAAAAAATTCAGTACTGAAATATCCTAGTAAATTTCAATAATAAATGTCCTAGGACAACAAACACACAGCCGCTTGATCCCAAACTTAGTAGATTGCAATATTACAATCAGATAAACATACTCGTACTGGTACAGACATACATCAATACGAATCTAACATAATATCGAAAATCGCCACAGACAAAATGATCGTGCTCATCAAGAATGTTATTGTCCTGGGTTGGAATTTACATCCACGTCCTCCAGTTTAGCATTCAGGGTCACTAGAAGAGTAACATTCCCCTAAACATTTAGCTTCAAGGTTTTCAATACAGACGAATATAATTACCAAGCCCTGTATACTAAAAACACATAATAACGAGACATCCTAAGAAACGGAAAGGTCCGAAGTACCCGAAACCGGCGAACATGTATGAAAAGAGTAATGAGTGTAGGTCAAACAAGGGAGACCCCGTTTTATTATATTAGATGTATCTTTCAGGGTTTATGATGCTACCAAGTATTTATTTATTTTTTATATTGTAGATTTTGAGTAAAAATGTAAATTATTTTATGTATTACGGTTCGACCTGTCAGATCCGTGCTTTGCTAAGTAAGCTACTCAAATTTTAAATTACAAAATGAATTTTTCGAATGCAAACACCTGAGGAATTGCTCATCTACATTATTGAAAAGCTAACGGCGCGCCGTATTGAAGAGAACCTACATAACAGTGTCTTATTGTAAACTATGCAGGCCGTCATAGTTTGATAATAGGACATTTATCATCATCAAGTTAAATAAACCGGCGATTAACAATTTTTCTATTAGTATTATTGGTGCATCTTAACATTATTAGTTGAGTGCAGAAAAGTTGAACTGCACCAGCCTTAAAACGGCTTACGGGATCAAGACACAAGACGATATCTGATTTTACAAATAATCAACAAATTGCCAACAAGTAAAATTTCAAGCAAGAAATTCGCCTTTGCAATTTAAATAAATATAACCAATTATTGCGATTGTCGTAGCGGTGTACGAGCATTGTAAATAAAAACGACATAGGTAAGTACAACCTTACAACACCCTTTATTGCTATTCCAATCGTTAACAAAAGGGAGGATATTTCGTAAAAAATAAACGCAATGAGCTTCATCCATTTCGTGTAGACAAACAAGCGAAAAAGCAGAACTTTCAAACTGAATATTCATCGGTTGTTTTATCAATTTAAAAAAACAATCGTGCAGGTTGACGCAATATGTAGCGATGTTGTGTAGATACTCTTACTAATTTCATCGTATCGATATGACATTGCATATTTGTAGTATGATGACAATTTTTAATATGTTTCTATCATTATATACATATATTAGCTGACCCAGCGAACTCCGTATCGGCTGTTTATGGTTTATTTTCTTATTATTTTTTTTCCAAACCAGTTTTCCAGGAAATTCTGAATAAAGTTAAAAAAGAAAGCCAAAGCCATCACTGCTTTATTTAAAATTTCAAAGTCTATAAAGGTATACAAACAAACGAACATTGATTTTGAAATCTATGTATAGATAGATATCTATAAAAGCAAAAGTTGTTTTGCCATATAAATTTAATCCAGAGTACAATAATTAAATCAAGTGAGAGTCGGACTCGCTCATGAAGGGTTCCGTAGTAGAGGTTTCTTCACCAAAACAAAGATCACTTTTTTGCCGTCACAAATAACTTTGTTTTCCATAGTATTTGTATTAACAACAAAGTTATATTTGCGGTTTTTGAATATGTGCTATATCCCAAAAACTAGTGACCACATTTCGTTCAAACCAATTTTCGTTCGAAACTGTCATTACGATCTACAATATATATTTTTTTCAGATGTGTCGGGGAGGAAGACCTTTTGAAGACCTATCTGTCGATATAAAGGTCAGTTCCATGAATGGAGAGTTTAATTTAATTAATCCATCCTCTTTTCCCTTGATTAAGCTTGATATAGCTCATCCTGTATTCACGATAGACTTGTGCGATCTCTCAATGTCACCACTTAAAGAAAACGAAACTCCAAGGCGTATCTATAGAAAGGGTAATTATGACTCTTTAAATGAATACGGCGGATTAAGAATACGGATTGTCACCACCCCATATCATCCCATGGGTGTCGTAAGAGCCGACAGAGGGAGCATATTTTGCAGAGAACAGCACTGTAAGAGAAGGAAAACTTGATACAAACCCTATACCAACCCGTTTGGCCAGCGTGGTATAGTAGGCCAATTCCTCCTTTCAAAGGAGAGGCCTAGTCCAGCAGTGGGCTGTTACAGGCTGATGGTGATTATGATGAAATGAATACTTCCATAAAATAAATTGGCAGTCAATATTTTGTGATAAGAATGTAGAAGATGCTATTAGTACTATATAAGTTATACTTTACGACGCTATTGACAAACATATTCTGCGTAGAAAGAGCCGTGGAGGTAAGGATATATATCCCATCTGGTACAGTAAAGCACTCATTAACATAATTAATGAGGAAAATAAAGTACATCGCAAATGGAAACGAACCGGTAATAAAAGCTATTACGATGAGTTTGCATTGTTAAGGAATAGACAAAAAACAGTTCAAGCCAACTGCTATGACAAATATCTGAGTGATATACAAAACTCATTAGAGACTAATGTCAAGGTATTTTGGTCCTACATCAAATCATTACTAAAGGGTTCTAATTGTCCTAAGATGTTATTTTATGGTGATTCTAAATACACTGGCGGTAAAGACGTATGTAATGCTTTCAATCACTTTTTTCAGAGTGTGTTTTGTATACCATCAAATTCTTCATCTCCTATTTTCAAAACCGATAGTTATGACGGCATATCAATATTCAAGTCACAGAAGCAACCGTAGAAAGATTGCTAAAATCATTGGATGTGTGGAGGGTGCTGGAAGTGACGGTATTCCACCTGTGTTTTGGTCTTCCTGTGCATCTTCTCTAACAAGACCACTTTGTTATATTTTTAATACTTCTTTGAGTAGTGGTATTTTTCCTTCAATGTGGAAAAAGGCGCTTATAGTACCCATTCATAAAAAAGGTTCTAAAGCAAATATTGATAATTACAGGGGTATATCTATCATAAAGTTTTTGAAAAAATCGTTTATAATTCGATTTATTCCATTCTTACAAGAGGTATAACTACTCAGCAGCACGGTTTTTTGAAATATCGGTCTACGATCACTAACTTAACCGTTTTTGCAGATTTTGTTTTAACAAATATGGATAGGGGTGGACAGATTGACGTCATTTACACGGATTTTGGAAAAGCTTTTGACCGAGTAAATCACGCCACTTTGTTAAGAAAGCTTTATGAGTTAGGTATTCATGGCGATCTGTTTAGATGGATAAATCATATCTTACGAAAAAGTCGCAAGCAGTAGTTATTGAAGGACATTGTTCAGACTTTGTAGAAGTCCCTTCTGGCGTCCCGTAGGGATCCTATTTAAGCCCACTTTTCTATAACGCTTACCTTTATGACATTGGGAAATATATTAAATATGCGAATTACCTTATGTATACGGATGATACAAAAATATTTTTTAAAATCAATTCGGAACCAGACAGCGTTAAATTACAATCAGATTTGAATAGTTTAGCTAAATTCTATACGGATATTTGTATAACAGTTAATGTTAAAAAGTGCCAATGTATTACTTTCAAACGAAAAAGAACGCCGCTGATGATTGATTATGACTTTAATGGAATTAAAATTGAAAGAACTAGAGTAGTACGTGATTTGGGTGTACTCTTTAATGAAAAAATGCTTCTTAATGATTATATAGATAATATATCGGCCAAGGCGTTTAGGAACTTGGGCTTTATTATACGTTCTTGTAAAGCATTTAATGATAATTCTGCTATCAAAACCGTATATTATGCGGACATATGTCCGCAGTGTTTTAGAATATGCCTGTCAAGTCTGGTCTCCACAATATGTGGTCTACAAAGATCGTATCGAACGAATACAGAAAAAGTTTCTTAATCATCTTAACTATCGACTACACTATCAGACAATACCTTATGCACAGGACTGTCGCCGACATGGTCTTCTTACTTTAAAAGAGAGACGAAAGCTATTGGATATGAGCTTTTAACATGACATTGTAAATGGTCACATTGATTGTGAACAGCTAGTGGCAAGTGTAGCGCTACGTGTTCCCTTGCGACGCACACGTTATACCCCTTTACTTACCTACGTACGTACCTCATCGTACCACGAATTATGCAGCTAACTCGCCACTGACTAGAATGCCTCGTACTTACAATTCTGATTTTCACAACGCGGACTTATTCTTTTCTTCAAAATCGATATTCAAAACCTATGTAAAGCAAATTATCACAAAAATGTATGATAATAATATTAATATTATTTTTCACGAGATACATTTGCTATCACTCAGTTGTTATATATTTACGCTTATTTAAGCCTTGCCTTACTTTGATTTAAAGCATTTGTTACTATTCCTAAAGATTTTGCGTACCTCTTTGCCTGTCTGTGCAATTCAACAATATTGTATTTACTTGTAATAATAACACTTGAAGCCTGTTATTAGCCTTAATATGGATATTGTTTATGTTTGGTTATACGATTGTAACGCTGTTGGTTTCAATAAATAAAAAAAAATAAAAATAAAAAAAAAAAAATTTCTTTTTGTATACACATCGTCAAGCGGTACACAAAATACATCCACTTAGGAATTTTGAAATCTCTGGTTTCAATAGTTACGACATAAAGTGGCGGTAACATACGGACAGACAGAAAGATAGACATAGCGAATCTATAAGTGTTCCGTTTCTTGTCATTTTTGGCTACGGAGCCCTAAAATATACCTATGTAACTTATTGTAAGTGCGGATGTGGTAAATGAGTGATAGAGGCAGATAACTGATCTAGAGATGTGATAAGATGTGAATATGGCTATAACAAATTAAGGTTGGTGCTAAAAAGTTCAAAATTAAGGGTTGGAAGTATTTTTAATGAAACATAAACAACAGAAACAAAAAATACCAAAAATACTAAAAAAGTAGATCTTTTGAGTTGGACCACCCCTATGACTTAGGGGTTTGAAAAATACACTACGACTGATTCTCAGATCAAACGAATATAAATATAAAATTTCATTCAAATCGGTACAGCCGTTTCGGAGGAGTCTTGTGACTAACACGGAAACGATTTTTTAAAATCCGGTATGCACCTGGCTGATCTACATATGTAGTTATATGATTAAATGTATTTTTAAGTCACATTATAAAAAAATAAAAATGAAAGAAAATGTGTGTCCAAAAAATTTAAAAATATTTTTTGCGCTGGTCACCCTTACGACTTGGAGGTTCGAAAAATTGATTACGACCGATTCTCAGGCCTACTGAATACATATACAGAATTTCATACAAATCGGTCCAGCCGTTTCGGAGGAGTATTTTAACTAACACTGTGACACGAGAATTTTATTTATAGGTATATATATTTGTATTTTATGTATAAGTGCCTCACTGCAGTCATCGGACGACTGTAAGTGTAGCAAGATGAATAAAACAGATAAAATAAATAAATATACAATATAACTAGTGGCAACAAGTTTCATGTTGATGAAATATATAATTATATCAACATCACTTTGTTAAGCAAATTCGTTTATAAAGCTTATCAGATCGTAGACATCTTCTTAAAGCTCAAATTACAGCGACGTCTTATCCAATACTTAGTTTATTTGCAAAATTTGTATAACGGATCTGAGTATATCAAAATAGAGGTGAAATCGTATACATTCTACTTGCCCTATGTTTTGGAGATTTGTTTTTGAGAGTTGAACTAGCCGTGGTCAATACTAATTAAGAAGTTAACTAGCTCAAATCATCATAATTCCTTTTTTTTATAATCTTGTTAATTGCGTGGGTTATGAGCACGAGCACTGATATACTCTTTACAATGCCGTGATCGTGACTTTCATAAGGAATCACAATACCTTTTTATGGAACACAAACAAGGCATACCGGCACAATTTCTGAGAATTCCAAAAGACATTCAGTCTAACCTGTAGGTAATTAGTAATAAATGGTTGTTGAAAGGCAATTCAAAGGTCATCCAAACATTAATGTTCAAAGTTAGAAAGCACTAACTTTACTAATAAATCTTTTTGAAAGCCTATTCGACAAGATGAGATGAACTTATTCCAAAGAACTGAGGACATGTCAAGTTTACTTTTACGCTTGCCTGAAAATGATAGGAAGTTTAAGTAATTAGCTCATTAATCTTTTGGTACTTAGACTTACTTGAGAATTTAACATCTTTTTAGATATGAAGTTATTTTGGGTAGTAATTTTCTTTCAGGGCTTTGTTATTTACTTATTACTTAATGTTATTCTGGCTAAACTATAATTTATGATATTCTTTTTTATACGTTAGGTTGACTAGCCGCTCAAGGTACCGCTTTAATTTGACATTTATCGCTAGATCATCACGCGGTCGTTATCTGACCACCCGCGAAGCAAGGCCACTTGCCATGCTACCTTAAACCTAAACTTACGACTCGTCACTCGGGTATTGATATTTGAAATGATGTTTTTATGAAACTAGATTAAATAAGCTTTGTAGTAATGTTTGAATGGTGACTGAATGACGGAATGTTTAGTTTATGCGACCCGCCGAACTTGATCCTATTGTAAACAATGTCGTCTATCGATGACCTACTCGCCATTTTTGTTTGTCATGATAACAATATGGGTTATAAATTGCTTCATTTTACTATTTTGTATACCTGGTGGTATAAGCTTAAAAAAATATAAAATTAAAGCAATGCTTGCTTAGAAAATTATTTAAATGTCAGCATTTGAAATTTTTGTATATTTCACTGTCTTTGCATGTTGCGCGCGGGGCGTAATTATGGATTCAAAACATCATTGTAAACAAATAATATAATTATATTTGATATTTTTATGTTTTTATTGTGAATGGACTAATTAGTTATAAAATACCAGCAAAAAAATAAACAAATATTGTGTAATAATTTAATTCAAGAGGCTATATTCATTAAATTACCGAAACAACGGCATTTATTTTTTATTGAATGAAAATATATAGATACCGTTACATTTATGCTATGAATTATTGTTTTATTATGAGTATATAAATAAACCTATCATGTGATATATCATCATCATCATCATTGTCTTGCCCTGTTCCCAAATTATTTGGGGTCGGCGCAGTATGTCCTTCTCTTCCATACTTCTCTGTCACCAGTCATCCAATCATTTACCCTCATATGTCATGTGATATACAATACTCCTATAATTCATCAGATATAGGCTTTCAAAAATTTTGGCGGGTATGGCGGTTATTTTTTGCGGGCAAAAGTAAACAATTGTGCAAAGTACAGAAATAAAGAATAAAGAATAATTCTTATCGGAATCTTATTAGATATGGTTTTTTAAATTGGTAATCTAGTTGAAAAGAAACTTATCTAGGTTTGAATCTGATATATAACAAAAAAATATGTAAAAAAAAATAAAATACGGAAATTGGCGGCAATTAACAATCATTAATATTATATATTTATTATGTTTAAAATTAATGTTTCTTTCCATTAAATTTATTATCTCTGAAAGTAAATTAAATTACCTTTCTAACCATCTACAATACTTATATACCTCCTATAATAAAAAACGACGAGAAATATGAATATGTTAGAAATATAATAGCGCGCTCGAAAATGGCGGGAAAATATTATACCGGGCGCGCTTTATACCGCTCTTACGTGGGCTTCAAGTATATTATTTGGTGTTTATTAATATAATTCGAAAGCTTATTTAATTACGCATCTTTTGGTATACAATATTCACTTAATAAATAAAAATATCACCATTCTTTCAACGAAAATATTACGCGCCGTACTTAGCTCAAAAGCCTAGCCTCGAAAGTGGCCAAAATACTTCTACGGGTGTCCTGAGATGCCTCGATGGTGGCCAAAATGCTTTGAGGGGCTAGCGAACTACTCACTAGATAGGAAGTAGAAAATACTTATGTGTTATCTTAGTTACATAAAAACTATACTCAAAGAACACATATTGGCAGTCTTCTATGTAGAAGAAGCAGGATACGATGAAAAACAGATATAACGCACTCATTGTTCCAAAACTACTCTCCTTATTAACAATTAAATAAGCTACGAATATGACAAGAACAATTTCACACAAAAACAATACTCAAACACTGAAGAGTTTTACACAATGCACCGTAATCAAACTTCCAAGAACAATCAAAATATTATCGACTCCATTAAGTCCAATTGTATTCACAAAGGATCTGCTCCAATTTCAATGTACCTCCAAAATTTAAATTAACAATTTATCGCAATACCATATTGTGGAAGCGGCGCTCCTCAAAGGGATATTATGTTTCTGTTCACCCGGACAATGGGCAGTCAAAAGAAAATTGACGATATTTTTACACTTATTTTCCAACAGGAACAGAGCTTTAAACCCGGCTTTGACACCACTCAAAGATGTGTAAAGGCACTTTTTGGCTAAAAACAACGTGTATTGGAAACTGCACTTGAAACACATTAATGGCAGTAATAACCATTTATCAAACAACATAGAGTCGAAAATACGAAACCCCATGTTTCCTATTAATAAGGTAACTAATACAAAGCTGCACTCATCACGGTGACTCAATATTTTAAAAAATAAACTAGTGGCTAAACGGTAACATAAGGTTATATTTTTGTTGAACGACTCCGCAACGTGATTAATAACTTGGGCAGTGACGGGGCAATTCGTGGATTTTTTAATCGAAGTTTACAGGGACTCCTAGGGCTCCGGGCAAAACGTGACATTAAATTATTCAGGAGGCCGGCAGGCGCTAGTATCGATCGAAAAAATACCCCTTACCACCACTGGCATTCACTACTTCAAACAAAGATTTTAGCCTCATTTAACACGTTGAAAAACGTTTGTGTGTATTTTTTTCTTTTCCAAGATATTACAGATGAGTAACTGCTAAGTTTTCTTGTCCCTACAATTGACTAAATCTGTTTCTGAAAATCATTAGTTCTTATATCAGCGTGATAATGTTTGAAAGATAAAATAGAAATCGCTTATAATTTTAACACTATTTTGTAGAGACTGAGAATTTAAGTTTGTTTTCTCGCGCTGAACATTTCAATAATTGCGGAGAACGTACTCTTATGAGCCTACCACACGCACAAGCTTCACCACAGTTTTGCCTGCGCAAGCCGGTTTGTACACGGAACACCGTGCGTGCGGTTGGTAAAACTGTATCACGCGCAAACCCCACAGCGCGGCTTGCGCATTTTTCGACTTGCTTGAAATTTTGCCTGCGCAAGCCCGGCCTGCGCGTACTTGCCTGTGTGTGTGGTTTGGCGTTCAGTGTTCAAGCCGCAGTTCGAGGCAAGTTGTCGTTCGGCGAGGTACATATACGTGGACGTCCGTCACTCAAAAATTGCAGATTTACGAATGTACAATCGCGACTTTTTCAGTGAATTTATAAGTCTTTATAAATCTCTGCCTGCATTATGGCAAATTAAATCAAAAGATTAGGTATTCCGACAAGTAAAGGAAAAACGCCGAAAATTAAAAAAAGTTGAAAATTAAGGTTAATTTTGGTACTAACAAGTTTTCGCAAAAATCTAATTTTGACCATATCTTTTTATCGGTTTGGCCCATAACCATTATTTTTATACACCTAATAGGAACCAATTGTATTTGCTAGGTCCACCCGTTCCTGAGAAAATCGGTGGTGACACACGGACAGACAGACAGACAGACGGACAAGAAAGTGATCTTATAAGGGTTCCTTTTTTTACCTTGTGAGGTACAGAACCCTAAAAACAATAAAATAATTTATATCACCATTTCGGTATAGGTATATCACTATTTCGGTTTCTCTCTCACCCAAAGGTTGCTTGGAAGAGATTGCTACCACAGCAATAAGGTCGCCTTTTGTACAACTAATACTTGCGTAGATTTAAGTAATATTTATGTTTCTTTTTTGTGAAATAAAAAATATATTAGAAACAGTTTTTTTGATATGGCTATTAGTTGAGTAGGTACTTAGATAGGCCCCTAAGTGGTTTCAGCCCAGGGCCCCACAAATTCACGATCCGCCCCTGGGTGATATGCTCTCACGCATGACCGTATTTTGTCGTTGAATGAGAGGCGTGACCAAACATAACAATTCATTATAGGCATTTTCATCCATCCGTAAATAATTCTGCTTGGATCATCTCTTAAACCCTTGAGTAGATTTATATGTGAATGAATTTTTCTCTTCAATAACCATTTTTTGTCCACGTTGATCGTTTAATTATTGACTTTTGCATTGTCCTTTTTTTCACTAGCAAACACTTAAAAAATAGTAACAGAAACAATAATGCTTCACTGGGAAACATTGTTGTTTCCACGCCGACGATTTCGACATGAATGTGGCCTGTGCGTACTTAACTGTGCCGTGTGGTAATGCCGTCCGTGTACAGTTTTTTCATGCGAGAAGCTTGCGCAGGCAAAACTGTGGGGAAGCTTGTGCGTGTGGTAGGCCCATTAGGTTTCATTTATTTCATCGTGATCTATGTTAGAGCACGAGAAAATAGAAGCAGCGATACTTTCAGTACACCCTATTTTTGGTTATCATTAATGCATTTGGCTAACTAATCCTAGTACTAACTGAACAACTTTGTAGGTATATATCTACAAAGTTATTTAAAACTACATTGATGTACAGAATTCAGCTTCATTCAGTAACATTATTTTGTATTTTCATTTATATAATGTTTGTTGTAATATTGTAAGCAATGAATATTCACCAAAGTAATTATGATGCATGTAAAAGAATTAAACATTACCGATGAACATTCACAGAGTACGTTCTGAAAGTTTTTTATTTTGTAAGTAGTCTATTGAAAAATACGATTTAAGACACATTTGTAGGAAGATGTGCCACAACACATAATTTACGGCCATTTTCAATATTCGAACTATAGATAGATCTGTAGATTGTAGATTCGTGTTTGACATATTTTGTATGGAGCTTATGTCAAAAACTGTCAAAAACGAATCTAAAATCTACAGATCTATCTATATTTCGAATATTGAATTCCGTATTTAGTAGTAAATCAAGCTTTTACGGTGTGCCTTATCGATCATCCTTAGGAAGCACGCGCGGTAAGACGGATCGCAAAAAAAAACATCTTTTTTAAGAAGTAACAATAAAAATTAACATAAAATCCAATCCATAATGTTACACTTTATGTATACATACATACTTATGCGAGAAGATGATTACAGAATTCCAAAGATTGTCTCCAAGCAGCTCGGTTTTCCATGCGATCGTTGTAGTACTGTTTAGTAGTTATTTACGGCCAAGGAAAGAACCCGTTCGTGGCTTATTGGGCTCATAAACAAATTTTGCTCCCCCCCCCCCAGATACGATGGGGCAGTCTGAGCGACAATGCTCAGAGAGGGATTCTCCGGTAGATCCGGTACCCTCCTGGGGTAAACTAATATTGAATCCTCTAAATGTCATTGCGCTATCTTCTTCGCCTCTGCTTCGGATAAGGAACGGAAGGGAAATACAGGATAGGATAAGAGTGTTAAAGGAGGTTGGTGTTTGGAAAGGATGTCAAAGGTAACAAAGGATGCCGCAAGCGGACCCGAATGCCTCTTCTCTACGATCGGACAGATCAGTAGAGCGAAAGCACACCCTGGCTTTCAACACTGATGTATGGAAGCGAATCATGGGTATGGCAGAAGAAGCATGAAAGTAGAATCAATGCTGTGGAGATGAGAGCTTTAAGGAGTATGTGCGGAGTAAGTATGATAGATAAAGTGCGTATCAGTGTGATACGGGAAAAGCGTGGTATAAAAGAAGATGTAGTGACAAAGATTGAAAAAGGAATATTGCGTTGGTTTGGACATTTGGAACAGATGGATGAAAGAAGAAATACGAAAGCAGTGTATCGTGCGAGAGTGAATGGAAATGTCGGTAGGGGACGCCCTAAGTGGACGTACGCCGACCAAATAGGTGACGTACTAAAAAATGGCCAAATTAAAAGTACCCATAACCGACGCGCATGCATGATGAGGTTAATGAATGTCGAGGAAGCGAAAGAGGTATGTTTGAACCGAAGCATGTGGCGTTCCATAGTCTCTGCCTACCCCAATGGGAGACAGGCATGACGATATAGATAGATAGATAGAAATACATACATAACAAATGGCGACGGGATGAAAGGTTAGATTTATTATATTATTTAAACAAATAAAACATTATAGGGGGAAATGTGTACGCAGAGAAGCGCTATTGAATTCAGTGAATTTTCAGCAAACTACCTAATTCATTTGCGGAACAGTAGGGACACGTTTCACCGTTCCTCTATAGTTTAATTCCATTTCAGTGGTAAAAAGTGAACAAAACAGTCTCAAAAACCTACTACAAACGTGTAATACTGTGTACAGTGGTCTCTATAATTATAAAAGTGATTTACATACGATCAGTGAACTTATTAAACAAAAACACTTTATTCAATGAACTGAAAATTTGTGATTTGTGAAATAGTAAAGCGTCACTTGCTCATCTGACCAATAGAAACGCTCACACACACATGCGCATCTATTGCACGATTAAATCGCACGATTATTTTGCACGACTATTTTACACCATTACTTTGCACGACCATCTTGCACAACTATTTTGCACGATAACATTGCACAATTATATTGGACGACGGTTTTGCATGATAGCGATATTATTTGGGAATAATTAGTTCAAAATATTTGAAAAACTATGAATAACGAGTGTAGCGCTTGTTGTTCACATATAATAGATACCTACTACATGGAATGTTCTAATGATAAGTGCAAGAAAAGATATGACTTAAAATGTCTTAATATTGCGTCTGGTGCTTTTAAAGCTTATACCCTAGCATATAAAAAGAAATGGGTATGCCCGGATTGCATTTGTCTGAAGCCGAAATGTGGAAACATGGAAACGCCCGTAAGAACTGACAAAGCTGACTTTAACATTACCACCACACCGCTAAATAATTTGAACACCCACCGCGGTAGCCAGGCCCAGTTCTCTCCTATTATGATGGATAAAGATGTGGATGCTACGTTACTTGTTGAACTAAGGCAGTTTCGTTCGGACATTATTACCCGTTTAGACAGCCAGGCGAATGCAATTACGCAATTGCAATATCAATTTTCACAGACCAAAACTGACCTCGACAATCTAGTAAAAATAATAACAGTCATTGAAAGCAAAGTGACTCAGACTCAGAACCACCAATCCCAGAAGACAGTTACTGAAGAGGCAACTACGAGATCGCCCACCACATTTGCTGAAGCGGTGACCCTAAATACTTCACCTAACATTCAATCCACCAACATCGCGAGTATCCAGCATTCCGCCAAAACGCAAAAGGTAAATAAACGTAAAGCCACGAAACCCGCTATGTCGTCAGCTCAGTTGAACATTACTGATACAGTACATATCACGGATGCTTTGGAAGACATGGAAAACGAGGCAATAAACCAAGCTGGATGGACTACCGTGCGAAACAAGAAATTCAGCCGTTTATCTAAGGATGTCAGTATTGGAAAAAATACTGAGATAAAAGCAATACTCGCTGCAGAACGAAAAAAACACCTACACGTATGGCGACTCCATCCCGAAACCACGGTAGAGGCTATGACTAACCACGTTAAAAGTATTTGTGGCCAAGACGTAGTTACGAAAATTGAAAAAATAAAGCATAAAACAGAACGAGACTATTCATCATTCATAATAGGAGTACCAGAACAAATGTATAGCGAGTTAAATAAAGCAGAAGTTTGGCCGGACAAAGCAGAATTTAATGAGTGGATTTGGTTTCGTAGATATACCAAAAGTACGTTCAACGAACAACAATGATATAGAAATATTTTATCAAAATGTAAGGGGTCTTTGTACAAAATTAGAAGTCTTCAGAAACAATATGTATAATATCATTTGATTCCGACTTATACGCTATTACTGAATCCGGCTGCAACGAATCCATTCAAGACGCAGAAATTGTTCCTCAGGGATATAAGATAATACGTTGTGATCGAGTTGATGGGCGTAAGCAAGGCGGCGCGCTTCTCGTGGCCACACACCGGTTCAACCTGCGACAAGTACATATATCGGAAGCGTCGATAAACACCTGCGGGTTTGAATTGGTTAGTGCAACGGTCCATTTAAATAATAGATTGTTATTTTTATGTTGTGTAGTTTATATCCCACCTGCGAGTTCTGAGAATGATTACATGATTCTGTTTAGGTTAATAGAAAATATGTGTGATAGATATAGCCAAGCTATTGTTATTGGAGATTTTAATTTACATTCTTGTCCTGTAAATATTAGTAATTATTATGAATATTTTATGTCATATTGCGAGTTCACTCAAAGTAACAAGGTACCCAATGTGTTAGGGCGTCAACTGGATTTGGTTTTGAGTACGGGTTTTAGCGCGGAGGTGTCGGTAGTGGCGGCGCGCGACGCGCTAGTGCCCGTCGACGGGTACCACCCGCCGCTCGCGGCGACCGTGCGCCCCGCGCCCGCGTACCTTGCCCCTGCGTCTTCCTCGCCAGCCGTCGAACCTAATACCGCGCGCGGACCACAGTGGAACTTTTATAAAGCCGATTATCAGTTATTATATTCGATGTTAACTTCTACTGACTGGAGTTCAATGTATATGGTGCATGACTTAGATGACATTTTAAATATATTTTATGATAAATTAGTTAATATTTTAGACAAATGTGTACCTAGGAGAAAGCTTACCCGAGAAAATTCGCAGTACGTGTATCCCGAAAGGTACACAGGAGAGATCATCAGAGACATTAAAATTAAAGCAAGCCTTTACAAAACATATAAAAAATCAAAACGCGATTGTGATTACTATGAATACGCCAAGTGTAGGGCCCGGGTTAAAAAGGTAATAGAAATGGCACATACAGAACACAAAAATAAAATTAAAAACCGATTCGCTAAAGATCCAAAATCATTCTGGCAGTATACTGCCAGAATGCTTTGCCGATTAATTCTAGACTTCCTTGACGCTATATATAGCGTCAAGGAAGTCTAGAATTAATCGGCAAAGTATAGTAAAGGATGGTCGTAATCTCACGGATGAAGAGTGTGCTAGGGAGTTCGCAGGCTTTTTTGAGTCGGTGTACAACCGGGAACCGCCGCGGCTAGACGCGAAGGCGGCGGCGGCGCGAAGCAGCGCCACCAGTGCACGCGTACACATCGAGGCTTTGAGTCTTAAAGACGTGCAGGCAGCGCTGATGAACCTCAAGCCAAAGCGTTCATCTGGTCCTGATGGTATACCGGCGTTTCTCTTCAGGGATTGTGCCAGAGTTTTAGTAGGCCCGCTACATCACATTTTCAATATCTGCTTACAGCAGTCGACGTTTCCGGCGAGTTGGAAGATTACACGAGTCGTTCCAGTGCCCAAGGGTAAGTCAGGTCCGGATGTCAGCGGTTACAGGCCAGTGGCAGTGCTGTCGACTTCAGCAAAAGTATTTAAGTCCGCAATCCAAAGCTGCCTACAACGACAGGTACAAGCGCAGCTGTCGAATGCACAGCACGGCTTTCGGCCGGGACGCAGCACTGCCACCAATCTGCTTAACTTCATGGCACAGGTTATACCGGCCGTAGATGCTGGCGGGCAGGTAGACGCAGCATACTTAGACTTCAAAAAGGCATTCGACACAGTGGATAACGATGTCTTACTAGGAAAGCTAGCAGATGTGGGTTGTACGCCACACTTATTAAAATTATTTGTCAGCTATATGCAGGACCGTCAGCAGTATGTTGATTACAATGGGTACGTGTCTGAGCCATACTTCACAAGATCCGGCGTGAGTCAGGGAAGCAATTTGGGGCCTCTTGAATTCATCATAATGATTAACAGCTTGCCGGAAGTCGTAAGACATGGTTCATGTTTATTGTTTGCAGATGACCTCAAGTTGCTAATCGAGGTTAGGGATCAATCTGACTGTGAGCGGCTCCAGGGTGACATTGATAGAGTGTTGAAGTGGAGCCATGACAATAAGCTATACTTCAATGTATCCAAATGCTCGGTAATATCCTTCACTCGTGCGCGCAACCCTGTCTGCTATGAGTACAAAGCAGAGGCGACAGTATTACAGCGAGTAACAAAAGTACGTGATCTAGGGGTACATTTTACTCCAGATCTTACGTTTCGCGAACATATCGTAAAGATATGCAAAAAGGCGTACAGAAACCTCGGGTTTGTACTTAGGCAGTCGCAAGGGTTCACTAACATTACAGCAATTAGGGTATTATACGATGCACTAGTCAGGAGTCATCTGGAGTATGGTGGCGTTATATGGGCTCCATACGAAGCCAAGTACTCTGTCATGCTGGAACGTGTACAGAACAAGTTCACGCGCCATTTGTACTGGAGACTGTATGGGGTATACCCGTTATACTCGTTGATGTACCCCACACTTTTTGTACTGGGTATGGTAGGGTACAACGAGTTGGGGGTGCGGCGACAGTTCACACTAGTCGTCTATCTAATTAAATTACTCCACGGCAAGGAACACAATCCTGAAGTACTGCAGCGCTTGAGTTTTTGTGTTCCGGACCGCTACGTATGGAGGCGCCGGCGTCCGCCACTGCTAGCCGTGCCAGCTGGCAGGACCAACCTACTGGCCAAAACGCCACTGACGCGAGAAATTACTACGATTAACGAAATCCAGAACATTATAGATATATTCGCGTGTCAGTTCAGTGAACTCGCAAAGATTATTTTATACATATTATGTTATAGGATAGAGTAGTTTTAGGTTAAGTGGAAATTTTATGTGCCATATTATTGTATTGTTATTTTCTTAATGTTAAATGTATGTTGTGTCTATAGTATTTAAGTTATTTGTTTTGTAAATATGTTATATTTAAAATGCCTCACTAACGCATAAGGATAAGTGTCCTGTAATGTTAGTAGTAAGAGATTGAGAGAATAAATAAATAAATAAATAAAAAAATAAAAAATTTGTTCATTTTTCGGTTCTTAGTATTCTTACTTTAAAATGGGAATTTGCTTACAGTTTAAATGATAATTTGAAAGCTTATGGTTTAGTTATAAGCTTTTCCATTTTAATACGGGACTGATTTTATTTTACGACACTTTCGTGGTAATATGAAATAATATCCTTATTTCATATTCCTAATAAAATACAATGAAGTTTCTTTTACGCTAGACAAGCTTAGAACTCTCTGAATAAGATTTTTCTAATGTTTTTATTACATCGCATTGCATTTATTGGTACAAACTCATTATACTTTTGTAATAGGAACAAAGTTATTATCAGTAAGTACCTATAGTGTATGAATTCTCTGAAAAGCGTGTGTAGTTGTAGCAGAAGGGATTAAACGAGTATCTTTGATATACATAATGGCGTAATGGATGAAAGAATATCAATTATGGGAAATCGAAAAATATGACTTTCTATCCGTATCAAAAGATTTCCTTAGAAATAGATTTTTCAACCAACGTAGGTATAAAAATAGAAAACGCCTAAGACTTCACTTTATTTGGCATCTCTATAGATAGGAACTAATTTAAACTGGAAAATGCACCAAGAATATCTAGATTTGCTTATGCTGATATTGTCACACCTATAAGTAAGTATGGAGTGCAATAAAATATTGATTTCAAAATATTAAGCACTCATTTGCGGATGGAACAGGCAAGCATTCAAGCAATACAAATAATTCAAAGTTCTTATATTCACACATTTTATCTCAGAAATCATGTTGTACAAGTTTGTGATAATTGATGATTTAGATAGGTATTCACTTACCAAATATAGGTACAATGCTTTATCAGAAACTTGATTTACCTATTTGATAAATGATAGTTGTTGTTCAATAATAATCTGTTATATTTTAGTAGGTAGGTAATAAATTAAATATTTACATACATACATAGACTCACGCCTGTTTCCCCGAAGGAGTAGGCAGAGGCATATTAAACGCCCACTTTTCGCCAGTGTTTTGATCCCACGTAATAGGTGGCGAGTCTATTGCCGCCTATCGGGATATTTTGTTTGCCAGAGCCTCGTCCGTTGATCGGCAGGTGTACCACTTGCAGGTGAGGTTGGCTTGGGACCCTAAGTTCTTGGTGGGAACTCTATGCACCCAAATATTATTTTTTATTAAATATTTAAAAATAATATTTACTTATTTAGTTAGTAAACAAAATATATCAACAAAATTTCAGTTCATAAACAATTCCATTTTTAAATCTTCATTAATCATACTTCTAATATTCTGATATACTAATTTAATCAAATTTTTATGATTGTGTTTAAGTATACTAGTTAATGAGTTACAAGAAATCTTATTTTAGCTAGAGGTGTTATCTAACGTTCTTACATTATAATTTAATTAGGTTGTAACGTTTGTCTCCTATTAAAATTGTATTTTTTCATTTTACATTACTAAGCACTTGCTACTGAATAGATTTATGGTATTGTATAATTATGGAAGGCGCAGACAGCTGTCATACAGTTTCAATACTAGTACGGCTGTCAACGTTCGACATATCAAAACTAATAATTTTAAATTGAAGGTTCAAATGTTTATGTATTAGTGATATGTAAGCAAAACCATGTATACGTTTGAGACCAATAAATATTATTATTATGTTTCTCTGTTATCTCGGCTATTCTTCTAACAATATAACTAAGCACTTGCTACTCAATAGATTTATGGTATTGTATAATTATGGAAGGCGCAGACAGCTGTCATACAGTTTCAATACAAGTACGGCTGTCAACGTTCGACATATGAAAACTAATAATTTTAAATTGAAGGTTCAAATGTTTCTATATTAGTGATATGTAAGCAAAACCATGTACGGTCGCGGTCTAAACATGTTTACCACTTTTCAAATTACATTCTTTGTCACGCTGGGTTCAGCAAGGTCTAAAATGCTATATCTGAGTACTTATTACTTTTCAATCATTGGTAAGTCATCGATTCCAACAAAAAGAGTATGAATATTTTTAGGTCGATGAAATATTCTGACATAATGACTGTTTGAAATAAAATTAGTTTTTATTATAAGTCAAATCGATTAGATCGATTGAGTAACATTTTGTTTAGTCTATTGAAAATTTCTGACAATGGTCACACTGAACTGTCACTTCCGTCTTCCGCTTGAAAAAATGATCTCGCCGGGTGTCGTCTCGTACGTAAAATATCGCCTTTTGAATTAACGCGAATTGAATTTAATTGAGTAAACCGTTTTGAACGCCGCCTGATCTAGTGCTGGCAACGGTAAATTGATTGTGAACTATTGATTGACATTTGTGAAAATTGTGAATCTGGTATCGACTTCCACGTGCCAACGTGTCCTGAAAACGTCGCGTTTGAAGCTTAATAGCTAAGTATAAGATACTTCATTCATTTATTTTGGCCAATATACTTGTATGAATGTGTCTAATTTAGCTCAAGCCTGACATCAGCAAGGATAGCGGGTAAGTGAAACATAATATTGATATTGATTGATTTCAATTCATCACTGTGCAACGCAGTGCATTGTGTCTGGATCATTGTCTATCGTGGTCAGGTAGATGTATTACATCTTCCACTGCGTACTTCTAATACACCTTCCTGCCTGGCTACGGTAATTCTAGACATAATTTTGGTAGCAGAGCGTGGTTGAAATTTAGCCGCTGTTGCATTACTGAGTACAAACCTCAGATTGGTATAAGCTTGTATCTTATCACCTTGTAGGCAGTATTATAGTGTTTGTCAGGTCAGTTATTGTCTAAAATACATAATATTTAATTGTATAAGTTGACCTAGATAATTTGAAACACATTGTCACATAACCTCAATCAGTAATTGTTGATTTGTATTGTTGAAAAATCTGACTTAAATTTGTTGTTGCATTAATAAGTCAGTTTGTTTGGATACATAACAGCTGTATGTATCAATAAATTTAGTAAATTTAGTTTATTGCATATATTCATAAACATTATAACATCCAACTTGACCTTGCCACTTGGGCGGGTCACATTAATAAACTTTGTTTTGTTATAATATAGATAATATTGCTAGGTAACACATATCCTGTGCTTACTTCCTATTGTATATCTCAAATAACACAGCCAGTCTGTCTGTTGCAAGTAATTAGTTAATTTATTTGAATATATAACTTTAATTAACTTATTCGAAGGTTCAACTTTGATAACTTTGACTTTGTTTTGTGTCAATATATATTGAAATTATTAATTTTGTTGGACAGTAGATACCTGTCACTTGCCTGCACTTGCAGTAAACAGGCTAATACTTTGTTGGTTTCAAAGAATTAAGAAAAATTAAGTTTTGATTGTTAATTGTATTTAACGCTTGTCCGGGCTCTTTTGAATTTTGATTATGTCAGCTATCAAGGACTTGCGTGCGGCTGCTGGTGCCATTGCATCAGATTTGCGCTGGTTTGCCTCGGCCAGTGCCTTAGTGAACCGGCCTGATCGCCAGCAGGCCTTACTACAAAGGTACGAGCGGATTGACGATCGCCTGGCAAGTGTGGAACAGCAATTCCGCACTTTCAGCACTTGCTGTCTTGAAGTGTCAGTCACTGATTTCACCGCTGACCAGCGAAATAAGGTCAGCGAAGACTATGCCCAGGTCTTAGACCTGTATGATGCTGTCTCCAATAGTGCGAGACAACTAGTTGCCGATAGGGAAGGGCAACCCGGCCTGAAGCAGGAGCTTCCTAGGTCAGCACCGGGGCTGGTGAGTAGGCTCCCTACTTTGGACCTCCCCCATTTTGATGGCTGCCTAGGAAGCTACCTGGGCTTCGTTAATTTGTTCGACAGCCTAGTCAATGATAGGGCTGACCTTCGGCCGGCACAAAAGTTGGCCTATCTAATGTCGGTTCTTGATGGGGAGGCTAAGGGCCTCATCCAGCATCTGCCCGTGTCTGACGAGGCGTACCAGACGGCTCGGGACCTAATTACCCGTAGGTACCATAATAAGCGTGGCCTCGCCGATACGCACATCGAGCAGATTTAGGGTTTGCCGACACTCACCCGGGTCTCTGGGTTGCGCACCCAACTCTTGAACCCGCTTATGGTGGCCATCAACGCACTTAAGTGCCTTGACCTGCCCGTGGACCAATGGTCCTATCTATTGGTGCACATTGTGTTAAAGAAGCTGCCTGCCGACCTGAGGTCGCGTTTTGAGCAGCGCTTTGGTGGGGATAGCGCGACCCATCTGCCCCCCTTTGCTGACCTGGAGAGGTTCCTGGAGGATGAGTGCCGGGTCTTGGACAACTCCGGTGGTGACACGCCGGCTAAGACGCAGCCGCCCAAGGTCAAGGAGCAGGCTCGCGTTCACACCCGAGCCAATGTTGACCGGCGCCCTCCTCGCTTTGCAGTCACGCAGAGCCCAGTGGAGTGCTCTTACTGCAAGGTCACGGGGCACAGAACGGCCAGTTGTAGGGCATTCTTGGACCTACATGTCGCCTCTCGTAGGCGCATCGCGAATGCCCGCCGTCTTTGCTTCTCTTGCTTGGGGTCCCACTACCAGCGAGACTGCCCAAACTCTCGCCCCTGTCCTCACTGTGGAGGACAGCATTTGGACATTCTCTGCATGAATGCCAGAGAGGTAGGCCGCTTGTCCAACCAGCCGACGCCGCGCACGGGCGGGTGTTTTGAAGGTGGCAGCCGAGGCTCACCGGCGCGAAGCCGAGAGTCGCCTCGCTTAATTGATCGCCGCTCACCCCGCTTGGAGAACCGTAGCGTGCGCACGCCTCCTCTCTCTCGCGCACCTGAATGTGCTGTTCAGCGTCACCAGCACCATGACTGCTGCCCCAGGTACTCCCCTCCTTTGGCGGAGCGTCCCCACCTTGACTCGCGCCCACCTCGTTTTGGGCGGGTGCGTCATTATGACCTCCCACAGATGGTGCGCGGATCGAGTCATCGCGCTTTTGAGAACTTCAAGCCGCACCCTCATTTTGACTTGCCTGGTCCTGGCCAACGGTCGCCGCCCAGGCAACAATAGGTCATTGACCCCTGCCCTATAACGCCAACCTCTCCCATTGACACCGTTATCCTACCAACGGTTGCTGTTAGGGTCTGGGGACCCACGGGGACCTCTGTTGTTGTCCGTGCTATATTGGACACAGGTTCACTAGGTTGCATTGTTTCCACTTATTTGGTAGGGCAGGTTAAATTAAATATGGGCTCTTTTCCGAATTGTATACGGGGCATAGGTGACGTAGCCTCTAATGTTGAAGGGCAAGTTAAGGTTTTGTTTGGCCCTGTTGAATCTTCACACCCGAGGATCAAAACCTCGGCTATTGTGTTGAAGAATATATTGGGTATGCACCCACAGAAGCAGCTACCTGCTGCTGTGGTGAATTTGACATCGGGATTGGAACTGGCAGACCCCAAATTTGACACACCGGGACAAATCGACTTGTTGATTGGCTCTGATGTCCTCGGTGGAATTTTGATTGGTGGGAAAAGGGTCTTGGTGCCAAATGGTTTGACTGCCATCCCGACCATACTTGGATTTGCTTTGATGGGCCCTGTACCTAGGGACCCCTCTCCACCTGAACTTGATAATTTGTTGGCTGTAGGCTCCGCTCTCTCTGATGCGGTTCAGAGGTTTTGGGAGGTAGAGGAGCCCCCTCAAGCTGCCCGTTTGAATCCAGAACATGAGGAGTGCGAGCTGTTCTTCCAGAACAACACTGGTCGACTCCGTTCTGGTCGGATTATTGCGAGGCTACCCTTCCTGTCTGTTCGGCCTCCGCTTGGTGAGTCACGACCTTTAGCCGAAAAGAGGTTGTTGGCCATGGAGCGCCGCATGGGTCGTGATCCGGAGCTCAGACAGAAGTACATTGAGTTCATGCGAGAATATGAACAATTGGGACACATGTCTGTGTCAAATTTGGATTGGCGTTCGGAGGAGCACTACTTTCTCCCGCATCATGCGGTATTGAAGCCATCGACTGGCAAGCTGCGCACAGTGTTTGATGGTTCTGCGCAGACTTCAACAGGCGTATCCTTGAACCAGTGCTTGCATTCTGGTCCCAAGTTGGTCAAGGACCTTTGTGACGTCATCACCAGCTTCCGACGACATCAGGTTGCCTTTGTGGCCGACATAAAAATGATGTTCAGGCAGACGATTATCCACCCTGATGACCGTCGCTTCCAGCTGATCCTTTGGAGAGAGTCTCCTCGCGATCCCATGGTCGTCTACGAGCTCAATACAAATACGTACGGGTTAAGGTCAAGCCCCTACTTGGCAATACGTTCTCTTTGGGAGCTCGCAGACCGCGAAGGCTTAAGTTTCCCACGAGCCTCCGCCATCTTGAAGGACGATATTTACGTCGATGACATTTGCTCGGGCGCCTCCACAGCTTACGAGGCGATACTCCTGCGGGACGAATTGATAGGCATTTTGGCCTCCGCTGGTTATGAGTTGCGCAAATGGATTTCCAACTCACCAGCGCTTTTGGAAGGCTTGCCAGAGGATCATCAGCAAGATCCACATCTATTTGAGATTGTTGACAACCCCGCCATGATGGCTGTTCTCGGCGTTCAGTACAGACCAGTCCAAGACATCTTTACATGTAACGTAGACTTGAAATTGCCGTGTTTTTGGACTAAACATCTCGTATTGTCTACTGTCGCCAGAACCTTTGATCCGAACGGTTGGATCTGTCCAATTATATTTTGGGCAAAATACTTCTTGCAGAAGCTTTGGACAGCAGGTTTGACCTGGGACGAACCTCTGCGCGGTACTCTTGTTGAGGAATGGACCTCTTTTGTATCCTCACTTCCTGCCGTCAACGAGATATACTTGCCTCGTCCCATCCTGCCTCCCGGGAAGTACAAGGCCACCCTTCACGGGTTTTGTGATGCCTCGGAACGTGGTCACGCGGCCGTGGTGTACTTGCGCACAGTCAGTGCCTCAGGTCAGGTGAGAGTTTCTCTGATCATGGCGAAGAGCAAGGTTGCACCCCTTCGGACATCTCTGACCATTCCGAAATTGGAGCTCTCGGGAGCAGCACTACTTGTACGCTTATTGAACCACGTGTCTAGTACTTTGGGTAAAAGCATTTGCATTAATGGGACCTACGCCTGGACAGACAGCCAAATTGTTCTTTGTTGGTTGAAGGCTTCGGTCCACACCTTGGAGGTATTTGTTGCTAATCGCGTTTCCCAAATCCAGAAATCCGAAGTCAAGCTTGTTTGGAGACACGTGCCAGGTGAGCTCAACCCCGCTGATTGTGCCTCGCGCGGATGCTTGACGCCTAGTTTGATAGGTCATTCGCTGTGGTGGGGTCCGGAATGGTTGAGTCGACCAGAAATTGATTGGCCTCGAACGCCAGTTTTGAATACTTCTAATTTGCCGGGTCTACGAACACTCGCTCTTGAGAAGGTAGAATGCGCCTTCGACCCCGATTTTTTGTTAAATCGTTACAGCTCCCTCGACGAGTTGTTAGGTGTCACTGCTTGGATAAAGCGTTTTGTTTTTAATTTTAGGCACCCACAACAGAAACGACTCACACCGTTTCTCTCACCACAGGAGCGACAGGAGTTCCTCACCTTTTGGGTTCATTCTGTGCAATTGGCGCATTTTGAGAAGGAGATTGCTATCCTTAAATCAGGGAGATCGAAATTGTCGGGAGCTGTCTCTAAATTGAACCCCTTTTTGGACGAAACGGGTCTCTTGCGCGTTGGACGGCGTCTCAAGAATGCCAACCTCCCTTACGGAGCACGTCACCCCCTTTTGTTACCTAAGGATGGTCATTTGGTACGCTTGTTGGTAACTGACCGTCACCTTAAAAATTCGCATGCTGGTTGTAATGCGCTCTTGGCCATTTTGCAACGCAAGTTTTGGATCTTGTCTGCCCGAAGAATTATTCGGAGTGTAGTCTTTCGCTGCATCCCTTGCTATAAGCTCAAGGCTTCTACCATGCAGCCCTTGATGGGAGACTTACCGGCAGATCGCGTAACTGAAAGCAGGACGTTTGACGGTGTTGGCACGGACTTCGCTGGTCCTTTTTTGGTGAAAACGTCGACACTTCGAAACAGCAAGACTGTCAAGGCCTACTTGTGTGTTTTTGTTTGTCTTTCCACAAAGGCCGTACACTTAGAACTGGTCTCCTCGCTTACGACCGAGGCGTTTGTGGCCACATTTGACAGATTTGTATCCCGCAGAGGGCTGCCTTCCTTGATCCGTTCTGACTGCGGCACTAACTTCAAGGGCACCTATAATTATTTGAATGATGTTGTTAATTTCCTTGAAAATAACGAACCAACTTGAATGATATAGGTGATAGGCTTGCCCGACGTGGGATAAATTGGTTGTTTTCCCCACCAAATTGTCCACACTGGGGTGGTATATTTGAAGCCGCCGTAAAATCGGCCAAAACACACTTGCGCAGGACAATCGGTGAGTCTGTCCTTACATTTGAGGAACTCGCCACTGTGTTTTGTAAGATTGAGGCCGTTTTGAACTCTCGGCCATTGTGCCCGATCTCCTCAGATCCGAATGATTTGGAGGCCCTTACGCCGGGCCATTTTTTGATTGGTCGCCCACTTGTCGCCTTGCCTGAGTACCCCTATATTGATACGAGACCTGGTCGTCTCTCGCGTTTTGAATTGGTACGCCAGATTACTCAGAGCTTTTGGAAACGCTGGAATTTGGAATATTTGCACATACTCCAGCAACGCGTTAAGTGGACCGACAAGACCGATCCACCCAAGATTGGAGACCTCGTTTTGATCAAGGAGGCTAACCTTCCGCCACTCAGATGGCGCAGGGGGCGCATTCTTCATTTGGTAACTGGGGCTGATGGAGTTCCCCGATTTGCTGAGGTCTTGGTGGACGGTTCGGTTCTAAGGAGAGCGGTTGCAACATTGTCACGTCTACCAACCGATTAGCGGACCGGTAGGCCGGTCCGGGGCGGGTGGATGTTTGAAATAGAATTAGTTTTTATTATAAGTCAAATCGATTAGATCGATTGAGTAACATTTTGTTTAGTCTATTGAAAATTTCTGACAATGGTCACACTGAACTGTCACTTCCGTCTTCCGCTTGAAAAAATGATCTCGCCGGGTGTCGTCTCGTACGTAAAATATCGCCTTTTGAATTAACGCGAATTGAATTAAATTGAGTAAACCGTTTTGAACGCCGCCTGATCTAGTGCTGGCAACGGTAAATTGATTGTGAACTATTGATTAAAACGTCGCGTTTGAAGCTTAATAGCTAGGTATAAGATACTTCATTCATTTATTTTGGCCAATATACTTGTATGAATGTGTCTAATTTAGCTCAAGCCTGACATCAGCAAGGATAGCGGGTAAGTGAAACATAATATTGATATTGATTGATTTCAATTCATCACTGTGCAACGCAGTGCATTGTGTCTGGATCATTGTCTATCGTGGTCAGGTAGATGTATTACATCTTCCACTGCGCACTTCTAATACACCTTCCTGCCTGGCTACGGTAATTCTAGACAATGACAGAATTCCATTTATTTTGCTGTAAAAGTTCCGTATTTTAATATTATTATAAAAACACTTACTTATTGTCATAAAATGGTACTATCTAAACGAAAGCTCACTTATGTGATCAGCATGCGCTTTAACGTGGCTAGCATACCATCCACTATCATTATAGCTCACAGTCTGACCGCGCCCTGATTTTCGCTAGACAATATCATCGTCATCATCACCCTCGCATTTTCTTAGTTGCATCCCAAGCTTGCGCTTCGGAGCCCAGGGACCTGCTATTACTGGTCTACCGAGATTTGACTGAATATCAGTTTTTACACGGAGCGACTGCCATCTTACATCATTCTAAGGTTAGACCAGTAGTCAGTAGGTATATTTGAGGGCACTGACTTCCCACTAATGACTACCATAGATCATGACAGCCGGGACTGCTTAACGTGCTTTTTGATGCACGGGGGTGAAACACCGCCAACTTCGGGCTAATTATTAAGAATTTCTTGACAGAAATTCCTAATAATTTGTCACTAAGAAATTCTTAACAGAAAACCTTAGCAATATTTTCCGAGCTCGGCCCGCAAATCGAACCCGAGACCTCATGATCAGCTGTCGTATGCACTACCGCTAGACCAACGAGACAGTCTTACGCTAGACGATATAAATATTGTATTTTTTTCAAAAAGGTTTTATATTCAGGATGTTGTATTTTCGTATTTTCGCCATTCTTTTCATTATAATCCAGAGAGGTTGGACGTTTAGACTAGAGAGAACATGCCCGCCATATTTCCTTATACCGAACGTGCAACATGTAATGTCAGTTGGTTTTAGTTGGTTAATCATAACGTCAAATTACGCGTCTCATTTCAAGAGGCATAGACTCCTTACAGACTCATATCTTTGAATGAATTCTCTAAATAGCCGTGCTGTAAATCCCATCATTAAGGAGTGATGGGATTTGACAGTGAAAGGAGATATCGATGTTTTTTTAATGAGGGATAAATACGGAAACAAACTATCGGACATGAATGTAAAACTGAATCGTACCCGCAAGCTTCAGCGTGGCAGTCGGTTGCACTCACGCCAACTGGGTTGTCAAAGTAGTTCACTGCTGTAATAATATTTACATAAAGGCGAATCATTTGTGCTGGCGGATCACAAATTGGATTACCTACAACTCCAAAAAAATCGAGCAGTGTCCAACGTAAGCGATAACAAGCAACGTGATATGATGCGACGCACACAAATTGCCAAAGCCTGCCGCATTAGCCAATCTGGTATAATTCGTACAATACATGATCTAAGTGACAGTTTCTTAGCATCTCATCGCAACGCATCGCTCATTAGTTTATGAATACTTTTGTCAATAGATTTTATGGCTAAAACGAACAATTAAACACGTGAAATTTTTTAGTACTGTCTGTCTGGCAAGTCTTTGCAAAGCACTGTTCGGCGTCGACAGCAAAAACTACATTTTCAATATTTTAATTGTTTACTTCTACGGCTTAAATATATCGACACATACCAAAGTTAGACATTTGACCAAAAATATTTATCGATAAATCATCACTGTTACGAACAACACTCGGTTTCCTAACTCTATGTTTTGTCTACTGTTTGGCTACCACGACGCTGCTATAAGAGCGTGCTGCTAAACCTATCGACAGCTCTTTCTATCATACTGCATGTGCCATTAAAAAGAAGATATCAAACATAGCAACCGCTGTTGTTATTTAGTGTTACTTCTATGACTTAAGGTTATATTTCTTTGTTATAATCTGTCAATGTAAAAGTCATTTGATAAACTTATTAATTACAAATACCAAAATCGTAAATAGCAAGTTTAAAATTACATTATTTAAAGACTACAAATATTTTAGTTTAAGTGTAAATATCACGCTTGTAATTAAATGAACATAATTATATTATAAATGTGGAATAATAAATCGTTATTGACACCAGTTGTTACGCAACGCATGTTATCATAGATTGGTTGCCTAGTACAATATCATCGTCCTTGTGTCATTGATGTGTTCATGCAATTATAAGCCTTAAGGTGGTAAACACTTTCAGACCGCGACTGTACTTATATGTTTGAGACCAATAAATATTATTATAATTATATCCGATAAAGCTTGTAGTTATATCTTTCTTTGTAACTAGCAAGCTATCACCATACAAGATATTAACTGTAAATAGTTTATTTAATTCAGCATGATTTAATTTATGAACTAATGAAGACATTCTTTCTCCTGGATAACAAAAGTTTTGCAATGGACGGTCTGTGTAACTATCTAATGAGCTACCTAAATCGAGTTATTCGTCAACTGGCGCGTGTAAAACTCGCGCGTGCGCGCGAGTTGGCACCTTCTAGTTTTACCTATTTTTTTGTCGTCAACTCGCTTGCACATTTAAAGTACAGTCAAATAAAAACGGATTGAAACCAAGAACTATAAATAGCTAACTATTGACCGCAGCTTCACCTGCGCTAGCTGATTCGGGTAAGACGACGTATTAAGAATATTGGCGGTAGGAATTTTAATATTTCTCAATAGAATATTAGTATTTGCTAATGAACATTGCAAAACAATTTTAGCAAATCCTAATTTGACAGTCCTGTGCGATGGTACTTTTAAATTTTGTTTAAACCCTTTTCAGCAATTGTACACCTTACATGTAGATTTAGGAAGTAGTAAAACTCATAACAATATTATACCTGTCATATATGCGTTGTTGCCTAACAAAACAAGAGTAACATACTAAATTTTGTTTCGCCTTATAAAAAGTCAAATTCCGCAGTTTGATCCTAAAATAGTTATACTTGACTTCGAGAAGGCTGCAATGTTGGCAGTTAAAGGTATATTCCCCGAAACAAAAATCAGCGGCTGTTTCTTCAATTTTTCACGAAGCTTGTGGCGAAAAGCTGATGAAATAGGACTAACAAAATCTGCTCTGAGTAGGAAACATATATAGAGGTGTATTGTTTTGGCACATTTGTCCAAAGAAGCTGTTGAGAATGGTTGGTTATATATTATGTCTTAGAGTCCGATTGATAAAAATATTTGTAAATTCAATGATTATTTTGTAGAGACTTACTAAACGACCTACTCTCCGTTACGCGATCTGCCGGTAAGTCTCCCATCAAGGGCTACATGTTAGAAGCCTTGAGTTAATAGCAAGGGATGCAGCGAAAGACTACACTCCGAATAATTCTTCGGGCAGACAAAATCCAAAACTTGCGTTGCGAAATGGCCGACAGAGTATTACAACCAGCATGCGATTTTTTAAGGTGATGGTCAGTTACCAACAGACGTACCGAATAACCGTCCTTGGGTAACAACTGGGGGAGACGTGCCTCGTAAGGGAGGTTGGCGTTCTTGAGATGCCCTCCAACGTGCAAGATACCCGTATCGTCCAAAAAGGGGTTCAATTTAGATACAGCGCCCGATAATTTCAATTTCCCTGACTAAAGGATAGCAATCGCCTTCTCAAAGTGCGCCAATTGCACAGAACGAATCCAAAAGGTGAGGGACTCCTGGCGTTCCTGTGGTGAGAGAAACGGTGTCAGACGTTTCTGTTGTGAGTGCCTAAAATTAAAAACAAAACGCTTTATCCAAGTAGTAACACCTAACAACTTGTCAAGGGAGCTGTAGCGATTCAACAAGAAATCGGGGTCGAAGGCGCGTTCCACCTTCTCAAGAGCGAGTGTTCGTAGACCCAGCAAATTGGAAGTATTCAAGACTGGCGTTCGAGGCCAAGCAATTTCTGGTCGACTCAACCATTCCAGTCCCCACCACAGCGAATGACCTATCAAACTAGGCGTCAAGCATCCGCGCGAGGCACAATCAGCGGGGTTGAGCTCACCTGGCACGTGTCTCCAAACAAGCTTGACTTCAGATTTTTGTATTTGGGAAACACGATAAGCGACAAATACTTCCAAAGTATGGACAGACGCCTTCAACCAACAAAGAACAATTTGGCTGTCTGTCCAGGCGTAGGTCCCATTAATTAAAATTGATTTACCCAAAGTGTTAGACACGTGATTCAATAAGCGTACAAGTAGGGCTGCTCCCGAGTGCTCCAATTTCGGGATGGTCAAAGATATACGAAGCGGTGCAACCTTCTCCCCCCCGTGGGATCTCCACCTTGTCGTGGTGGGGGGGCTCAGTAACCGTGGATTGGTGACCCGCGGTGAAGCTAAGAGGGATCCAGGAGGGGACGCTCCGCGTGGGCTTGATGGGGCCTGCGCAGGATGCGTCCAACGGTGCGGGTGCGGGGGACAGTTCTGTCTGTCCCTCGCAGTCGGGTGCGGTCGCGAGAGGAGAGGCGTGTCGGTGTTGCGTTGCCGCGCGCCCTATCTTCCGCGACCAAATGGGGGCGCACCATCCAATGCATCGCGGTGGGGCCGCAGAGGAAGAGGAGATGCGGTGTTGCGTTGCTGTCCTCCCTATCCTCTGCGGCCGCTGGGTGTTTTGGCGGCGGAGCCCAACACCTTAATCCGCTGCCAAGGGGGATTTTTTCGGGGCCCGCCTGACCATCTGGCGGGCCGATAACCGTCGGGGGGTTGCGACGTATGCTTGGGCGAAACCCGACCCTCCGACACACGGGTACATGAGGCACACGAGTTGGTTTTTAGTTAGTAAGAGTCTGACAGTCCCCTTCGCCCATCCCCCAGGGCGGAGGGACTCCATGAGGATTTTCCAACCCGAAACCAAAAAAAAAAAAAGGGGTGCAACCTTGCTCTTTGCCATGATCAGGGAAACCCTCACCTGACCTGAGGCACTGACTGTGCGCAAGTACACCACGGCCGCGTGACCACGTTCCGAGGCATCACAAAACCCGTGAAGGGTTGCCTTGTACTTCTCGGGAGGAAGGATGGGACGAGGCAAGGAGATCTCATTGACGGCAGGAAGTGAGGATACAAAAGAAGTCCATTCCTCAACAAAAGTACCGCGGAGAGGTTCGTCCCAAGTCAATCCTGCTGTCCAAAGCTTCTGCAAGAAGCATTTTGTCCAAAATATGACAGTTTGGATCAAAGGTTTTGGCGACAATAGACAACACGAGACGTTTAGTCCAAGAACAAGGCAATGTCAAGTCTACGTTATACGTAAAGATGTCTTGGACCGGTCTGTACTGAACTTCTCCAAGTCTGCAAAAGGGGGTAGATGCGTCGCACGATCCCCACCAAAGCGCTGTTCAAATCGCGACCTTAGGTCGGCAGGCAGCTTTTTGAGCACAATGTGCACCAACAGGTAGGACCATTGGTCCACGGGCAGATTCAGGCACTTAAGGGCGTTGGTTGCCACCAATAGCGGGTTCAAAAGTTGGGTGCGCAACCCAAAGACCCGGGTGAGCGTGGGCAAACTCAAAATCTGCTCAATGTGGGTGTCTGCGAGGCCACGCTTGTTGTGGTACCTACGGGTAATTAAGTTCCGAGCCGTCTGGTAAGCCTTGTCAGACACGGGCAGATGCTGGATGAGGCCTTTGGCAGGCAGGAGGGCATCAAGAACCGACATCAAGTGGGCCAATTTTTGTGCCGGCCGAAGGTCAGCCCTGTCATCGACCAGGCTGTCGAATAGGTTACCAAAGCCCAGGTAGCTTCAGCAGCCATCAAAATGCGGGAGGTCCAATGTGGGAAGCCTTCTCACCACTGCTGGCCTAGGAAGCTCCTGCTTCAACATGAGTTGTCCGTCCCTCTCGGCAATTAACTGTCTTGCACACTTAGACACAGCATCATAGAGATCCAAAATCTGGGCATAATCCTTACTGACTCTGTTTCGCTGGTCAGCGGTGAAGTCAACAACTGACACTTCGAGACAGCAAGCGCTGAAAGTACAGCTGCAAGTAAAAAGAGGTATTTACTAACCAACAAAATTAAAAGTTTCAATATATTGACACAAAAACAAAAGTTATCAAAGTTATAACTCACAACAAATTAATAAGTTGAAACTTCAAATTAATTAATTAATTATTTGCAACAGACAGGCTAAATGTGTTATTTGAGATATTATACAACCCTAAGTAACACAGATATGTGTTACCTAACAATATTATCAATATATTATAACAAAACAAAGGTTTAACAATGTGACCCGCCCATCTATGCAAGGTCAAGTTTGGTTATTATTATGTTTCAAACTCAATATATAAAATTAACTAAATCAATTGATACATATAACTGATATGTATCAAACCAACGCTGACTTATTAATGCTACAACAACTGATTCAAGTTAGATTTCAACAATACAAGTCAAACAATTACTGATTTGAGGTTATTTAAATGACAATGTGTTTCAAATTAAGTAGGTCAACTAATACAAATAAATATTATGTATTCAAGCAAAACTGACCTAACAATACTACAACACTGTTTACAAATGTGAGACCAGCTCAGATACAAGTTTATACAATATTAATCTTGTTAGGTACACTCAATGCAACAGCGGTAAGGTAACTCAAACAAGCTCTTGCTACCAAAAATTATGTTATAATCTGGGTTAGAAAGTCTGGGTTATTTGCAGAAGGCAATGGAAGCGATTAATTCATCCAGTCTTTAGCCTAGGGCAAAGGTCTGACATATATATTGTGTTGCACAGTGAATTACAATTACATGCAAATTTACTTACCCAATCTTCACTGATGTTTCGGAGTAGACCTATAAGATTACACTCATAATTTTAGCCAAAATAACAAGGAAATCGTTATAGCTACCAGAGAGTCCAGCTCGGCGTCTGTCTTCAGAACACGTCGACACACAATTTTTGCAAATGTTCAATGTTTCACAAGTTTTATCACAATTAACTGATGCCTGAAATATATCGAAAGCGGCTTTCACGAGGGTTCCAAATTTACTTTAATTACAATCCAATTCGCGAAGCCTCAAGGATGTGCTTTCCAAAGGGCGATATTTCACGAGACGATAAAACCGTGTTAATTTTTCAAGCCAGAATCAAAAGGGTTTATTTTCAATATATCACTAACTTTATCAATCGCTCACAACTATGTTGGGAAATTTCAATAGCGACAGTTGCAAGGTTATTAACCAAAAACTACAAAAAACGCGAAATAACCAAAAGGCGTATACGCAAGACAATTTTTTTGCGGAAACGACAATGAAAATGAATTGACAGTTCATAGTGTGACCAGAGTCAGACATTTTCAATAGACAAAGTAACACGCTACTAAACTGATATTATCGATTTAACCTATGTTCAGATGTACCCGAAATTAAAGATTTAAAAATGGCTAATTGACAATTTCGAGTAATTAACTCGAAACTATCTCAGCCGAGTCGGTATCAGAAAGGCGGTCCAGATCCAGTATATTCAATCTAAAATAAATATGGTTGAGAATAGATTCTGTGCGTGAATAGAGGTTTTGGTCGAATTGTGATTTAAGGAGAGAAATATTATTCGTAACCCTAATTAAGGAGTTCCGGATAGCCGAAATTTCCTCTTTGGGGTCTAAATTGGAATCTAATATAGTTTCAGAGGGAAACTGGGACGCTAGTGTCGCTATTTGTTGGCGCAGCTCGGCTACCGAGCCAGACTTGTCGCCACCACGAATAATCAGTTCATAAACTAGCTCCGATTTTACCAAATGATTCAAGTTAATTTTAAAAGACATGGCTAAGTTACGTTGAAAAAGATTCAGTTTCGTTAAAAGAAAAACCTAACAGCACCAAAAATCACTCACAGAAGGGTTATACTTATAATATAATAATAAAATAAAAGATGATGTAAATATGTTCACAGTGGATCGTTTAAAAGAAAGATATACCTATGTAGCAAGAAAAGGAAGCAAACAGAAGCCGAGTCAGATGCCTGAGTCCTTAAAATTGTTTGGCGCTAGTGTAACGTTTATTGGTGTGTAGAGAGATAAATTAAAAAAGTATTGTTGGTTACAAAATATATTTATATTGGCAAGCGTTACACACAATATAACCCGGTAGATAGTAGCAAGAGCTAAGACTCAGGGCGGGGTAGGCAGGCAGGCTGACGAGGCTTCGGTGCTCCAGGAGAAAGAGCACTTATCTTCAGCGGTGTCCAGGGTGCGGAAAAAACGCGATCGCTGCCGCGCCACGGTATATATGTGCCGCTGGGGTGCGCGGGAGACGAGGACGGCCGGCCGGACTGGAGTAGTGGGAGAGGGGCTTCCGCTACGACGTCACAAGTATAGCCTTTGAAAATACGCAGCCCGGAGTCTGGTTATGTGCCCGGTAAGGGCAACAGGCTCGCCTCCTATTACGTGGGGCCTAAAATTCATGGCGAAATGTGGGTGTAATATTTACACCTCTGCCTACCCCTTCAGGGATACAGGCGTGAGACTATAAATAAAATAAAAAATGAATACCTATTTATTTTACACTAATTGGAACCAAGTAGGTACTGAACATTTGTATCGACACAAAGATTTGTTCTGCATCTACAAACTCTATTCAGCACAGTTTCAGAATCTATAATGTTACTAGACACTGGGAATTATATAATATGCAATTCAATCTGATCGTACTTCCCTAACTTGATCCTTGCATATTTCTCCGAAAGTTCTACATTCTCACTGTATGTTAGTTCAGTATGAAGATGGAAGATAGTAACACAAAGGAACCGAAAATAGAAACCACAAAACCTTATGATCAATAGTTGGCGATAGCTATGTGGAAGACGTAAATAAAACCGAAACAATCAAATAAACACCTTCTCGAAACGACTCAACGGAGACAATCGCAATGATTTCTTTGATCGATAGAGGTCGCAATACAAATTGCTCGACTTAGAACACACGGAGTTATGTGGCCGTAAATAAACAGTAAAGATGCCATCGTTACGGAAACCAACCGAGCTATCTCAACGAAATCGTCGAAATTCTTGAGAAGTATTGAATTTTCTTCTTTACGTTTATAATATTTGAGGTTTTCTTGAACATGGAAAATAAAAATGCAGCAGTAGCTCTGTCTATCATTTGGTCTGCTTCAAATTGCTAGGCTATAAGGTAAACGTAAGCCCGACTATTAGACATGCTGCTTTTTAGCATTTTCCTTTCTCTTTGGCAATAATTATGGACTCTTTTTACTCCCAAAACATAATTTTATCATACCCAGCTAAAATATGATGCTTACGGAGTGACATAAAGAACGAAATTGAGCTCGTATTTTTTTATTTCTTCTCTAAGTTATACCGAATGCCACATAATACGCGGAGCTGCAGGTTTTATATAACCAGATACCTACTCAAGTGAGCGTGAATATTTTCCCATTTTCTCTTCGATAACAAAGAAACACATCCGAACTCGAGTTACAATTTAGTCTCAGCTCACAAACTACCACCGATGATAATAACAAAAACATATATTTCGATATTTAATGCATCTACTTAGCATAACAGAACATTTACTTCCTCATCGTACTAAGAAAATAAAGCCCTCAAGGAAACACAATTCACAAAGTTTCCGTGCTCATCGAATAATGTTTTTACAGGATTCAACGTTAGACGTTGTGGGTTAAAGTGATCACGTGGCTCTGGCTTCTAGCCAGAGAAAGTTGCTCGAAGACAAAGCTATAAATTGGCCACATTGTGCTCGACGGTAAATTAATGTTGGCAACATCGGCGTCAAACACCAGAGACTGTTGTGCTCTATTTACTTCGTTTTTTCAGATAATAAGCTATATTCATATAGTCATCATCCTCTTAGCGTTATCCCAGTTTCAATCTGGGGTCCGCTTTCAAGTCTAACCGGATTTGGCTGAATATTAGCTTTTCCACAGAGCAACTGCCTGTCTGACCTCCGCAACCCGAAGGGATAGCGATATTCCGTGGTTTAGACTAGTGTCAGTTTGTTTAGAAGGTACTGACGCCTTGTAACGACTGTCAAAGACCTTCATGACAACCGGGACCGACGGCTTAATGTGCTCTCCGAGGCACGGGACAAGCGATAATTAACCATTCAATACGCACATAACTCCGAAAAGTCATTGGTGCGCGCCGTGGATTTGAACCCGATACCCTCTGCATGGCAGTCTGTTGGTATATCCACTCGGCTGGCAATAGCCTCATCAATAAGCTATATTCATATAGTACGGGTGTAATAAAAAAGTAATCATATTTTAGGCTTAGAAAATCACATGAAAAATGTGCAGAATTGAATATGTCACTATGCCACTACTGTTATTATCTTGGAAAAAGTCATTGCAATTTGTACAGCAGGTAAATTTTTTTCAGTCCCCAAAACAAAGGATGTAATTAAATAATACCTTTTATTTTTGGTTATAAAATAAAGTAAAATGGGTAAAATAGTCGCAAAAGAAAAACTAATTGTTTTATGCCCATTAAGAGTGATGTATTTTAATAAAATTTCTAGCTTTGCGGTATGAACCTAGTTTGAATCAAAAACTCTTAAAATGACATTTGGGATCAACTTAAGCATGTGAACTTTTGTTACCATATTGGTTTTGATATTTTGCCGAATACATACAATCATTACCTATCTCACGCCTGTTTCCTGAATGGGTAGGCAGGTTTCCCGAAGGGGTAGACAGAGACTATGGAACGCCAGTTGCAACAATACTGACATATCTTTCTTGTTTCATTCACTCCCATCAAATTTCTCATCCATGCTCTTCTGTTTAGGGTGGGTCTCCCATGTTTGACCGAAAGGAATTTGACAAATTTTCACTTCCCAAAATTTTTTTCGCATTATTTCATTTGCCAAAAAATCTATTCACAAAAAATTGTAACGCAAACCCAATATTTGGGAAATAAACGTTTAAAGTATAACTTGTTTACCAACTAGTATTTTAAAAAAAAATTATTTAGTCAAATATTTCAGATGGAATAACAGTTTTTACGCAAAATCAATAATTATCCTATTCTAAATATTTCAGTTCCGGCTAACCTACTAAAAACAATCTCGTTTTTCTATTAATGCAAGTCGTTTCTGGCACTCGCCGGCCGCTACCGCGGCACCGCTCGCTTCGCTCGCTCGGATCGTGCGTAGGAGGTCACAGTTCTAGCCAGCCTAACCATTTTTTTATAATTAACCTACTTTAACTACTTCCATAAATAAACTAATATTACCAACCGTTTATTGTCTGAAGATTGTTTGCTGTAATAAATCATTTCATTAAAGACCAAATGCCATACTGACATTATACTTGGTAATATTTTGCCAAGTAAAAATTTGACCAAATAAAAATATGCGTACTAAAATCATTCGAAATATTGCAATGGTATAAAAAAAGATTGCTAAAATTTGTTTGGGTAATGAAATTTTGTCAAAATCTTTTCGGCAAAACGGCAGGATACCGTTTAGGGTACTTCTAGCCCATCCTTCTTTTAGGATGTCTCCAATCTGGATGGAGAAAGTAGTATTTTGCTGATATTTTTTTCGTATATTTTCACTCAGAACTGTAGGTGGGCCTGCGTATGATTTCTTTGTAATAATACATTACGAACGTATGTAGATGTTGAAAAATGCAAAATGCAATTCGAAGAAGGAGAAGTTCTCCATATAAAATAACTTTTAGAAATATCACGTCCTATTCTATGTAATATAAAATGCTTTAGCGACGCCGCGTTAGCGAAAAATACTTTCCAACGTAACTTTTGCAGAATTAATAGAGCAGTAGATTCGTCTCAAATATTAAATAATGTGGAAATAAAGTAAAAAATTAAAGTTAAAAAAGTAGTGAAGAATATAATTAATAGCATAGTGCATCGTGTCCCGTCAGAGGGCTACAGGCTAGGGACGTGGGGTCCTCATCAGCAGTTGGAATTTATTTCGGCTGTTGATGCGGTGGGTGAAGGCTATACTGAAGGCGCAAGCGAAGGGAAGACGGATGGAGTTGGTAACTTGGCTCCGACCGTTGACCCGAGCGGGCGCCCGATGTCGTGCTGTAAACCAGCCTTGCGTTCCTATATCCCTCTGGTAATCCTAACGTTCGGTATGACGTTCCCTGTTGCGGGCTCCACGGAGGGTGGAAGCCAGAGGGATGAAGTCTTTAAGTAAACTTAATGGATACCGAAATCCCGATTATTACCCCAAATGCGACGGGGACGGCGAAAGCTGTTCCTGCCGCCACAACCAAAACCATACAGATAGTCGACACCGTGGCCCCGGCTGCAGGTGTCAAACCATTCCCCAAGGACGTGACTTCAGCGCTGGCTAACGCTAGTACTGGTTCCGTCCTTACAATCGTCAGCCCGTTTGAGATCAAGCGGGAAGACGACTCCTCCTTCGCGGGCTGGCAAGTGGTGAGTCACCACAAGGTCAAGGGTACGGGCAAGACCACCGGTCCTGTCCAACGCCCGCCCACCACACAACCGAGTGGCCCCGCTGCTACCAGTTCCACGAAGAAAAAGAGGAACAACAAAAGCAAGAGACAGCGCATGGCAATTAGGCGGCAGGCTCAACAAGCCGCTGCTGCTACCGGTGCTGCCCCCACTAAAACAGCTGAGCAGGCTGCCGCCGCAGGTCCCAGCAATGTGACCAGCGCGCAGCCCACGCTCAGAAGTGAGGGGTGCACGAAGGCTGGAGGCAGTACAGGGAAGCTGCCTGCCGCCAAGCAGCGGGCTGGTCACCCTGGACGGCATTCAGCCCCAGCACCACCGCGAAACACGGCAGGTAACACTGCCGAAAACAAGGTAAGAGGTGAGACCAAACGTGCTCTCAACGAGACCAGTTCGCCTCGATGGGAGCACAAGAAGCCCCGCCTCGACTCCTACAGGACAACTACTGGTAAGTACTACGCACAGGCCTCCAAGGCGTCCCTGAGCGTTGCAGTAACATGCAAATGCACAGGGAACTTGCCGAAGGAGTTGGTGGACCGGGTAATGACGGAGATCCAGAGGAAGATCCTGAGCAATGCCTGGTCTTCCAAAACCCCCAAAAGCCCCGCTCCAGCGTTCACAGGGAAACCCGTGTACGCGGACGGAGCGACGAGGCAACCCGCACCTGGCTGACGGAGGCGGTCTTTCTCCTGGTCCCACCACCGGGCTTCGAACTGGAGGTCTGGGGCCTGGAAGAGGCCCCGAAGAGAGTGCGGTGCGGCATAGTCATCCCCAACGAACAAGGAGTTCTGAATGACGTACGTGACGTGAGTCGCGCACTGGAATTCCAGAACCCCTGGATGGCGGTCGATAAATGGTCATTGCTGCACTCCGAGAGGCAGACAGGTGAGTGGTTTCTCGTAGTGGGCGTCCCGGAAGAACAAGTCCCGATCCTGGTGCAGAACGAGCGCCACCTCGCGCTGGGGCTCGGCACAGTCTACGTCAGGTTCCGGGACTCAACAGGCAGGTATGACGATCACCCTCCGGGTTGTGACAACTCCAAAAAGGTGAAACAGGACCTCAACACGCAGCCAGAGCGCGCCGCAGAACCCGGCCTGTCAGAGCCGGCCGCGTCTAGCTCGGAGGCTGGCCCATCAGCCGGGGGCAACTCGGAAGATGAGAGCCTACTCCTGAGGCCGGTGCGGCGGGACGACGGGGTGGAGGCTGGCGACATCTTGACTGGCCTAACGCAGCTGACGGTCGGGGAGGAGGGGACATCATCCACGGATGAACCCTCCGCCTAATGAAGTCAGCTGTCTTCAAATCGAACTCCACCACAACCAAACGGCCACTGCGCAACTGCGCAAATGGGTGAAGGTCCAACAATCAGCCATCGTGCTCATCCAGGAACCTTGGATAAGAGGTGGCCTCATCAGAGACCTCTCCAGTCTGGTAGGTGAGATTTACTCTTCTACTGACCACACACATCCAAGAACCTGCATACTGACAACAAAAAACATCAGAGCCCAATTTTTAACGGAGTTCTGTTCCAGAGACATCACAGCGATACAAATTGAAATAACACAGCAGCCAAGGAGTATAGCGGTTGTTTTCGCATCGGTCTACATGCCCGAGGCCGAAGATCCGCCTCCATTCGAACTCACGCGTTTGGTTAACCAGTGCGAGAGAACAAATACGGAGGTCGTAATAGGAACGGACTCCAATGCCCACCACCAAATGTGGGGCATGGACTGCAACAACAACAGAGGTAAGTCACTGGTCGAATACTTATTCACCACTAATCTTACTCTATAAAATACAGGTACGGAGCCCACCTTCGTCACAAAACGTTGTCACACAAATATTTACTTAACTCTCGCAACAGAATGAGCGGCTGAACGCATCAAGGGATGGCACATCTCAAAAGAGGCATCGTGCTCAGACCATAGATGGATCAGCTTCTCCATGAAAGTCGATATACAACCCATACAGCCCCGCAGGAAACCACACAACACTGACAAATCAAAGTACGTCAAGTAACCTAAGGATAAACTCACCCTTACTGCTACGTCGACGGTACTGCGTGACACTGAACAAATTGACGAGCAGGCATGTACACTGACACAGTCGATGCTAGACAGCTACCACGCAGCTTGCCTGGAAACCATTCCGCCTTCAAACCCGGGTAAACAACCCTGGTGGGGCGCTGAGCTTGATCGCAAGCGCAAGAAAGTAAGGAAGACCTTAAACAGGGCAATGAACACAAGCGCGGACGAAGATTGGGACGCTTATAAAGCGGCCAAATCAAGCTATAGGAAATGCCTCAGATTCAGACGTACCATGGGATGGAGAAAATTCTGTGGGAGCATTGAATCTTGCAAACTAGCAAACCGGGTAAGGAAAGTACTAGCTCAGCAACCGGCAGTTGCACCAGGTACTCTCCGTAAACCGGACAACACCTATACCACATCGGAGGAGGAGACAAGACGCGTCCTACTTGAAACACACTTCTCAGGCTGCATCCTCATCCCGATAATAACGTGGCATGATACACTAACAGTGGCGACCGAACACAAATGGAGACACGCAAACACCGTGGTCACAGAAGAAAAACTCCGATGGGCCATCGAAAGCTTCCACCGCTTCAAATCAGCCGGACTGGACGGCATCTTCCCAGGGTTATTACAATGAGGTGGTGAACCTGTCCTTAAAAGACTCCTAGCAATCATGACGGCTAGCCTGGCCCTCAGATATGTACCGAAGAGATGGAGGGAAGTAAAACTACAAACAAAATGTATAAATGCCAAGTCCTTCAGACCAACAAGACTGACCTCCTTTATGCTCAAAGCCTAGGAAAGACTTTGCGAGAGGGAACTAAGAAGTGGGGCTCTGAAACACCTGCCCCTACACACCAACCAACATGCATACAGCTCAGGGAAATCGACGGAATCGGCCTTACATCGGGTCGTGAACCAGATAGAAGCTGCTATACGCCTTCATCGACACAGAAGGGGCCTTCGACAAGACAAACTTCTCCAGCATAAGCAATGCCCTAGCCAGACATGGAGTGGATCAGATGCTCATACAGTGGATCCAAAACATGCTCAGCAAAAGTGTAGTACGCCTTCACGAAGACACCCAGACAGCCTTGATAACTAAAGGTTGCCCGCAGGGAGGTGTTCTCTCCCCGCTATTGTGGAACTTAGTCATCAATGAACTCATAGACAAACTCAACGCGAGATACCTCTACACAATAGGATACGCAGATGATCTGACCATTCTCACTTCAGGTAAGGTAGTAAGTACAGTGTATGACCTCACCCAACAAGCCCTACGTATAGTGGAGAGGTGGTGAAATGAGTACAGATTATCTGTAAACCCGACCAAGACTGAACTAGTCATGTTCACACACAAACGCGCTCTGAGTCCCTACCAACTGCCCAAGCTATTCAATACAGAGATGAAGCTGTTAACCGAGGTCAAGTACCTGAGCGTCATTCTCGACGGAAAATTGTCTTGGAACAACCACATAGAAAATAAGCTCAACAAAGCCAGCATCGTCTTCTGACAGTGCAAGAAGATGATAGGCAAACACTGGGGCTTATCCCCCAAAATTGTCTTATGGCTCTATAAGACAATAATACGTCCGATGATAAGCTACGGCGCAGTAGTGTGGTGGCCTCGGACTAATCTAACAACGGCCGCCAACAAGCTTCAAAGGCTTCAAAGTCTTGCATGCCTAGCAGCCACGGGCTGCATGAAAACCACACCTATAGCGGCACTTGAAGTGTTGCTGGACCTGCCTCCGTTGCACTTGTCCATACAACAGGAAGCAACAATGTCGGCGGTTCGGTTAAGAGCTCTAAAGCTCTGGAAAGACATCAATACACCGCATACTAGCAACCTAAATACACTCTTCAAAGAAGTTCCCCTAACACAAGCCATCGGCGACCAGATACCGAAACAATTTTTGTTTGACAAGAAATACAAAATCCAACTGTGCGAGGATCTACACGTAGGAGCAGTTAACCACAACGAGCTCACGATCTTCACAGATGGGTCTAAAACGGATACAGGTACTGAACATCAACATCGCAGCACCGCTGGGATCCTACAACACGGTCTACCAGGCCGAATGTTTTGGTATAATCTTAGCCGCACCAGCAATCATGGCACGTGAGGTAAGGGAACGATCCATTAGGATCCTCTCAGATAGTATGGCTGTCCTTTCAGTTTCAAAAGCCATACTATCACCTTGGCACTCACATTTGAATGCCACCAGAAACTAACAGAGGTAGGTAAACTAAACAAATTAACACTGCAGTGGATCAAGGACCACAGTGGCTCAAGAGGGAATGACGCAGCCGACGTACTTGCCAGAAGAGGGGCCACCTTAAAGGTGGTGGGACCCAAGCCCATTATTCCCCTTCCTTCTGGTTTTTATCGCAACCTGGTAAGAAATAGAACCAGAACACAGCACAACCAGTCCTGGATTGGTATTGAAACATGTAGGCAGGCCAAGGAGGCTCTTCCCGCAGCAGACGGTAAGATAGTCAAACAAATCCTCCGGCTGTCCAAACAACAACTGCGGACAGTCACGGCCGCCTACACAGGATACGGATTCTTTAATAAACACCTATTTACTATAGGTATCACCGACAGCCCGCTGTGCAGGGCCTGTATGGCAGCAGACGAGACGGCAGCCCACCTGCTCCTCGACTGCCCTGAGGTCGCACAGTACAGGCAGCAGTACCTGACCAGAAACAGCACCCTGAGGGAAGCAGTGGGCCACATCAAGAGTCTGCTGTTAACTGTAGACGTAGCGTATTTAATAGTATGTATTTGTTTGTGGACTGTGACTGCATTAATACCTGCTGTTCTGGAGTCCTTGCAAAGGTGCCAATTCGATTGGCGATATGTCTAAGTGCTGAGAGGTCTGTATGACGCTACGACTATGACCGTCCAAATACAGAACCAGCAGTCTGAACCTATCCACCTGCATCGAGGTGTGAGACACGGGTATGTTATCTCCCCCAAATTGTTCACAAATACAATGGAGGATAAGTTTAAGGCGCTGCACTGGAAAGGATGCGATGTTAACATAAACGGCGAGTACCTATCACACCTAAGATTTATTTATTTATTTATATCTTACATTTTTACAGGAAAAAACCTAATGCAATAAAGCAGCTAATAACATTTTATACACATTTTACATGCCATAACAAATTATATACAGTGAACACCTTGTAAATTCACTCAGAGTACAATAGAATATGTCTATCTCTCTGTCTATAAAATTGAGTGTGGCGAGTGCGCGCGTCAGGGGCTCCTGCTGCAGCAGGTTGGTCCGCGCGCGCGGGACCTGCAGCAGCTGTGGCCGCCGCCGTCGATGTATGTACCTGTCTGACACGCTAATATTTATACACTCCAATAAATTCGGATTGTGTATCTTGCTTCTTAATATTTTAAATATATATAAAATAAATGATAGTTCCCTCCTAACCCTTAATTCATTGTACCCGACCTAGGGATGGTACAAATAATGTTGGATACATTTACCATCTCATGTACATATATCTCACAAAATTATTTTGTATTGGCTCCAGCATGAGATTATATCGTCATCGTGGCTGAAACCGTGCAGGACTTGCAATATATGCTGAGCAGCCTAGCTGATTCTTCTGCTTGCATCGGTCTCCGGATGAACTTGGATAAAACCAACCATTTAGGATATACAACTAACCGAGCTATGTCTAGCTGGGTGAATGTGACTATGAATATAATATGCATCTACAAACCGGTTTTGAAATCAAACGTTTTCAAAGATAAGTAATTTCCTAGATTACGAAAATCGAAATCTTCAATGTTAATATGTTAGAGTAAATTTTTATAAAGTCGCAGTGTTCACAGAATAAAGGACCAAGCTAGTGCAAAGCAGAATTTGCCAGAAATATTTGAGCTTAAAACTTTCGATACTCTAATTGAACTGTTTTGGATTACGATTTATAACTTTACCGCAACAAAACAGTTTCACCAACATAATAGACACAATTAATAACACGGAAGTTTTTCGTTATAATTTTCCATTTCCATACATTGAGGGAGGGGCCATAAATTGAATGTGCTCAAAATTCGTTAATTTGAAATTTATGACCATCCTACAGAATAAGCAATGAAGGGTTTAGACCGTTGGCTTGAGAGAATGTCGTTGTCTAAATTAATAATAGCAGGACTCATCGGAACCGTTTCACCCTTTCCTATGATTAAAAAGGTAAAGGTAGATTGGTTTATAGCTCGGTTGGTTACCCTAAAGGAAAAAGGGTACGTAAGTGGACCAATAACTGTTGGAACAGCGGTTACAATAAAACAAGCAAGTGATCTATGTAGGACAAATTGCGGCTTCGAACAGTACAATGAAATAAAATGTTGATCCTTGCATATTGAAAGATTGGTTTTTATTTTGAGCTATACTTTGCTTTAAAATACGAGATAGGCTTCGTGTTTTTTTTAACGATATCATGTATGATACTATATCAAGCAGTTTGTATAGAAAATATAAGATAACCGACTGTTGCTGTCACCCGCATGTTATCGTAAAGGGATAATAAAGGGATTGAAAAGAGATTTGTTTAAAATTCTTCGGAACAATGTAGTGAAATGAAACAGATAATCAGCGCCTACCTCTGTTATTAAAGGAATCCTTTGCACAACATACTTCTAGCTTCAGGAATAAAGCGCTAGATAGATAATATATTAGAAAAAACACGTTTCTAGTTTCTAATTTTTATATAAAAGGATTCGCTGTTCAAACCCTATGTTTATAAAATGTGTTTCTTTTTTTATTTTCTAATATTTTAATAACATGAATCAGAAGATTTTTAACTTTCACGATTTGTATACATCATACAAAATTACTTAGTGGGTCTTAATCGCGTTAGCTTAACTTATTTAAGGTATAAATACCTATTTGTTTCCGACGTTTTGCTTGTATTGCACCGAGCGTGGTCGTGGAGAGCCTACCTCGGTACAAGACGAGCGAAACGTACGTCGTCGTATATATTCCAAACAAGAAACTGAAGGTATATCAAGTGAGTAATTACAACTATTACATACGGAACACATGAATGCACACATAAAACATTAGTATTGCAGTAAAACAAACGGGTTGACGCCCCCACATTAAGCCCCAGTCGACTTACTTACATAACGGTATACACTACCCAAACACTGGTGCAAAATCTTGGATCACATAACTCGTGTGGGGGGGGCCATTACAACTATTTCCTTAGCGGCTGATCGTTGGTGGCCGACCGCATACAATCTATCTAAAATTGTAAACCAAGTAGTCCAATATGTGCTATAAACATCTTGTCTGTTTTTGATGATGAATGATTACTTAATAGATTATAATTAAACCCAGGCGAGAAATTTGATTTCACGGTTTGTTTATTAATATCATCATTATACAGCCTATTTCGGAGTTCACTGCTGGCCATAGAGCTGAAAATATAATTTGGGTCACAATATAATTGTGACTCAATAAGTCGATTATACTACTTCTATACCACGCTTTCCAGACAATTTTTATAGAGTTTGATGTCGAGTTCCGCTTCCTTTTACGAAGTCCATGCCAGCTAACTGAAATTGAGTATATAGTAGAATGTACTGTTCAGATATATTCAGTCTTGAGTAACTATGCGCACGTACAGTTACTACAAAACTAGTGGCCAGCAGTCACTACAGATTCAAGTAGTGAGCTGCCCGTCTCAGGCAAACGTGGTCACTACAAAAAGAAAAGCAAGGAATCGTACTTGGAATGGCCTGTTAACGATCTTTCATTGTGCGCCCGTAAGCGATCATTTAATGTCAGCACTTAACTTGATGCCTGTAGCATAGCTCGCATCAGTAATTAATTGTCCTTATCAAATGTATCTAAGTAATTTTCTGTCCCTTTCTGTTTGTTGGAGTAATCTTGGGAATGGCTGAACTGATTTTATGAGACTTGCAAATTTACTTTAAAAACTGTCTGTACGGTTGGCGTAATGGCCTCGTCGTCATTTCAAAGTCAAAGTCAAAATCCTTTATTCATTTAGATTAAAACATTATTACTCCATGCTTCTACATTTACATTAACTGGCCACGTTCGCAAAGCAAGGGCGTAGAACCATGAGAAAAAACGGGCAATAAAACTCACGGATGTGAGATGTGTCTGATGTGATGATGTTTATTTACTTAGCCTCCTGAACATTATATGTTAAAGATCTGCACATGCGTTGTTATGAATTGTTGGTCCAACGTAATAGGGGGTGGTAGCGCCATCTACCTTTCTATCGAGAATTAATCACATCAACGTCAATCGTTCCACGCTTGCTCGTCCAATGCGAGCGATCCTTTTGTCTCCTTCGCTCCGCTCCCAAGGCACGCCTACAGAACAGTCTAGAATAATCCGTGTCGCGACGAAGACATGTACCGCGCCGCCATATTTTAACCGCTCCCGCTTTATACCAAAAATTCAACAAACCGCCCACGAGTGAAGTGTAGTGAAACGACGGAGTGATAAGTTAATCTTCAAGATTCCCGAAGAGACACCAGGCGAAACCATTTGCAAGGAAAGAGGACTGACGTGCAAGGTAAGGCGTGTTCCCACACCCCCGTCTCCTATCTTTCCCATGATCCCAGTTCATTCACTTTTCCTTTCCTAGGCCATAAGAACCCACATCCTACAGTCCACAATATTAATAACCTTTCCAAATCGCCTAGGAACATTTGGTTCGCCGAAACATTTTTTGATCCATACGAGTCGGATTCATTTACGTTTTAAACGTAACCTCTCGCTATATCTCTATACCTAGGCAGTTATAGCACCTAGCTATACTCCTAGTCCATTTACATAACCGTCACATGGTTATTGCCACACGCATTACCCAATTATTATTTCTGGAACTATCATAGTTGTCTTGTAAATCTCATATTTCAAGTACCTTTTAATTCCACCGCCTTAAAGTGTTGCCTACTTAGGTAAAATAATAGGTACTTTAGGTATTCTTATTTTGTTTCGGTCTCATTAGCTTATACTTACGTAAGCATGTCACAACAAAAGAATCCACGCGTGTCAGAAGACAGAGAGCTGACAATCGTAGAAGCAAAATGCAATATTTTATTTGAGCGTATCCAAAACATTTACGAGCGCTCAAAGACCGCCGCCGCTTCTGATAGTAATAGGGAGTCACTTCTCAGTTATTGTATGATAGTAGATAGTATTCGAACAGATTTTCATAAGTTGTTAGACGATTATAACGTAAGATTGCTTTCTACTAAGCCTGCTGAAAAACCGAATTATCAGGCGTACACCTCATTCGAAGATCTTTATTGTATCATTAAGCGAATACAATCACAATTAGAGAGTAAATATTCGGCACAGCCCGTTTCAGCGGCTCGCACGCCAAGATTACCACCAATCAAGATTATGTCGTTTGACGGAGATATACGAAATTGGCCGTTATTCTATGCGAGTTTTAAGTCCACAGTGCACGATAATGGTTCTCTGACAGATGCTGACAGGTTGTACTATTTAATAGGTAAACTATCACCGAAGGCCCAGTCCGTATTTGCAGGTGTCACACCCAGTGCTGAGAATTATCAGGTCATATTTCAGTCACTACTTGATAGATATCAAGACACTCGCGTCCTAGCGTCTACCTACTTTGATCAAGCTTTAAATCTTAAATTGTCCGGTGCCACGTCTGTCGCGAAGTTCCAGCTGTTTATAGATAACTTTGTACCGCGGTTAATTCTCTTAGGAACTTAAAATTAGAAGATCTTTCCGACTTTATGTTGCTTCAACTCGCTTTAAAAAAGCGAACTCGCTGAAACAATTCGTGCTTTCGAAATGACAGAACGCAATTATAAAAAACCTACACTAGATAGTTTTATTTCGTTCATGAAAGATCAGTGTCGAATATTTTATAATACGGAGTCTAGTTCATCTAGCCCGTCTAATACTAACAACAGCAAACAAAGGTCGAATAAAGCGCGAAATAGTAATAATAACTCGGTTCCTAAACCGCAATCTTACGTAACATGCTCGGAATCTAATAATAATAATTCACAGAAGTATCTGTGCAGTAATATAGTGCACGACCATTTCTATAAGTGTCCCGCCTTTAATGGTTTAAATCCGACTGCTCGTTTCAAGTGCGTAAAAGATAACAAGCATGCATTAATTGCTTAAGCATAAAACATAAAACGAGTGATTGTTCTAGTAAGACGAGATGTCGTTAATGTAATCAGCGACACCACTTATTGTTGCACTTCGATAAAGGTAGTCCGTTGTCAAGCCAAGCCGCTAAACTTGACACACTTACGTCGCAAGTGCAGGCCACAATAACTGCGCCTCCCACGACTCAGAATGAAATATCGTTGTGTACGACATCCATCGCGCGGGCGACGCGAACGCGCGGACGGCCCTCGCGCATCTATAATGATCCGCGCGGGGCCAAGCCGCAGTGTATGGCGTCCAAGATGGTACTGTTAGCGACAGCGCAAGTTATCGTTTATGATATTAATGGATCGCCGCACGTGCTACGTTGTCTACTCGATAGCGCATCTCAGAGCAATTTCATAACTTTTGAGTGTTTCAAACGCCTCGGATTGTGGAATAACTTTAAAAATACTAACTCAGTAGTCAAAGGGATCGGTGGTTCAGAAAAACATTGCAAGGGTTCCGTAGATGTTAAAATACATTCGTGTTTTGATAGGGATATTAATTTTCACATTTCTTCGCTTATCGTGGAGCGTATCACGGACGCATTGCTGAACGCTAATGTAGACGTAGCATTACTCACTCACCTCGAGTCCTTGCCGCTGGCAGACTCGGAGTTTGCGAATCCGGCAGACATTGATGTTTTGATCGGAGCTGCAATATTTCCGCATTTGCTACTAACTAAAGTGGTACGTAGTGAGCAATATAACTTACCGCCCGCTATTGAGACGGTATTTGGGTATGTGATTATGGGTACCGTACCTACGTTACATACTTCTCAATATATTACGTCTTGCTGTTGTTCTGTTCTTCAAGAAAATAATATTTATTCTCTTTTCAAGCGATTTTGGGAGCTTGAAGAGGTTACCGCACCACCCTCGATGAGCCGTAAGGATCTCGAGTGTGAAGAACATTTCCGCGCTACCACTGTTCGTGACGACAGTGGCAGATACGTTGTGGCGTTGCCATTCTATGGTGACCCTTATTCGTTAGGCGACTCGTACGCTGCTGCGCTTATACGTTTCCATTGTTTGGAACGTAAACTTGATGCATCACTTAAGTTACGCAGCGCCTATAATGACGTCATTCGTGACTACATAGATAAAAGCTTTATGAGTGTAGTTGTAAACGACGAGGGCAATTCTCTTCCCTCATATTACATCCCGCATCACGGCGTAGTTCGCGAAGATAAAACCTCTACTAATCTTCGTGTGGTTTTAGATGCTAGTTGTAAGTCTACATCGGGTCAGTCGATTAATGACATTTTGCATGCCGGCCCTAATCTACAGGATGATTTATTTAACATCATAATAAAGTTTCGTCTTTTCCAAATCGCTCTGTCAGCTGATTGCCGCCAAATGTTTCTCAATATCGGCGTTTGCGAGTCTGACCGTAGATTTGAACGGATTTTTATATCGTTTTAACAATAAGGAACCTTTATCTGTGTATCAGTTCAATCGTGTTTGTTTTGGGCTCAAGTCTAGCCCATATCACGCGTAACGAGTTGTTCGCCAGTTGATCGCTGATGAAGGCGATCACTTTCCCACCGCAGCAGCTGTTGCTACTTCCGCTTTGTATATGGATGACATAGCCTGTAGTGTCATATCCGCTCCGCTAGCAATTTCGCTTTGTGAAGAGCTTATTCAGCTTTTCAAGCGAGGCCAGTTTGATCTTGTCAAAGGGACAAGCAACTCTAAGGAGGTTCTCGCACGCATACCAGATTCTCATAAAGCTTCTCCAGACATTGAGTTTGAGAATTCTGTACCGCATAAAGTTCTCGGTTTACGCTGGGACAAATCCTGTGATAGTTTTCGGTTTGACTTCTCACCGCCAGATGATAAATGCACCAAACGCACTATGCTGTCCACAGTGGCTCGACTATGGGACATAATGGGGTTTGTGGCTCCCACAATTTTGTACGCCAAGCTCTTGATCAAAGAGCTTTGGCTATCAAAGTGTGAGTGGGATAAAACACCCCCTGACCATATTATCACCGCTTGGGGCCAGTTTTGTATTGAGCTTACCGCGCTCAATCAAATTACTATTCCGCGTCATCTTGGGTTGGTAGATGGATGTACCATCAACTTAATAGGTTTCGCTGACGCCAGCGAGCTTGCTTACGGCGGAGTCGTATATCTGCAAGTCCGCATTGGTTCTAACTACTCGGTGCAGTTAGTTTGCGCCAAGTCTAAGGACTCGCCTGTTAAAACCATTTCGGTTGCGAGACTGGAGTTGTGCGCGGCCCTTCTGCTGTCTCAGTTGCTTCGCAAGGTTCAAGACACAGTCTTGCCCCACTACCCTATTAATAAAATATACGCATTTTCTGACTCCAAAGTAGTGCTCGCTTGGATTTATTCATCTCCTCACCGCTGGCAGACTTTTGTCGCCAACTGCGTTAGTAAATTGATTGAACTTGTTCCCGCTACTTGTTACAATCCCGTCGCGGGTACTGAGAACCCCGCCGATTGCTTGTCTCGTGGTGTTACTCCACTTAATTTTCTGCATCATCCATTGTGGCATCGTGGAACTTCTTGGATTTCCCATGATCTGTCAGAATGGCCCATGCAACCCTTTGACCACAGTGCAGAAGACGAAGATGTACCCGAACGGAAGTCTGTTTCTTATCCCGTGATTGCTGAGGTTGCGGAGTCTCCGATCTATGCACTCGCGCTACGCATGTCATCGTGGTCTAAGTTACTCCGCGCCATCGTTTATGTCTGTAGGTTTCTTAGGCACCTACCTAATGAGACTTTTGTATCAAGTACTGATATCAAATTCGCAGAATGTAAGTTACTACGAACTGTACAGGCTGTTCATTTTAGTAACGACATTCAAAATTTGAAAAACAATGTACCTTGTTCTCCCGCTATCCTTAGACTCAAACCGTTTCTCGATGAACACGGCGTCATACGCGTTGGGGGTCGTCTGTCAAATTGGGATGAACCTTATAACTACAAACATCCTTGCATTCTACCGCGTCATGATCATGTTGTCGACCTTCTTGTTGATTTTTATCACAAGAAGCACCTCCATGCTGGTCCAGAGTTGCTTATGTCCTTACTTAGGCATAAGTATTGGATTTTAGCCGCTCTACGAGTAATTCGTCACAAAATACATAAATGTAACGTCTGTTTCAAATTTCGTCCGCGTCCGACTTTCCCTCCCATGGCAGATCTTCCTAGCCAACGCGTCAATCAAGTTGATAAAGCGTTTACACATACCGGTTGTGATTACGCAGGACCGCTGCAGTATACGCCAGTGCGTGGTCGAGGTGTTAAAAGCCGTAAAGCTTGGCTATGTATTTTAACATGATTAACGACGCGCGCTACGCATATTGAAGTTGCGACAGATTTAAGCACGGTGTCATTCCTTGAAGCCCTTAAACGATTTCTCTCACGGCGCGGCCCTATACAGTGTTTGTATACGGATAACGGCACTTGTTTCGTGGGCGCAAGCTCTTATTTACGCGACCTCTATAAGTCATAGATCATATTGACTGGAAGTTTATTCCACCAGCATCACCACATTTCGATGGATGTTGGGAAAGCATGGTCAAAGTAATTAAAACGCATCTCTTCAAAGTTATAGGTCAACAGATCCTCTCTTACGAAGAGCTTTTAACTGTCCTTGCACAAGTCGAGGCACTGATCAACTCGCGTCCGCTCACGGCATTGAGTAGTGATCCTGCAGAACCATCCGCGTTAAGCCCTGCACATTTTCTGAACACAGTGCCATTATCGTCATTTCCGGCTCCTGGAGCAGACTCTTCAAGCTTGCTCCAGAGACATACTCTGCTGGTTAAACTCGTGCAGTTGTTCTGGCGGCGCTGGCGTGCGGAATATCTACACCAGCTTCAGGCTAGATCTAAGTGGAATAGTCCTGCATCCCCTATACAGGAGGGTACGTTGGTCGTCCTAATACATGATAATTCTCCGCCGCTTTCATGGCCGTTAGCCATCGTAGAGAAACTGCATACTTCCAAGGACGGTACAACCCGCGTTGTTACCGTGAAAACCACGAAGGGGAGCTACGTGCGCCCTGTTGTACGTCTCTGTCCGCTTCCAACTCAGTGAGATCTAGCCTGAAGTTGGATCTACCTCTTAGTTTAAGTATTTAGTTTGTAGTTTTCGCTATTATTGCGTTTGTAGTTTTTGCTAAAGTTAATTTAGATTAATTTTATTATCATATCACTGTTTTAGCCTATTGATGGGTTATGCGGTAGTACACCCAACATAGCTAAGTTCCATTTTATTTTTTTTAAAGGCAACCCTTTAGGGCCGGGGGGATATGGTAGCGCCATCTAACTTTCTATCGAGAATTAATCACATCAACGTCAATCTGTCCACGCTTGCTCCTCCAATGCGAGCGATCCTTTTGTCTCCTTCGCTCGGCTCCCAAGGCACGCCTACAGAAGAGTCTAGAATAATCCGTGTCGCGACGAAGACATGTACCGCGCCGCCATATTTTTACCGCTCCCGCTTTATACCAAAAACTAAACAAACCGCCCGCGAGTGAAGTGTAGTGAAATGACAGAGTGATAAGTGAATCTTCAAGATTCCCGAAGAGACACCAGGCGAAACCATTTGCAAGGAAAGAGGACTGACGTGCAAGGTAAGGGGTGTTCCCACACCCCCGTCTCCTATCTTTCCTATGATCCCAGTTCATTCACTTTTCCTTTCCTAGGCCATAAGAACCCACATCCTATAGTCCACAATATTAATAACCTTTCCAAATCGCCTAGGAACATTCGGTTCGCCGAAACAGGAGGTGAGCCTTTTGTTGTTACCGAGCACATTTCAAGACTCAAAAAATTCAGAAAAACTCAGTAGCACATTTGCCCGACCTGTGAGTCAAACCCGAGACCTCTCGATCAGTAGACGCATACGGTATCGACTGGGACGCGAAGGCAGTCTTCTACTTTTATACAAACTAAACTAAGCCTAGCGGTTTAAGCGGCCGCCTCGCCGCTTGATACTGCGCTGAGTGTTATGGGTTCGATTCCCATTCGAGACTAAACTTTGTGTGATCCATAAGTTTTTTCGAGTCTAGGTGTTGATTGTGTCCGTTAGTTGCAAGTTTGTAAAGTCCCCCGCGACACAGGCTTATATTGCTAGTGCGGGAGTTACCTTAAAAAAACTAAATTCATAAGAAATGTTTCTTTTACTTCGTATTTCTAAAGCCACGGGCGAATAAATCGTTCGTTCTCAAAATTATGTATACAAAACAATGAAACTTGAAACATATTGTCAGATTATCATTAAATTTTTTATTCCTTTGAAGAAAGCTTTTGTTGAACAATCGAACGGATTTTCCGGTTGACATAGTAACCTTCACTATTATTGGGTCTACTATCAAATAAAAACACTGCGTTTATGAAACAACGTACATGAAAGGATATTCTTTTACAAATTACGGAGGGAAACTTCGATAGAACCAGCAGTTTCATTTATAAAACTATTAAAAACTATCGTCGTAATAAAAAGTAGTAATATTTGGGTATTATGACAGAACCATTCAAAAGTAAGTTTCCAACAAACCGTGACCAGTATTTCGTTGGTAAGCCATAAAAGCAATAATAGTACAGTCTAATTTTACTGTTCATCTCCTCAGTCCAATGAACGTGCTGGTTTTTAATTAAAACCGAAATGAAAAAGTCAGCACAGCTCCTTGCCACGGCGTCATTAGAGCCGCCCTCATTCCAATCCTAATTCGATATCAGACCGTGATACAAGAAACTTTAAAAGAACTACAATTTATTAGGCTTGCAATAAAGGCATCGCCAAATCGGCCGTTAAGAAACGACTGTTCGAAAACTCGCTTTCAACTTATTGAAACTCGGTTGTCGAATCAATTCAAATAAGTGTTTTACACTTTCCATGGAAACAAATGGAATAAACGGGGTTCTATTTGCTAATTATTCAAATGGGTGTCTGCAATTCTAGAAGGATAAAAAGGTAACACGATCCTGTAAATATTCCGACGCGATCTGAATTAGAACGAGTCCCAAAAGGATTTCGACCCGAAAGTATCGAACTTACTTCTGCTAATCCTACGTCACCCGAAGGATAAAAGTCTGTTGTGACGCTAATTAACTTACAATGAAGAGTGTTGTGTATTTTCTAAAACAAAGACTTTTCTCTGAGACAAGATAGTGGCTATCATTTATATTATAGTCCTGAAAAAGATAAGAAAGAGCTCGATAGCTGCGGGAAAGAGTACTTTGTAAGCTCCGCTAAGAAAGTACCTATGCAGTCTCATTTCAAGTGAACAGCACATTGTTTTAGACACTCAAAAATAAGTTACTTGCGATACAAAAATAATTACAGTATTCTATTCCTATGACAGTTTTGAAGTTAGTAGCTTTTTCGTTCTTAAGATTTAAAAATGTTGATTGACAAGTAACATTTAGTCTTGTTATATAACTAAAGTAAGTGTTATTAAAGTTAATCCTGAGTAAGGAAAGTTTTGCTTCCTTGACATATTTTTTTTTATATCAACGACCTACCTTTATATCTTTTTAGCCATTTTGACTCTGGCTAAAAAGATAATAAATTCATCCTTTGTCATCACAAAATCGGCAAAATGTTTATGATCCAAGCTACCTGTCCCTTCGAGTTGATATATTATCAGAATGTCTAGGTAGAATTACCGATGACACGATCACACTGAGCCTTAGACAATTCCTTTATCGGCTTAGGGGCACGACGATTATGTTACACAAACTAAGTAGCGGTTTACGACCGACCACATAATTCCCAACTCAAACATAAGGAGATAGTAACTTGTACTAGTTAAACAATTAGTAGAGGTATTACACAATTACACAAGTAAGATCAACATCCTGATATTGAAACTTTCAATAAAATGTTACCTTTATGTATTGGTGTTTTATCTATATGTTAGGTGTAATGTTGTATCTCGTTGCTATAGGGTAAGTATCATAATGTTTAATAGATCACAGACAGAAGGCCGTAAATTCAAATTATTTTTGTAAATTGAAAACGAAATGTTGTGTAAATTTTCCTTTTATGTCATAGGCAAACCAGTAGCACGCTTTTGGCCCCAGAAAACATCCAGTAGACCTGGATGTTTTGTTTTATGTATCATATCACTGCTTCCACTTTCTCCTACGTCTCGCAAACAGATTACTAGTTTGTCATTAACAAAATACCCATGAACACAAAAAGTATTAATATGTGTGACTCCATCGCGTTTTAGAGAAGCAACGACGCGGTAACTACTGACTTACGCTACGCATAACCCAATTTCAAAGTGTAATTGTATATAACTGGTAGTCCTTTTTAACTAACTTGCTAAAATGCACTACTCTTTTTTTCGTGTTAGTGTGTGGCCAGCTCTGGTGTAGGAGTTTTCTTGCTGCCTTAAGGCCTCCGACATGGCGTAACGATCTTTATCCTGAGACAAGAACCGGGACCGACAGCTTTACGTGCCCTCCGAAGCACGAAAGCGCTCTGATGTAAATGCCACTCGCAGTCACGCATCCAAGTCTCCGATCTACTTCGAACGGCAAGCCAAGTCTCGCTATGAGCGCTATATGTACTGCACGAACTATGGTTACGTACCATGTAATGTAGGTCTATTGCATCTTTCCCCACAAGACGTTATTTTCTCACTTAGTTCCGGCACCAAGAAACAATCTTCTTTGCTAAGCGTTAGTTACTACAAGCTTGACCGCCTCCAAGACATGAATCTAGTTCCTTGCAAAATAAACAGGGCTCTAATGTATCTTTTAAGTTTATATTGCAGTGCATGTAGCAACGTTATAAAATAAAAGATTAGAAATGGTTTAAAGTTCTCCATGATAGTTAATATCGTTTTAAAATTATTATTTTAAACATTTTAACTTATCCGCTTGACCGCTAGCGCCAATTCGCCGAATTCACTCGACCGCTCACGTTCTAAACAAAATTTCGCGCCACCGCTCGCCAGATGGGCGCGCTAACATAAACATTTATTGTTGATAAGTCGGTAACATGAGTAAGTTGAAATGATGTTTTTCTTCAACCTTATATATGACTCTTTCAAGTCGTATGAATTCTTTGTTGATATTTACTTTTTAATTTATTATACTTAGCAGCAAACATTGACTATCGTTGAAAAAAACACTTTGTGTATTTTAAACAGGATTATTTTAAACAGTAAATCGATGACATACATATTTTATGAGTTTTCACTGTAGAGGGATTCCATCTACACCGAATTAAATAAATAAAAAACATGTATCGTAGTATAAAAATATTTAATAACACGCATACGATAAGCACGTAATCACGGAGCGCGCGAAACAAAGAGTGGCATTTGACATTATTTTTTCGTTCCGGGTTAACGATTTTAAGACTCGTTTCGTATTTTTAGCATGAAGAAATGTTCAATGATTTGAATAGAACAGAGAAAAATAATTTAAAACATTACGTAATAGAAAGAAACAGTAAATTCAGACCGAGTATAGCGCTGTAACCAAAAAGGGAAAATAGTCACTTGTGCGCGGTCTACGGAATTTCGAAAAAGGGAGAATAGTCACTTGTGTGCGGTCAAGCGGTTATTTTGGTTAATAAGTAATTGTAATCATAAGTAGTATAAATACAAATCATAAGTAGTATAAATACAAAGGCTTACGGACATGATCTAGTCAATATAGAAATGCTTCGGTTTATTATGTGGGTATAATAAACCGAAGCATTTCTATATAGCACTGCCGACTATTACTTGTATAATAAACAAATCTATAGAAACGAGAACATTTCCCGACTCCTGGAAACTTGCTTTAGTTAAACCTATTCCAAAGTCCTCAAGCATAAGTGAAATAAAAGACTTGCGCCCAATAAGTATACTGCCGGTTCTATCTAAGGTTACTGAGAGAGTAGTGGAAAAACAACTAAAGATTTAGCTGGGATCTAACTCTATATTGCCGCTACACCAATCAGGGTTTCGATCAGGACACGGAACGGCGACTGCTCTTGCGCAAGTTACAGATGACATTATCTCCGATTCTGACGCTGGTAAATGCTCAATCCTTGTACTCCTCGATTACTCGAGGGCATTTGATTGCATAAATAGAGAATTGTTACTTGCCAAGCTAATTTATTATGAGATCTCTGAGGATAGTTGTGTCTGGTTTAGGTCTTACCTTACAAATAGATTGGGACCTACACCACTTAGATGATCATTGAGGCGGGCAGCAATGACGCGATCAAAAAGTTTTCCCACCTCGTCCAGCAAGCAGATGGGTCGGAATGCCGAGGCAGACTCTGCGGTCCTGCCTTCTTTCAGTATCAGGACAAGATTGGCCTCCTTCCAGCTGGTGGGGAACACTCCATTACGGAGGCAACTGGTGAACAGCCGCCTCATCGTGTCACCCAAGACCGCGAGCGCCAACACCCAAGCCTTGCCCGGGATACCATCCGGACCCGGGGCGGTGTTGCGAGTAGCGAGCCGTCGCACGTCGCGGTCTAACTCTCCTTCCGTCACTTCAAACTGGTCGTCCCATATCTGGTTCGACGGTGGCGGAAGCCTCGTAGAACTATCTTGGGCCATCGGAAATAGAGTTTCAACCACCCCTCTCACAAATTGCGGGTCCAGGCTTTGTGTCAGAGGTCCTGGTCCCATGGTCTGAGCTTCCCCATGACTATCTTATAGGGGCGCCCCCATGGGTCCCTGTCGAGTCCTTCAATGAGCTCGGCCCAAGACCGAGCCTTAGCTTCCGCAATGGCAGTGCGTAGCGCTTTTGCGGCGGCACGGTAGGCCTGGTGCGCTCCAGCGATCTCCTCATCTACGGCTCGCCTTCTCCTCCGGGTTCGCTGGTGGCGGCGGCGGGCTGCGACGTACTCTGTACGAAGCCGGGCGATGTCGGCCGACCACCAGTACAAGGATCCCTTACTTTTCGAATTGGCCCGAGGCATAGATACGTCACATATAGCTGTCATTGTGCTCCGAAACCAGTTCGCCTGTGACTCAGGATCGTGCGGGATCTCTGCTGTGACTGCCGACCATTCTGTGACGCGGGCAGCAGCCACAAGTAAATCAGAGTTCAGCTGGCGCAGAGACCAGCGGCATGGTGCATCAGCAATGGTGGGCGTGGGATTGCTGTGGGGGTGGCAGAAGGTCACGTTAAAGAAAATGTGCCGGTGGTCTGACAGCGTGGCCACCTCCTCCGCGACGCACCAATCAGACACAAGGCACGCAGCCGAGGGATTCGCCCACGACAGGTCTATGACCGACTCCCCCTGCCACCGCACACAGGTGCTGATTGAACCTCGGTTAAGGATCCGGAGATCCAGCGCTGCAGCCCATTCCAAAATGGTCTCCCCTCGGATATCGTCCCGAGCGTCGCCCTACTCACTAGAGTGTGCGTTGAAGTCCCCCAGGACGAGTATTGGACGGGACTGGTACTGGCGGATACAGCTAGCCAGCCGGCCTAGGTAACTTTCGAACGCGGCAAGGCCGCTGTTAGGGGAGACGTAGCAGCCCACCACGAATGCTGGTCCCCACTCGACGGCGACGTATCCCGGTTCCCTTCGCAGGAGGGTACAATGGGGGTCTCTATCCCCCCCAGCACAATAAATAGCAGCCGAGCCCCCTTCCGCCCCAAACCATCTAGGATGATCCGGAACGGAGTAAGGCTCGGCTACCACTGCCAGACTCACCGACCGCTCCGCGAGAGTTTGAAGAAGAAGATCCTGAGCTCCGCGGCAGTGGTTCAGGTTGCCCTGGAGGATTGTTTGGGGCGGAAAGAATTTTAGGCCTCCATTAAATCCTCCGCGGGGCCGGGGCCCGACTCAGTATTTGCACGCTGGGCTGAACTGGACGCTAATGCGGGTGCAGCTCGACTTTTGTTACCTGTCTTTGGGGGGTTACAGTTTTTGCTACCCAGACGGTGATTAGCAGGCCGGCCTAGGTCAGTGCATACCGGACACGAAGGAGCACGCTCTGTGCAGCTGCGGGCTTTATGGCCAGGTTGCCCACAAGCGTAACACAGCGTGCTTCTATCTCTGTCGCACTTGCAGTTGGCCCGCACATGTCCCCTTTCCAGGCAGCGAAAACACTGCAATGGACGGGTTTCTAGAGGCTGGACCCTGACGGCCATCCAGCCTATCCGCAGTTTTTTGGCTGCCGCCAGTTTTCGCGCAGCTGAGAGTGGGCAATGGATCCACACTGTTCCCAAACCGTCTGCGGAAAAGCGTATTTCGCCAACCTTTACTTCCTCAGTGGAGCATCCGCCTTCCAAGGCTACTGCGTTGACGATCTCCTTGGCTTCGGTGGAGTCGTCTATGTCACGCAGCCTAAGCTCACCCATTTTTATTGTACGCGCCACAATCGCGCCCGTGTCAGCGAGAGCTTTTCTCAGGCATTTAGTCAGAGTCTCCGCCTTCTCGGAGCTCACGGAGCCAGGGATCCTCAGTAGTAGACCTCCGGTAATGGCCCTCTTCGGCCGAAGGCCCTCGGTAATACCGATGTCGGCAAGGGCCACCTTTGTCTTAGCTAGCCTCATTACTTCTGCCAGTGTGGTCCCAGAGTTTGGGGGCAGTGTAACGGTGACGGCCGAGTTGGAAGGCGGCCGCGGGAGCACTGCCTTCTTCCGAGCTGCAGTTGACTTCACCGGTTTAGACTTTGCCTTGCGGCCTACGACGGTTGACCAGGCTTGGTCCGCTAAGGTTGTGGTTTGCGAGGCTGGCGCAGCCGAGATCGAAAGCGACGCTGCCGCGGGCGCCTGCCCTGTAGAAGGTGCCGAAAGGAGTGGGTGTTCTGTGTCCGCCCTAGTAGAAAGAGATGGCGGCGCAGCCGTTGTTGGTTTTGCCTTCTTCTTACTACGCTTCCTCGCGCTGGATGTTGAGGGCGTAGAGGTCTCCATTATAGGAGTTTGCATAGAGGGCAATGGAGTTTCCCTCCGGGAGAGGATTTGGGCCCTAAGCTCTGCAAATTTCTGGTCCATTTGAGCCACCACTTGAGCCGAAATTTGCGCCACTATTTCGCTATGGGGAAATGGGGCGCTGGTGTTTTCATCCCACTCACTCACAGGGGCTGCAGTGCGGGAATTTTTCGGCGTCGGCGTTGGCGGCGACATTGGCGCTGGCGGTGGCATCAGCACCGCAGCGCTCAAAGTTGCCTCGCTCCTAGGCGAAGTAGTGCCCGGTGTGCTCTGGCGAAGCTCCGCCAGTTCGGCAACCATTGCGGCCATGGAGCTCTCCAAGGAGGCCACACGAGATCGGAGCTTTGCGTTGTCCTGCTCTAAACGATCCACGTCTGGGTCTCTTCTGCCGTGAAGGTCTGTTACGGCCGCTTGAATCTTCCGAGCCGCTACTCTGAGGGTGTGCGCAAATTCCCCCTTCAGATTGCGGCTCTGATCCGCCACCTTCTCGAGGTCTGTTAGCGAGTCCAATGCCATGGCGCCCACAGCCGCCGCCGGTTGCTGCTTCATGTCGGCCAGCAGCTCCTCCACGCAAGGCAGACTTGATTTTGACTTGGCAGTCACCGTACGCACTAGAGGATTTGAAATAACCTCCGGATCCTGCGACGGCTGGTTGTCAACCTCCGATCTCTTCACGTGCACCGCGCGAGTTTCGTCGTCTTCGGAGCGCGGAGGTCTGCGCTTAAGCGTTTGCCGCGGTTCAGACGATAAAGATGCGACGGACATAGCCGAGCTATCGCTTTCGACGTCTGAGGCTCTTTCGCGCAACGCTTCCGCGTTTGGGGTAACCGGGCGAGAAAACACCCGCTGGGTCGAGCGTGTTCGGCCGACGTCATTGGCCTGTATGGAAGTTCTTGCTTCCCGTGTGGGTAAGGGCGAGGTCCGTCCTCTCGACATAGGGCGAACACCCTCGGTATTTTCGGTGTCAATAGAGCGTGACACGTCGCTGTTCTGATGCGGGTTGCCCCCCCCAGAATACGAGGGGCAGACGGAGTTCAAAGACTCCGTGAGGGATTCTCCGGACGCGGAGCATCCGGTACCCTCCTGGGGTAATAAACTGTTTTTTTCCGACATCATATTGGTGTTTGTGGCCCTCGCGACTGGGTTCCCCCCAACCATACAGCTCCTCGCCGGGCCTGAACTTGAGCTTAGGGTGATTTTTATAGAGGTTTTCTTCCTCGCGACCGTAGGGTCCCCGGTCCTGTCAATTCAAGATTACGGGTTGGGCCGGACGGGGGCCTACACTAAACCGATCCGCCCGCCCCAGCAGAGAGTCGATGGACAATGTCTCATCCCATGTCTCCTCTAAGGCAGAGGAGTACTGGGAGAGTCCAATTGGTGCCCTTAAGCGACCGTGCCCGTAAACGTAATTATCCTGCTGTCAATACAACAGGGTAAATTGGCTACCTCCCTACCAGAGCCACGTTAGCCACGCCAGTAATTTAAAGATCGTGTGTCCGCCCCCCACGTGATTAGTTGGTCGAATCGGACGTGTGGTTGGATTTTAGGGGGCGCTAGTGCACGCGCTCTGTACAAAGAAATCGCCAAAAGCCTGATCGACGCTTCCCGCGACCAGAGGGCTGGTTTATATTTTGCAGAGAGAATAAGCATTGCCATACAACGTGGCAATGCCAGCCTTCTGGGCACGCTACCAGCTGCAGGGACAGCGTTGCGGAGGAATTTTTTGACGCCGCGTAGTTTGGGTTTTTTGTTTTTCCTCGTCTATTTTGTTATTATTATTTATTTAGTTTTATTGGTTTAGTTTAGGATAGTTTAGTTGCATAAGTAGTTTTATTCTGTTTTATATATGTTATATATTAAGATGCTTTTATAATATACATTGTCTATGAATTTTATACTGGGTGTAAAAAGACCCTTAACGAAAACTGAAATCCCATGTTGTACCAATCATTACGAACATTTTCTACTTCGGTACCATACCTGGGAAATTACTGGTTCAGGAGATATTGAGGCTCAAAGTTAGTATGGAGTTTTTCTAATTAGGCACAAAACCGATGCATTTACCCCGCCAATATGTTCTTTAGATGCCCTATAATCCCATGGATAAGTAGGTATTTCGATTCATTGCACGCGCGCACTTTTAATTGCGGTTTAAAAAATGTGAAAACTTTAAAAAAAAATCGTTACCCAGGTATTTCTTTTGGTTAGTATGACTTGGTATGATGTCCACAACGAGTAGACTTCGGCTTGGTGATGGGTCTTGTGACACTCTGTATATGTCTATTAAGTTGTTTCGACTGAAAAATTACAGACTTTGCTTTACCGTTTAACGTTATCGTAACCACACCATTTCGTAACCTGCGAAAGGGACCAGCGCAGCGTCTTGGCACGTCTTACTAATACGCCTAATGAGTTTCAATAACTTTCTGCAAGAGTGATTCTTCATTCTTAAATCCATTTTCGAAAGGCTTGTGAAATCAATCAGAACAAAATATGTATATTAAAAAAATTAAATTACGAATTTTGAAGAAATTTTAATAGTAGTTCAATTAAAATTTAGTAACTAAATTAAATATTTTATAGGCTTTATAATTATCTTTAGTAATTCATATTTTAATTCTTTAGTAATCGCTGTTCTATGCAAGTACCTCTTTTTTCATTATTATTTTTGCAATTTCAAACATTGAAGTGAAAGAACTTAAAAAGAAGGTTAAATACATTTTGAGATGTTTCTTTCTTTGTGGAAACCTGGTAGACATACAAACCACAGTGTTATACTCCACCAGAGACTGTGAGACTCGTCGTTTCGTTACAACTTCTTTGGGTGTACTCGTTTACCTGGTGCTGCCTCTTCAATTTCCTCTTCGAGCTGTAAAAATAAAATAAAAAAACAGATGAACATAAAGTTTGTACAAAAACAGGCAGCAAAGCTTAAATATTGAACGGTATAGCCCGTTCCTTTGCACGCTTAACTATTAAAAACTGAATCAAAACCCGCGACCCAAAACAAAGGTTAGGCTTGAATTCAACATTCCTTCTCAAGTTACATTGAATTAGATATGTGCAAAGTTTCGTTCATATTAGATTAGATCAGGACTAACAGCCAACACTAATCCCACAAACATTAACCGTCAGTTTACAACATCGAAGTGAGTTGGATATCAATTACAGTTAGTGGCTTCACTGCTTCAACCTGGCTAATTGTTGAGTGACTAATGTTCGTTGCGTGGTCACGAAGCCAAACTTCTTAGCCCTATCTTGTTGCCATACATTATATAATGTACTTACCTACATATTGGTTTCAAATTTCAACAGACTAGTTTAAGTGTTTGAGTAATTTACTTTTATTTAAAATTTATATTGCATCTGTCAGGAGAATAATTTTCTATATTAGCGGCTTTTCAAACGACTTTATCATACTCTTAGAGATGAAATATAAACTTATACTTATATTACTTATACTTACTTTGCAATTTTCTAAATTATAAAAGGCTCACGTTACATAGAAACATTTTGCTTCAATAGTTTAAACTCTTCAACAATATCTCAGTCAGTGCATGTCGTTTTAATTAACATATGTTTTTACGAGAAAACAGAATCAATCATTATAATTAAAGAAAAACAGAACATAAAAAAACAAATCTACGTAAAATATCCGCATCCATTCGCTTATCTGGGAAATATAATAGATTGCGAATGCAAACAAAGGCAAAAAGTGAGTGATGGTTTCACCTTATCTCTGCAAGCTTCGTTTGCTGGAACAGATGTTTGTAATCCATCAGAACACCATTTCTTATGCGTTGTTTTGTTGTAAACTTTAAAAAAGTAAATCTTGGCAATATGTTCTACAAAAATGTTGATGCAAATTTTCCATGCTGTACCTCTTTAGGGAATTTCGAATTAAGTTGTTCCAACGAAACAACTCCACAACTTGCTTTGCTCTTCATCATCATCATCATCAGCCTTTAGCAGGCCACTGCTGGACTAGGCCTCTCCTTTGAAAGTAGGAATTGGCCTATACCACGCTGGCCAAACGGGTTGGTAAAGGGTGTGTATCAAGTTTTCCTTCTCTTACAGTGTTGTTCTCTGCATAATATGCTCCCTCTGTCGGTTCTTACGACACCCATGGGATGATATGGGGTGGTGATATTCCGTATTCTTAATTTTTGCACTTAGCGCCTTAAAAATGTTACAAATGACAAAGTTTCAACATTTATTTAAAATTTCGTTCACCACGTTATGAAACCTTTTTTTTAGGGTTCCGTACCTAAAAGGTAAAAAAGGCACCCTATTACTAAGCCTCCGCTGTCTGTCTGTCTGTCACCAGGCTGTATCTCATAAATCGTAATAGCTAGAAAGCTGAAATTTTCACTAATTATGTATTTCGGTTGCCGCTATAACAAGAAATAATGAAAATAAAAAAAATTAAGGGGGGGGTCCCGTACAATAAACGTGTTTTTTTCGTATTTTGTGCTCAAAATTACTAACGGTAACAGGTAGACGCTTAAAATGTTCACAGAATATGTAGTTGTATATTACCTTCCAAAATAAATAATTAAATAAAAAAAGTAAATAATAAAGGGGGGCTCCCATATTTTTTTTTTTGTTGTATAAGGCGGCAAACAAGCAGATGGATCGCCTGATGGTAAGCAATTACCGCCGCCCATGGACACAAGCAACACCACAGGAGTCACAAGTGCGTTGCCGCCCCTTGGGGTTGGGCAAAGGAATAGGATAAGGAGTGGGACGAGGGAGAAGGAACAGGGGATAGGGCCTCCGGCACTCTCACTCACCGAACGAAACGCAACAGTTTAGGTACTGTTGCTTTACGTCGATTTTCTGTGAGAGGGTAGTACTTCCCCGGTCGAGCCGGCCCATTCATGCTGAAATCAGCAAGGCTCTACTACCTAGGGAACCATCCCATACAGCAAACGTAATTTTTAAGCAATTTGTTACTCGATTTAATTAACAGGTAGAAACCTAAAAAATATTTAAGTAGACATACATCAAACGCGGTTTTCTTTTATAGATGACGGTACGGAACCCTTTTTTTTTTTTTTTTTTTTTTTTTTTTTTGTTTTACGAGGTGGAAAATCCCTTCGGATCTCCGACTCTTGGGGGAAATAAGAGCCGGAGTATGTGGTGTTTCCACTAAAAACCACCTCGACTTCCGCCATGTACCCGTGTGTCGGAGGGTGGGGCATCACCAAAGCACTCGTCGCCACCCTCCGACGGGTATTGGCCCGCCAGATGGTCAGGCAGGCCCCGAGCAAAACCCCCTTGGCGACGGATTAAGGTGTTGGACTCCGCCGCCAAAACGCCCCGCGGCCGCAGAGGATAGGGAGGACGGCAACGCAACACCGCATCTCCTCTTCCTCTGCGGCCCCACCGCGACGCATCGAATGGTGCGCCCCCATTTGGTCGCGGGAGATAGGGCGCGCGGCAACGCAACACCGACACGCCTCTCCTCCCGCGACCGCACCCGACTGCGAGGGACAGACAGAACTGTCCCCCGCACCCGCACCGTTGGACGCATCCTGCGCAGGCCCCTCCAAGCCCACGCGGAGCGTCCCCTCCTGGATCCCTCTTAGCTTCACCGCGGGTGACCGATCCACGGTTACTGAGCCCCCCCACCACGACAAGGTGGAGATCCTACGGGGGGGGACGGTACGGAACCCTTCATGCGCGTGTCCGACTCGCACTTGCCCAATTTTATTTATTTTTATGAACGTTGTATAATATTTACCTAATATGTGAATTTTCAATAATTTTAAAACTAAAACCAAACATCAAACATAATACTTATTTTGAATCAGCAGCTTCTCCGTTACTGACTGTGTGACAGACAACACATAGCCAAATTACTGGGCGCAAGAAGCTGAAATTTGCCAAGTATATTTTTCGGGAGTGTAAAAATGCACTCAGATAGAAATTTTGGTATTTGCCTCTAAGGGGCTAATAAAGCGAGTCAGTTTGTATGATTATTGCTTCAGGTGAGCGAAGCTGCGGGTCGGCTGTTAATTTATAAACTCCTAAAGGATGCCACAATCAAACATATTTTGTCTAGTAGCAGAAACTGCTATATTCCAAGGATGCCGTATTACCGAACCGCTTTTAACTTTTTCTGATCTATTAATGTTTGGAAGTTAAATATACGTCCTAGAAAAGATGAACATGCCTACGTAAAAAACGGCTCAAATCATAACATATTTTAGAACACTTATTTTTAAAGATGCATCGATAGATATTTGTTTGACTCTACAAATAAAGAATCTCTAGAAAAAAGCAACTTCGGATGGGCTCTTAAGACGTCGAGACGAAAAACAAAGTGCCTTTCAAAAACTTATTAAGTAAGTAAATATTAACTCCAGGAAGTCTAGCACTTCATAGAATTCAGTTCTGTAAGAATACAAAACCTAAACGCGTAATAACTAAGTAGATAAGTTAATTTACAAGTAATTTGTACTTTGTCGAAGTACCACCATTGTATTCACGTTGGAACACTTCAAATAGAACACTTTGAGAACAAAACCACTCCAATATAGTAATAAGCCTAATTTCAAATCGTGTTTCGAAATTTCATAACAAAGCGATTTAATTTCGTCTGATGTTTCTATGAATTTATTAGAAATATAAATAGTCCATTACAACAATCAAAATTCAAGTAATGAATTTTGCAAATGATTCATAATATATCATTGTTTGCGAAGTTTCATGTTTTCAATTGAAGTAGTACAATTTAATAAATCTGTTGAAATAAATTAATGCTTTGTTTACATAAAATTAAATACTTATACTTACAATCTTCTTAAGCAATATTTTCATTATTGCATTATCCATACTAAGCGCTTTTGTGCTAAGGTATATTTTTATAAAGGATCATCATTGTCCTAGCGTTTTTTCCGGTTGCATCCAAGACTTACACGCCATGGAGCCCGAGGTCCGCTTACTGGTCTAACCAGATATGACAGAATATTAACTTTTCCACAGAGCGACTGCCCTCTGACCTCCGCAACCCAAAGGGATAGCGATATTCCGTGGTTTAAACCAGGATCAATTTATTTAAGGGTTACTTCCCGTAACGACTCTCAAAGTTCTTCATGACAGCGGGGACTGACGGTTTAACGTGCTCTCCGAGATAATTAACAATTTAATACGCACATAACTTTGAAAAGTCAGTGGTGCGCGCCGTGGATTCGAACCTGGTACCCTCTGCATAGCAGTCCATTGGAATCTCCACTAGGCGATCGCTGCCTCTGTTGACGATTTTTATAAACAATATTGTATATTTTTGTCAAGATGGAGGGTACAAGTCATGCCTTAGCTTTTTCAGTTTGCCTTACAGTAATATAATTATAGTTATTAACATAATTTACCTTATACAGAGTACCTTTTACGTTCACCTAATACTCTATATAAATATATTAATAAAAATATCCTCCAATTAGTTAGAATAAAATATTAATTTTATTTAACAATATAATTGTTAAATAAAATTTATATTTTATTCTAATTGGAGGATATTTTTATTAACCGAACTCTTAGTTATTGGGGATTCAATTACAATTTTCTGAATAAAGCATTGTCCAACGTAATGTTAGTCAATCTGTTAGACTAATAGTTATTTTTTTTATAGACTCACGCCTGTATCCCCGAAGGGGTAGGCAGATGTGCAATATTACACCCACACTTCGTCATGAATTTTTAGGTCCCACGTAACAGGGGGCGAGCCTATTACCGTTACCAGGCACATCACCAGACTCCGAGCTGCTACTGAGAATTCGGAAAAACCCAGTAACACTTTTGCCCGACCCGGGAATCGAACCCGGGACCTCCGATCAGCAGTCGCATACGCTATCCACTGGACCACGGAGGCAGTACCTCATAGTTAAAATACTTCAAATATACAGCCAAGTTTATTGACCTTTGAATAAATATTTTTTTAATCCTGCTATGCATATTTATTACCTATTATCTTCAACATGTTTTTCTCAATAGAAAGTCAGGTTGGCTGTTTTGAAAGAATATCCGATTGGAGCGAATACCTCTTTTTCTGTCTGTACCAATATCTGACGCGTATGTGATCTATAGAGAAAATAATAATTGCATTGTGTAGCTTTATCTAGTACTCTTTGTAGTAAAAATCGTAAGTGACATAAAAAAATTACAACATAAAAATTCATTTTTAATTAGTTTTTAATTTTCTTCCTCATACAAACAACACCATCTAGTCGTAAACTAAGCAGAGCTTGTACTAGACAATCGATAAAAAAACATAGTAAAAATATATACATATTATACACAGAAACACCTATTTTTTTTCAGTAAACAGACTACTGTTGTTATACAAGTAAGATTCATAATACAAAGTTTCATAATTAATTTGCACTTTCAGATATAAAGAATATCCACAATATGCGTCGTAATCTCGTTGGCAAACTTTAATGAAAATAGTCACAAAGTAGGAAAAATGTGTGTTCCACCGGAAGAAATTTCAAACTACCCCTTTGTAACTGCCATAAGTCTGCAGTATACACGTAATTCGTACTACACGAACAGATTTAAATAAAGTTATTTTACAGATTAGATTGGTTATGTTACAGATTTAAATAAACAAGATGTTATTGGCTGTCTCTGAAATTAGTGCGATTGTAATCAAGTAAGCGACTGTGTTGTTGTCATGTTATGTTTGGAAGATTCCCTAACAATTTCACAATCTGATCTAACACATTGTATTGTGTATCTTGTTGTTGTATTGAAAATATCGCTTGGAAAGCATATTGAAACTCGGAATTACGTCTTGTAGTAGAACAATACATAACAGTCCTTTTTCTCATGCAATGCAAGTTGGGATTTGGTTCGTAAATGAAAGATGTTTCTTTGTCGAGTGACTATCGTATAATGCATCGTATTATAAAGGTTATACTTATTATATACGAAGGAAGGCGCGACACACACTACACCTCCCCCTTTATTAAAATAAAAAATATGGTTACATGGTTTTTTATAAAAAAAAAATATAAAAATCTTGTAGCGCTCATAGCGAGACTTGGCTTGCCGTTCGTAACAGATCAGCAAAGTTAAGCAACGCTTGCACAGGTTGCCACTTGGATGGGTGACCGTGTGTGGCATTTTCATCTGAGCGTTACCGTGCTTCGGAGGGCACGTAAAGCTGTCGGTCCCGGCTCTTGTCTAAAGATAAGGGTCGTTAGGCCATGTTGGAGGCCTTCGGGCGGTCTGAAAACTCCGACACCAGAGTTAGCCACACACTCACACGAAAAACAAAACAAAATATAAAAATCTTAATTCTAATTAAGTACAATTATTAATAAAAGTATAAGTGCTCTTCAATAATACGATGAAGTTACAGAATAGTTAAGTTCGTTGTACTAACAACAATAGAGAAAAGGTTAAATACCTAAAGGCCAATAAACAGATTACAAAACAAAAGACAGTTTAAATTGCAATAAATAAATCTTAATTTATACTTTTATGCGCTGTTGACGAGTTTATTAAATACAAAAACAAAAATATTATAATTCAATAAAATGAACTAAAAAAATATCAATGGAAATTATACATTTTAATTCAAAACTAATTAGTTTGAATTTGTTTCTTTGTTTGTGTTGCAACACAAATATATATTTTATTATACTATTATTACTAATAAAAATGGCAATAAAACAAGTTACAAAATGCCATAAACACAGTAGATAAACTTAACTAAAAAATATCTAACATTATAAAATAATTACTTATTCATTTAATAATATTCAAAGCTCATATCTTTATTTTATAAAAGCATACATTTTAATTCACTGAACATCGTAAGGTAGATATTCCTACCACCGTTAGTTGGCCATACATATCAATAATCAAAATAAATGATATCAACATTTTCATAATATCACAATATCATTATTTTTCTTCTCAAACAATACATTGGTACACACAATTTATCATATAGGTACACATTTTATTTTACCATTTTAGTACTCATTTTTTACATTTTGGTCCGGCTGGACTTTCTTTCATTTATTTTATCATTATAATTTATTCATTTATTTTATCATTATATTATAAGATACATTTTTCGACAATATTAATATTATTTTTCATAAACAGGGACATAATTTAAAACTCGTTTGGCCTGTAACAATTTTCACAGAGAAATCTCGTTTACACCATGATCAAATTGAAAGATTTGAACACTTTTGTATCACTGTCGGTTTACTAATGTTTGCCATAATTTATCTATCTATCTTAACGTCACGCCTGTCTCCCATTGGGGTAGGCAGAGACTATGGAACGCCAAACGCTCCGGTTCAAACATACCTCTTTCGCTTCTTCGACATTCATTAACCTCGTCATGCATACTCGTCGGTTACGGGTACTTTTGATTCGGCCCTTACGCAGTACGTCACCAATTTGGTCGGCGTAGGTCCATCTTGGGCGTCCTCTACCGACATCTCCATTCATTCTTACTTGATACAAATCTTTCGTGAATCTCCTTGCATCCATCCGTTCCAAATGTCCAAACCATCGCAACATACCTTTCTCAATCTTTGACACTACATCTTCTTTCAAACCACACTTTTCTCGAATAACACAATTTCTCACTTTATCTGCCATTCTTACTCCGCACATACTCCTCAAAGCTCTCGTCTCCACAGCATTAATTCTACTTTCATGCTTCTTCTGCCATACCCACGATTCACTTCCATACATCAACGTTGGCGCCAAAACTCCCTGCAGTATAGCAAGGCGAGCCTTACTCGGTATAATTTTACTGCTAAAAATGGTTTGTAAGGCGCCATTCACACAATTTCCTGCTTTCACTCTCCTTTCAATATCTCCTTCACATTTTCCATCTCTTGTAAACAATGACTCTAAATAGACAAACTCATTCACTTGTGCCACTTTTTCATCTCCTATCATTATGTTACATTCAGTTACGCTATCTTCCCTCTCTATGACCATGACCTTAGTCTTGCTAACATTCACTTTCATGCCCTTCTTCTTATACGCCTCATTCATTACAGTGACCATCTGCTGTAAATCAGATGCTGACGACGCAAAAAGAACCTGATCGTCAGCGTATAACAGGATCTTAAACACAGATTCACCCATTCTTAAACCACATTCAGACTCTTTCAAACCAGTCAAACAACTATCCATGAATAGATTGAACAGCCAAGGAGACGCTACACATCCCTGTCTAATACCACGATCAATGTTAAACCAGTCTGTGTAGGCCCCGTTTATTCTGACACAGGCACTTGAATCCCTATATAAGGATGTAAGTGCCCGTATCAGACTGCTGCTCACTCCATACACGGAAAGTATTGACCAAAGTTTATCCCTCACCACTCGATCGTAAGCCTTTTTCAAGGCAATAAAGGTGCAGAAAACCTTCTGGTGTTTCATTAAGGTTTTCTCTGCAATGCACCTTAAGGGATAGACTTCATCCGTACATCCCATGCCCTTTCTAAATCCCGCTTGTACATCCCAAATCTTACTATCCGTTTCAGAAATCATTCTTTTGATCAGTATCTTTGCATACAATTTGCCAACACCACTCAGGAGGTTTATACCGCGGTAGTTTTTGCATTCCTGCTGAGACCCTTTTCCCTTGTAAAGTGGCACAATTACTGCCTTGTTCCAGTCACCTGCGACACGACCGGACCGCCAACATTTGTTAAAAAGCAGGTACAGCAGGCTTGCCGTGACGCCTTCGCCAACCTTGAGCATTTCAGCAGATATCCTGTCATATCCTGCAGCTTTACCCGCTTTCATACTTTTCAATGCATACCTTATCTCTTCCATACTTATATTATTTTCACTATCATGTTCCTCATCCGCTACTATATTCCTGGTAAAACTTTCTTCTTGCTCAAACAAATTTTCAAAATATACCTTCCACTGATTCAGAACATCTCCATGCTCTCTAATAATATTTCCATTCATATCCCTTATCACCCCAACTTTCGAGTCTCCTGACGAATTGCCCCGGGCTGTTCTGACCAAGTGCCAGAATAAATTAATATTGGCCCGAAAATTCTTAGCAAATTTCTTATCAAACTTATCCTTACATTCCTCTTTCTTTCTTCTCACTGTCTCTTTTACTTTATATTTCAACCTGTCATACTTTTCTTTTACAATCCTCTCGTTATCATTCACACTACCTTGTATCCTTTTGTTGGCTTTTATGGCCAGCAAGTCCATCCATGCTTTACTTTTTCCGCGACCACACCACTTACTTCCTGATCCCACCATTCATAACATATCTTTTTAACATGCTACCTCTTACTTACGCCACATACTTGTGTTGCTGTATCTATTACTCCATTCTTAAAATCCTTCCAAAATTCTTTTATCTCGCCATCATCTTCCTCAAACAATTCTTTAAGCCTTTCTTCCAATCCCTCCTTATACTGACTACGTACATCCTCTTCTTCAAATCTTTCAACTTTCACTTTTCCTATGGCAGGTAAGTGCGTGCGAGGACGATGGTGCCATTTAGTGGTTAGACCAGTTATACGACTATCTACCAAAAAATGATCAGTACCCACATTTGTGCCTCGGTACACCCTTGTATCTTTTACTTTCGCTTTTAAACGTTCATCTAGCACAACAAAATCTATCATACTTCTTTCTGTCTGCCTTTGACATGTATACATGTGAATCATTTAGTGACTAAACATAGTGTTTGTCACCACAAGCTTTCTCTTCATACATATATCCAATAAACTTTCACCATTTTCATTCACTCTATTGTCGCCTAACATAATTATTCTTTCATTATTCTCACACTTAGTAAGCACATCTCTGACCCCATCCCAGAATTCCTGTCTGACATTCAAAGGTTTGGACATATCCGGAGCATAAACACAAACAATGAAAACTTTAATTAAGCCAAGTTTTAATCGCATCCAAAGAAGCCTGGAGTTAACACATTCATATTCTTTCACACACTCATTCATATTATCGGACAGAATCATTCCAACTCCTTGGCTCGCTCTTTCAGACTCAACAACTCCAGACCAGTATGCATGATATTGGCCATGAGTAGTTGTTGAGTAACCTTTCTTCTTAGTTTCACTCACTCGTAGTATATATATTTTCCTTACATCCATCATCTCACACAATTCATCGATCTTATTATCCATTCCGCCACAAACATTCACCGTTGCAAACAGGCATTCCCTAGCCCTCTTTTTGCCTCTGTTGGACGGGGAGACAACACGTGACGTGTGGCAAAGCGCGTCGCCGTTGGGAATTTTGCCCCCCAAGATACGATGGGGCAGTCTGAGCGACAATGCTCAGAGAGGGATTCTCCGGTAGATCCGGTACCCTCATGGGGTATAGTAATATTGAATCCCCTTATAGTCATTGCGCCATCTTCTCCACCTCTACTTCGGATAAGAACGGAAGGGAAATACAGGATGGGATAGGGGAGTGTTAAAGGAGGTTGGTGTTTGGAAAGGATGTCAAAGGTAACAAAGGATGCCGCAATCACGGAAGGGATATTGGTAGTCATTGCGACAGCTCGAGCAAGCCGGGAGCGCAAACCCGAATGCCACTTCTCTACGATCGGACGGATCAGTAGAGCGAAAGCACACCCTGCCATAATTTAAAATGCCATAGTTTCATATGCCATACTGGTATTTGCTATACTTTTATTAAAAATAACGCTTCAGTTGCCATAATCGTGAAATGACATAAAATGACTTTCACTAATCCCATTGGTCATGATCGATCAAGTGTTATAATAATATTAATCCATAAATGTATTTGCTATAATTTTCGTTTTCAATTATGCCATTTTCCATAACTTTTATTCACCATAATATAAATAAAGATAATTTAGTACAAGCGCCTGCAATTTTTATGTTAATGAGTAAGTTAATATATTTTTTGCTATTAACATATTCACAGTTAAAGTAATAGTATGAGGGTAAAACAAAATAAGTCTGACACAAATAGACAGTCCTTATTAACATTAGTCGTCAATTCACTATTAGTCCTGTCGAGATGAGTGAAAGTTGTGAAGTGTTTAAAACTACAAAAGGTGGCATTAAATTAAATGTTTACGGATTCACGCACGAAAAGAATAGATCATAATAATTAGTTTCCATAAGTAACACATCTCATAATCGACTCTTGACATAATCAAAATTTAATATAATTATGAAAATAATACATAATATTTTTAGGTTGAAATTAACTATCGTTAACACCCCGACTCAGTGCAATCCGACTCGGATAGGTTAAGTTAGGTTAGGTTAGAGTCCCCCCCCCCCCCCCGTGGGATCTCCACCTTGTCGTGGTGGGGGGGCTTAGTAGCCGTGGATTGGTGACCCGCGGTGAAGCTAAGAGGGATCCAGGAGGGGACGCTCCGCGTGGGCTTGACGGAGGCCTGCGCAGGATGCGTCCAAAGGGGCGGGTGCGAGGGACAGTTCTTCTGTCCCTCGCAGTCGGGTGCGGTCGCGGGAGGAGAGGCGTGTCGGTGTTGCGTTGCCGCGCGCCCTATCTCCCGCGACCAAATGGAGGCGCACCATCGTTGCGTCGCGGTGGGGCCGCAGAGGAAGAGGAGATGCGGTGTTGCGTTGCCGTCCTCCCTATCCTCTGCGGCCGCTGAGTGTTTTGGCGGCGGAGCCCAACACCTTCATCCGCCGCCAAGGGGGCTTTGTTCGGGGCCCGCCTGACCATCTGGCGGGCCAATACCCGTCGGGGGGTAGCGACGAATGCTTATGCGAATCCCTACCCTCCGACACACGGGTACATGAGGAACACGGGTTGGTTTTTAGTCAGTAAGCTGACAGTCCCCTTCGTCCTTCCCCCGGGGCGGAGGGACTCCATGAGGATTTTCCAACCCGATACCAAAAAAAAAAAAAAAAAAAAAAAAAAGAGTCCCCCCCCCCAAAACAACAAATGGTTGTTTTGGCCGGTATTTGTGGAGGATAGGCCGGGAGGAAACGCCCGGATGCCACCATTGTGGCAGCAGCCGCGACCCTGTCGAAGACACGGCGTTGCATACTTTGGCGGAATGCCCAGCCTGGGCATCGCAGCGCCGTGATCTGGTCGCGGCTCTCAATACGGTTGTCCTCTCGCTCCCGGCCGTAGTTCTGTCTATGGTCCGGAGTGAGAGGTCTTGGAACGCCGTCGCCTCTTTCTGCGAAGCAGTCATGCTGAGCAAGGAGGCGGCGGAGCGGGAGAGGGAAATACATCGCCCTCTCCCCAACCGTAGGTCCGGGCGTCGGGGACGTCGAACTAGAGACGACCTCCGACCACCGTAAATTTATTGCCTGCGGACGGTGAGCGCTGGGGCTGCTCCCTGTCCGCCAAAAGGCGGGAGGCGGCGCGTGTCCTCGCCGCCTCCCAAGTAGCTTTGTGAGGTGATGGATGCCAGAAGTTTGATGTATGCAAGAAGTTTGATGGATGATTGCGAGATCATAACGAGACGGGGCCCGCCAACACCAACGGCGGGCCAATCCCGGGCGGGGTCGCGAGAAAGTATGCAAATCGCGAATCGCGTGACCCCGCCAACACACGGGACCCGTAGGGACACCGCGGTGGTTTTTAGTGGGTATGCCCCGAACGCCTTTAGGGGAGAGCCTCCACATACCTCCTCCGCCAGTCCCAAGCCTAGCCGTTCTAATGGCTGGGTTGGCGGAGTTGAGATGACTCATAAGGAGAGTTTTACCACCGTAGTGAACAAAAAAAAAAAAAAAAAGAGTCCCAGTGGGATCTCCACCTTGTCGTGGTGGGGGGGCTTAGTAACCGTGGATTGGTGACCCGCGGTGAAGCTAAGAGGGTTCCAGGAGGGGACGCTCCGCGTGGGCTTGACGGAGGCCTGCGCAGGATGCGTCCAAAGGGCGGGTGCGAGGGACAGTTCTTCTGTCCCTCGCAGTCGGGTGCGGTCGCGGGAGGAGAGGCGTGTCGGTGTTGCGTTGCCGCGCGCCCTATCTCCCGCGACCAAATGGAGGCGCACCATCGTTGCGTCGCGGTGGGGCCGCAGAGGAAGAGGAGATGCGGTGTTGCGTTGCCGTCCTCCCTATCCTCTGCGGCCGCTGAGTGTTTTGGCGGCGGAGCCCAACACCTTCATCCGCCGCCAAGGGGGTTTTGTTCGGGGCCCGCCTGACCATCTGGCGGGCCAATACCCGTCGGGGGGTAGTGACGAATGCTTATGCGAATCCCTACCCTCCGACACATGGGTACATGAAGAACACGGGTTGGTTTTTAGTCAGTAAGAGTCTGACAGTCCCCTTCGTCCTTCCCCCGGGGCGGAGGGACTCCATGAGGATTTTCCAACCCGATACCAAAAAAAAAAAAAAAGGCTTAGGTTAGAGTCGGGGTTGCGCCCCCCCGCGGGATCTCCACCTTGTCGTGGTGGGGGGGCTCAGTAACCGTGGCTTGGAACCCCGCGGTGAAGCTAAGAGGGATCCAGGAGGGGACGCTCCGCGTGGGCTTGACGGGGCCTGCGCAGGATGCGTCCAACGGTGCGGGTGCGGGGGACAGTTCTGTCTGTCCCTCGCAGTCGGGTGCGGTCGCGGGAGGAGAGTCGTGTCGGTGTTGCGTTGCCGCGCGCCCTATCTCCCGCGACCAAATGGGGGCGCACCATTCGATGCGTCGCGGTGGGGCCGCAGAGGAAGAGGAGATGCGGTGTTGCGTTGCCGTCCTCCCTATCCTCTGCGGCCGCTGAGTGTTTTGGCGGCGGAGACCAACACCTTAATCCGCCGCCAAGGGGGTTTTGTTCGGGGCCCGCCTGACCATCTGGCGGGCCAATACCCGTCGGGGTGTAGCGACGAATGCTTATGCGAATCCCTACCCTCCGACACACGGGTACATGAGGAACACGGGTTGGTTTTTAGTCAGTAAGCTGACAGTCCCCTTCGCCCTTCCCCCCCCAGGGCGGAGGGACTCCATGAGGATTTTCCAACCCGACACCAAAAAAAAAAAAAAAGAGTCGGGGTTGCGACGTATGCTTGGGCGAAACCCGACCCTCTGACACACGGGTACATGAGGCACACGGGTTGGTTTTTAGTCAGTAAGAGTCTGACAGTCCCCTTCGCCCATCCCCCAGGGCGGAGGGACTCCATGAGGATTTTCCAACCCGACACCAAAAAAAAAAAAGGTTAGGTTAGAGTTCTCTTTTGAGGGGTGCAGATCAGAAAACCTCCCCGCGTGCCTGTGTGGCTGCTATTCCGTCTTTCGGATGGAAGAGCAGTCACCGAGCCGGTGCACCCCGAGCAACGCAGGCAGCGATTCCTTAAGGAAGGTGTTAGGGTTGTGAGTTGAGTGTAGGCCGGGTGATCGATAGGATGGGGTAGATAGGCAGGCCTTTCCGAGCGGAATCGTTGCTTGTGGCTAATCTCTGAAAAAGAGGACGGGCGGCTAGTCATACCCCGACTACCGTCCGGCCAGCGCGTTAGCAAGGGCGGAGGGCGCCGTCCTTGCCCGCGGGTTTTCGGGCCACGAGGGAGAAAACCTCAATAAAAAGTTACAGCGGACACAGAGGCGCTCTTTGGAGAGCTGCACCGTCCGTCCAGCAATGCCCATCGTGGGCTCTGCTTTCGTCCCTCTTGGTACCCCTCTGTGGATCAGAGAGGACTCGGGACGGGATTTTGACGGGCTTGGTGTGTACTCACTCTACCACCAAGCAGTCAACGGTGGTCCTTCTTTTCTTCTTTTCGTCTTCGGACTCCTTATTCTTAATTTGTTTTAACTTTCACTCTTCTTTTCTTCCCTTGCCCCTGTTGACAACTGTCAAAAACTCGTAATCCCATACGTAGTGTCTGTGTTCACGTCTCGCGGCTGTCTACGGGACCGAGGGTCTCGGCTTGGTCGCCCGGACCGCGTGCAAGGCAAGCACTATAAAAAATCCCCCAATCCTAAGCTGCTGCCACAAGGCGAGAGGATGCATGGCTGGCGGGTAGGTTAGTCCCTAGTGCGGCCTCCTCAGGGCATCAGCCACCGCCTTGTAGGTATTAGGCTTGCCCGGGTATAGCGGGATCTCTGCCCGGGTCGACTTTTATTTCTCCCGCAATCGTGGGATTCAATATGGAAAGGAGATGTACCATTTGGCCATACATTATGGGCCTGGCACGGCCAAACACAACACCATGTGTGTTTTGAAGATAAATGACTACTCTATTAACCTGTATAATTTCTTTTTAAATAACTTTTGGTGGAAATAAGATACGAGATATTTGAAATGGAAATTATTCCGCAACTAAATATACCTCAAAATTGAATTTTAACGTAAATATAATACCTAGATGTAAATAAAAGTATGTCTTTGCGTCTTAAAGAACAAAAACTACATAAAGAGTGGCCAATAATAATGAATAATCACCTGTGTACTAGGGAACCTCGTACTATGTATACTCGTCCAAAAAAGCTAACCACAATCACAAACACCGCTGCATATTCTTAGCATGGGTAGAAGGTACTGATAATTATTATTGAATTTATATTCAATTACATTACATTAAAACCGTACGAAAACACCAATAAAGCAGTGCAAAATATTAACGATACACAGTAGCAACACGAATGACATAACAGATAAAAAAAGTGTTGCAAATGGTTTGAAAAAATATTTCTACTATCGATTAAAAAACAAAACAATTTTAACCGATTAATAATAATGGAATGTATAATAAATTATATATTTCTTGATTCTTTTTACAAATATACTTATAAAGTAAATAAAATATATTGTTTTCTAATATAGTAATAAAAATATTATTTCCTTAAAACAATTTCTGCCTACACACATTCCACATGCCTACATACTTCATTTTATTTTTAAGGCTGGCAACATAAGACATTCATCCGCTATTACCATAGCTTATTCAAAGTAATTATTCTTTAAAAACTAAATTCTTTCACCGATACTCTATCAAGAAACGAAAACGATGTAAAATTTTTAAAAATTATATGTTTAATTTCAACGATTCACAACTTTCTGGCCGCTACAGGCCGTATTTGGTCTTTCTCCTTTCTTCTGAAAACCCCTCTCATAAACCGAAGTCGGTCGACAAAACCCGATCTCACACGCCCAGTAATGCGAGATCAGATGAAGATAAGCGTGAAAAAGCGCGGAAGGAGTCTGCTCTGGAGCTGTCTGAATCTGACAGCTCAGTAGTAAGTTTGGTAACCGAACCAAACGACAGCGCGGACAAGGCTGTCCGAAAGCGACATTACTCGGGGTCAGAGAACTCGGGTGACGAATCCCTGCCTGCTGCGCCTAAAGTCGCGACTGCGAGGCGTGGTCGTCCCCCCACGCACGGCAAGTACGTGGGGCTAGGCAAGGCGCGAGCCGAACTTGCCGCTGAAAAACGGCGGATAGAGAGTGCGGAGCGCGCCTCCAAAGAGGAGCGACGACCACAAGCTTTCTCTTCATACATATATCCAATAAACTTTCACCATTTTCATTCACTCTATTGTCGCCAAATCGCCAGAGAACTCTTTCATACGGCGGATAGAGAGTGCGGAGCGCGCCTCCAAAGAGGAGCGACGCATCGAGCTTTCTCTTCATACATATATCCAATAAACTTTCACCATTTTCATTCACTCTATTGTCGCCAAATCGCCAGAGAACTCTTTCATATCCATCACGATACAGTACAGTACAGTTACAGTTATTCTTTCATTATTCTCACACTTAGTAAGCACATCTCTGACCCCATCCCAGAATTCCTGTCTGACATTCAAAGGTTTGGACATATCCGGAGCATAAACACAAACAATGAAAACTTTAATTAAGCCAAGTTTTAATCGCATCCAAAGAAGCCTGGAGTTAACACATTCATATTCTTTCACACACTCATTCATATTATCGGACAGAATCATTCCAACTCCTTGGCTCGCTCTTTCAGACTCAACAACTCCAGACCAGTATGCATGATATTGGCCATGAGTAGTTGTTGAGTAACCTTTCTTCTTAGTTTCACTCACTCGTAGTATATATATTTTCCTTACATCCATCATCTCACACAATTCATCGATCTTATTATCCATTCCGCCACAAACATTCACCGTTGCAAACAGGCATTCCCTAGCCCTCTTTTTGCCTCTGTTGGACGGGGAGACAACACGTGACGTGTGGCAAAGCGCGTCGCCGTTGGGAATTTTGCCCCCCAAGATACGATGGGGCAGTCTGAGCGACAATGCTCAGAGAGGGATTCTCCGGTAGATCCGGTACCCTCATGGGGTATAGTAATATTGAATCCCCTTATAGTCATTGCGCCATCTTCTCCACCTCTACTTCGGATAAGAACGGAAGGGAAATACAGGATGGGATAGGGGAGTGTTAAAGGAGGTTGGTGTTTGGAAAGGATGTCAAAGGTAACAAAGGATGCCGCAATCACGGAAGGGATATTGGTAGTCATTGCGACAGCTCGAGCAAGCCGGGAGCGCAAACCCGAATGCCACTTCTCTACGATCGGACGGATCAGTAGAGCGAAAGCACACCCTGCCATAATTTAAAATGCCATAGTTTCATATGCCATACTGGTATTTGCTATACTTTTATTAAAAATAACGCTTCAGTTGCCATAATCGTGAAATGACATAAAATGACTTTCACTAATCCCATTGGTCATGATCGATCAAGTGTTATAATAATATTAATCCATAAATGTATTTGCTATAATTTTCGTTTTCAATTATGCCATTTTCCATAACTTTTATTCACCATAATATAAATAAAGATAATTTAGTACAAGCGCCTGCAATTTTTATGTTAATGAGTAAGTTAATATATTTTTTGCTATTAACATATTCACAGTTAAAGTAATAGTATGAGGGTAAAACAAAATAAGTCTGACACAAATAGACAGTCCTTATTAACATTAGTCGTCAATTCACTATTAGTCCTGTCGAGATGAGTGAAAGTTGTGAAGTGTTTAAAACTACAAAAGGTGGCATTAAATTAAATGTTTACGGATTCACGCACGAAAAGAATAGATCATAATAATTAGTTTCCATAAGTAACACATCTCATAATCGACTCTTGACATAATCAAAATTTAATATAATTATGAAAATAATACATAATATTTTTAGGTTGAAATTAACTATCGTTAACACCCCGACTCAGTGCAATCCGACTCGGATAGGTTAAGTTAGGTTAGGTTAGAGTCCCCCCCCCCCCCCCCCGTGGGATCTCCACCTTGTCGTGGTGGGGGGGCTTAGTAGCCGTGGATTGGTGACCCGCGGTGAAGCTAAGAGGGATCCAGGAGGGGACGCTCCGCGTGGGCTTGACGGAGGCCTGCGCAGGATGCGTCCAAAGGGGCGGGTGCGAGGGACAGTTCTTCTGTCCCTCGCAGTCGGGTGCGGTCGCGGGAGGAGAGGCGTGTCGGTGTTGCGTTGCCGCGCGCCCTATCTCCCGCGACCAAATGGAGGCGCACCATCGTTGCGTCGCGGTGGGGCCGCAGAGGAAGAGGAGATGCGGTGTTGCGTTGCCGTCCTCCCTATCCTCTGCGGCCGCTGAGTGTTTTGGCGGCGGAGCCCAACACCTTCATCCGCCGCCAAGGGGGCTTTGTTCGGGGCCCGCCTGACCATCTGGCGGGCCAATACCCGTCGGGGGGTAGCGACGAATGCTTATGCGAATCCCTACCCTCCGACACACGGGTACATGAGGAACACGGGTTGGTTTTTAGTCAGTAAGCTGACAGTCCCCTTCGTCCTTCCCCCGGGGCGGAGGGACTCCATGAGGATTTTCCAACCCGATACCAAAAAAAAAAAAAAAAAAAAAAAAAAGAGTCCCCCCCCCCAAAACAACAAATGGTTGTTTTGGCCGGTATTTGTGGAGGATAGGCCGGGAGGAAACGCCCGGATGCCACCATTGTGGCAGCAGCCGCGACCCTGTCGAAGACACGGCGTTGCATACTTTGGCGGAATGCCCAGCCTGGGCATCGCAGCGCCGTGATCTGGTCGCGGCTCTCAATACGGTTGTCCTCTCGCTCCCGGCCGTAGTTCTGTCTATGGTCCGGAGTGAGAGGTCTTGGAACGCCGTCGCCTCTTTCTGCGAAGCAGTCATGCTGAGCAAGGAGGCGGCGGAGCGGGAGAGGGAAATACATCGCCCTCTCCCCAACCGTAGGTCCGGGCGTCGGGGACGTCGAACTAGAGACGACCTCCGACCACCGTAAATTTATTGCCTGCGGACGGTGAGCGCTGGGGCTGCTCCCTGTCCGCCAAAAGGCGGGAGGCGGCGCGTGTCCTCGCCGCCTCCCAAGTAGCTTTGTGAGGTGATGGATGCCAGAAGTTTGATGTATGCAAGAAGTTTGATGGATGATTGCGAGATCATAACGAGACGGGGCCCGCCAACACCAACGGCGGGCCAATCCCGGGCGGGGTCGCGAGAAAGTATGCAAATCGCGAATCGCGTGACCCCGCCAACACACGGGACCCGTAGGGACACCGCGGTGGTTTTTAGTGGGTATGCCCCGAACGCCTTTAGGGGAGAGCCTCCACATACCTCCTCCGCCAGTCCCAAGCCTAGCCGTTCTAATGGCTGGGTTGGCGGAGTTGAGATGACTCATAAGGAGAGTTTTACCACCGTAGTGAACAAAAAAAAAAAAAAAAAGAGTCCCAGTGGGATCTCCACCTTGTCGTGGTGGGGGGGCTTAGTAACCGTGGATTGGTGACCCGCGGTGAAGCTAAGAGGGTTCCAGGAGGGGACGCTCCGCGTGGGCTTGACGGAGGCCTGCGCAGGATGCGTCCAAAGGGCGGGTGCGAGGGACAGTTCTTCTGTCCCTCGCAGTCGGGTGCGGTCGCGGGAGGAGAGGCGTGTCGGTGTTGCGTTGCCGCGCGCCCTATCTCCCGCGACCAAATGGAGGCGCACCATCGTTGCGTCGCGGTGGGGCCGCAGAGGAAGAGGAGATGCGGTGTTGCGTTGCCGTCCTCCCTATCCTCTGCGGCCGCTGAGTGTTTTGGCGGCGGAGCCCAACACCTTCATCCGCCGCCAAGGGGGTTTTGTTCGGGGCCCGCCTGACCATCTGGCGGGCCAATACCCGTCGGGGGGTAGTGACGAATGCTTATGCGAATCCCTACCCTCCGACACATGGGTACATGAAGAACACGGGTTGGTTTTTAGTCAGTAAGAGTCTGACAGTCCCCTTCGTCCTTCCCCCGGGGCGGAGGGACTCCATGAGGATTTTCCAACCCGATACCAAAAAAAAAAAAAAAAGGCTTAGGTTAGAGTCGGGGTTGCGCCCCCCCGCGGGATCTCCACCTTGTCGTGGTGGGGGGGCTCAGTAACCGTGGCTTGGAACCCCGCGGTGAAGCTAAGAGGGATCCAGGAGGGGACGCTCCGCGTGGGCTTGACGGGGCCTGCGCAGGATGCGTCCAACGGTGCGGGTGCGGGGGACAGTTCTGTCTGTCCCTCGCAGTCGGGTGCGGTCGCGGGAGGAGAGTCGTGTCGGTGTTGCGTTGCCGCGCGCCCTATCTCCCGCGACCAAATGGGGGCGCACCATTCGATGCGTCGCGGTGGGGCCGCAGAGGAAGAGGAGATGCGGTGTTGCGTTGCCGTCCTCCCTATCCTCTGCGGCCGCTGAGTGTTTTGGCGGCGGAGACCAACACCTTAATCCGCCGCCAAGGGGGTTTTGTTCGGGGCCCGCCTGACCATCTGGCGGGCCAATACCCGTCGGGGTGTAGCGACGAATGCTTATGCGAATCCCTACCCTCCGACACACGGGTACATGAGGAACACGGGTTGGTTTTTAGTCAGTAAGCTGACAGTCCCCTTCGCCCTTCCCCCCCCAGGGCGGAGGGACTCCATGAGGATTTTCCAACCCGACACCAAAAAAAAAAAAAAAGAGTCGGGGTTGCGACGTATGCTTGGGCGAAACCCGACCCTCTGACACACGGGTACATGAGGCACACGGGTTGGTTTTTAGTCAGTAAGAGTCTGACAGTCCCCTTCGCCCATCCCCCAGGGCGGAGGGACTCCATGAGGATTTTCCAACCCGACACCAAAAAAAAAAAAGGTTAGGTTAGAGTTCTCTTTTGAGGGGTGCAGATCAGAAAACCTCCCCGCGTGCCTGTGTGGCTGCTATTCCGTCTTTCGGATGGAAGAGCAGTCACCGAGCCGGTGCACCCCGAGCAACGCAGGCAGCGATTCCTTAAGGAAGGTGTTAGGGTTGTGAGTTGAGTGTAGGCCGGGTGATCGATAGGATGGGGTAGATAGGCAGGCCTTTCCGAGCGGAATCGTTGCTTGTGGCTAATCTCTGAAAAAGAGGACGGGCGGCTAGTCATACCCCGACTACCGTCCGGCCAGCGCGTTAGCAAGGGCGGAGGGCGCCGTCCTTGCCCGCGGGTTTTCGGGCCACGAGGGAGAAAACCTCAATAAAAAGTTACAGCGGACACAGAGGCGCTCTTTGGAGAGCTGCACCGTCCGTCCAGCAATGCCCATCGTGGGCTCTGCTTTCGTCCCTCTTGGTACCCCTCTGTGGATCAGAGAGGACTCGGGACGGGATTTTGACGGGCTTGGTGTGTACTCACTCTACCACCAAGCAGTCAACGGTGGTCCTTCTTTTCTTCTTTTCGTCTTCGGACTCCTTATTCTTAATTTGTTTTAACTTTCACTCTTCTTTTCTTCCCTTGCCCCTGTTGACAACTGTCAAAAACTCGTAATCCCATACGTAGTGTCTGTGTTCACGTCTCGCGGCTGTCTACGGGACCGAGGGTCTCGGCTTGGTCGCCCGGACCGCGTGCAAGGCAAGCACTATAAAAAATCCCCCAATCCTAAGCTGCTGCCACAAGGCGAGAGGATGCATGGCTGGCGGGTAGGTTAGTCCCTAGTGCGGCCTCCTCAGGGCATCAGCCACCGCCTTGTAGGTATTAGGCTTGCCCGGGTATAGCGGGATCTCTGCCCGGGTCGACTTTTATTTCTCCCGCAATCGTGGGATTCAATATGGAAAGGAGATGTACCATTTGGCCATACATTATGGGCCTGGCACGGCCAAACACAACACCATGTGTGTTTTGAAGATAAATGACTACTCTATTAACCTGTATAATTTCTTTTTAAATAACTTTTGGTGGAAATAAGATACGAGATATTTGAAATGGAAATTATTCCGCAACTAAATATACCTCAAAATTGAATTTTAACGTAAATATAATACCTAGATGTAAATAAAAGTATGTCTTTGCGTCTTAAAGAACAAAAACTACATAAAGAGTGGCCAATAATAATGAATAATCACCTGTGTACTAGGGAACCTCGTACTATGTATACTCGTCCAAAAAAGCTAACCACAATCACAAACACCGCTGCATATTCTTAGCATGGGTAGAAGGTACTGATAATTATTATTGAATTTATATTCAATTACATTACATTAAAACCGTACGAAAACACCAATAAAGCAGTGCAAAATATTAACGATACACAGTAGCAACACGAATGACATAACAGATAAAAAAAGTGTTGCAAATGGTTTGAAAAAATATTTCTACTATCGATTAAAAAACAAAACAATTTTAACCGATTAATAATAATGGAATGTATAATAAATTATATATTTCTTGATTCTTTTTACAAATATACTTATAAAGTAAATAAAATATATTGTTTTCTAATATAGTAATAAAAATATTATTTCCTTAAAACAATTTCTGCCTACACACATTCCACATGCCTACATACTTCATTTTATTTTTAAGGCTGGCAACATAAGACATTCATCCGCTATTACCATAGCTTATTCAAAGTAATTATTCTTTAAAAACTAAATTCTTTCACCGATACTCTATCAAGAAACGAAAACGATGTAAAATTTTTAAAAATTATATGTTTAATTTCAACGATTCACAACTTTCTGGCCGCTACAGGCCGTATTTGGTCTTTCTCCTTTCTTCTGAAAACCCCTCTCATAAACCGAAGTCGGTCGACAAAACCCGATCTCACACGCCCAGTAATGCGAGATCAGATGAAGATAAGCGTGAAAAAGCGCGGAAGGAGTCTGCTCTGGAGCTGTCTGAATCTGACAGCTCAGTAGTAAGTTTGGTAACCGAACCAAACGACAGCGCGGACAAGGCTGTCCGAAAGCGACATTACTCGGGGTCAGAGAACTCGGGTGACGAATCCCTGCCTGCTGCGCCTAAAGTCGCGACTGCGAGGCGTGGTCGTCCCCCCACGCACGGCAAGTACGTGGGGCTAGGCAAGGCGCGAGCCGAACTTGCCGCTGAAAAACGGCGGATAGAGAGTGCGGAGCGCGCCTCCAAAGAGGAGCGACGCATCGTAGCCGCCACCGCTCGTGTGGCCACCAGTCGCCTCTCCGAGTCCTCGGCGGTGGAACCGGAGGCAGAGAACTTGCCTGCTGCGTCGATTCGCTCGCGCATTGAGGTCGCCTTGGAGGCCATATGCTTGGTCTCCAGACAGTCGAAGGGATTGAAGGGAACCTCCCAACATTCACTGAAGACGGCTGTGGCTTCAATGCGTGAGATAACGGAGGTGCTTCTGGAGCGCACCACCAGCGAGGAAACCAAAAAGCTGCAGGCGGAAAACGCCCGCCTGTCAGTCGAGATTGCAGTACTTCGGCGCAATCAAGAAGAACTCCGTACCGCGGTGGAGAAGCGCCTGGAACCAAACGACGCAGCTAAAAAGGCCTTAGTTGATATGGTGGCCACCCTCCGCCGAGAAATGGCGGAGATGAAGAAAAGCCTCTCGGTGTTGGAGGCAAAGGCCCTCAGACCACCTCTGGCGGGGGACCAGCAGCAATCTGCAACGCCGCAACCCGAGCGGTCCCCGCAGCCGTCTACATCCTACGCGGCCATAGCGGTAACTACGCAGCAACAGGCGGCTATTCAGAAGCCGTCAAACCAGTCTGCACAGCCTGTAGCACCTGCGCCCAGAGCCCGGTCTAATAAGGGCAAAAAGAAGGCAGCCAATGCTGAAGCTATTCCTGCCAGCGTAGCAGCAACGCAAGCTCGCCCGATGGCTCCCGCTCCCGAAACCAATGGGTGGGACACCGCTGGCAGGAAGGCTAAGGAAGCCAAAAAAAGGCGTAAGGCCTCCAAAAAGGCCAGGAAAGCGGCCCGCAAACTCCGCACCCCCAGCTCTACTGCAGTTATTCTTACTCTGCAGCCGGCAGCATTAGAGCGGGGGACAACATACGCGGAGCTCCTCACAAAGGCGCGGGACGCAATCAACCCAGCTGAGTTGGATATAACAGCGGGGCTCCGGTGCAAAATAACTCAAACCGGAGCCCGACTTATAGAAGTGCCCGGAGCGGGCAGTAGTGAGCAGGCCGACAGGCTTGCGAACGGCCTGCGCCAGATTTTACCTGCAGAAGACGTCCGCATCTCCAGGCCCCAAAAATGCGCTGAACTGCGTATCGCGGGCCTGGATGACAGCATCATCGCGGACGAAGTCCGGACCGCCGTCGCCAACGCCGGGGGATGCCCGGTAGAGTCGGTCCGGTGTGGTCTAATTCGCCCGGACCGCGACGGAATGGGGTCAGCGATAGTAAGCTGCCCCGTGGCGACGGCTAAAAAGCTGGCCGACGGTCGTCGCGTGCTGGTCGGCTGGGTGTCGGCGCAGGTGCGCCTGTTGGAGCCTAGGCCGCTGCGCTGCTACAGATGCCTCACAGCCGGACACGTGGGCGTGAGGTGTACCTCATCGGTGGACTGCAGTAGTCTATGTTTCAAGTGCGGCAAAGCCGGACACAAGGCCGGCAATTGCGAGGCCCCGCCACACTGCGTTTTGTGTGCGGCGGCGGGTAAGCCAGCCGAGCACCGGGTGAGCGCGAAATCCTGCGCCGCTCCCAGGAAGATGCAGCAAAAAGCTGGCAAAGCAACCAGCAACAATAACGCCGAAACGGCGAGGGGGGCGGTTGGTGCGATGGAGACTTAATAATGTCTCTCGCCCTCCGCCTCCTTCAATCGAACTTGAACCACTGCGCCAGAGCTCAAGACCTGTTGCTCCAGAGCATGGCGCAGTGGTCTATCAACGTCGCCATTGCCGCCGAGCCGTATTTCGTGCTCCCCAGAGATGACTGGGCTAGGGACCTTGACGGCTTGGTGGCCATCATCACCAGGGCCGCCGCCGGCACCCCTCCTATCGGGAACATCACCCGTGGGAGGGGGTACGTCGCAGCACAAATTGGGGAAATGGTTGTGGTAGGAGGATATTTCTCCCCCAACCGGTCTCTCGCCGACTTCGAAGCGTATCTGCTCGAACTAAGCGTCGTCGTCACTCGCAACCGCCCCCGCGCCGTTCTCGTCGCTGGGGACCTCAATGCCAAGGCTTCGGCTTGGGGTTCCGCGACTACGACCGCGAAGGGCGAGTTGCTGGAACAGTGGGTCGTGGAGAATAGCCTACTCGTCCTCAATCGGGGCACTGTGCACACGTGTGTGCGTCAGCGGGGCGGGTCCGTCGTGGACGTCACGTTCGCGAGCCCCGCTCTTGCGCACCGTGTCCGAGACTGGCGCGTCGTCGAGGAGGCGGAGACGTTGTCGGACCACAGATACATTAGGTTCGACGTCTCCGCCGAAACCGGAATCATCGACGCGCCGGTACAGCGGGCCCTGATTGGGGACGGTCCGCGCTGGGCATTGAAGAGCATGATTCGGGAGGCCCTCTTGGAGGCCGCCATCGATCAGACCTGGACACAAACACCGTCCGGGTCTCAGGACGTCGATATGGAGGCCGAGTGGTTCCAGAGGGCCATGACTAACGTCTGTGATGCGGCGATGCCAAGAGTGCTCAACCACTCACCGAGGCGTCGGGTGTACTGGTGGTCAGACAACATCGCGCGATTGCGCCACCTCTGTGTGGCTACGCGACGCCAGTATGCCCGATTTCGTAGAAGGCGTCGCCGCTCTCCCGACTCAGAGCTCAGGGAGGCGGAGCTATACGAGGGGTACAGAGCGGCCAGAAAACGACTAAAAGCCGAGATTGCGTGGGCCAAAGATCAGGCCCACCAAGAGCTGCTGCAGACTCTGGAGCGTGACCTTAGGGGCGTCCATACCTTTTGGTCAGGGGCAAACTTCGCCCCTGGGCGCCCCCGCTCACGCGGCGTCTCCAGCCGCAAGCAGTCGAGGCTGTCGTTACCGCTCTGTTTCCTTCAAGAGCGGAGCACCCTCCTCCGCCGATGGCTCCCTCTCCCACGACAGCCAGCGCGGACGTAGACGACGATGCGGTTCCCGACGTGACCCGGGTCGAGCTTCGAGCGGCGGTGGTCCGTATGAAGAACACCGCCCCAGGGCCCGACGGCATTCCAGGCCAAGCGTGGGCCCTGGTCATAGCCGAGTTCGAGCCCCGACTTATAGGGCTCTTCACCAAATGTATGGTAGAGGGCCGGTTTCCTTGTCTTTGGAAGACGGGCAAGCTGGTCCTAATCAAGAAGGAGGGGCGCCCGGCGGACAGTCCGTCTGCCTACCGGCCCATCGTGTTGCTGGATGAGGTTGCGAAGATGCTCGAGCACATAGTTGCCGAGCGCCTCGTCCAGCACCTGTCGAGCGTGGGCCCGAACTTGGCGGACAACCAATTCGGTTTTCGCCGAGGGCGCTCCACGATTGATGCCATACAAACAGTGAGGAGCCTGGCGGAGGACGCAGTATCCCGGGGCGAGGTGGTTCTGGCGGTGTCGCTTGACATCGCCAACGCGTTTAACACCTTGCCCTGGAGCGTTGTCAAGTCGGCACTCATCTACCATCGAGTGCCGACGTATCTCCGCCAAATAGTCGGGGCATACCTATACGAGAGGTATGTGGTATACCCGGGTCACGATGGTTGGAGTCAGCGAGAGATGTCGTGCGGTGTTCCGCAGGGGTCGGTTCTCGGTCCACTCCTGTGGAACATCGGCTACGACTATGTGCTGCGGGGTGCGCTCCTGCACGGCGTCGGCATAGTCTGCTATGCCGACGATACGTTGGTCATGGCCAAGGGTAAGACGCACCGGGCGGCGGCCATACTGGCGACGGCTGGGGTTGCACACATAGTGAGTCGCATCCGGCAGTTGGGCCTCGAGGTGGCCTTGTCAAAATCCGAGGCCATTTCGTTTCATGGGCCTCGGAACAGGCCACCTGCAGGGGCCAACATAATGGTAGGAGGGGTCCGCATCGGCATTGGGACGAGCGTGAAATACCTCGGGCTCGTTCTCGATAGCCGATGGGACTTTCACCGGCATTTTGAGCGTTTGGCACCTAGACTCCTGGGGGCGGCGGCCGCCTTGTCGAGGCTGCTGCCAAACCTACGGGGGCCGAACGCCTCTTGCCGGAGGCTCTATGAGGGAGTCGTGCGGTCGATGGCCCTATACGGGTGTCCCATCTGGGCCGAGAACCTGACGGCCCGCAACGTTCGGGCGCTACGCGCACCGCAGCACGCCATGGCCGTCAGGATAATTTGTGGCTACCGCACGGTCTCCTTCGGAGCCGCGACTCTCCCCGCCGGATGTCCGCCCTGGGACTTACAGGCCGGGCTGCTTGCGTCGCTTTATAAGTGGCGCCACGAGGCCCGGTCAGTAGGCGGAGAACCCGCGCCTCGCGAGATTGAGGCGCGAAAGGCGGAACTCCGACAAGTCCTAGTGGCGGAATGGCGACAGCGACTCACGCACCCCAGCGCGGGGCTTCGCTGCATTGAGGCAGTGACGCCCGTACTCGACGAGTGGCTGGAGAGACGACACGGCGACCTCACCTTCCGGTTGACACAGGTGATAACCGGCCATGGTTGTTTCGGCCGGTTCCTGCACCGCATTGGCCGGGAGGAGACGCCCGGGTGTCACCACTGCGGAGATCGCCGTGACCCAGTAGAGGACACGGCGCTGCACACCTTGGCGGAATGCCCTGCTTGGGCATCGCAGCGCCGAGACCTAGTCGCGGATAGGAGTGGTCGAACTCTCGCTTCGGACCTTGATTCGTTCCATGGTTCGAAGCGAGATGTGTTGGGACGCCGCCGCCTCCTTTTGTGAGACGGTGATGTCGATCAAGGAGGTGGCGGAGCGGGATAGGGAGCCCATGCGACCTGTCTCCACCCGCAGAACCGGGCGTCGTCGCCGGAGGGCGTTCAACGATCTCCGGCCACCGTGAGTACACGCCTGCGGACGGCGGGCCTGTTATACCGCCCCCCGTCCGCGAGGTCCGAGAGGCGGCGCACGTGTTCCGCGTGCACCTCTCGTAGCGTTAGTAGACTACGTCGTTCTTTTCCGCTTGTAGTATGAAAGAGGATGTATGAGGACAAGCATGATGGATGCAGATAGATGCATGCGAGGGAAGGGGCCTGCTCGCGCGGGTCAGCTCAGGTGGGGTCGCGGCAGTAATGCTAACGCAGATCCCGCGACCCCGCCTAAAAAAGCAATAAGGGTGTACGAGGCACTTTTATACCCGTAACGCACAATGTAGTAGCACTTTACGGAGCGCATTATATCTCGTAACGCACTCGAATTCGAGACGGGTTTTGAGCTCCCGCAGTTAACGTGTTAACCCAAAAATAGGAGCCCTGCGAAGCAGGGCTCCGTCAACTTAGTCCACATTCTTCACACTAGTTGAATAAACTGAAGTTGAATTAATTATCGTTAACACCCCGACTAAGTGCAATCCGACTCGGATAGGTTAGGTTAGGTTAGGGTTCTCTTTTGACCCTTAACCCAAAAATAGGAGCCCTGCGAAGCAGGGCTCCGTCAACTTAGTCCACGTTCTTCACACTAGTTTAATAAACTTAGTTGTTCAACTTCAGTTTATTCTTTATTTTCTTCTTAGATTATTGAAAACGAAAATTATAGCAAATACATTTATGGATTTAAATTATTATGACACTTGATCGATTATGACCAATGGAATTAGTGAAAGTCATTTTATGTCATTTCACGATTATGACAACTGAAGCGTTATTTCTAATGAAATTATGGCAAATACCAGTATGGCATATGAAATTATGGCATTTTAAATTATGGCAAACATTAGTAAACCGAACATATTATTGTTAAACGAGACAACGTACAAAACCACGAACCAAACGCAAACAGACTCAAAACAGTGAAATTATTAAATGAAATTAAGTTGAAGACAATTGAATGTCTCACTGAAAAACCTAGCAAAATATTAAAAAACAGTATTTCAACTCAACCTGATATTACATATGTGTCATCGTCATTATATATGCCCTCAATAAGCGCTTTGAAACAAGTTATTTACAGGAAAAAGAATAAACATAAGGAAACATATTATTATAATGAACCTCAAGATTTATACTTCAATATTAGACAAAAAACGTTACAGTTAAACAACGAGAATATTATAATGAAGGATGAAATAATTAAGGAAAAGAAACGGCTAATAATTTATTCAACTCAAAAAATGATGGACTTTTTATGTAGATCAGATTTGTGGATATTAGATGGAACATTTAAGGTAGCACCCAAAAATTTTTTGCAACTGTACACAGTACACGGTAACGTTATGAATGGATACAATAAAACTGTACCCCTTTTATTTGCTTTGTGTACACATAAAGATAGAATTACATATAATCAAATATTTAATTTTATAAGCGATTATAGCAATGAAAATAATATTACATTTAAATTGAAAAATTTGATAATGGATTTTGAACAAGCAGCTATTCTTAGTGCAAAACAAACATTTAATGATATTAAATTAAATGGCCGTTTCTTTCATTTATCACAAATTATTTATAGACCAATACAATCAAATGGCCTAGTGAATCTTTATGGTACTACTAGTTGTGCTTTTGCTCTAGATATGAAATATTTATAAGCTTTTTCTTTTCTAGAATTTCAAGAGATACCTACTTATTTAAAAAAATGGAAAGAATCTATAAATCCAGCAAGTCAGCACATTGTAAGTTGGTTTGAAGAAAATTACATTTCGGGTACTGATATTGTCTAGAGTTTGGCTAGAAAGGACTGGGATAGTTTGCAGACATAGGTGGAAGCGTGATTATATTCATCAGTCCTTGTCAGCCACAACAAATCTCTGATATAACTGTACTGTGTTGCACAGTGAATTACAATTACATGCAAATTTAATTTACTTACCAAATCTTCACTGATGTCAGGCTTGAGCTAAATTAGACACATCATACAAATATATTGGCCAAAATAAATGAATGAAGTATCTTATAGCTACCGCAGGGTCCAGTTCGGCGAAGTCCTCGGGCACCAACCACGTGCACAGATTCACACAAGTTTTACAATATTCAATATGTTACGAATTTTATCCTTTATCACAACTAAACCGATGCCGGCAGATCAATTAGCGGCAATTCACAAACGATTGGCGAAGCTACAAGGATGTGCTTTCCAAAAGGCGATCAATATAATTCAATTCCAAAACGCAACATTACAAGACTGCGTTAGCGCAATAATTTATTTTTTTACCGGGAAACCGACAATAATAATATAATATATAATATTCTACCACATACACACATCACCATCTAGTCCCAAACTAAGCAGAGCTTGTACTATGGGTACTAGATAATGGATAAACATACATATATACTTTTTTTTTGTAAATACATACATATTATACATAGAAACACCCAGACCAAGACAAATATCCATGTTCATGCACACAAATGTTTGATTTGAGCGGAAATCGAACCCGCAACCATCGGCGTAGCAGTCGCTTACACTCCCGCTGCGCCAACCGGTCGTCATGTCAATGAACGTATGAATGACAGTTCATAGTGTGACCATAGTCAAAATTTACAATAGACTAGAGAAAACGTTACTAAACCGATATAATCGATTTAATTTATCATAAATATTTTTTTTTATTTCAAACATCCACCCGCCCCGGACCGGCCTACCGGTCCGCTAATCAGTTGGTAGACGTGACAACGTTGCAACCGCTCTCCTCAGAATAGAACCGTCCATCAGCCCCAGTTACCAAACGAAGAATGCACCCCCTGCGCCATCTGAGTGGCGGAAGGTTAGCCTCCTTGATCAAAATGAGGTCACCAATCCCAGGATTCCCAGGTGGATCGGTCTTGTCGGTCCACTTAACGCGTTGCTGGAGTATGTGCAAATATTCCAAATTCCAGCGTTTCCAAAAGCTCTGAGTAATCTGGCGTACCAATTCAAATCGCGAGAGACGATTAGGTCTCGTATCAATATAGGGGTACTCAGGCAAGGCGACAAGTGGGCCGGCAAGGCAAAAAATGGCCCGGCGTAAGGGCCTCCAAATCATTCGGATCTGAGGAGATCGGGCACAATGGCAAAAACGGCCTCAATCTTACAAAACACAGTTGCGAGTTCTTCAAATGTAAGGACAGATTCACCGATTTTCCTGCGCAAGTGTGTTTTGGCCGATTTTACAGCGGCACCAAACCAAAGCACCCCGTTTTCCACCTTCGTTTTGGAGTATTTTACATTTACATAATGAAAACTTACCGCGCATGCAGAACTACGCAGAGGCCTGGCATCATAGGATAAACACAATTATTGGCAAAACAAGTGATAATTTATATAATTTCAGCAAAGAAATTATAAAAGAAGCCAAAATTTCATTGATGAACATTGAGTCGATTCTTAATGGAGAACCAGAAAAAAGAAACCTAGAATATACATAAAAAACGAAAGAATAAACAACATTATAAAGAACAAAACTAATTACAGTGAAGAAGAGTTTTTGAGAGCTTTGGCCTCCAATTTAAATTTAAAATAATGTTGCTTTCAAGAAAATAAAAAAAATATATTACCTATACTTGAATTATGCTGATTAATAAATGATTATACGACACAGATTTTGGTAAAGGTTTCAAAATACGTCGCCGTTTTTAGGATTTGTGAGTAATTGGGGGGAGAGGAGGAGGTCTCGGAACCCCCTCTCACCATTTTCACTTGCCGGAAATACTTGGTTTCCTCTGAAAAAAAAATTATCTCCAAACGTCGGTGTGTATGGCACTGCCAACTTCCACATTCTTCACACTAGCTAACTATAAACTAAGGTTGACGGAGCCCTGCTTACCAGGGCTCCTATTTTCGGATTAAGGTTCAAAAGGGAACCTAACATAACCTATTTAGTTACTTATTACAGTCGCACCTAACCCTAGGTCCTCGAAAGCAATGAAGCACAAAGGGGTTTGGGTAAAGTCGGCGTCATTCTGAACTTTTGCGGCCATCAATGAAATTTATATATTATGAAAGATCAGGATGAAACGATCAAAAGTTATTATGGCCACATTTCTCTAAACCATATCGGATCTGAGATATTCGGTTTTACATTTCTTAGTAAAATCGAATAAGTTATCACACTTAACTGCATTATTTTAGATTCTCTTTCATAATCATTGATAATAACAGAAAAATCATTCCTAATCCTTTAAAATAGTTTACGTTAAATAGTTTAATTACGTTCGTATATCTAATTATAGCAGTCAAAACCATTTATATGAATATGTCATTGCGAATAATCCAAATAGAAGAAGGGTTGATTTTGAAATAATGAATGCGGAAGTGTCTGGCCTATATGAATTTCCCATTTCTGTGAGTTCCGATTATATGCTATTATACGCACTTGAACAAGTACGTAGAACAAGCGACAAAAAGCAACGGTTCGTATCTGATCGAAGTATTCAACTTTTTTTTTGTTTTACGCGGTGGAAAGTCCCTTCGGATCTCCGACTCTTAGGGAAATGAGAGCCGGAGTATGTGGTGTTACTACTAAAAACCACCTCGACTGCCAACCAAAGACGCCTTACGGGAAGAACACTGGGTACAGGAGCTGTCTAGTCTTCCACCTATGGGGTCATGTTCAATGGAACCCGTTCTTAGGGAAGGCTAAACGCCCTCTATTACCCTTACTGGCGGCTTCCCGGAGCAACGAATCCTTATCAGTGACCAGAGCTTCCCATGCTCTGGGGACCCGCGGCCCCATTGGCGGCCTCAGCGACGCCGCCCTTGTCGTCGGGCAGGATCGGCCCTCTCCCGATCCCAATCCCACTCTGCAGCGTCCTTTTGGAGCATAACAGCTTCACAAAAGGAGGCCACTGCTTGCCAGCCTTCCTCGCTCACCAGCATGGTAGCAACAACTGCTGGCGAGGACAGATCGTGTCCGATCTGATCGACAAAGACTTCACACCCATGCTGGGCAATCCTCCAACGCATGCTGGGCGGAGTCCAGGTCGCCTGCACAGTGGTGATATTGTGCCGTTCTTTCGCGTCCGATTCGAATCCGATGCTCACCGAAGTACCCGTGCCCGGTGGGTATCTGAGTCAATCAGTAGGTGATGCGGCTGCGTTTCTGTCCAACCCACGCTTTAAAGCTTGGCAGAATGGCACTGACAGCGCTGCAGAGCCTAACGGTGAGCATTGCGCCGCATTTCGAGCGCCTCCTGGACATCCCCATTTGCTTCCTGGTGAACTGCGCGAGTCTGGTCATAGACCTTCGCGTCCATATCCGCCAGGACATCAAAGGGCGGGAAACGAGCCAAAACTGTCGCCGCTTCTGATGAAATTGTGCGGTATCCTCGTACGATCCGAATGGTCGCCACCTGTTGCACGCTATTGCGCTTGGCTTTACAGTGTGAGGAGGCCGCTGGGCATGTGGCACATATAGGCGCTCCGTAAAGGGCCATGGATCGTACGACCGCACAATAGACACGACGAACTTATTCTCAGGGACCACTGAGGTTCAGAAGCAGCCTTTGAATCATTGATAATTGGCTCCTGCTGATCCGTAAACTCAAGGGACCATACGCTCGAAATGCTTCTTGAAGCTCCAGTGGCTGTCAAGGGTGAGCCCGGGGTACTTAATACGAGTATACCGGTCTATTCGGATCTCCACACAATCCACTCTAATAAGCGAGCTGGATGGAACCACACTCTGTCGTTTCCTGTGCAACCACAGCGCCTTGGTCTTATGAGGTGCTACCTGTAGGCCCAGCTCACTTATCTGTCGGACGACACAAGCCATTCCCAATTCCGTGAGCTGAATTACTTCAGGGAAGCCATACCCTCTTGCTAACAATGCCGTCCGCATGGCAGCGTCTACACTCACGCCGGGGGGTAGACTGGTTCTCAGAACTGCATCGTATGCGAGGTTCCATAGCAGCGGTCCTAGCACTGACCCCTGGGGAACCCCACACGTGACCTCCCTCCGGTGTTCAAAGCCGTCCCGATCCATACTAGTATACGTAATGGACCTATCGCGCAGATACGTCCCGACGATTTTAAGCAGATATGGAGGCATGTTGTGATGTAATCGTGCCCCCCTAATTGCTAGCCACGGAAGGGAGTTGAAGGCGTTGACTATTTCAATACTGACAGCCAAAGCGACTCGCTTCCGACGAACGAAGTATACAAAGAACCTAACACTGATTTTTCAGAAACGATGACGAGCTTCAGCTGGATAGATCTTTGGCTTCTTAGAGGTAGAATCCAATCGCGACTATGTATATACTCATTGAGAGAGCTGCGCAAGGGTTAAATGCGCTGTTAGGGCATTATTGCTCATTCGTGGTTGGGAAACCGACCTTGGGCTGTTGTTCTCATGTAATGTCAATTATATGGTATGTGGGCCAGGTATCAAAATAGCCTATCTCCACCGGCGCAATTCTTAGATACAATTATAAGACATGATATTGAGAATGAAATGTACGAAGATGACAAACTGTGTAATATAATATTTTAAAGCATGAACATATGGTTTTATTATTTCGTTTATGTCCTATTATTACATTGATGTCATGTCAGTGAACGATCTTAAAACGTAAATAATCTTAAGTAAAACACTATGCGCAACTCTATATTAGTTTATATTGACGATATTCTGAAAATCTTCAAATGCTAAAATCTCAGCTCCGATATTACTTAGGACAAAATTAATGGAAGTTATGTATATATTTATTATAGTACAACGAAGTATTATTAAAATTATTCGTGGCCGCTGGAAAAAAAAATGACGCCACTGGTCCATACAATGTTACCCCAAACCCTTTTGACATTAGCAGTCTATATCATTCATACAAGATGGCGGGAGCGTTTCGTTTCACGTTTTTCACATAAAACCTAAATATCGCTTTTATTGATTCCACTAGTTTAATAAATTGAGGTTGACGGAGCCCTGCTTCGCAGGGCTCCTATTTTTGGGTTAAGGATCAAATAAGAACCTAACACAACCTATTTAGTTACTTTCACATAAAACCTAAAATTACGTTCCGTTTTGCATATTTGATTGAAGAATTTTAGGAAATTGTTTAAAGTTATTTAGACGCAACTCCGGCAGCCAAAATTACATTTAGGGTATTAAAACTAACTTCCTTAAGCCCCCTACACCACCAATACCCTCAAATTCGGGCGACTCGCTTCGGAACCCAGCCCTAGATTTTTTATTCATAATTAAACCTAAAACTAAACCTCATATGGCGTCTACTAACTAAGCTCGACGGAGCCCCGCTTCGCGGCGCTCCTACTTACATACATACATACATAAGCTCACGCCTTTTTCCCGTCGGGGTAGGCAGTGACAACAGATCGCCACTTGCTTCTATCCTTGCAAACCTCACGCGCTGCCTCTACATTCATTACTCTTTTCATACATGCTCGCCGGTTGCGGACAAGACGTCCCCAATTTGGTCAACGAATGTTTTACGAGGTCTGCCGCAACCGGCTTGCTCATACACCTCTGCCATATATATTTGATTCGTCAATCTTTCTTCACTCATTTGCTCCACGTGTCCAAACCATTTCAACATTACTTTCTCAATCCTTGTCACGACATCTTCTTTCAGGCCACATCGCTCTCGTACTGCATTCAGAATTCTATCAATCAGTCTCACCCCACACATACTACGCAGTGATCGCATCTCAACTGCGTTAATTCTGCTTTCATGCTTTTTCTGCCATACCCAACACTCACTTCCATACATCAAGGTGGGCACCACCACTCCATTATGAACCGCCAGTCGCGCCTTTTTAGGCACGGTTTGGCCGTTTATAAAGGCATGCAGCGCTCCATCCACAGTATTCCCCGCAGTCACTCTCCTTGTTATAAAGCTCCTACTTCTGAGTGGTTTAAAATAAAACCACGAAGACTAAGGCGGGAGCGAAGCGATGCGGAGCTCCCGCCTTAGTCTTCTAATCTAACCTATCCGAGTCGGATTGCACTGAGTCGGGGTGTTAACGATAGTTAATTTCGATCTAACAATTTTATGTATTATTTTCATAATTATATGAAATTTTGATTATGTCAAGGGTCGATTATGAGATGTGTTACTTATGCAAACTAATTAGTATGATATATGTTGTTATAGAAGGTCATTTTATGGCAAACTAGCCGTTTCCCGCGGTTTCACCCGCGTCCTGAGGGAACTACTTCGCGTACCCGAAAAACCAAAATATCTTACGGACCCCTATTTTTTCTAAAATAAAATATAGCCTATGTTACTCGCAGATAATGTAGCTTTCTAATAGTGAAATAATTTTTAAAATCGGTCCAGAAGTTTTTGAGTTTATCCATTACAAACAAAAATACAAATTTTTCCTCTTTATAATATTAGTATAGATAAAAGTTATCACTGTTGAGTTGTTAAGGCAAACGTTATTAGTAAAAAAGATAATAGTGCAAGTAAATATTATGATCGGGGATGATTATGACAAAAAATGCAAATAAATTTATGGAAAACGATAGAATACCATTACTATCATTTGTGTACCTCTTAAATAGTCAAAATCACTTTATCAATACATATCCATTCAGTAACAAATCTATATACTTAACACATTCTTATTGAATATTTCAATACATATGAATGCAACATAGCGTTTGGGTGATCAGTCCAATTGCTGTCAAAAACTTATTTACTGCATTTTCCCTTCTATTTAGTTCATTTATCTTAAACAAATCCAACTAACATATCAGAATACTCATTCCTTTCTCGTGTAAAAAATGCACTTAATAATAAAAACTTCAACATTTCCGTCTCATGTCAAGGTTAAGGGTACCTAATTGCATATAGGTGTGATGGTGTGACATGTGTGGTATTAAAAAGATTTTTAATACCACACATGTCATAATAATATCATTAGTTTTTCCGTTTAAAAAAACATTGAATATTTCTCCATAGCTAAACATATCGAAACGTCGTGCCTAGTTACCTAATAGTAAATAATTATTCAAAGGTTTTACAGGTATGCCCAAAATAAACACTTCTTACAACAGTTCATCGCTCCTAAAATGCTAAAAAAATAATTATTGTATGTACACTTATTACGTGATTCAAAATAATATTTAATTATGAGACTAATGTTCAAACAAGTAAATACCTATTGCTGATGCCGTTATATGCAGGTGTCATAATTTCCGATGAACTCATGCCTGAGATAGTGCGACATGGGTATCAAGTTTTATAACAAGGTATCATCTTTATTAGCGTGTACTAGCTCATTACCTACTGGATACCAAACGTATTATTTTACTAATACGTACTTAGTTCACGATATAGATAAATCGCACAAAAATATTGTAGAATCTAAAATCGTAACATGTTATTAATATGTCAGCAACACACATAAACAGAACCTATTACGTCCTGCAATTAATCTAAGTTTATGTAAAGTAAATTTGGTAAATTCGCTAACAAATAAAATATTGTTCAATTATTGAAAAGAAGTTAGACTTAGTACTGTATAGGTACTGTAAAAAATCAAGCAGCAAAGCCGCGCGCACAACTTGTATTGCTAACGGATCATATATCGCTTTTTCGTATTGTACACCAAATGCGTAAGAACATTGGAATGCATACATAAAACACGATTCCTAAAAACAGTTAATATAATATAACTTTATAGTAAAAAAGAATTTTTAAAGTAGTAGTTAAAATAATATCAAAATTTAAACAGTAACTTTTTAGGTCTTAAAAGTTAAAAGTGTTCAAGGCCTATTAATAAACCATTAGTAGGTAGGTACCTTAACTATCATACTCTTAGTAAAAAAATTATCAGGTATTTAATAAGAAACAGCAACTTATAAAAACACATTAAATTGAAAGCAATGAGCAACTAAAGAATACCTTATTTCATTTAACATAACTATTTTCAACAGGTATTTTTACATAATCTACATACATAACCTATTAAATATTGTTGCATAAAAAGTAAGAAACTGACATTGCAGTAAAAATATAATAATATTATGTAATGATTTTTGTATATTAAAACGCAAAATGTATGAATACTTAAACCTCCACAAATAGAAATTCCGAGGTGTGTCCGAGGTCACCATGTCGTTTCACGGTTCCGTCCTTGGCTCTTCGCGCAACATGCTCGTGTCGGCCCGAAAAAGGCCAAAGCCCAAATCTCCTGGCTGCATCCTTAGGGCCTCTCATCAGAGAACCTCGCCTCAGGGCACTTGCATCTCTCCAGTGCAATGCATCTCGCCCTCTTAATAAAAATATATCAAATTTGGTAAACCTCTGTGGTATTTTACTCAAATCTCGCGTTAAGTCGTCGTTATACATTTTTCATATTTTCGCGGCAAATGTCAAAACGTTAAAATAACCACGTACTCAGTACTGCGCTATGGCAGCACTGGCAGGGTCGCCATGCAATGTTGGGATTTGGTTCGTAAATGAAAGATATTACTTTGTCGAGTGATTATCGTATAATGCATCGTATTAAAAAGCACTGCTTGAGGTTTGTTTGGAGTGGAGCTTTTATGTGACAAACACCATGTTTGATCACAAAAGGATACATATGTATACGCGTGAGACGAAAAATGTTAGAAGAAGTATGATTGATTTTGTAATAGTAGATGAACGTTTGAGAAAGAATGTGTTGGATACAAGGGTGTATCGAGGTATCGGCATCCACACAGACTACTTTTTGGTGTTGAGCCGGCTAAATGGGGTCTTTAAAGGATGGCGACACCGAGAGCATAACGAAAATAGAGTCTTGGAAAGAATAAAAGTAGAAAATCTACAAGATAAAGATGTGAAAGATGAGTATAAACGAAGATTGATAGCAAGATTTGAGAGGTTAGATGGCATAAATGATATGGATGAATTGTGACAGTCCCTTAAAAAAGAGGTAGAATGTGTAGCGTCTGAAGTATGTGGTGTGATCAAGAGAAGGAAAATACGAAAGGTTAAGAATACATGACATTGGATGTTAAGAATACAGGACAAGGATGTACAATCAGCAGTGTCAGAGAAGAAGAAAGCTTGGTCAGATTGGTTGGCTGTCAGAGCAAATGAAAGAATGGGAAAAGCAACGAGCGAGGACATAGATGAAGCAAGAAAGGAGTTTGTTAGGTCAAAAAGAATAGTGAAAGACATGGTTAAAAGGAAAAAAGAGGAAAAAAAAGATGAGTTTGATAGCAGATTATCTGACGATTTCCGGAGGAACATTAAGTTTTTCTGGAAATCCGTTCGTGCAGTTCGAGGAAGAACTCAATCCTCAGAATACACATCAATCAGAGACAAAAATGGAAGGATAGTGAATGGTGAATCGTGCGTGCTGAAGAGATGGAAAGTATTTTGAAGGGTTATTTGAAAGAACGGCGATAGAGACACTGATCGATGAAATAAATGGTAACGATAGCATTGATGAAAGCGTTATTGGCGTGGATGAGATCGTGAAGGCATTGGGAAGTATGAAAGTAGGTAAGGCTGCAGGATATGATAGGATTACATCGAAATGCTGATGGCTGGACAGGGCATCATAGTTGGTCAGTTGCAGCGGTTACATAACTTGTGCTGGAGCACCGGCCGAGTACCTAATGACTGGGCCACAGCTGTAGTTGTGCCTCTTTATAAAGAAAAAGGCTCGCAACAAGACTGCAAAAACTATAGAGGCATTAGCCTTCTCAGCATTGTTGGCAAACTGTATGCAAAGGTACTGATTGAAAGAGTTATGAAAGTAACCGACAAGAAAATATGGGATGTACAAGCGGGATTCCGAAAGGGTATGGGATGTATGGATCAGGTTTTTTCCTTGCGAAGCATAGCCGAAAAGTTTTTGGCCAAAGGTCAAAAGGTCTATTGCGCATTCGTGGATTTGGAAAAGGCTTACGATAAAGTGGTGAGGAATGAAATATGGTCGGTGCTGTCAATGAATGGGGTGGACAGCAGCCTCATTCGAGCTCCGAAATCCCTTTATGAGGATTCTAGAGCTTGTGTGAGGATAAACGGGGCATACACTGACTGGTTTACCAGAAAAGGTAGAGAAAGGTGTTAAACAGGGATGTGTAGCGTCGCCGTGGCTGTTTAACCTCTTCATGGACAGTTGTTTGCAAGATTTAAAACATAGTGACTGCGGATTAAGGATGAATGGTTTACTCGTCAAATGCCTCCTTTATGCTGATGATCAGGTAATACTTGCATCTTCAGTGGAGGAGTTGCAGGAGATGGTAACAATCATGCATGGTGTGTTAGAGAGGAAAGGAACTAAAGTGAATGTAAGTAAAACGAAAGTTATGGTTTTTGAAAAGGAGAAATGCGTTACGTCTTGTAATGTTATGATCGATGGACAGCGAGTGGAACAAGTGAATGAGTTTGTTTACTTAGGTACGTTGTTTACAAGAGATTTATGTGGACTTACATAATAAGCTCGTAACAAAATCGTAGAACTATAGCCTAGTGATTTGAATGGTTACTTTAGTTTATAGCGTCAAGTATTGTGCGTTCTATATCACACGAATTGTATTAACCGTTGTATTACCCACAAATTGTTGAATCAAGTCAAGACTAAATATCTCGTCGATACATTTATTGCAAGAGTGATGTGATTTGATTGAAAGTGATGTATTACGAAGATCATTTATTTTATAAGGTGGTAGGGCACTTATTCTGCCGCTAGACAGTAACGTACAAATGTGCAGTACTCCATATTATGTTGCGGTTTGAATGGTTGCAGCTACTGAAATTTCTGGACGTTAGGTGACTTAATATCTTACTTACGTCTCAAGGTATACAGCGGTATACCTTGAGATGTGAGATATTAAGTCATGGCTAGGCTATGTTTCTGACATGGCTAAAGTCAATGGGCGGCGGTGGCCGCTTTCATCAGGTGGGCCTCCTACTCGAGTGCCACCTTATCTTATATTACTATTATATACTAATAAATATAAAATTAAGAAGAAAAGACATTAAGGTATACCATTAAATATTATTAAACACCATTCATCTATTTAAAAAGTCTTATAATTTAAGTGTACTATAATAAAAAGTATTAACTGGTTGTAACACAAAAATGAAATAACTTGATGTTAGTCACTTTTAGTCACCTATTTCCTTTTTCTGTAAGTAGGTATTACTTTTGAGGTATTTTTTGTTATGACGATAATTTTGACAGAAAGCAAAGCTAACCAAATATGAGTGTATGAAACATCTACCTACCTATCTTTACCGTGATATATAACTGTAGGAGTGCAGTTTAGCAACGTTTGAGAGTACTATTATTGAGAATTATACATTGTATCTATACTGGTAATAAGATTAACAGCTTAGCCGAGTAACTTGAATCTGTCCATTGAATCTATTCGAGACGTGTACTAAAGCCGCTGGAATCAACATTCAGTATTGTGACTGGTTCGTCGTATATTTCAGCTTCAGTCTATTCATTAAACACCCTACTAAGCCTGACCTGAGACATTTGTGATTAAGTATAGAATGATTATACAGTCATATTATGTAGCTATTCAGTCTGGTGTTTAGAAAAATCTTGTAACCAGTTATACCCATATTGTTCTTGTATGTGAACACTTTATTTAAGATATGTAGATAAATTTGAATAAACACTTGAATCAAATGCCTAATTCACACAGTTTTACTAAATACGGTTTTAGTGAACTAACTGCACGGTGGGTGAACACGCCCACCGTGCAGTTAGCCACTAGGTTAAGGTCACCCACACATTGGGCACTTGCCCAATGTGTGGGTGACCTTAACCTAGTGGCTAACGTTAGCGTTCCTCGAGTGAGAGATCGGCGTGCGCCCGGCGTCCGAAGAGCGTGCTCCGAACCGAATTCAAAGAAATTAAACATGAAAGAAAATAACAGCAAAATATTTTGCGTTCTCGCTATAAAAATATCGTTAGGTGCTCGAGGTTTTCAAGCTAATAATTTACTATCTTACAATATAATACTCTTGTTAGAGCTCCTTAAACTTTATATTGTACGTTCGTCAAATGAGAGATGCATACCACAACGCGTCAAATTTTGTGCTATGTGTCTACGAGTAGATATTTTTATCAAGAATACATTACGGCAAAATCATATATATATCGGAATGATCAGTACGGGACGTCAATTGACTACGAAACGGAAGTGTGAAGAGGGCGCGCTTCGACGGAGTCTAGTGTGACGTTCGCTACAGTTGAAGAGGGGCGTGACGGTTGACGTTCAATAGAGCGACAAATAACAATCACTTCTCTTGGAGTCTCCGGGCGGACAACAAGTACCTAGAAACTGTTACTCGTTTCGTGTTCAGTAATGCAAAATAGTTATAGTCAGTTTTGTTAAATTTGATTTGGTCTGAACTTATACAAACTGTGATGTGAAGTGTTGATACCGGCCAAGAATCAAGCTACCCGTCGACATCAGAAGTGGCGTCATGGACCAGTGCGACCACAAGATGCGAGGGAGGCCGACTGTTAGCACTGCTATGTTAGTGAATTAGCTGCACTGTCAACTGCAACCGTGGTGATCGTATTTTGTCTGATTTTTTTTTATTGGTACTGCCAATTTTGTTTAGTGGCGGTAGTTGTAAAACATTACGCGTTTAACCTTGGAAATGTCATAATCGTTTTGGTGAAATCGCCATCACATGGTACCGAGTGTTGTAGGTTCGATTCCTACACGAGACACCGAGTTGGGGAACCGTTTGACTTTTACGGTGTCGTGGTTCCCATGGCATGATCTCATGAATAATCTTCTTTTTAATAGCTTAAAGCAGAAAGACAAAAAAAAATGTAACGTAAGTAAGTAACGATTTAATTGCGACCTTTGCCATATTTTAAATTAGCGTATGGTTGTCTAACTGCCACAGTGATCTAGCTATAGCGTAGATAGCGAACGGAAGTTTTGAGTTTGATACGCCAGTTAAAAAGAAAGCGATTATTTTTATTTCTTCATGCGAGGGTGGCTTGCACTTGCAAACCTTGTGATCATATTATGCTTTCTTGCAAATAGATTATCTTGTCTCGGTCTTACCTTGTGGACTGTAATAGTAACGAGAGTGAGCGTACAGGCCGACTTGCATTATTCCAAGCAAGTGCGTTTGAGTGAAACGTGCTAGTTATTGTTCTAGTGCAGTTGTAATATTGGTTTTAGAACCAACACCCAGCTTTGGTTGGTTTTCTGCTAAATCTAAAACAATAACTCCGGTCTAGACTGTCCTTCGCAGGGCAGCGGCGCTAAAGTTGGTAAACTAATCGAATCGTACATGCTAAGTTCATAGTGTAAGACTGTGCGGAGCTATTGCTTCTGACTGTGCTGATTTTGTGTAGAACAGCTTGTAGCTTTTATTTCTTAAATAGACGTGTGAACTGCAGTGCTGTTTAGACGAGTGCGGTTGGTTGGTTAGTGTTACTTGACCATAGTCAAAAGATATTACTAGCGCCATTATTTTATCGGCTCGTGGTGTTGATAATACCTAAAAGTTTTCGTTTAATCGTGATCAGAGCCTAAGTAAAAAGTGACACCACAGAAATAAATAGTAATAGAATGGTGAATGTCACGTCATCGCGTACATTTCGCGCGTGCCACATTTTAGCAAGCCCCGCCCACAGTGACGTATAGATAGTGAGGGGACACTAAGGAATTATTATCGATGTGAGAGCTGTGGAAAATGAAATTATGTTATTGTTTATATAAAATGTTTTATTATGAATAGTTTGGTTAAAGTGTACTGTTATAAAAATAAAACGTATTTATTTAGTTAAAAATCTGTATTGAAATCTTACAAAACTTTTGACTATATTATAGAATACTAGTTGACCCGGCAAACGTTTTTTTTTGAAAAATAGATGTTGGCCGATTCTCATAGATACCGGATAAGCACAAAAAAATTCATCAAAATCGGTCAAGCCGTTTCGGAGGAGTATGGGAACGAAAACTGAGACACGAGAATTTTATATATTAGATGTATACTAATATAATAAAGCGGAAGAGTTTGTTTGTTTGAACGCGCTAATCTCAGGAACTACCGGTCGGATCTGAAAAAATCTTTTTGTATACGATAGCCTAGTTATCCCGGAAGGCTAAAGGCTATATAACATAACGCTTCGACCCTTTGCGGCCGGGCAAAAGGCTAAAAAGGCTAAAAGATAATGTCGGCTAATCTCAGGAACTAGCAGTCGGATTTTAAAAATTGGTATTGCCTATGATAGCCCAATTATTCCGAAAGGCTATAGGCTATATAAAATTACGCCACAACTTTTAGGGGCCAGACAAAAATAATAAATTTGGTCAAACGAGAAGCGGAGGGTTGGGTCAAAGCCAAAAAACGGGTTAAAGAATAGGATACAATCTATATGGGTATCGTTTTCGAGATTTTCGGGACGCTCATTAAATAATATGAAATTTATTTAGTGATTCAAGATGGCGGACGGAATATCAAAGATGGCGGATGAGATAATTTTAAAAAACAATATGGGTATCGCCTTCGATATTTTAAGGGGTGGGGAATCGAAATACAACATCTATTTCGTGATCAAAGATGGCGGATGGGAAATCAAAGATGGCGGATGGGAAAATAAAAAAAATCTATATTGGTATCGTCTGCCATGTTAAAAGGGATGGAGAATTCAAATACAACATCTGTTTCGTGATTCAAGGTGGTGGATAGGAAATTAAAGATGGCGGACGGGATTTTTTTAAAGTCGATATGGGTATCGTCTCCGATATTTTAAGGAATGGGAAATTCAAAAACACCATCTATTTCGTGATCAAAGTTGGTGGAAGGGATTTTTTTTAAAAATCAATATGGGTATCGTCTCCGATGATTTACGGGATGGAGAATCCAAATACAACATCTATTTCGTGATCAAAGATGACGGATAGGAAATTAAAGATGGCGGACGGGATTTCTTTTTAAGTCGATATGGGTATCGTCTCCGATATTTTAAGGAATGGGAAATTCAAAAAAAACATCTATTTCGTGATCAAAGATGGTGGATGGGATTTTTTCTTTAAATTAATACTGGTATCGTCTCCGATGTTTAGAAGGATGGGGGAACCCAACAACACCATCTATTTCGTGATCAAAGATGTCCCGTCCGCCATCTTGGATTCCCAAATAGATGTCATTTTCGTAATTAGAATCCATAAAAACCCCGAAAATGATACCCATATTCATTTTATTAAAAATGTCCCGTCCGCCATCTTGGATTCCCAAATAGATGTCATTTTCGTGACCAGAATCCATAAAAACCCTGAAAATAGTACCCATATTAATTTTATTAAAAATGTCCCGTCCGCCATCTTGGATTCCCAAATAGATGTCATTTTCGTGACCAGAATCCATAAAAACCCCGAAAATGATACCCATATTAATTTTATTAAAAATGTCCCGTCCGCCATCTTGGATTCCCAAATAGATGTCATTTTCGTGACCAGAATCCATAAAAACCCCGAAAATGATACCCATATTAATTTTTTTTAAATGTCCCGTCCGCCATCTTGGATTCCCAAATAGAAGTCATTTTCGTGATCAGAAAGCATGAACATGATGCTTGCTTTCTATAAGAGAGAGAGAGAGAGACAGCCAGAGACATAATAATTAATTCGAATTAATATTCCTTTTATTTATCGATAAATTTAAAACGTAACCATAAACCGAACGTCAATCCCTAGCACGCGCTGACCAATCACAGCTATTTATTTGACCCGTGGCCCCTGATTTCTTATTGTTTTTGGCATCTAGTGAATATCGCGTATCTCGCCGTACATTGCGTGTTTATTTCATAAATATGTCAACAAGTATCGTATAATTCAAGCAATGGAAATATAAGAAAACGAAGAAATGAACGATGATGTTCTTATTAGACAAACATGGTAAAAGTAGCCCACTTGGTTTGAATCTCAATAATCTTAACTTTTACTCAATTTAAATACTTACTGGTGATATGAAATGCCTCCCTTTTCCATATTTTTACATCACTTTTATTTTTACAATTGGAAATTGCACAATATGGTATATTCGTAACGAATTTAAGGTTTTTTTATCTCCTGAGCGCGCGAAAGGGAGACGCGATGCGTAATGCGAATGCGTTTGAAAACACATGCGCTATAGTGCAATAGTTTGGCACGCGCGCCACGCCCGTGTCACCATTCTATTACTATTTATTTCTGTGAGTGACACCGTTACTCGTTGTAGTTCTGAGTTTTACAGATGATCTCGGTGTTGCAATTACACCTTTTTTTTTTTTTTTTTTTTTTTTTTTTTTTTTTTTTTTTTTTTTGGTGTCGGGTTGGAAAATCCTCATGGAGTCCCTTCGCCCTGGGGGGGAAGGACGAAGGGGACTGTCATACTCTTACTGACTAAAAACCAACCCGTGCTCCTCATGTACCCATGTGTCGGAGGGTAGGGTTTCACCGAAGCATTCCTCGCTACCCCCCGACGGGTATTGGCCCGCCAGATGGTCAGGCGGGCCCCGAACGAAACCCCCTTGGCGGCGGATGAAGGTGTTGAACTCCGCCGCCAAAACACCCAGCGGCCGCAGAGGATAGGGAGGACGGCAAAGCAACACCGCATCTCCTCTTCCTCTGCGGCCCCACCGCGACGCAAAGATGGTGCGCCCCCATTTGGTCGCGGGAGATAGGGCGCGCGGCAACGCAACACCGACACGCCTCTCCTTCCGCGACCGCACCCGACTGCGAGGGACAGACAGAACTGTCCCCCGCACCCGCACCTATGGACGCATCCTACGCAGGCCTCACGCAAGCCCACGTGGAGCGTCCCCTCCCTGGATCCCGCTTAGCTTCACCGTGGGAGAAAATCAAATCCACGGTTACTAAGCCCCCCCACCACGACAAGGTGGAGATCCCACGGGGGGGGTTGCAATTACACCTGCTTCTTTGAGTGCATACATTTTTAACATGGCACATTAAAATGTTTCTTAATCTTATTATTAGATGGCACCACTAGTAAAATTAAATTCAATTTTAAGATTTTACGCGTGAAAATTGCCTACTGTGTTTTTGAAATTCATGTGATACGCTGGGAATTTTTATCAAGTGCCCCGAGTTCTCTGGCCAATTCCAAATAAAGCTTAGGACGTTTAGGACTGATAGTGTTCCTTGTAGAAGCTGTTAAACTCGATTATCAGACGTAGAAGAAAATGATTGAGTTATCATCGTAGTGCGTTACGATAATCAGTTTCAGAGATTTCAATTTTCATTGTAGGTAGAACTAGGTTAGTGATCGTTAGTGATGATTGTATGCTTAACCTTATTCTCATTAAATGGGTACTTTGTTAGTCATTGCTGGCGGACGCAGATTGGGACGCTTATAAAGCGGCCAAATCAGACTACAAGAAATGCCTCAGATTCAGACGCACCATGGGATGGAGAAAATTCTGTGGGAGCATTGAATCTTGCCAACAAGCAAACCGGGTAAGGAAACTACTGGCCCAGCAACCAACGGTTGCACTAGGTACTCTCCGTAAACCGGATAACACATACACCACATCGGAGGAGGAGACAAGACGCGTCCTACTCGAAACACACTTCCCAGGCTGCGTCCTCACCCCGGTAATAACGTGGCACGATACACCAACAGTGGCGACCGAACACGAATGGAGACACGCAAACAACGTGGTCACAGAAGAAAAACTCCGATGGGCCATCGATAGCTTCCACCCCTTCAAAGCAGCCGGACTGGATGGCATCTTCCCAGGGTTATTACAATGGGGAGGAGAACCTGTCCTTAAAAGACTCCTGGCAATTATGAGGGCTAGCCTGGCCCTCAGATATGTATCAAAGAGGTGGAGGGAAGTCAAACTAATCTTCATACCAAAACCAGACAAAACAGACTATACCCATGCAAAGTCCTTTAGACCAATAAGCCTCACCTCCTTCATGCTTAAAGCCTTGGGAAGGCTTTGCGAGAGGGAACTAAGAAGTGGGGCTCTTAAGCACCTACCCTTACATGCCACCCAACATGCATGCAGCTCAGGGAAATCGACGGAATCGGGATTACATCAGGTCGTGAACCAGATAGAAGCTGCTATACAACAAAAAAGCATCTGCCTGGGCACCTTCATCGACATAGAAGGAGCCTTCGACAAGACAAACTTTTCCAGCATAAGCAACGCCCTAGCCAGGCATAGTGTGGACCAGATGCTCATACAGTGGATCCAAAAAATGCTCAGCAAAAGGGTAGTGCGCCTGCAAGGCGACACTCAGACAGCCTTGATAACTAAAGGGTGCCCGCAGGGAGGTGTACTCTCCCCGCTATTGTGGAACTTAGTCATCAATGAACTCATAGACAAACTCAACGCGAGATACTTCTTTACAATAGGTTATGCAGATGATCTAACCATACTCACCTCAGGTAAGGTAACCAGTACAGTGTACGACCTAACCCAACAAACCCTACGCATAGTAGAGTGGTGGTGTAATGAGTACGAATTATCTGTAAACCCGACCAAGACCTAACTAGTTATGTTCACACACAAACGCGCGCTGGGTACTTACCGATTGCCCAGGTTATTTGATACAGAGCTTAAGCTGTCTACCGAGGTCAAGTACCTGGGCGTCACTCTCGACAGCAAATTGACATGGAACAGCCACACGGAAAATAAGCTCAATAAAGCCAGCATCATCTTCTGGCAGTGCAAGAAGATGATAGGTAAACGCTGGGGCCTATCCCCCAAAATTGTCTTATGGCTCTATAAGACAATAATACGTCCGATGGTAAACTACGGCGCAGTAGTGTGGTGGCCTCGGACCAACCTAATAACGGCCGCCAACAAGCTTCAGAAGCTTCAAAGACTTGCATGCCTAGCGGCCACGGGCTGTATGAAAACAACGCCAACAGCGGCACTTGAAGTGTTGCTGGACCTGCCTCCATTGCACCTGTTCATACAACAGGAAGCAATGATGTCGGCAGTCGGGCTAAGAGCTCTGAAGCTCTGGAAAGACACTAACACACCGCACACTAACAACTTAAATACACTCTTTAAAGAAGTTCCTATCACACAAGCTATTGGCGACCGTATACCGAAACAATTTGTTTTCGACAAGAAATACAAAATCCAACTGTACGAGGACATACACGAAGGAGCAGTTAACCACAACGAGCTCACGATCTTCACAGAGGGGTCTAAAACAGATACAGGTACGGGTTCAGGAGTATTCTCCGAGGACCTAAACATCAACATTGCAGCACCGCTGGTAGCCTACAACACGGTCTACCAGGCCGAATGTTTTGGCATAATCCTAGCTGCCACAGCAATCATGGCACGTGAGGTAAGGGAACGATCCATTAGGATCCTCTCAGATAGTAAGGCTGTCCTCTCAGCCCTCAAAAGTCATACTATCACCTCGGCACTCACGCTTGAATGCCACCAGAAACTAACAGAGGTAGGTAAACTCAACAAATTTACACTGCAATGGATTAAGGGCCACAGTGGCTCAAGAGGGAATGACGCAGCCGACGTACTTGCCAGAAGAGGGGCCACTTTAGAGGTGGTGGGACCCGAGCCCATTATTACCCTCCCTTCTGGTTTTTATCGCTACCTGGTAAGAAATAGGACCAGGACCAAACACAACCAGTCCTGGATTGGTATTGAAACATGTAGGCAGGCCAAGGAGGCTCTTCCCGCAGTAGACGGTAAGATAGCTAAACAAATCCTCCGGCTGTCCAAACAACAACTACGGACAGTCACGGCCGCCTACACAGGACACGGATTCTTTAATAAACACCTATTTACTATAGGTATCACCGACAGCCCGCTGTGCAGGGCCTGTATGGCAGCAGACGAGACGGCAGCCCACCTGCTCCTCGACTGCCCTGAGGTCGCACAGTACAGGCAGCAGTACCTGACCAGATACAGCACCCTGAGGGAGGCCGTGGGCCACATCAAGAGTCTGCTGGCCTTCCTCGAAGAGCTGGGGTGGCTCGAATGACGACACCATTCCCACCCGCACGCAAAATACACGCCAAGACGTGGAGTTGCGGAAACAGCCCGTGTCATCAAGTATCAAGTAGTCATTGCTGTGATAATTTTGTGGTACCCACGTTACCGTCAGTGTAGATTTGCATAAACTGGATAAGCCGTTTGTGCGGCTGCATGTTTAGCCATGCGTTGCCAATGGTTTGTGCCTTTCTGGTTAGCCTAGTTTACCCTGAAGCTTTTGTGTTAGCTATAGCCTTCGTTGGTGCGCAAACAAGACACCCATTAGTGCATTTATCATAATAACACAAACGTTGTCCATCGTCTTGAACGCGAAATGTCCGTTGCTGTATCGCTAATGATTACTTTAGGATAAGCTTCGTATTTAGACTATCCATGACAAAATTGAAACGCTGAAAAGACTGGTTGGATACTTGGTAGTAAACTTAACATCTAGAGTATCAGCCACAGATATAGATCTACATAGATAACGCAATTATCACGATTTGTATTGAAACCAAGCGTGCCGACTTTTTAATACCTACTGTGACGTTGCCTGTATCACGAAGTCGAAGCGATGCGCGAAAGTATCGCTTGTGCGATATTCATCGTCTCCTAATACACAACGTCAGATCAAACGTCCGAAGCAAACGCGGCAACGTAATGTGAATAAAGTTTACTTAACGGTAAAACGGACGCGCGGGGACTGAAGTTAGTGGCGATCAAGCTCGACGCTTGGTCGGAGTTCAGACACGCGAAGTGCATGCATTTGCGTTATCTATGTAGATCTATGTCTGTGGTATCAGCCTAGTAAAATTTTCTTATAGTCTGCTATGTGATAAGGAAAACCAAAGCTATATGTTGAACAAACCTAGTTGAAGATTACTTTGTTAAACGCTCGAAATTATTATCCGGGTGGTGTTGTTTAACCGGATGGAGGTTGCATAGCGTGATGTTGAAGACCCGATGGATGTCAGAGTATGAGCAATGCAATATTTTAATGAGTTTCCTATTATTTTAACGAGTATACGTATTGTTCAATCATGTCAGATTTGAGAGAAAGAGTTAGTTGTGATTTTCATTAAAACCTGTAATGATTTTGATCAGAGTACCTTTTATTGACCACCGACTTGTGCCAGGAATGGCCGAACGACTAGGATTGCTGTTCGAGAATTTTCTCTTAATCCTAGAGCGAAGTACATTAAAGTGTGGTTGTTAATCGCAATCACGGATACCCTGCTACTCAAGTAGCTCTCATTTGATTTTTGATTGCTAAAATTATCTACCTCTGGTTTCTGTGTCGTATGACAAGAGCGTGTTGCGAGAATCTGAAATTACTTATGGACTGTCGATTGGTTAGCTCAGAACTATTGTCATTGCCTCTACGTAGCCAAAGGAAATCGGTTTGTCCGAAAGAAGCTTCTCGATTCTCGCCATGTTCGCATTTGGTTTTAGTTTTTGTCAGTGGTCAAATCCAGTTTTGACATAGCTCATTGAGAGTATGGACGGGAGTTACGTTCTGTGCAGTTGTGAAGTTGTAAATGAATTTGATAATCGCTTAAAATTGACGAAGTGCGGACGTTGAATTAGTCTGAAAGAACGGATACTCTATTTAGTGGGTATACAATGAGACGAATCTTTGACATACTAATGGTAGATTTATTTCCTTTTTGGGTAACCCTGGTGGCTAGCGCGCCCTGGTAGCTGGCGCGGCCTGGTGGCCGGTGTGGCCTAGTGGCCGGCGCGGCCAGCAGGCCGGCGCGGCATGGTGGCCGGGGCGGCCTGGTGGTTGGCGCGGCCTGGTGGCCGGCGCGGCCTGGTGGCCGGCGCGGCCTGGTGGCGAGTGTGGCGTCGTGGCCAGCATAGCCTGTGTGGCGCGCAGCCCGTGTGTGGCACGCGGCCCGTGTGTGACGCGCGGCCCGTGTGTGGCGCGCGGCCCGTGTGTGACGCGCGGCCCGTGTGTGGCACGGGGTTCGTGTGTGGCGCGGGGCCTGTGTGAGGCCTTTATGTGGCTTTGAGGAGCCTGGTAACTGGTATAGCTAAAGCATATCTGGCCGAAACTGGCAATGAAAGTGAAGGTAGTTTATTAAAAGAATTTGGTCAAAAGATGTAGAGTTTTAATGTTTTGGGTAACTTGGTTGAAATATCTTAAAGTATAAAGGCCCATTTAATGTCACAGAAGTTCTTTACGAGATCGTTATAATCGCAAAGCCCTTAATTCTAATCGTAACTATAAGTACACACTCGACAGGTTGAGAAAATATGCCTGAAGGTCAAAGTACAATTGACGAAATTGAGGTAGAACAAAGTAGTTCTAATATTGAAGAAAATGTTTAAGTTTACATGATGATCGGATCGGACCGTACCAGAGGCTGACGTTTAGCCGTAGCTCGGTAGAAATCGGCGTCTACTAACTAAGTAGTCCGTGAGTAGGCGGTATTGCAGTCAGCTCTGGCGAAGGTTGTGTTTCAGTGTAAACCATAGAGTTCTGGAGAGACTCGGCGTTCCCATGTGGGGTTCGCAGAAAGTAGAGTAACTGGAGGTTACTGGGCTATGCATAGCCATGATCACATGTAGAGCTTAATTGTTATGGTTTACTTGGTTTGAAATAATATCTTGAGAGATACAGCGATAGTGAAATGTCAGTTTTACTTTGAGTTTCCTGATTATTGATTTTGATACTGAAACTTTGTGCCAGAGGATCAGAGCATAACTGACGATCTTGAAGAGAACAATTTGTGAACCTTAATACTGACGAGACAGTAGAAAACTGGGCTTACATGTTGATTAGTTGTGTGATTAAATGTCAGAGGTCGATTTGTAACCGTAAATCAGTACAAATCGGATTCAATACAACTGTGAAGGCAGTTGTGTGATTCAATGTCAGACGTTGATTTGTAGCTGCAAATCAGTACAGATCGGATTCAATACAACTGTGAAGGCAGTTGTCCATGAGTACGCGGTAGGCTCTGGTGTTGGAGTTTCGTGGAAACCATAAAGTCCAGGAGGAACTTGGCAATCCTTGTGAGGATGCGCAGATAAATGGGTGGCAACCGAGTGACTGGTTTAAGTACTGGTTTAGTAACTGGAGGTTACTGAATGGTGAAAACTGAGTGGCTGGTTGAGTGCCTGGTTTAGTAACTGGAGGTAACTGAATGGTATTGAATCACATGTAGAGCTTTTGTTATTTGATTTGATTATAACGTGAGTTTACGGTAATTGACGGTATTGTCAGTGATGCTCTGAATCGAGCTCTTATATTAGTTAGGAATGTAGGAGGTCATCATCATCCTCTTAGCGTTATCCCAGTTTCAATCTGGGGTCCGCTTTCTAGTCTAACCGGATTTGGCTGAATATTAGCTTTTCCGCGAAGCGACTGCCTGTCTGACCTCCGCAACCCGAAGGGATAGCGATATTCCATGGTTTAGACTAGTGTCAGTTAATTTAGAAGATACTGACGCCCTGTAACGACTGTCAAAGATCTTCATGACAACCGGGACTGACAGCTTAACGTGCTCTCCGAGGCACGGGACAAGCGATAATTAACAATTCAATACGCACATAACTCCGAAAAGTCATTGGTGCGTGCCGTGGATTCGAACCCGATACCCTCTGCATGGCAGTCTATTGGTATATCCACTCGGCTATCGCTGCCTGCTTAGGAATGTAGGAGGTAATTTTGTAAAAAAATTTTGATTGGAATCCTAACACTGTTTTGATTCAACCCTTACCCGGGTTATGTCAGAAGTGATCGAGCAATGTGATACTGTGCGTGTAAAATTTTGTTACAGATTAACACACAGGGATGTGTGTTTTGTAGGATGGCCGTATCGGAATGATCAGAACAGGATGTCAATTGACTATGAAACGGAAGTGTCTAGATAGCGCGCTTCGACAGAGTCTAGTGTGACGTTCGCTACAGTTGAAGAGGGGGGTGACGGTTGACGTTCAACGGAGCGATAGAACAACAATCACTTCTCTCGGAGACTCCGGGTTGACAACAAGTACCTAGAAACTGTCACTCGTTTCGTGTTCAGTAATGCTAAATAATTATAGTCAGTTTTGTTAAATTTAATTTGGTGTGAACTTATAACAAACTGTGATGTGAAGTGTTGATACCGGCCAAGGATCAAGCTACCCACCTACCTTTTGTGATAATATCAATTATTTAAAGGGTGCATAGGGTTCCCACCAAGAACTTAGGGTCCCAAGCCAACCTCACCTGCAATCGGTGCACCTGCCGATCAACGGACGAGGCTCTGGCAAACAAAATGTCCCAATAAGCGGCAATAGGCTCGCCACCTATTACGTGGGATCAAAACACTGGCGAAAAGTGGGCGTTTAATATGCCTCTGCCTACCCCTTCTTGGAAACAGGCGTGAGTCTATGTATGTATTTATGTATCAATTATTTAGATTGAAAGCAATGAAAGCAATTAATTATTCGTTGGAATCAGCTATCATTATTATGCAAAGCGGTCTATGTACTGAGGTTTCTATCCACCTATTGAAAGCAGTATTGTATACAGATAACTTCTGTTGAAATTAACACTACTTGTGAAATGTCATCTATAGTATCTAGTTAATTAGTAAATTCAAAGCTATTGAGAGAATTAAGGAGAATATTAAAAACCATAAAGCATTTCAACGATCTTTATAATGTGATTATTATTCCACAGGGTTGTAAGAGGGTGTAGAAATTGTCTTGCTATCAGCAAACGGGCGATTTAGTTTTATAAATACTTCTTGTAAATTATTTATTATAATCTATACATTAACTCCTCAATACTCACTATTGCCTTAGCGTTAACAATTGCATCCAAGACTTTTTGCCTTAGAGCCCGGTGTGCGCTTATTAGTCTAACCAGGGGGGCGATTCAGAATCGTTCGATATCTCATTTGACATTCGATTCCGATAATTGTCAAACGGGCTACCTCATTTTTTTTCAAAACTGTCGCAATTCCTATCAATTTTATGCATTCAGTATGAAGTAAATTAATAAATAAACCAAATTCAATTAATATTTGTTCAAAATATCTCTGATAGGCGGCTAAAAGACGAGGACAATAATTTGACATATCGTACGATTACTTGTCGTGACATTCTGAATCGGCCTGCAGATTTGACAGTCATGCTCCTAGCGTTATCCCAGTTTCAACCTGGGGTCCGCTTACTATCCGGATTTGGCTGAATATTAGCTTTTCTACAGGGCGACTTCCTGTCTGACCTCCGCAACCAGAAGGGATAGCGATATTCCATGGTTAAAACTTGTGTCAGTTAATTTTTTACCGGTTGGCGCAGCGGGAGTATAAGCGACTGCTACGCCTAAGGTCGCGGGTTCGATTCCCGCTCAAGTCTAACATTTTTGTGTATGAACATGGATGTTTGTCTTGGTCTGGGTGTTTTTATCTAGTACCAAATAATCCATTATCTAGTACCCATAATACAAGCTCTGCTTAGTTTGGGACTAGATGGTGATGTGTGTATGTGGTAGAATATATTTAGAGGTAATGACGCCATTATGACAACTGTCATAGATCTTCATGACAGCCGGGCCCGACGGCTTAACGTGCTGTCTGAGGCACGGGATAAGCGATAATTAACAATTTAATACGTACATAAATCCGAAAAGTCATTGGTGCGCGCCGTAGATTCGAACCCGATACCCTCTGCATATCAGTGTGTCGTGATCTCCACTTGGCTATTGCTGCCTCTAATTTAACTCCTTAATACTGTTCTGTCTAATATATCTGGAATGTATTGGCGTGATGCTTATATCTACACTAAAAATCTATTAATAAAAATATCGCGGACAAAAGCCATTTTTCAGACTTCGGTGTCAAACAAATTTTAAATCTAATATTTTCATTTGCAAACACGAGTTTTCTTGGATTTTTATAACCTCTGTTTTTACATAAGAAAGTTTTGGATGGAATATCATTGAAAATATATAAATAAAAAGAATGCTTTGTTTGAGCAGATTTTTGATTAAGTATGTATATTTTTATAGATCAAACACTTTATTGCACTTGGACATTTATTTACAATTAATGAGCAATCAGCGACCGTATAATTTAATGGAAGGAAAGAGGAACCCACCACGCACCCTCGAATTGACCACCCCAACTATTGCAATAGAAAAAGGTTGACAATATCGAACTCCTCTAAAAGCATAAGGGATATAGGAATGGTATGGGTTCCAGGAAGATACCTGACTTGCAGTATCCCGCTGTATGCGCCGACTATTCTTCGACACGTGTTTCGCCTCTGCACGAGGCATCCTCAGGAACGATGGGCAACGACTGAGCGCTTTCCAACCGTGGGCATGTCTTATAAACGATTGTACTTTCTAATCCCCTCCCTCCGTTGCTCGACTGATGTGAGTCATTATGACGGTGTGCGAATATATTCAGCAATGGGGACCCGTTAAAGTTGGTTTGATCGTTCAGTAATGTATGCTTGTCCCGCTTTAAAATCTCTAATTGTTCCAATACGCACATTCTAATACCCTTTTGACAGGTGTGTATGACGTCAAATGAATGTCCGCTATTTAAGGTATGACCCGATTCAAGTAAATGTGCGGCAAAATGAGACTTTTCCGGCTGGTTGTTTCTAAACGCCGCTAAATGTTCTTTATATCTCAGCTCAAAACTTCGACCCGTCTGTCCTATGTACTTATTTTGGCATTGGTCGCATGTTAAGCAGTAAATACCGGACTTTTTGTTCTTGCATACTTTATCTTTACCATTGCAAAGAAATTTTAACGTTTTGTATGGTTTATAGGCTGATCTGATACCGTTCCTCCTCAGTATACGCGCCATGCGGTCAGTTATGCTTCCAAAATAGGTAAGAACAGCGGTATTATTTATAGGTTCTTTTATAGAGGGATATAAAAGTGACTTGGCCATTCTAAGTTGTTTTCCTCTAATCATCTTATCAATTAGGCGTTTACTATACCCGTTGGATTGAGCTATATGATAAATAATATTTAATTCTCTGTTATATGATTCTATATTCAGTGGTACATTTAATAATCTATGAATCATACTGTGAAATGCTGCCATTTTGTGTTGCGATGGATGACAGGACGATGCTGGTATTGTACTATCTGTATACGTCGGTTTACGATAAATTTCAAATGAGTGTGAGGTACCCTCCCTTTTGATAGTCAAATCTAAGAAGTTTATTGAGCTGTTTTGTTCTATCTCCAATTCGAACTTAATTTTGGGGTGTATACTATTAATTCTTGTAAGAAAACAGTGAAGCTGACGTTCTGTGCCCTTCCAAGCCAGCAAAATATCGTCCACGAATCTATAATAATATAAGATGTTCGGTTCTTTTACCAAATGCTCGTGTTCGTAGTTATTCATAAAGATATCTGCTAGCAACGGACTAAGCGGTGAACCCATGGCCAAACCCTCCTTCTGTAAGTAGTACTCGTTGTTGAATTGAAAATTATTTTGTTTACTGCATAACTCGGTTAATTTCAAAATATTCTGAATCTGTTCTGGGTGTATTCTATTTCTTCCCAGCAGATTTTTAATAATAACTAATCATTCTTTATACGGGACATTTGTAAATAAGCTTTTTACATCCAAAGACACGAGTTTTGTGTTTCTAGGTAGACAGATGTGTTTTATTTTGCTAATCAAATCATAACTATTTTTCAGGCTGTATTTTGCGGTGAATGACGTCTTCTCTTTAATCAATCCGTTTAAATATTTCGCTAATTTATAAGCTGGAGCGTTGACATATGAGACGACTGGACGGATGGGCACCTGATCTTTATGTATTTTTGGTAAACCATACAACAGCAGACACTGAGGGTTCATCGGTATAAGACTTTTCGCTAAATGGCAGTTTTGTGGAAAAAGGTAAGTACTTGACTTGATACTGAGTTTTAATTCTGCATGATAGATCGCAGTATAATAGCAAAGTACAAGATGTAATACACACCGAAGATTTTTAGCGTCTGCCCTACGATCCTACCAAACGATTTCACTGCGCCGAGTGTTCTGGGTTCGATTCCCACGCAAGACAACACTTTGTGTGGTCCATAAATTATTATTTCGAGTCTTGATGTTCATTGTGTCCGCTGGTTGTATGTTTGTAAAATTCCCCGCAAAACAGGTTTTATGCCTAGTGCAAGAGTTGTCTTAAAAAAAGAAATGTCATCTGGTTAGTATTTGCTGTAGTATGGTCATTATAATTACCAGTATAGTCGGCATCTTAATATTATTAATTGTTTGATACTATGTATGGATTTAATAATTAAAAGACCTAGTCTTTGTAGATTTGACCTAAAATATAAATAAATAAGATAAAAAGTTTAATGGTTAAATAATGCCCGGAAAAACTAAAACCTTTTCACTAACATCTAAAACAATTATTTAAACATGGTTTCCATATGTTATATAAAATAACCACTATCATGGTTATTTATTATTTTTATACTATCATGTAGGTAGATTGATTTGCTATTTGTCACACACAACAGCTTCTAGACTTTTGAAACACACTTTATTGTATTTATATCTCACTATACTAGTAATCTCAATTATTTTACCTATCAATAAATCTCGTAACTACTGTTGGTGTAAAAACAATAATTAATTTGAGCAAACAGTCGAAGTAAGTTTGGTACATAGTCTACAGCATTAACAAGAAGTAATTTAGCTGTGTAAGCGTGCGTTCACACTACGCCGGAACGGCTAATTAGCCGGTCCGGCTTAATGTCCGGACCGGCGAATAACGAGCCAGTGGCAGAACAATTTGTATGAAGCTATTCACACTAAGCTGGATCCGGTCTATAGACCGGATCCGTGCATTAAGACGGACTCGTAGAGCTGAGCTAAGAGTATGCGTTATAATATACCGATCGTTATGGCAACGATCATTTATGCTAAATTAGGTATATATAGTTGTTATTTTTAGTTGTTGTAGTTATACATCAATTGTTTTACTACCTAAATTTCATAACGAGTATAACCACCGTGAAATGCCGCGTGCGGTCAGACTTTACCTATGTAGTTATATTTTAACGTAGCGTTTTTTGACAGCAGAATGGTTGGCCGGTGACCATTTAGATAGACATTTTGTAACATTCCAAGGTTTATTTACTTCTTCTTATTGTATCCTTTTTTTTGATATATTTATTGTTGAGTATCCTTTACTCTTTGATAAATAATTTTACGATTTGATATATTTTTACCATTTTTATACACGTTTTGGATTTATGTAATTTTTTAAACTTTTTATGTTACATAGTACAGATAAAAATATAATTATTTTATCTGTACGTAACGGTATTACTTTTTCTATTTTTTTCACTTTTGTGCTCAATTTTATTACATTGAGCTTTTTGTTATTATTAGCACCTTTTTTGTTTAATTTAACTTTATATTTTAATTTCATTTTGATATCTTTGTATACTTTTTGTACATGAATTTTTTAATTTCATTTTGTTGCATTTTTTTATTCCTTGAACTTTTAACTCATTTTGGCGTATTTTTACCCGACTGCGCGACGCAAAGGAGGGTAATGTGTTTATCAGTCTATGTATGTATGTATGTATGTTTGTTTCTATGTGGCGTTCTAGAGACCAAATGCGTAGGCCGATTTTGATGATTCTTACGTCAATCGATTCGTCTTAACCTTGCGAGTGTCACTAAAGGCATAACAGTAAACAAAATACACCACAGCGACAACCAGACGCCATATTGTCAAAATGAAAAAACAAAAAGTCGATGAACTATGTCAAATGGGGTGTCGTTGAATAGGTATTTTAAAATCATATTTAGGTTTCTTTTACTATTTTTCATTTAAAATAATAGTTTAGGAGATATAATGATGTAAAGTTGTTTAACAAAAAAAAAATCTCACTAATTTTCTTACTTATTCATTTAAGTTTTAATTTCAAGTATAAACGATATACAAACACTTGATTGTGAAATTTACCTTCTTATAACGAAGTCAATGAATCGTAACTAAAAAGTATAAAATAAAAAAAAATTAAAGAAAAACAAAAAACCCGACTGCATAAAAACTAAAAAGAAAGAAACAAGCCCATTCAAATCTTCCCAAGGGGCCCCGACTGTGAGTCGTTCTGTTCTGCATATTACTTAAAAGAATTCTAAACTACTGGGCTTGTTTCTTTCTTTTTAGATTTTATGCAGTCGGGTTTTTAGCTGATTGCATTGTCAAACGGACATTGAAGTTTAGTAACGTCAATGTTTGGTTGCCACCAGGCACCGTGTACTTAATTTAAATGGCAATAAAATTTAAATTCAAACCCATGTCTCTGAGTTTTGGAAGTTATATGCATTTATTAGGTAAGTATCGCTTGCTATGATCTAGGAAAACATCGCGACTAAACATGAATAGCTTAGTAGTTGTTTGCTGAAAATAGTTTTATATATAAACTGTTATTATGAACGCGAAAGTTTTGAAGGATGTATTTGTTTCACTTTCATACAAAAACATTTTAAATAAAAGTATCGATAAAATTTTTATGTTCCTACAAATATCAGTACAATGTCTATGAATGAAGTTTCTAAGTTTCACATGAAGTTCTATTCAATTTTGACTAAAAGAATCTGACATTGGTGACCATGGCCACCCATGGTCACCAATGTCAGATTATTTTAGTGATGATCTTGCGATGCAATCCTTCCATCTATAAAGTATATTTAATCCAGGGAGCCGGTCGTCGTCCGGCTAATAAGCCGGTCCAGCGTAGTGTGAACACTCGCTCCGGGCGCCGGCTTCCGGCCAATTAGCCGGCCCGGCGTAGTGTGAACGCACGCTGTATTCAGTACTTAATCAAAACGTATTTAAGGCTCGATCCCACTAGCATTTGTCGATCGAGCGCATTCATCTAACGTTTGAGTAGTGTCAACATTGCGCAACAGCGGCTCGCTATTCGCCTCAATCCAGCGTAATTATGGCTATGAACAAACTTACTCTGCATTCAATAGACATGCACACACATCACGTGCATGCAGATCAGTGCCAGCCTAACATACAAAAATGCGTTGCGTTTGGAAAGCGTACAACGCTGTAAAAAACGCGCTGTGTTGTCCATGCACGCAACGCTTACGCAACATCACCTTTAGTTATAAGTTGAAGAAACGCGCATGCTAGGATGTTTCTAGAGCTTCATCAAAACTGGTGAAATCTAGCCCCTAGTGAACATGAATGAAGTTCATGTACAAGATAATACGCGGTTTCCAAGAAATTTGAGACTCTAACGTACAAACATTCACAGTTAATATCTATCGAAATTGAATGTTTTGTAATTGAGTATCATTATATACGATGTACTTTTCTTATTAATGTTCGTTCGTATTTATAATGCGTAAAAATATAACCGTAAATCTTTTCGTCTGCTTCATTAAGATTAGAAATTCCATTACGTGATAAGTTCTCTTTTATATTAGGTATAATTTTGTAGTTAGTTTGCTTATATTATGTTAAGTAAATTATCTATTTTAAGATTATTAGCAATTTAGGCCATATATAGGCTAGAGCTATATTTAGATGTCTAGGCTATATTTGGCGAACTACGCCTGTCGTCTAAATGGCAGAGGATTTTTCACCTATAAAGCAACACATAACATGGTACTTCGAATCGACTGATCTTTTCATTACATCAGTTTTTGTGGTATAGTTTTGGACAAAACCCTAAACGTACACAATAAAAAAAGACAAAATTGTTCATGATCGATGAATTATTCGTACCATAGCCAACCCTTAGATTTACGAGCCAGATTCGCACTTGCCTAGTTATTTTTATAAAATATCAATAGGAACAGCTACGGTACAATAATTCACAAGTTTTTATTATGCAAAATATATTATGTCAAATAGAAACTTTCGAGAGAATTTAAACGCTTGTAAACCTATTGCTGCAAACCAGTTTGAACTGAGAAATAGTAAGGCGGTAATCGGCAGTAAGTGCACGAAAGGAAAACGGTTACTTGCATTTACATTTTGATTGGTACTTTAATATATGCGTCGAAACCCTTTCTTTGTATTTTATTATGCAGCATTTGCTAATAAATGTTTAAATAAGAACTTTTTGTAGAGAATTATTTATATGAAACAAGCAGTCACCCGTAGCGCCTAGTCACCTGCTCTAAACTTACAACCTTAACTTTACCTCCTTAGGGTTCGCATATTAATTAATCTTTCCTTAGCACGTGCATACATCATACATCATAAAATGAGCCCGCTGTCCAAATTGGATATTTATAGATTCAATAGTCTGGGCTCTGCGATGATATGTCGGTCAGGACAAGTAAATATATATTCAGTATATACGACTCTAAGACGGCGTTCTTAATCTTTCCGATAACGCAGAAATTTCAGGCAATCTCTTTTAGTGCATGCACCCTTAAGGTCCCAAAAGAAAAAACATAAATACCAATTGCCAGCTTCTTGCGCCTAATAGTTAAGTTTCGGCTGTGCAATTTCTGTCAGTTAGTGAGTTAGGTACGCCAAATTTTTATGATGATGATGATATCTTATATGGGTCTTGTAATATCGAACGATATATTCAATTAAGCTAAACATCTCATAATATAGATTGCCACTCCAAGAGAATTCATTTATTACGCTCCGTCTTATAAAACGGTACTTTATAACTGTACTCTAATCGAAAATACCAACCATCTGTTAAGTATTTTAATTGTAAAGCTAACAATTAAAATACTTAAACCTATTTTGCACAAAAATCAATTTCACTGAGATGACAGTCCCAACAAATTATTTAAAGTTATAATAGATGTAAATGTAAATGTAGAATCGTTGTCTACGGCAATCGACATGATTAACAGTGATCTGGCTGAGATACATCATTGAACCACAAGGTTCGGCCTGACTGTAAACCCTAATAAAAGTCAGGCCATTGTTTTGGGCAGCCAGGGCTTATTAAGACAATTTGACGCAACCTATTTTCCAACGATCACATACAACGGCATGGCCATAGATTGGTATCCTGTCGTTAAAAATCTAGGGTTGCATATGGATGGCGCACTTAAATGGCGAACTCAAGAGACCCAGGTGAGTCAAAAGGTCACCAGCACCCTACGGACTCTTTACCGCCTCAAGTACTTGCTCCCATCCAGGACCAAGACAATGCTTGTGCAGACCTTGATTTTTCCGTTGATCGACTAAGGTGATGTATGGTATTATGACCTGAATGCACACCTTCTCAACAAACTCGACCGTCTTCTCAATAACTGCATTCGATTCGTTTTTAATCTTCGCAAGTATGACCATTTGTCTACTTACCGTTCCCAATTGAAATGGCTTCCTATCCATCTTCGTCGCAGTTTGCGTGCTCTCACTACCCTCTATTCTATGCTTATGTTCCCTTCATCCCCAAATTATTTAACTTGTCAATATCAATATCTGTGTTCCAACCACGACCGCAATTTGCGATCGTCTAATAATCTTCTTACGGTCCCTTCTCATAACAAATCTCTTATTCACTCTTCCTTTCTCGTCCAGTCTATTCTCCTCTGGAATGCCCTCCCTCTAGAAATCAAGACGTGCAAAACCAAGTTCAAATTTAAGGCGAAAGTAAAGAAGCTATATACATGTATATGTACGTATAGTGTATGTATGTATATTTATTTAAGAATTATATTATTGTACCTACATTATAAGTATTTAATACACCTACTACGTTTCTCAGCACCGCTCAAAGGTAGACTGGCGGATAATGCCCATGGCATTATGTCAACCTGTACACATATCAGTGTATAAATAAATAAATAATAATAGTATATGTTGTAATTTATTTTTGTATTTGAGAATAAAAGATGTGTTTCATCTGGTTGTTATTTTATTGAAGTAAGTGGTAACCTAGTTACATCGAATAAGAAGAATTTTGGATACTTTGTAAAAACACTATAAAGCCAGAATTATTACAACACACCCCCTTAATCTAAATTCTCGAGGGTAAATAAAACATAAAAATGAACTCAAAATATAGGAATTAAAAGAAAGAACAGTATGAAAATGTATACTAAGTACCAAAGTAAACGTAAAATTTATTTACACTAAACCTAAGCCTAGCCTTACGGCGTCGGGACGTGACGACCCCACCGCCCACTGGGGGAGTTACTCTGACGAGTAGATACTCGTCATAGTATCTCCCCCAGCGCAAGCAGTCAACCGAAAGATGGCGGTCAAACCATCCGAACCTGGCGGAAGTAAATCCCAAGATGCTAGATGGGCCAGCACTAAAAACTTCCGCCACTGCGATCGCCAATACGCCTGCCAAGCGTGGCGATTATGGCAAATCCCCCCATATATGAACCACACCAATAAAATCCGGCCCCTAGTCCCCGGCGGCCCCGCTAGTCCTGGTTATGGTAGCGGCCATGGTAACGGCGGGGCAAGGGGTGCGAAGAATCTCCGGAAGAGATCGGGCTACCACCACCAACGACAATTGGCCCTGGCAACACTGAACACGCGCACACTGCGGACCGACGAGAAGATTGTCGAGCTGGAAGAAGAATTGAGCAAGTTGCGGTGGGATATCATAGGCCTATCCGGAGTCCGAAGACAGGGGGAGGACTCGATAGTTCTCAATTCCGGTAACTTGCTCTTCTACCGGGAGGGCGACCAACAGTCCCAAGGTGGTGTCGGGTTCATCGTCCACAAATCTCACGTGACCAACGTGGTAAATATCGGGAGTGTGTCGAGCATGGTAGCGTACCTTATACTCAGAATATCCAAGCGGTATTCGCTGAAAGTCATACAGGGTAAATGCTCCGACCTCTAGGCACTCCGATGAGGAGGTGGAAGCCATGTACGATGACATATCTCGGGCTATACATGGCTACAAAACCCATTACACCGTGGTCATGGGAGATTTTAACGCGAAACTGGGCAAGCGCGACGGTGATGAGCTGAGAGTGGGGCAATTTGGTTATGGGCATCGGAATTCCCGGGGTCACTTGCTGGCTAGCTTTATGAAGAAGGAATGACTCTATATGATGAATTCCTTCTTGAAGAAGCAAGAATGCCGCAAGTGGACCTGGGTAAGTCCAGACGGTGCAACCAAAAATGAGATCGACTTTATCATGTCGACGAAGAGGCAGATATTCAATGATGTCTCCGTGATCAATTCACTTAAACTGGGGAGCGATCACCGAATGGTAAGAGGCACATTGAATATCTGTACAAGCCTCAAACGGTCGAGGTTGATAAAGTCCACGCTCCGACCGGCACCGGTTCATATCCAAAACCCCGAGAGCTTTCAGTTCGAACTCAAGAACCGTTTCGAATGCCTGGGCGAATGCGTAGATGTGGACGAGTATAGTAACGGGTTTGTGGATGCTGTCCATACAACAGGGGCTAAATTCTATAAGCCCCAGAAAAGCAAGAGAACCAGCAAGATCTCGGGTCCAACCCTCGAGCTGTTAGAGGAAAGGCGCAAGATGGTTTTGCTATCCTCCGACGATATGCCGAAATATCGGCACCTCAACAGACAGATCTCTAAGTCTCTGACTCGCGATCTCCGCCAATACAACACAAAATGTGTTCGTGAGGCGATCGAGCAGAATAAGGGATCTAAAGTGTTCCAGAGGGATCTGTCTGTTGGGCAGAGTCAGCTGACAAAGCTGAAGACGGAGGATGGTAGAATCGTATCGTCCAAGCCTGAGCTCTTGGAGGAGATCGAAAGGTTCTATGGACAGCTATACACGACAACGCAACAACCCCCAAGCACTCCAGCGTCAGACCCTAGAGCTGGATTGACCCGACACTATACCGAAGATATCCCGGACGTCAGCATGCACGAGATTAGTGTGGCTCTCAAACAGTTCAAAAACAACAAAGCGCCGGGTGATGACGGAATTACGAGCGAGCTTCTGAATGCCGGCGGTGCACCCGCTAGAGAAGCCCTCCGGAAGCTATTTAATTCCGTCATTCTCGAGGGTAAAACGCCACAGGCGTGGCACAGAAGTGTGGTGGTGCTTTTCTTTAAGAAAAATGATAAAATTCTCTTAAAGAACTAAAGACCCATCACACTTCTGAGCCACGTCAACAAGCTGTTTTCGAGGGTCATCACGAATCGTCTCGAGAGCAAGCTAGACGACTTCCAGTCTCCCGAACAAGCCGGTTTCCGTAAAGGCTATAATACCATAGACCACATACATACGCTGCGGCAGGTTATACAGAAGTCTGAGGAGTATAACCAGCCCCTATGCTTGGCGTTTGTGGACTATGAGAAAGCCTTCGATTCGATCGAAACCTGGGCGGTGCTACAGTCTCTCCAACGGTGCCGGATTGACTACCAATATATCGAAGTTTTGAAGTATTTGTATGAAAACGCCACTATGTCAGTCCGCCTCCAGGACCAGAGTTCGAAACCTATTCAACTCCAGCGAGGGGTGAGACAGGGGGATGTCATATCCCCAAAACTGTTTACCACTGCGCTGGAGGATGTTTTCAAGCTTCTGGACTGGAATGGACTCGGCATCAACATCAACGGCGAGTACATCACTCACCTCCGATTCGCAGACGATATCTTAGTCATGGCTGAGACCATGGAAGACCTAGGAACAATGTTCGATGGCCTCTGTAGAGTCTCCCTACAAGTAGGTCTTAAGATGAACATGGACAAAACGAAAATCATGTCGAACGTCCATGTTGTACCTGCTCCTATTCAGGTTGGGAACTCTAAGCTCGAAGTTGCCGACAAGTATATCTACCTGGGACAAGTAGTCCAATTAGGTAGATCCAACTTCGAGAAGGAGGTCAATCGTCGAATCCAACTCGGTTGGGCAGCGTTCGGGAAGCTACGACATATCTTCTCGTCCGATATCCCGCAGTGTCTCAAGACGAAAGTCTTTGACCAGTGTGTTGCCAGTGATGACTTACGGATCAGAGACGTGGTCGCTCACTATGGGCCTTATCAGAAGGCTCAAGGTCACTCAGAGGGCGATGGAGAGAGCTATGCATGGAGTTTCCCTGCGAGATTGAATCAGAAATGAGGAGATCCGCAGTAGAACCAAAGTCGCCGACATAGCTCTCCGGATAGCCAAGCTGAAGTGGCAGTGGGCAGGGCACATAGCTCAAAGAACCGATGGCCGTTGGGACAGAAAGGTTCTGGAGTGGCGGCCACGTACCGGACGATGCAGCAGAGGTAGGTCCCCCGCAAGGTGGACCGACGATCTCGTCAAGATCGCGGGAGGCGGTTGGATGCGGGCGGCTCAAGACCGGTCAGTGTGGAGAACCTTGGGGGAGGCCTATGTCCAGCAGTGGACGTCATTTGGCTGATATGATGATGAAGCCTAGCACACATCTACCATGTGCCACACGCTGCAATCGTTTAGTTAAGATGTCAGCGGCATATCACTTGATTTGATATATTTTAAGTTTACCGAATTATCACTAATCTTTTCTCTAATAAAGTGATATTTGGTATCTATATGTTTCGCCCTATGGTAGTGTACCCGATTTAAAACCAAACTCTGTGCACTCTGACTATCAGTACAAACAGTTATGGTATTAGGTTATAACTTTTGCCTTACCATAGGATCTGAAATTAATTCAGTGATAAATCTCCTTAAATAAATCGCTTCCTTCGTAGTTTTAGTTATTGCCATATACTCGGCTTCCGCTGAGGACAAAGCTACGGTTTGCTGCTTCCTTGAGGCCCATGAAAGCGGGCTGCCTGGTAATTTAAAACAGTAACCCCTATAAGAACGGCGATCTATCTCACAGTTTGCCCAATCGGCATCGCAAAATCCTACAAGTGGCATATCTGATTTTCTATAACAAATCGAATAATCTAAAGTGCCTGTTAGATATTGTAAGACTCTCTTTGCGACTAAGCAATGAGTCTTGTTGTACCGAGTATTGAACTGACTCAGGTAACTAGTCACGTATGCGATGTCTGGGCGAGTATTAGCACTCAGGAACATGAGGTAACCAATTAATTCCTGATAGGGATATACTTCTAGATTATGATCACTATCACTGCTGGTACTGACCTCTAGTTTTCCAGATATTGGAGTTGTACAAGTTTTACAATTCTCCATTCCAAACTTTTGCAAAAGATTATTTATATAACTTTTCTGATGTAATTTTATTTCATCATTTTACTGGTTATATTTAAACCAAGATAATAGCTTAAATAGCCCAAATCTTTTATTGAAAAACATTTTTTCAAGTCATTTTTTTTTTGACAATGTCACACGTCTTGTCTTTTCTATAAAAAAGAATTATGTCATCGACAAAGACTGCAACTATAACCAACTCTTTTCCAAAAAGTTTGGTATACACACATGGTTCTGATGGAGTTTTCACAAAACCAAAAGACGATAAAGTTTCATCTAAGTTTATATTCCAGGCATGTGGAGCTTGTTTAAGTCCATACAGGGATTTTTGTAAGAGACTAACTTTGTTCTCCATACCCTTTACTTTAAAACCTTGGTTGCTCCATGTAGACTTCCACTAGCAGATCCCAATTTAAAAATGCAGTGTCAACGTCCAAGTGTCGCATCTTCAAACCCAATTCAGCTGCGAGAGCCAGTAGAGTACGTAAAGAGGAGTGCCGCACGACAGGAGAAAATGTCTCAAAATAGTCTACACCTGGTGTCTGGATGAATCCCTTAGCAACTAATCTTGCTTTGTACTTCACAACATTTCCTGCTGGATTTTCTTTAACTTATAGACTCATTTACACGGTATAACTTTCTTGTTTTCTCTGTCAACCAATTTCCATGTCTTCAGCTTCATCAATGAATTATATTCATCTGTCATTGCCATCTACCACTTATCAACATCATCAGCCAATATAGCCTCACTATAAGTTCTAGGCTCATCAGACACTCGACTAGACACTTAGTATAAGAAGTAATTAGGAGGTTTGTGATCTCTTATTGGATATCTATGTCCATCATTTTGACTAGTAAAAACTACTTCTTCCTCAATTGCTTCAAAGAATTGATCAGCTTCAGCAGTCTGATCTTCAGTGACAACAGTATGGCCTGGAGCTGGTTCAACAGTGACCACTGGAAATTGATCAAAAGACTCTTGAACTGAACTGTTTTCTTCCGGTATAGGGAGACTATTAAACAGTACTAAAGGTTCAGTAGAAGTCTTAGTATTGTTGACATTTCTAATATTCAAACTAGAAAAACAATCTTCAAAAAATGTTACGTCTCTGGACTTTTGTAAGATTCTAAGACAAGATGGTTTTCTAAAAAGATACGTATTAGGGTCTTCTGAATAGCCTACAAATACAGCTTCATCAACCTTAAGATCCAATTTCTTACGGTGACAAGAAGGTACATGTATAAGAGCTCTACACCCAAAAACTCTGAGATTACCTAGGTCTGGTTTGCAACCATTCCACAACTCGTAAGGAGTTTTATTATTTAAGGCACGGTGTGGGCATTTATTCTTTAGGTACATAGCCGTTCGAACAGCATCTTCCCAAAAAACTTTAGAAAGTTCGCTTTCAGCTATAAGAGAGCGTGCCTTTTCTACAATTGAGCGATTAATACGCTTGGCAACACCATTCTGCTGAGGACTATATGGTGCCGTAGTTTGATGTTTTATACCACAAAATCTAAGATAACTTGATAATTCACTATTTACGAATTCCTTTCCATTATCCGTCCTTATTGTTTTAATTTGAGCCCCAGTTTGTCTTTCAACCATAGACTGGTAGTGACAAAATCTACCCTTTACCTCTGTCTTTGAAGAAATAAAATTTACAAATATAGTTCTCGAAAAATCGTCTATAAAAACTAAAAAGTATTTATTACCCTGAAAAAAGCTAACTGAAATTGGTCCACAAAGGTCAGAGTGGATCAGTTCTAATATTGAAGTTGCTCTTTTATAAATAATCGACTTAAACGGTTTTCGAGCTTGTTTCGCTTGAACACAAGCAACACATGGATTTTTATCAACATCTTTATAATCAATAACCTTATGACTATTTTTCAGCAGATTCATACCAACGCGACATAAATGACCTAAACGCTTATGCCATACCTGATACTTAGAAAATGAAGAGTGCACGTCATAGGCTCTAACTTTGGAAAAATATTTACGTCACAATCAAGTGTGTACAATCCACCACTGGGCGAGCCATGTAGAACCGCATCACCTGTAAAAGAAGAGGAGGTTTTGAAATAAATAAATTATAATCCAACTTATCAAACATTACAGTAAAACCTTTTTCAACTGCTGTCTTCACAGATAAAAGATTTGTTTGCAAGTTAGGTACATACATAACATTATTCATTTTATTGACGTTGCGTTTGGTATTTATAGATATTTTACCGATGCCTTCAGCGTCAATCTTAGTCCCGGTTGTAACGTTTACATTACTATTTTCAAGAAACGTAATCAATGGGTCATATCTCGACTTTAGATCTCCCAATAGAATAGCAGCAATGGACGTTTCATCTTTTACTTTGTCTATATCCGCCAAATCTTGAGCAGTGGAAATAACAGCATTGATATACGACTCAATATTACGAGTATTATCAAAATTTTCAAGTCTCAATCTGTATAATTTCCGTTCTAAATATAAACGCCTACCCATACCTTTGTCCTCATAAGCATTTTGTAAAGCTTTCCATGCTTCCGCTGCAGTAGTTACATTTCGGACATGCGTAATTGCAGATGATTCCAGGGTAAGACAAATTTTTGTTAGTGCCTTCTGATCGCTCCTCATCTTTGTGACATTGGAAACGTTCATCCCTGTTGGGTAGCCACTGATAGCTTCCCACAACTCCTCATGCATAAGATAATTACTCATTTTAAACTTCCACGTACTATACCCTTCTCTATTATGTAGGGTGAACGTTGTAATAGAGGAACTACGCATACCTCGCTCATTTGTGTCTCCATTTGGGTTCGCCATCTCAGAAGTGTATGCGAAGAGCTATTATGTTTCGTACCCAAAAAAAAACACACAAATATCACTTCAACGAATTATTATGAAAACACACATTACTTTTCTTTTATGTAAACAAATACAAGAATTTCGTGCTGATAACGATTTGTTGTAATTTATTTTTGTATTTGAGAATAAAAGATGTGTTTCATCTAGTTGTTATTTTATTGAAGTAAGGGGTAACCTAGTTACATCGAATAAGAAGAATTTTGAATACCTTGTAAAAACAATATAAAGCCAATATTATTATAACAGTATATGATAGGCCATTCTAGAGCTTGCTAGAGAAAATAAATAAATCTTTTCAAGGCCAATGTGTGCGCTTTTACAAAATAGTGCCAAGCGATAAACAAAATTTAAGTATTAATAAATTCAAAAATGTTATAAAAAGTAAACTTTGTCAAAAAGGGTACTATTAGGTGCTAGATTATATGGAAGACAAAAATTATTGGGATTAATTTGCTCAGTCCCACAGGCTATGTTTGATTATTGTTAAGTTTTATGTGAGTGTGAGTTATTGTGTCTATATTATGCTAGTTTAGTACATTTATATGATTATTAAAAAACCTTATTAATTGACAAACACATTATAGACACACAAGCTCATATACCTATGAAAAATTCAATGTAGTTACTAAGTTTTAAATTGTACAGAATCAAGACGATGAAAAGAGTAGCCCTTGTGTTTCTTGCCTGATTCTTCTCACGAGGTTCTCCTTTCTGAACAGGCATTTTTTTCAATGCTCAATTATGTTAATATGCATTTAAAGTTACTTTTTTATTTTTTATTTGTATGACCTTTCTGACGTGTCCAAAAAATTTAAACATTTTACGGAAATAAACATATTTGAGTTTGAGTTTGGGTATTCGACTGCGAATCTCAAAACGGCGGCAGATGTGGAAATCAACTTATACTTTACAAAGACTTTTGTTTGCTAAATCGAACCGAACAAACTTCATAGACTTGATTCCAAATTGATATCCGAGCACAAGAGGCCAACCGGACTGCAGAAATGAAAATACTATTGGGGCAATTGAAAGTAGTCTATTGCCAATGGCAATAGACTACTTCCAATTGCCAGACCGCACCGGATGTCGTATTCCTATTTCAACAAACACAAAACATTTAATCAATAATGTCAATTTTATATAAATGAGAACAAGCTTAGATGATAAGCAAACTTTAACGTCACTAATGAGTGATGGATGTATAAACGTGAACTTAGTGACATAAACATGTTTATTTTCATTAGTACTGTATATACTTTTACCCACTGTTGAGCACGAGCCTTTTCTTACTATGAGAAGAGTGAGGACATAGTCCACCACGCTGGCCTAGTGCAGGTTGGCGGACTTCCCATGTCTTTCGAGAACATTATGTCTCCATAATGTTTCTCAGCTCTGTAACTCTCACACATGCATGTTGCCTGACTTTGATTTTCTTCACCTTTTAACAAGTACCTTTGATTTCAACTCAAGACCCCCTCCGTAGCAGTTTTAAGTTAGTCTATCCACAACACTATTGCTGTGAACATTATAATGTTCCTAATTTTAGATTTCTTTTTTCAGTATTGTCTTTTTAAACTGCCGCGAAAAAGGTAATGTCCAAGGCCAAATGCGCACATCAATCACTTCCAGTTTCTTTACAAAAAGTTTCACTTCAAAATTCGTAGGAACAAACTCTATAGAGCATATTATTTCAAATGGATTTTTGAGAACAAAGAACGAGTTGGATGTCAGAAATACGATTTGGGCACAACCAGACATCAATTTGTTGCGGCGCCACCATCTGATCTATTGAAAATTTTAATCGGTTTCCACCGAGAACACACTTAACTCGATTCTTCTGTTATACAATAAAGGTATAAACGGCGGTACTGGCATTCGCGGTTTTACTAGAATGCTTGTTACAGCTTAACTATAACCTTCTAATACACATACGATTCAACTTAATTATTAACAGATTGAAGTGGCTTGACTCTGATGAATTTCGCTTCTTACTTAATATAATCGTAAGACAGCAAAATTTTTATAGTCATGGAGTACAATAACACAGTAAAATAAAAATAAAAATGTATGTATAATAAAGTAAATAGTACCATACTTTTTCTTGTGCATTCATTTATTCAAACATTTAATAACAAAATGGCTTTTAATTTAAAAGGAAGTAAGTATATTCATATTATCCCTCATCCTCCTAACTTTATCCCAGATTCAACCTGGGATCCGCTTACTAGTCTAACCAGATTTGGCTGAATATTAGCTTTTCCACAGATCCACTGCCTGTCTGACCTCCACGACACAAAGAGATAGCGATATTCTATGGTTTAGACTAGTGTCAGTTTATTTAGAGGTACTGACGGTATAACGACTATTAAACATCTTCATGACAGCCGGGATCCACAGCTTAACGTGCTCTCCGAGGCACGGGACAAGCGATAATTAACAATTTAACACGCACATAACTCCGAAAAGACATTGATGCGCGCCGTGGATTCGAACCCGATACCCTCTGCATAGCAGTCTGTTGGTATCTTCACTAGGCCATCGCTGCCTTCTAACCGAGTCAAAAATGATTACCTACCTCTAACTTTGTATGATATTATATATCATTATCATCATCAAGGTAGCAGCATTTCCATTGTATTACTTTACTCTATGTTTTCGCAGTCCACTGCTGAATATAGCCTTGGTGACTCCCCGACGAGAAGCACCAGGACTACCCACTAAAACCACCATGGTGTTCCTTGTGTTATTGTTAGCATTGCTAACGCGATGCTGGACATAGCCTGTCCTAATTTGTTCATTCTTCTTCAGTCACTTCATCTTATTCATCAGCTTCATCAATAGAGTCCTGACTCTATTGATGAAGGAACAGTAGGCCAAATACTCATAAGTTTATAGGAGTATTTGGCCTACTGTACCTCGCTGACTAGACGGGTTGGTAAAGGGTTTGATGACGAGTTTACTTTTCTTTAAACATACTTTGTGTATGTGTATGTTGCTTCTTATGACACGCACTAAATGAAATGATGTAGTGACACTTTGTATTATTTATCTGTCACCACACGGAAAACATACCGTAAACATACAGTACATTATACATGTTATTTTATTATTCGGTTGTCGTATCAAAAGTTAGCCTAGGTGTTATTCTGATGTATAAGTTATATTATATGTACCTATGTATGTAACATGGTGATTGTACGTTGTTATGGTATGACAATAAATGATTTACTTACTTATATTACATGAAAATCCGTTCTGTAGATTTTGCGCGAAAGAGTAACAAACATCCATACATTCCACTAGCCATCCTCACAAACTTTCACATTTGTAATAGTAGTAAGATTCATCACAAACACTCGCGCCTTCACTTATTATATCTTTGCTTACTCTCAGAAAATGTTTGCTCCGTAGCGTGTTGATTCGCAAAATAAATTATTCTATTACACATATTTCACAGCAAATACTCCACATAACGTACGGAACATCCCACACTGAACTTACAAGGAGGTATCATAATATTTAAATATCGTACAACTTACGCCTAGAATAACCCAACATCACCCGCCAAGAAACTGTGTTCAGGAATAATGCATTATGCAAATGAGAACACGGTTCGAGTAATTATTTCTATATAACGAACCCACTTGGTTGTAAGGAATGGAATTGCAACCGACTGTGTTATTCAATTATGTTCGCATTATGAAACTCAATTGGTTACATTCATGTTTCTGTACGTTGTTCATGGATTTCAGCCATGTCACGTAAGTAGTATTATATATCGATGCGTAGAGGGTATCGGGTTCAAACCCACGACTTTTCAAAGTTATGTGAGTATTATATTGTTAATTATCGCTTGCTCCATGCTTGGAGAGTACGTTAAGCCATCAGTACCTGCTGTCAAGAATATCTTCGAGACCTGAATAAAGTGATACTGGTCTAAAATATAGAATCATTTTTTGACACTTTGGGCTGCGATGGTCAGGCGCCGGCCGCTTTGTGGGGGACAACGCATATTCTGTCAAATCTCTTAATAGACACGGACTCCGGGTCCAAGGGTCTTGGATACTGGGCTAACTCTATAAAGATCACGTTCATGAATTTGCTTGTTAAAGTCCTATTCAGTACAGTATGTTTTAAGAATTAGCTGCATCGCGAAGTCCTTTTCAAACATCGAAACAATGATTACAAAAAACATAAGAATAAACAAGGAACACGTGCAACGTGGAATATTCGGCACTACAAGCCAGCTTTAGTCCTAAGTCTGTGGATGATAAAGACGTTATGGTAGGCTGGGTATATTATAGAACACGTAACCGGTAAGGAACATGTTAGATACTATCTAATGACTATACATTGTGTAATGATGATTTTGATGAAAATGCTTTCTTTTAAAATTATAATAGTTGTTAGCTTTTGCCCGCTGCTCCGCTTGCGTAAATTTCGCTTAGATAATACGTTTTTTTGAACGAACTCCTTTACACTCCTCAAGCAACATACATGCAAAATTTTACCTACTTGCGCCCAGTGGTTTAGGCTGTAGCGTGTCTGTCAGTAACGCAAGGATTTTATATAAATAAGATTGAAGTGATTCCATTGAAAAAGTTAAGATTTTACACAAACTCTGACTCGCCTTTGTACCCTCATAGGGGAAGAATTTACAATATAAATGTTTTTGTGTTCACTAAAGTCATTTGAAGAACAAAGTATGTTAATCCCTTGAAGGAATAAAAGGGTTTCATGCAAATTCTGCCTCCCCTTTTTATCCACTTAAGGTTAGAATTTGCAAATTCAGGAAAACACTGAAATTACAGACAGACTAGATTTTTTTATAATAGATAGTGTTTTCAATCCATTTAAAACTATAGCCTTAAATTTAATTTTATACAGGATGTTTGGCGCATCCCGCCCGTAGGATCTTCACCTTGTCGTGTTGAGGGGGCTCAGTAACCGTGGGTTTGAGATACACCCACGGTGAAGCTAAGCGGGATCCCGAGAGGGGAAGCACCACGTGGGCTTGGGTGAGGCCTGCGTAGGATGCGTCCCAAGGTGCGGGTGCGGGGGATAGTTCTGTCTGTCACTCGCAGTCGGGTGCAGTCGCAGGAAGAGAGGCATGTCGGTGTTGCGTTGCCGCGCGCCCTATCTCCCGCGACCAAATGGGGGCGCACCATCGTTGCGTCGCGGTGGGGCCGCAGAGGAAGAGGAGATGCGGTGTTGCGTTGCCGTCCTCCCTATCCTCTGCGGCCGCTGCGTGTTTTGGTGGCGGAGCCCAACACCTTCATCCGCCGCCAAGGGGGTTTCATTCGGGGCCCGCCTGAACATCTGGTGGGCCAACACCCGTCGGAGGGTACCGAGGAATGCTTCGGTGAAACCCTACCCTCCGACACATGGGTATATGAGGAGCACGGGTTGGTTTTTAGTCAGTAAGAGTCTGACAGTCCCCTTCGTCCTTCCCCCCCAGGGCGGAGATACTCCATGAGGATTTTTCAACCCGACACCAAAAAAGAAAAAGGGTGTTTGGCGCAAGGACCGACACAATTTTTTGGGGGTTAGGGGAGGGCATATCCTAGTTTTCAGCCCAAGAACCCCAGGTCCTAAGTGTACCTGTACTCGAGATCCGATTTTTTTACCATTTTTTAAATTTTTCCTGAATTATCAAATTTAAAACGATGTAACTTTTTAGTTTGTAGTCATATTTGCACTAGATTACTTTTATTTGATTCGCTAATGTATTATTATTCTTAAAAAAACATGAATTGTTGGGAATAAATGCAAAAAAAGTAATTGTCGAGCTTCAAAACTCATAAAAATGAAGTTATGAGTGAAAATTATGAAATTCTAAATTAATTATAAAAAACCTAAAATCTCTTTTAAACTTCGATTACTTTAAAATAATCTGTACCTTATACCCTTTCTAACGATGTACAACATGGCCTTAAAATCTTTCAATATGTAATCACAAACCAAAAAAGACTACCTAGCCAGTGTCAGAATAATGAAATGATAGTTTAGGTTTCAAAATGTTTTTATTGAATATGGTTACAAATTTTGTTCGAACTGACTTCCTCCGTTGCAAATGCATGCAAGACATCTTTTTCTTATTTCAACAGTCGTCATCATTTTTTTTTATCGCGGGTAAAATGCTTATCCATACCCCATTTGTTCGGGGGACAAATTAAGGTTATGTGGGACTGCACCCACTAAACAACCCGCGGTGAGCCTTACACTTCGCCTTGACGGGAGGTCCCGGAACATCTAGGACATCACCCCGTTGCGGAATCCCGCAGACGATAGATATCCCCGATCCTTCGCCCGCAGAGCCACATTAAGGCGGCATAAGGCGCATTTCAGCGCGCTGACGCCGCCCAGTTCGCCTGCGGCGGATCGAGTCAGGCAAGGCATTTTCTTCCCTGACTCGCTCCGCCGCTTCCTTCTGCGAGATTACTTCCTCGCAGAAGGTTGTGACCGCCACCCAATACCTGTCACTGATCACCATAGCTTCAACTACAGCTGGTGGCGACAGATCAGAACCAATGACAGCTGCGAGATCCCGTCGGCACACATCCCAGGCTGGGCAGTGCTCAAGGGTATGCTGCGCAGTGTCCTCACTGCAGTCGCAGTGGTGGCAGATGGGACTCACCTCTCTCCTAGCGACCGTGTGCAAGTATTTGCCAAAGCATCCGTGATCTGACAAAACCTGCACCAGTCGGAAAGTGAGGGTCCCGTGCTGCCGCCCCGCCCAACAGTCTAAGACTGGCCGGAGCGCTTCCACGGTCCTAATACCGGCTCGCGGGATCTCCAACCGATCACGCCATTTGACTATAGTGTCGTGGTGGGCATTTTCGCGCCACCTACGTACTTCTTGCAGCGATGGAAATGAACCAGCTTCGTTTGTCACCGCTGTCCGCCAATACATTTCGGCAAGTACTTCCGCCTCCAAATCCCATGGTGGAGTGCCAGCTAGAGCACATGCCACTTCTTGACACAGTGCGGTAGCCCCGTATGACCCTAACTGCCATAACCCTTTGGGGTTTCCATAACATAGCCTTTGTTTGGGCGGTTAGGCACTCTGCCCACACTGGTGCACCATATAGTGCCATCGAGCGGATAACACTCGTGTAGAGTCGCCGTCACATCATAGAAGGTCCATCTAAGTTCGGCAAAAGCCATCCGAGGGCAGACGCTGTGCTGACAAGCTTTGGGGAAAGTTGGCGAAAGTGTTCGCCAAACTGCCATCTTCCGTCCAACATAAGCCCAAGATACTTTATGCTGGACTTGATCGGCACGAGAACCGAGCTGATAGTTATCGAGGCACCAGTGGGTGGCTTACGACGAGGTTCGTGGAATAAGAGAGCCTCAGTTTTATTCAGTGCTACTGTAAGTCCCAGTTCCTCGATACGGCCAACCACTTCTGAGACACCAGTGTTGGCCAAGTGAATCGCTTCATTGAAGTTAGCTCCCCGGGCTGTAACAAGAGTGTCATCTGCATAGCAAATGATACCCAGCCCGCGACAGTGCACTCCACGAAGGACCCAATCGTATCCGATGTTCCACAGGAGAGGTCCCAGGACCGACCCCTGTGGAACACCTCACGACATACGATTGCGAACTATGACTCCATCTCGATTCTCGTGAACGATACTTCTTCCTTCTAGATAGTCTGCCACTAGATAGATAGATAATTCTTTATTGTGCAAATGTTGGTACAAATTCGGTGTAAATGACAAGTGTACTACATACATATCAAATGCACAAGGGCGGCCTTATCGCAAAGTGCGATCTCTTCCAGGCAACCTTAGGATGGACAGACTGAAAAGACAAAAAGCTTTGATGTGTAGTGACTAAGTATCTGATTACTATAAATTGGTTTTATTTATTATACATACATACGCAGGCATATATACAATAGATATGATAGGTGCTAAACATATTATAAATAAATACATACATAATGTGATACATACATATATAAACATATATATAATATTATACATAAATATAATACATATATATAAATATAATGCATATACATAGGTACATATAATAATATGAACACAAAATACAGTGACAAAATTAGTTTACAATGACAAATAATGTTTCTTTAGTGCATTTTTAAAAATGTTCAATGATTTAGCTTGCCTAATTTCGACCGGCAGCGCATTCCACAAACGGACAGCTTGAACAGCGAAGGATTTATCGTAGAAGTATGTGTTGGCATCTGCAGTCTCAGATCCACCGACGACCTCAAGGTCTTTAAATGTGTGTCATGAAGGAACTTAAAACGTTCTTTGAGATATGTCGGGGTATTAGGATTAAACAACACGTTGTACAGTAACATAAGAATATGATTATTCCGGCGAAGTCGAATTGGGAGCCACTTGAGCCTGGATCGAAATTCAGATACATGATCATATTTGCGTAAACCAAAAATGAATCTAATACAGAAGTTTTGGAGACGCTCAAGTTTATCAAGTTGGTCCTTATTAAGATCAAGATAGCTGACATCAGCATAATCGAGTATTGGGAGAAGCAAGGATTGTGCAAGCGCAATCTTGGTGTTGGTGGGAAGAAAGTTCCTCAGCCTACGTAATGACCCAGCTGAAACAAACAATTTACGGCTGGTCTCTTGTAATTGATTTCCCCATGAAAAAGTTTTGTCCAGATAAATACCAAGGTTTTTCACATTATCTGAAATTGCTAAGGTGTTACCATCGAACACAATCTGCAGCAGCTGTGGCCAATTTATTTTGGAAATCATCCTAGAACTGCCAATTAAAATGACCTGTGTTTTTGTCGGATTCACTTTGAGGGCATAATTTTTGCTCCTCGCACAGATACGCGCCAAATCTAAGTTTTTATTAGAAAACGCCGTTGAAATTGACTCGAGTGGTATTTGTGAATATATCTGCAAAACATCTGCATAAAAGTGGTAAGATGAAAGTAACTGTTTGGAGATAGAATTTATGAAAATTGCGAAAAGTAACGGACATAGCACGCCACCCTGCGGTACCCCGACAGTTGTATTACACCACGAGGAGTACGACTCATCGACACGTATACGCTGTCGGCGTCCAAACAGATAACTATGAAACCAGTCAATTACCGTTGGAGATATGTTAATAGAGCGGAGTATGGCAAGCAGGATGTGGAAGTCCACGGTGTTAAATGCGTTGCTAAAATCAAGCAAGGACAACAGCGTGAGTTTTCCACTATCCATGCCCAGCCTTATCTCATCAGTTATATGAACCAATGCTGTGGTAGTAGTATGACCAGGACGAAAACCGGATTGGAAAGGATTCAGGAGAGCATTCTTGGAGAGGAAAGTACAGAGTTGCGTATGTACAAGACGCTCAAGGACTTTAGAAAGGAATGGAAGTATGGATATAGGAAGGAAGTCATTAATGGAACAGGGTTTGGATTTTTTAGGTATTGGAACTATTTGTGCATCTTTCCACGCTGATGGAAAGACGCCGCTGGTAACTGAGTAATTTAGGATATCATAAAGGACAGGGAGGATTTCATCTAGGATGGGCAGGATCATGTTTCGACTGATGCAGTCATTACCAACAGTATTGGATGAGATTGAAATGATGCTCTTTTTAACACCACAACAGGAAAATTGCTCGAAAACAAAAGGTGAATATCTGGGAGTTGGGATACGTGAAAGATCATGTAACGTGTTTGATTTTGTTTTCCCATCAAAGTTGGGTGAAGCAGTGAAATGTGCGTTAAGCGAATCTATATTTATATCTTTGGAGATTGTGTCATTGCGAGACTTAGCAACTCCCAGTGTTCTGAGAAATTTCCAGATTTTAACTGGATCTCCGTTTTCAACAGAGTTGTGAATGTGATGGCGCTGTGCTTTCCTACACACCTTATTGCAGAGATTTCTGGCACTTGTGTATTTTTCTAAATTTCCAGGGGTTGGACGACATTTACACTAGCCGCACTAGGTAGCGATTGCGAACTATGACTCCATCTCGATTCTCGTGAACGAAACTTCTTCCTTCTAGATAGTCTGCCACTAGCCGCACTAGGTAGCCAGGAACTCTATGATAATAAAGTGCCTCCCGAATGCAGCTGAATGGCAGACTATTAAAAGCGTTGGCGATGTCAAGAGACACCGCTAGCAAACCTCCGCCTCTGGTAACCGCATCCTCGGCCGCGACCTTTAGTCTCATGATAGCGTCAACTGTTGACCGTCCCACACGAAAACCAAATTGAGCATCAGACGAATTTGGGCCGAATTCGTTGAGATGCCGGACGATGCGGGTAGCAAGAATTCTTTCGAACAGCTTGCCAACCTCGTTCAGTAGGATAATAGGCCTATAGGCCGTGGCCGAAACCAGGGCTCGTCCTAGCTTAGGCAGAAGTACCAGCCTCCCTGTCTTCCAGCCCTCCGGGAACTGTCCGGAACGAAGACAAGCATCAAAGAGACCACAAAGGTGATCTTAAAAATATTCAAATGTCAGAGACAGAACCCGCGCCGGAATACCGTCAGGCCCAGGGGCCGTGGTTTTCGAGCGAATCCTCAGAATAGCTGCCCTAATTTCTGCATCCGTGATGGCTGGGACAGTTGGTTCTATATTCCGAACATCAGGTGGGGGCGCCATAGTTGGAGCTGTATATCCAGACCGTTATGTAAAAAGACTCCGGATCACTTCGGACAGAAAGCTAGGCTGGAGAGTTTCGGTGAGGGGAGGACCTGATGCACGCAGTTTATTCCGCACCGCATGGTATGGGCGACCCCAGGGAGCATTTTCAAGACCCCTCACCATCTCTTCTTGGGCGATATCTTTGGCACGGCAGATAGCAATTTTCAGTTCTGCGCAGGCCAATTGATAGACCTCGTATAAGTGTGTCCAGTTCGTCACCGGCATGTCGTCGTCGGCTGCGGGTATAAGACCTCCGGGCACGAGTACAGGCCTTGCGAAGATCGGCCAATTCCTGAGACCACCAGTACACCTCCTTTTTCGGGTATCGACGACGGACGCGGGGCATAGCTGCATCGCATATTTCCGTCATTGTATCACGAAAGCGGCCAGCCTCGGCATCAATATTCACCTCCTCAGAAGGTGGTGAGGACAGCCAAGAATGAATAATGGCTGCTTCCGCTAACTAGTTTCGGTCGAGCTTACGCACAGCCCATCGTGGAAATTTGGGAGTTCTGTTATCTGTATGAACTCCTTGCGTACGGGAGATGCTCTGCAACCATAGGAAAAACAAACGAGAGGTATAAAGGTACAAACTATCGACCACCTTGTCGTCGCACGCAGGTATTAGTGGAACCTGTATTTAGAAGACAGAGGTCCTTTGATAACATCCATGTCAAGACAGCCGCACCGCGTACGTCTGTTCTGGGGGATCCCCACGCAATGGACTTTGCGTTAAAATCGCCCAGAACTAAAACGTGGCCAGGTGATATTCGTCGTATCACAGTGTAAAGACATACAGTAGTTTCACGCCTTTGATCTCGTAGAAAGAGCCGACAGCGTCTAGACAAGAGTAAGGAGGCTAGGGCTGCCACATGTAAAAAAATACCTACTTATTCAAACACTGTCTATTTATTTTAGAAAAATAGTACAATTGCTACGCTACATGAATATTATAGTGTTAATCACTTATCTATACATATAAATACATCTATACTCATAAATAAAATTGGAGTGACTGTTTGTAATATTAAAATAACCGCTTTTTACTAAATGCATATGGATGTATACTCGGTACATATACTGAAATGAATTTTTTTACCATTTTTGTCTGTCTATCTGTCATTTTGTTTTCACTAATCTCTGGAACGGCTAGACCGATTTTGACGAGACGTTGACTGGCGGATAGCTGATGTACCAAGGAGTAACTTAGGCTACAAATTAACCGGGTACGCGAATAAGTTCCCTCAGGACGCGGGTGAAACCGTGGGAAACAGCTAGTTTATTATATTACAATAATTAACGATAAATAATGATTATAAAACAGTTTGCATTTTTCGTGCAGTGACAGATTTGCATACAAAGTGTCAGTCAGCACCTATTTCATCACCCCCGTGCGATCTCCACCTTGTCGTTGTGGGGGGGCTCAGTAACCGTGGGTTTGAGGTACACCCATGGTGAACCTAAGCGGGATCCCGGGAGGGGACGCTCCACGTGGGCTTGGGTGAGGCCTGCGTAGGATGCGTCCAAAGTGCCCTATCTCCCGCGACCAAATGGGGGCACACCATTCTTCCTTCCACCACCACCAAGGAAGAGGAGATGCGGTGTTGCGTTGCCGTCCTCCCTATCCTCTGCGGCCGCTGGGTGTTTTGGCGGCGGCGCCCAACACCTTCATTCGCCGCCAAGGGGGTTTTGTTCGGGGCCCGCCTGACCATCTGGCGGGCCCCAAAAAATACCCGTCGGGGGGTTGCGACGAATGCTTTAGCGATACCCGACCCTCCGACACACGGGTACATGAGAAAGTTGAGGTGGTTTTTAGTGGTAACACCACATACTCCGGCTCTCATTTCCCCAAGAGTCGGAGATCCGAAGGGATTTTCCACCTCGTAAAATAAAAATAAAAAAAACAAAAGAAAAGGATATGCCCTCCCCTAACCCCCAAAAACTTGTGTCAGTCCATGCGCCAAACAACCTGTATAACGACAGAATTGCTTGTTGTATCTGGTGCTGTGTTTCCCACCTAATAAAAGTTAGTGTTATGTGTTTGTACCTTTCGCCTATTTTTTGGGTATTATGAGTTAAGAATTAACATTCTTTGTACGGCTCATAATAGTACACCAATGTCTATGACCCTATCTTAAAACAACATTCAGCGGCCTTTTGAGAATCTAAAGTTGTGACAAAATACCTACTAAAGAAGCTTCTTGCACTTTGCAGTACAGTAATGAATTAGGCGTAGTGAGTGTGGAACTATACTTGAGCTTAATAAATCTGGATTGTGATGGTGGTGTTTATTGGAACGGGTCTGGATGTTTATCGGCGACTGCCAGAAATATTCTAAATTAATAGGAAGAACAGAACTATCAGTTTGCTTATTCCTTTTTATTCCTAAAGCGTCGATTCAAATCATAAGTCAAGCAAAATAATATGATACATATGATACATAATTATCCTATCCAATGGCAGTTCGGAGTCAAAAAGTCGGTGTTGCTACACCCCAAAGACTTTAAAAAACAATTACTGCAATCGAAGAATTTAAAGATCAAGAGAAAGAAAAGGAAGTAATAGTTTTAATTTTAGGTTCAAACATTTTTAATACTAGTCATATTACAAACGTTCGTGTATACAATCTATTTTACAAACTATGACAACGTACACAATTATCAAAAATTAACTGGCAATATAAAACTGAATCATACAATCGTGATAATCTACTCAAATAAAATACCACCACTTCTACATAGGGACAGAAAATATTTACAACAATATGTGTTATGATATTTGGATTAGACATGATTGAAACGAACGAATTCTGATACAATACTGATCTGATTCACTTAATAATATATGCTTACATATATTATATCCACCACCACATCTCCCCCGGTGATGGAAAAATAAAATAAGATGATAATATTATTTTATTCTAGACTTACAAGCTAAATACATGTTTTCAGTATAAGATTATAAACATTATATTGAATATTATGTCTACGATTACATGATTATTTTATGTATATAATTACAGAATATAAGATTACATACCAATGTTATAAAACATTAACATTTGAATCAATTTGTTCCATTAAATAAACTTGGTTTCATTAATTTAGTGGGTATACAATTTAGTGCGGTGCTTATGTACTACGTCGATTTTACAGTTTTTTTTATATTTTCACGTTAGCTGACATATCTTTTATAACAACATATGGTCCTAAATAAATGTTGTCTAACTTATTACCAGTTTCATTCTTAACCAAAATTAAGTCATTTTCTTTGTATACGATTGGGTTAATAGTTTTATCGTATTTTGATTTTCTCAACAATTTGGATTTAATTCAATTATCGCGTACTTCTTTATTAGATACCTGAAGTCGATATTTTAACTGTAAAGGATAATCCTCAAAATTATATAAAGGTTCCACATATCTAGTTATGTTACTGGGTAAGTTACTGCACGGTTGGCGTAGTGGTTTAAGCGGCCGCCTTGCCGCTTGACACTGCGCCGAGTGTTGTGGATTCGTTTCCCACACGAGACAACACTTTGTGTGATCCATAAATTGTTGTTTCGAGTCTGGGTGTTCATTGTGCCCGTTGGTTGTATGTTTGTAAAGTCCCCCGTGACACAGGATTTATTCCTAACGCGGGAGTTGTCTTTTCAAAAAGAAAAAAAGCAAGAAAGTTACATTTTCTACCGAATACTAATTCAAAGGGAGTGTACCTCGTTTCTGTATGGATTGAAGTATTATAACTAAAGCACCAATATGGTAACCAACTACTCCATGTCTCAGGATGTTTGTCGGTTTTTATTCTTAAAAACGCACCTAAGTGTTTGTGTGTATTTTCTAGTAAGCCTATGCTCTCATGGTGATAAGCAGTAGAGTTAATTTTATTAATATGAAGTAATTTACACGTTTCTTGCATAGTAGCTGACATAAATTCGGATCCCCTATCAGTAGCGATCTCGTTAGGTATACCATATCTCAAAATAAAATTATTCACAAAACTTTGAGCAATTTCTTGGCTAGATTTTGTTATAAGTGGGTAAGCCTCAACATATTTTGATAGTTCGCACTGGAGTGTCAATATGTATGAATGACCTTGTTCGTCCTTATCTAAAGGTCCTACGACATCTAAAAATATTTTTTCAAATGCAGCATGTGCCGGTGAAGTTATAGACATGGGCTCTTTAATATGCTTGGAATGTTTTTGCTTTTGGCATTTGTCACACCTTTTTATAAAATCAGTGACATCGCGTTCAATCCCTGACCAGTTATAATATTTTCTAATATTATTGACCATTCGTCTGATACCTGCGTGGCCACTTGTAAGTAACAGATGAAAGTCTTTAAGAATAACTCTCTTTTCGTCTTGATCCTTTATTCTAATTACATCATTAAGAATAATAATCGCGGGCCTTACCATGGCTTTATTTTATTTATTTCTTGCATTAATAGCCTAATAAATGTACCATTATTATAATTTTTAATTAAATATATCTTTTCAATATTTAACTGCCCACACAACATTTCCAGTTCTCTCATAAAAGCGCCTGGCGGTTCGGGGTCGGTTGTGATTGAGAAACAGGTTTAATATATATTACCATAGTTTTTTGTACAAATAATAGCGATTGACTTTCTTTCTCTATGAACTTATTTTTTCTTAATTTATATAACATTTTATTACATATCAATTTAAGCTCAATAGACATTTTCGGCTTACTATGCGTTTCCACGACTCTTGGTTGATCAGGCCTGTCATCGGTGGTAACTATAGTATCCGAATTGGCTTGTCTAGCATTTAATTTCCTTTTTTGTGCCCATGTGAGTACGTTCACAACACACTCATGCATGTCCTTTAAATCTTTCGATGTCAAAATTACTCGAGATAATGCATCTGCAGCTACATTATCCGATGCTTTGAAATATTCCACAAAAAAGTCGTACTCTTCTAACAAAATTCAAAATTTAATAACCTACTAGATGGTGCCTTAATGTTAAATAAATATATTAATGGTTTATGGTATGACAGTATCTTAAATCTACGACCAAACAAGTAAGGCCTAAAGTATTTAACAGCCCAGTCAATGGCAAGTAACTCTTTCTCGATTGTGGGGTATATTTTCTCTGCTTTATTGAGTGTTCTACTTACGTAAGCGACTGGTTTTCCGTTCTGATTAGCTAAAACGGCTCCTATAGCATACCCTGAAGCATCTGTCTGAAGTGTGAACATGTTATCATTAGACAATTCGGGATATTGAAGTACTGGTGGGTTAATTAATAATTGCTTTAAAAGATCAAATGATTTTTGACACTCTTGAGTCCACTTAAATATTCTATTTTCTTCGAGAGGTTGTTTAAAGGTTGTGCTATTGCTGCAAAATTCTTTATAAACTTTCAATAGTAATTTGAGAAAGCAACAAATCGTTTCACATCAACAGAATTTTGAGGTACAGGATAGTTCTTCACTATGTTAATTTTTTCTGGGTCGGGTTGAATACCATTTGATGAAATAATACGACCTAAATATAACGTTTCCTTTTTAAGAAATTAAAAAGTCACACTTAACAGGATTTAATTTTAAATTAGTTATACGCAAGCGTTCAAACACATCTTGTAAATTTTTTGTTGCCGAATTGAGGCATTTTTCATATACGACCAAATCATTTAAATATACTAGACATTTTTCATACATAAACCCGGCCATTGCCATGTTCATCATTCTCGAAAAGGAATCAGGGCTGGTTTGAAGCCCCTATTGGCATTCTAGTCATTTGGTATTGCCCAGAACAAAAGGCTGTATACTTTCTACTGTCTTTCTCAAGGTTTACGTTAAAAAACCCTTGATATAAATCAAGATGGCTAAAATAAACACAACCAGAAAGGGAGTAAAAAATATCTGTTATATTTGGTAGCGGAAATTTATCATTTTTAATTGCGTTATTTAATTTTCTATAATCTATAACTAATCTCCATTTCTTCTGTCCAGTTGAATCGAGCTTCTTAGGTACTAAAAGCACTGAGCTAGACCATTCGCTCGCACAAGGTTCTATAATACCTTGCGACAGCATGTTTTTAATATGATTTTCAATTTCAGCTTTTTGAGAATTTTCCTAACCTATTTCTTTTCTATTTTTTATGAAAAACTCTCACATTAGGACTAAATCGTGTGTCACGGGGGATTTTACAAACATACAACTAACGGACACAATGAACACCCAGACTCGAAACAACAATTTATGAATGACACAAAGTGTTGTCTCGTGTGGGGATCGAACCCACAACACTTCGGCGCAATGTCAAGCGGTGAGGTGGCCGCTTAAACCACTACGCCAACCATGCAGTCAAGAATGATGAGACCATGCAGTGAAGAATGTGGCAATCTATACGGTTTATCACAAACAGGATCTGTATTTTCTTTTAATTGAATTTTGTGACTGTATATAGGAGTCGTCGATAGTTGATCGCCTGGTAAATAAAAAATGTCAGCATATTTAGCGCATATATTCTTAATAGCAATCTTTTCTTCTAAATTCAAATGTTTCAAATCAATATTTGATAATAATGTTTTTACGCGTTCGGCGCCTAATGAGCATTTGTCAAATGAACATAAATTATAATTGTTGAACGTGTGTATAATTGGCTTTATTTCATTTAAATTAATATCATTTTCGGTCGTATTTAATAACCTAATAGGTATCTTGCCATTTACTGCGATGACTAAAGTAATAGCCGTAAATATTCCCTTAGATAACTCTTGTGTACAAACCACACAGTCTTCATTCATACTCGTATCTATATAATGAATAGATTCCGACCTAGAAGGTATATGAAATAATTGTTTAACTGAATTATTTAACTGTAAAAATATCTTATTAATATGCGAAGTATAAAGCGTCATTTGTTTACGTTTAAATCCAAGCATGATCTAAATTTATTTAAGAAGTCATACCCGATGATGCCATCCGCCGTACATGGCAATGAATCGAAAACATAAAACTTGTGACTAAAACTATGAGCCTGTGTCGATAACCTAAGATATGCGTACCCAATAGCTTGGACTTTGCCTCCAATGCCATTTATTGTCGTGTTCCATTTTTGCATAGGAATATTTTGTTTAATGATGCAATCATATTTTACGGCCGAAATTGACGCACCGGTATCAATTAGCCATGAATAACACCTACCATTTACGGATAAACTAGCTAATAACGAATTATCATAAGAAAAAATAAACTTATTTTTAGGCTCGAAAAAATTGTTGAACGTTTTCCTCACTTATATTTTCATTCGGTAATTCGGATTCATTTTTCCGAGTTATAGCCTGTATCTGTTCTCTTTGATATTGTCTACCATAATTAGAATTATGATAAGACCTACCTCGAAATCCACGTGCCGGTGAACGACCTCGATACACGCGAATCCCTTGAGTGTGTGAACCCCGACTCTGGTGATGACTCCCACCATGGTTGCCTCGGCTTGCTGAAATATTGTTTATTTGATTTTCGCATACTTAAAATATCAGAACAAGTAGGCGGTGATGAAAGTTCTTCATCCACAGCAGCCTGTATAGCATCACTTAATGAAACGAAGTTTCGCGCAGCTATAATTGTGCTTAACCTACGGTTCCGCAACCCGTTGGCAAAATGCTTGATAGCAATTTTTTCATTTACACATTTCAAAGCATTATAGCTTTTTTCATAACCTTCGGACTGCGAAATCGTGAGGTCCATGAATGAATTCGAAATTTCTAGGCCAAAATCTGCATCTGATTTTTCATTTTGCTTGACCGTTTGTAACCTACTGGATAAAGCGGTAAATGATTTTTGGGTAACAATTTCAACTTCATGTCTCTTAATAATTCAGATACACTATCATATTTTTTAGAAAGTTTTAATTTAGCAGATAGCGATAATCAACTTTTTAAAACAAACTCTAGTAAACTATTTTTCGACGCATCCTCTAATACAGAGTCATAGTATTCGATGCCGTCAATCAATTGTTTCGTGTTTGATTCAGTGTCATTCATCACTAGTAATAAGCTAGAGCAACCTTTAAATCGAATTTCTACATCATGGCAGAGTTTAATGGCTTACTTTCACATGAATCACTAATTTCTATAGAATATAATTTATCAATATTTATGCAAAACTTATCAATTAATTATATTTCTGATTTATTTTTATGCTGTCTTATTCTACTAATGTCATCTAAATAATTAGTATATTGCTAGTACACACTATTAGCCTCACTCAACTTTTTGTTACATATATTTTCTTGTCTCCTACTGGGACCTATTTTAATTAAATAACGTCAAATTTTTTACAAGTCATCACAAAGTTCTTTTAAAATTCTGCCATGAAAAGATATGTCACATTAATATAGCTTACTATTTATAATAATAAACAAGGACAATACATACCGAATAGCCTAACTCGTATAAATATAAACGTTACTTACTGTCCATACAATATAACGCATGGAGAACCGAGATTTACGCACTTCGATTGTAACGCACTTTGTATACACGAGCCACATACCAATTTCCGCGCACTTCGTCGTTTTTTTCACACTTTACGCATCAAATCACTACATTATACCGCTCACTTTGCTGTTGTTGTCGCGTGATTTTTCGCTACGATAGCTATCTTCCAAGTCTGTCTGCCTACGCCGTCCACGAATAATACTGGCGTACCTAGATATCATTCACATGTCTCTCTACCATTCTCCTGTGGCATCTCCGGTACATTCGATAAATGAGGAAGACGCCGCCAATACCCATCAATAAGGCGATAACTATAAGGGCAATATTCGCTGTGCTGGCATGGTACATGAGCTGATCGATCTGTGTGGAATTTCTACCTGCTGCCGAATTTTAGGCGTTCAACACCTGAACCTTATTATTCTGTGAGTTGCACATTTTTGACGAAAATCCGTTTTTGGACAATAACTACGCGCTCTTGTGTAGAACGAAAGACTATTTGTAGCTTCATATTGCACATGTATTACGAGACTCAATTAATTAAAATTGTTTATACAACACTTTCTCTATAAGGATACGGTACCAAGGCGTTAGCGCGGTCAGGGTTGCCATATGATATTTGGGTTAGAGATGATTGAAACGAACGAATTCTGATACAATACTGATCTTTATTACATGATTCACTTAATTATATATGCTTACATACATCCACCACCACAGTGTTCACACATAATGTGTTTCAAAACAGCAAACCAATATCACTTCGAAAGAAATCTTATAAGACTTGGTCAGTTGAGAACAGAACTTAGTCCAATATAATTCACCATTTCTATTCGAGAGATTGAACCGGGCTTGCATTCATTGGTTCTACAAATTTGCTTCCGACGGCTGCAAAGCATGATAAAATACGTACTCGACGCAAACAAAGTCACTCCACTATTATTCTGCAATGCTTTATTAGGGCGCAAGATAAATAGGCAACTAAAGTGACACGGAGTTTATGGAGCGGTATGGTTTGAGTTATAAACTCATAGTCGAGTAGCGCTCATAGCTTGACTTGGCTTACCGTTCTTATTAGGTTGGCATAGTTTGCATAGGTCGCCTCTTGGATGGGGGACTGGGTGAAGCATTGCTGCCAGTCCCACTTCTTTTCTCGGGGCAAGAATTGTTAGACAATGCCGGAGCCCTTTTGGTGGTCTAAAAACTCTTTATTCGGGTATATCTACAAGACGAATGCAATATCTTACATTCATAAAAATTCTACTTATCAAAATCGTTTTCCATCCATGCCACCATTCGCCGTAATTATAGAACAGGAAAGTAAACGCAGAACATTAATGTAAACATAAAACACTATTACATAATATTCTAAGTCAATACCCCACTATTCATGATCGAAATAGTATCGCTGTATAATAAAGTGTTAATAACAATCAAATCAATACAGCATAATATATGCCTAAGTACAATAAACAATAGCTATAAGCAACTAAAATGATCCAAACTGAGTCAACATGAGAGCAATCATATTGAAAACTTGTACTAGCGGTTTGCTTGCCAAGTGTAGTCATTACATATATTATATGAACGTTATCGGTATGTGACTGTATCGTTTTATTACCAAATAGGTTGTTTTACTGCGAATTTTTTGTTATATTATACAGTAGTAACAAATGTCAAAGATTATTTAGCTTACATTTATTGGCGAAAATGTCTGAAACTTTTTCAACAAACCAAATTAGCAAAATACTTGCATAAGCTGACTCTGAAATGGATTTAACTGACATGTTTGATCGATTAAAATACCCACTATCCTAGTAGCGATTGCTGGATCGACGCCGCACCTGCGTACATAGGCAAAGAACGGATCACAGTTAAGTAGTGATTAAGCCGGTAGAAGTTTGATCAACCTTGTGTGGACGGATTACAAGGCAAAACCAATCGCTGAAAATAATCCGCTTAAATAAGGAAAGGAATAAATAGACTTTTTTTTATTCCTTTCCTTATTGAATCATGTCATTGCATGCACCTGAAATCCTCAGTGAGATTACAACAGAAAGTAATGTTAACTAATTAATAAAATAATATTGTTATTCCTGACTCTCTCTCTACGTGTTGGGAAACTGTAAGTGGAGAGACTGAACTGATTTTGAAATAAATAAATAAATACCGCCGCCAAGTGTTTAGCTGTTGCTAAAGGCTAGAATCACCATGTCATTTAATAATATAACAAAAATGCTATCAAAATCTTAAAAAAAAAACAAATCTCTTCTCAAAATAACAAATAAAAAGCTTTCTTATACTTTTAACTTTTAAATCAACACCAACTATTAAAATGTTGTCAATGCAATTAGAAACATTTATGAGATCACAACCATTTGTAAATATGTACTTAATAAAATGTATTTGTTTATATAAATATATGCTTAAAATTTAAAAATCTTTAAATAATCATCATCATTTATTAAATTGACCACGCTAATTAGCAAAACTAACATAAGTTTTTCAAAACTCAAAATAAGACAGAGATATTACGGAGAAAATGTTCAAAACATCTAAACAAAATTATTTATCGCTATTTCGCTAGTTATTAATTATTTATCGCCATCATAAACGCTTTCTGGAATAACTACGTTTGGTACACTTTTTAAACATTCATCATCAAGTAAAGACAAATTGAGACTGTGTTAACTGTCAGGAATAGAATTATTGTCAAAAGATTAATTTAGGTAGGTACATCTGATTCTTCCAACATTGAACAGTTAGTTTGCGGATATTTTCCCAAATCTTGAACATTTTCGCCATTCATTTTACTGTTATCTCTTACCATGTTAAGTGTTCTATGTACTTTTCTACTCATTCTGTAAACAATAAATAATAATGTTATGAGGCTTAGGTTGTAGGGGCTGGGTGGCTTTAGTACGTATAGGCCATACAATACCAAAGATCCAGCCGCCGATCTAAGCCGCCTCCTCAAAAGGAGCCTGGAGTTCTTAAAATTATTAAACTTCCTACTAGTAAACAAAAAATATAAAATTAATAACTTTAAAATTAAATTAATTTATTTCAAGTTAATACCTACGAAATATTATTAGGCAGCGATAGCCTAGTGGAGATACCAACAGACTGCCATGCAGAGGGTATCGGGTTTGAATCCAGGGCGCGCACCAATGACTTTTCGGAGTTATGTGCGTATTAAATTGTTAATTATCGCTTGCCGCGTACCTCGGAGAGCACATTAAGCCGTCGGTCCCGGTTGTTATGAAGATCTCTGACAGCCGTTATAGGGCCTCAGTACCTTCTAAATAAACTGAGACTAGTCTAAACCATTAAAACCAGTGGAAAAGCTAATATTCAGCCAAATCCGGTTAGACTAGTAAGCGGACCCCAGATTGAAACTGGGATCACGCTAGGAGGATGATGACCGACGAAATATTAGTAATATAAGCCTCGGCGCAAACGGGCCACCGACCACAGCCAACGGCGGCTGGCGCGCGCCACCTCCTTTAATAAACAATGAAACGTGAATGGGTGCCACTGGCCACACGTGCCGCACACGTTCAATACAAAATGTATGAAAAATCGTGTGAACTGCTTGTCGCTGGCCATCGGTGGCTATGTCGGTGGCCTGTTTGCGCCGAGGCTGGTACAATAAGAATAGCAGGTTAGATAAGGACGATTGGCGAGTTAATTGCCTGTTCTTAAGTTGAAGCATTGGGTTATCACTTTTACTTTTGACGTAACAACGTCTTATAAATTGGTTTGCCGGGTGACACTTCAAGAAACTGCGTTACGCTCCGCTCACGTTATGCGCTCACAATGAGAGCGAGTGAGAGGCACGCGTCCCGCCTAAGAGCGAGAGAGACAGACATAAAAAGTGAAAGGCACGCGTCTTTCATCCTTCTTCCTACTATACGAATGAATATTCACATTAAAATTATTTTACCACTCAAAGTCGTTGTCACGTAAAACTTTCGCCCGTATACCGACTTTACAGGCAACCAATTTTTTAGTTAAATTTTATTTGCGTATTATGACAGCACTAGGTTTAAAACAACGTAATATATTAAAACGTTTTACCAATTCATAAATGGCCTGTAAGTTAAATACATTTTCGAGCGAGCAAGCAGTGTAGAACGTGAATGCGCGCGATCAAACGCGTGGCGCATCCCGTACAGAGGCTCCGGCCACCCCGTTCGGTTGTGTGATTGTGTGCGTGAAAGTGCGTGCGTACACGGCGCCGCCGGCGACTCACGCGTAGGTACATTAAAGGCCTTGCCACACGGCACAATTTTACGTCCAACTTGACTAAATCACTTGATGAAATCGTGACGTGTAGACGCAAGTCGTCCAACTCAAGTTCATCGGGTGGGCGGTACCACTAGATTTTAACCAATCGGGTGGACGGAATGCAAATCAGTGATTTGATTGTATCGTGTAGACGGGCAAAGCCAATTCGATTGAAAATTTGATCAGTGGTAAAATTGTGCCGTGTGGCAAGGCCTTCAAACTGGCGGCGGCCGATTTGTATGAAGCTATCCCACTATTCCTATTGTACTATGCTATACGTAAAAACATACCTACAATTTTTTACTGACAATACATGCTAAAGTGATGTATCTCGAAACATCACTTTACACAGCTTTATTGAATAATCTTTGTATGATAACAACTCTCATAAAATGAAAGCAAAACAAGTGTATTCCTAAATACGGTCCTTTTGATTTGAAATGATAATTTGAAAAACTTGATCTGTTATTTTCAAAATTAACTATTTTTAAATACCGTACTTTAGATTAAATAATTTTAATGCAAAACGAAGACATTGTCTCATAAGTTTATTTTGATCAAAATATTTAAGTTCATATAAGTATATTTTCTGTGCAAAACAAACAGTTTTGTAATATGGTTCTTTTGATTTAAAAATTGTGTCATACTTACGTGAATCCTTTTTTCGAAAGTGGAGTATTCCGAAATATGGTCGTCTTCTGTATAAAATTAATTAAAAACACAGATACATTTTTGTGATATGGCACTTTTGCACAAAAGAAACATGCTTTCACTTTAGTTGTCGACGCGCAACTGACAATATGGTAGTTTAGATCATATTTAGCGCGTTCAAAACGAAAATTCAAAAGTAACGGTTGCATTGATTGTGGACTCCAAAATGCAAAATCAATGGGTGTCTTTTTTAAATATAAAATTATAAAGGGTTATGATTGTATTTTTGAAATAAAAACTTTTGCATTTTTTTTATTTGTGGTAGTTTTGAATTGAAGCAGCGATATTACGACTGATATTTCATGAATTATATCTTACCTGTTTCACGGAATTTTAATAAAGTTTACAACTTGCCTCTTGCTCTGCTTTCATCAGTCAAATTGTCAAAGTAATATCTGACTGTTTTCATCCATTTACTTATTCATGTCGAATTCCTGCTCTCATATTAGGAATTAGCAGAAGGATCACCTGATGGTAAGCGATTACCGTTGCTCGTGGTCACGCAAAACACCAGAAGGCGAAACAATCGTGCTATCGGTTTGGACGGGAAAAGGAATAGGAAGTGGAGTGAGACAGAGGGAGATGGGACTTCTGGCACCCTCACTTACCGAATGAAATTCAACTTACGAACCTGTATGTTGCATTTCCGTCGCTATGTTTTTCATTCGTTCGCAATATTTTCGGTGATTAGCCAGCAATAATTAAGAATTAGACGCACATAACTTCGAAAGGTCGGTAGTGCGCGCCGTAAGTTTGAACCCGGGACACCCAGCGTCTGGCTGGTCTCCTCACTTGACGATCGTGGGCTTCAGGTTGGCTTAGCAGCTCATCTTTGGGGAACAATACTAAGATTTGCCCCTTATATTTGGTCCTTTAATTGTTTCATATCTTCTGTTATTTCTATTCACCAAGTCTATATTTTATATATTTTTTTCATTTCATGTTATACGATTATTTCACTACACGCCATTCCTCATATTGTCTGACAGCCTACATAGCATGTAGTCAGCATTAATCTTAGAAATGTTCATGTTATGATTAAATTTATCGTAAAGCCTTATGTAACACATAAGATTATTTTGGCCATATAGTCGACTAGTATTTTCTGTCACTATTCGTTTCTCTGATAATTCATAAGAAACCTTGTAACAAAGAAGGATTCTGACATTCAGAACAGATATAATTATGTTTCTAACAGACGCGGTCATTATCTCTCACATCCTAGAATATCAAATCCAAACCTTTTTTTGTAACATTTGATATATGAGGCACGCTAGACATTTTTTTGCACACAACCATTTGATTCATTGTTTTCTCGTAAAAGCCTGAAAATGTTCCTTACGTATGCACTAGGATTGATCCATAACAGAAAATGGGAGCTGATCCTTTCAGAGGTAATTAAAAGTAAATCGTAACAAAATATAAATAGGGATGACTATAATTGTAATAGAGCGCGAGAGAACCGCACATGAACACGAAAAACAGTGGGCAAACATAAAAGAATGCAGACAAACAAAAGATGCTATCTCCTGCTTGAACAAGCGACTCTCACACAAGCTGCTGCATTCTAATAGAAAAACACGTAAGCATCTGACGGGCATAATAACCGGCCACTGTCCACTCAACAAGCACGTATTCAACATAGGCGTTACGGACAGCCCACTGTGCAGGGGCTGCATGGAAACCGAAGAAACACCCGCTCACGTCATTCTGCACTGTACAAGTGTGAGCGATCAACGGGCAAAGCTGCTGAACAACCCCAGAACCATGAGTGAAGCTTTAAACGACACCAGCCAACTAATGGCTTCCTGGAAGGAACTAAGGTGGTATGAGTAGTCGGCGTCAATCAAGTCGCCACTTACGCACAATGGCCCAAATAAGTGGCTAAGTGCGGAAAACCCACGACCAACTATAACTATAACTATAATTGTAATAGGGAGCCATTTCGATACTTAATAATAATAAGATCTTCATAATAATATTTGAAATAGGCATGAAAAATGTCAGCTTCTTTTATTATCCTACAGTAACAGTTTTCATGCAACTTTAATTTTATTTTGACGACCATTCGAGGAATAATTGTGGGTTCTTCTCTGGCATTCCTCTGTAACCTTATGGAGTCTTAAAATATGGCATTGGGATTACTTTCAATTCAGAGGTTTAAGAACATGATATCTTAAAATTTATAAGTTTCATAAACACTAATAATAATCACGTAAATTTCTTGTTATTCATGTTCTCAATCGAGAAATAAAACTAAGCTCCGAAAGAAATAAAGAAAATAAGTCTCCAACACAAAAATCATACCAAAATTAGAACCAAAATCTCATGCAAAAGCTGACTTGTGGAAGGTAAAGCGTGCTTTTAAAAACTTCAGGTCGTGTTCAAAAGGTGAGGAGATTAAACGCAAGTTGTGTTGTGACCGAGTTACTCCGACGAAACAAAAATGTGCTCCATGGTTTTTTATCTCTCTATCTAGATACATACTAAAGAAGCATTTTAAAAGCCGGCGTGTTACAGATGGGGAAATTGAAGTGACTTATGACGGTAGTACGCTGTGGGTACTTTTTCGTTGGCATATCTTTCTATTTGGAGGTGGGAATTGGGTATGAATAGGATCACAGAAATAAATAGTAATAGAACGGTGACATGGGCGTGGTGCGCGTGTCAAACTATTGCACTATAGCGCATGTGTTTACACATGTTGTACAACATTATTCTGCCTGACAATCAGCAATGGTCAGTTTTTATATAAACAATAACATCATTTCATTTTCCACTGCTACATCACACACTCACATCGATAATAATTCCTTAGTGTCCCCTCAATATCTATACGTCACTGTGGGCGGGGCTTGCTGAAATGTGGCACGCGCGAAATGTACGCGATGACGTGACATTCACCATTCTATTACTATTTATTTCTGTGAATAGGATAGTGTCAATATATTTGTACATCCTAGTTTCAAGTGATAAGAAAGTAGTTTCTGTTTCATAAGAACCTAGGCTTCACCCGCGTACTTTGTATTATTTGTAAGCGCAGATAACAGGTAAATAATCGTACACGCCAAGTTTAATACCAATGTTCGTCCCTTATTTCAGTCTCTTAAGGACTGATTAAAAAAAAAAACGGGCCAAGTGCGAGTCGGACTCCCGCACCGAGGGTTCCGTACAAATCTGTAGGTGTATAAGTAAAAGTTCATGCATCACGACAATCGAGTCATAGTCATAATATTTATTTTTGGAAAACGAAATCCATGACATTACAATATGGAAAGCTGGAAATTAAAGACTAAGGTATCGTTTCAGTAATCTTTTATTTTATGCCGTCTTTTTCCTATCGTGGTACGGATCCCTAAAAATACGTGATGTAACTGAAAATTAAAGGCTTTCGGAATTTTTCCTTCATATGGGTTATAAAATATTGCCCTTTCGGTTTTGATTCCCTTGCCAGTAGGGTAGTTGCGACCTAAATTGCTATTTCTTTTGATTGCATAGACATAAAAGTTTGATATTGGTACAACTTAAAGGTATTATGAACTTGAGTATTTGATATGAATTTCAAATTAATATGTCAACGCGTTCATGAGGAAAGGGGTAGTAACTTTAAAATTATTAAACATATTTTAATTATAATATATAATGTAACAAAAAATTTACGGATTTCGAATTTTTCCTTTATTTGTGCTACAATACGTTGCGTCGTACCAAATTTCAAGATTCTGAGTTCACAAGAAGTACCCTATACGTTTTGATTTCCTTGCTAGTAGTTGCGAGTTAGAAAATATGCTTAAATTGCTGTTTATTTTGATTGCGTTGACATAGAAGTTTGATTTTGTTACAACTGAAAGGTATTATAGATTTGAGTATTTTATATGAATTTCAACTTAATACGTTAACGCGTTCATGAGGAAAGGGGTAGTAACTTTAAAATTATTAAACATATTTTTATTATATGATGTAACTAAAAATGTACGCATTTCGCAATTTTTCCTTTATCTGTGCTATAAAATGTTGCGTCGTACCAAATTTTAAGATTCTGAGTTCACAGGAAGTACCCTATAGGTTTTCATTTCCTTGCTAGTAGCTGCGAGTTTGAAAATATGCTTAAATTGCTGTTTCTTTTGATTGCGTTGACATAGAAGTTTGATTTTGTTACAGCTTAAAGGTATTATAAACTTGAGTATTTGATATGATTTCAATTTATTACCTCTACGCGTTCATGTGAAAAAAGGTAGTATCTGTAAAATTATTAATTTAACTAAAAATTTACTTTAATTATTTTATGTAACTAAAATTTACGTTTTTCGCAATTTTTCCTTTATTTGTGCTATAAGACGTTGCTTCATACTAAATTTCAAGATCCTGAGTTCACGGGAAGTACCCTATAGGTTTTGATTACTTTGGGAGTATTTGCGAGAAAATATGCGACTTAAATTGTTGTTTCTTTTGATTACGCTAACATAGAAGTTTGATATTTTTACAGCTTAAAGGTATTATGGATTTGAGTATTTTGTATTAATTTCAATTTAATACCTCTACGCGTTCATGAGGAAAAGGGTAAAATTTAAATTTATTTAAAATATTTTTATCATATAATGTAATAAAAAAATCTCAGTTTCCCAATTTTTTCTTAATCTGTGCTATAAAACGTTGTTTTATGCCAAATTTCAAGATTCTTAGTTCACAGGAAGTACCCTGTAGGTTTTGATTCCCTTGCAAGTTTCGAAATTTGCGGCATATACGGCTGTATCTTTTGATTGCGTTGGCCTAGAAGTTTAATTTTTTCCCAGCTCCAAGGGACAGTAGATTTGAGTATGTGATTTGAATTTCAGTTTGATACCTACACGCGTTCCTGAGAAAACAGGTCTTGACAGACGGATGGACAACAAAGTGATCCTATAAGGGTTCCGTTTTTTCCTTTCGAGATACGGAATTCTAAAAATAAGTTTTGCCCACGTCTTCGAATCTATATAAACTTTAAATGATTCAGCATTATTAGAGAAATCGTAATCCTACAAAAAAAAACAGTATTTATTATGTTTGTTTTGGGAATGCATTGCTTGATACAATACACAAATACGTATATTTATTTGAAAATACATTAAAAGATCACGATAAAAATATCAACACCAAAGCGAAACATTCTCATTTTTTCATTACATCTAAAATGTTTAGGCTGTATATTCCTTTGGAAAAGATTCGCATACCACTCTGTGCAGGATGTCGGCAAAATTATTAGGAAGAGTAAAAAAAATATTTCATTCTTTATTATTCCGCTATATTGGGTTGAAACAAGGGGCCTTAAAATTATAGAATGTAGCGATAACGCAGTTTTTTCCGTCTAATAAAATTGTTGGGATTCACCGGATGCCTCGTTTGTAATATTTGCGCAGGCGCATAGCGTTTTAATTAAAACAAATAGAATTTGGTGTTCCGCAATTATTTTTTTGCATTTAGATATAATGTGAATGTCAGGACGCCGAAATAAATTTTGAATACATGTCGAGGTTACAGCAATGGCGTCGTAACGCAAGTTTGCAATGAATATCTCGACGAATATTTTTCTCGCTAGAGAAAATAAAAAAATCTTTTCAAGGCCAATATGTGCGGTTTTACAATAAAGTGCCAAGCGATATACAAAATTTAAGTTTTAATAAATTTAAAAAGGTTATAAAACGTAAACTTTGTCAAAAAGGGTACTATTCGGTGCTAGATTATATTGAAGATAAAAATGATTGGGATTAATGTGTTGGGATTAAGTTTTAAATTGTATAGAATCAAGACGATGAAAAGAGTGGACCGTGAGTTTCTTGCCTGATTCTTCTCACGAGGCTCTACTTTGTGAACAGGCATTTTTTTTCAATGCTCAATTATGTTAATATGCATTTAAAGCTACTTTTTATTTTTTTATTTGGATGACCTTTCTGACGTGTCCAAAAAATTTAATCATTTTTATGGAAATAAACATATTTGAGTTTGAGTTCTCTTAGCTCAAGAATTTTCACCTACGAATTCTCAGATCGGATTGTCATAATTAAATAAATAATATTAAAGTCAGTTCCGCTGAACAGCACATGTATAGTATCTGAAAAAATCGGAGTAAGAAGCGTTGGTGGTACTGAAACATACGTATATTACATAAAAAGTAAATAAATTGGTCGTGTGTGGTCGTATGACAAACGCGTTTCCATACTTCACATTTTTGAGAACTATCGTTTGAAAGCTTTTAAACATAAATAAATACGATATGATTTCCATAATCAAAGCAAAATAGTAACTTTCCAATAACGGTGTAAGTCATCGATGCGTGATGTGGATGTACTCTCACCAATAATGATTCATCAAGAGTCATAGCATAATTCTTCGTATAAATTATTATAACGTTTAAACCTTTTAAATTAATCAACTTAATCTGCCAAGAAAATATCTACATTATTCCTAAATAATTGACCTTCAATCTACTTTAGGATCTCAAATATCGATTGTCATAATTATGTAACAAAAGAGAAAGACGTTCCATCATCTTCATCGCCCTTACATTATCCTGGACGCCTGCTAGCTTTTCTCATTGCCGGCTGAAGTCCGCTTTCTAGTCTATAAAAATCTCCTAAACTTTTAGCTATTTTAGCTTCGTGCGCCAAGTCTTGGCTGGGTTTTATTTGTCAGCCCGTTAGCAATGTAAGAATTTTATAAATACAGATTATAATTACATACTAATCCACTCAAATAATTTTTATAGACTCACGCCTGTATCCCCGAAAGGGGTAGGCAGAGCTGTGGAATAATAGGTATACAATTTAAAATGGAATTGCACCATTGCATATTAAGCTAAACCGCTGGGACATTCATTTTCTTATTCTTTCGGATCAAGAAATCTCGTTTTTAAATCAATTAAATACACAAATTTAACGAGCACACATATATTTTGACAATCAGCAACCGCTAGTGTTATAAAAATTTTCATGTTTCGTATTTGTAGTAAACTAAATTGAATAAAAAAAAATTACAACATTGTACAACGTAGGCATTTAATCACTCTAAATTGCAACACTATTGATACCAAGGAGTAACTCTATACTTAGCAGATACATAATAATGTAATTTAAATAACAATAATCAATTTCCACAATATAAGGTTTAACATATAATACAGAAATTAACTCTAATACCCCAAAGACACGTATTCAAAGTTGAAACTTTCAGCGCACCATCTTCAAGTATTGAATAAAAGAACCTACAAATAGCATTGTACCCATCGCGCGTTACCTGTCTCCTGGTACCAATATTCGACTCGAGCTTCGAGCGATTTCATCACATATACATATAAAAGGTATGCAATCTCATCCAAAACGTTATATTTGAGCCTTACATTTGTCATTGTAAATTTTTTAAAGGTAATAAACATTTTTGTGGTACGTACATAAAAATAAGCCGCCATTATTACTTACATTCTGTGGCATAAAAGGTTCTAAGGTTTCACAAATTTGTGCTTGCGTAAATCTCTCAAAAAAGTATATTTTTCGTCTTAATCAAGTGGAGTGCCTCACAGTTAAAATACCAGATCAGAGTTTTATATTATTTACATTGATGTCAGGATTTTCAGTTAAGAATGTTAGGTAAATTTGCCTTTTGCTTTAGGTTTAAGCTTAGTAGGACCGTTGGTTGCGTGAATCGGATATATTCAGCATTAAAACAACGTACGAGTACCTCGCGAGGATACCTGCCATGGTACCCTTTCTTTGAATGATATGGGTCTGACAGAGGGATAAAATGTTATTAGATTGATTTGAGATTCTGCGATTATGGCCATATAATTATGTGTGATGGATAAACCTGCACAGTCATCTGGAATCTTTGGGCGAGATTCTTTGGTAAAGGCGTCTTAGCTTACTTACTTTTCCTATCATAGTAATAAGATTGCGTGAATATTTTCCAAACTTTTACTGCTCTCATGTTTCTAGTATATTTTTTGTAGATGTGTTCGTGTCGTTTAGTTATGTAAGTCAAATTATCTTTTATTTATTGCGTTCTTCAACTATTATTATCGCCATGTAGTCGACTGTGTAGTTTAGTTCTATAGATATTTGTATCAACAGGGTCAAAACTTTAATGCTCTTTTAGACATTGATTCTTTCGTTGTCAATGAAACTTACATGCTACAACAATTTTTTTACCAACATAAAGACCCTTAATGTGTTGGTCAAAACAAGTATCAGACTTGTATTTAATATAACAATATAGTCATCAAACCTCAAACAATCGTTACTATTGTTTTACAATATATAGTTTCTTATCATACACTCGTGTGCAAGTTAATCGACTCAAGCCTCAAGTGCGCATAAAAAGTGAAATAACTTAAAAATGCCTTATTTTACCTCCATATTAATGTTTTACATAATTAAAGCCTAGTAATTGAGCTTTAAAATGATGTAAGTTGCATGAAAATCGATTCAGTAGGTTAGTAAAAAAAGGTGAATGTCAAAGATATTGTAAAAAAAATTGAAAATTCATACAATTTCACAGTATTGGGTATAAATGAAACAAAATGTGCATAAGATAAAAAATTTATTCGTGTCAATATTTGGTGTTCCCTTCTCTAGTCCTGATCACTGCTCTCAAGCGATTCTTCATCGACCTTATCAACTTTTTAATTGATGATTGTGGTATTCGGCCCCACTCTTCTACCAACGCAGTCTTGAGCTCATTGATGTTTGTCGGAGCTGGATTCCTCGCCCTAACTTTACTTTTGAGCTCGTCCCATATGTGCTCAATTGGATTTAAATCGGGGCTGAGCGCTGGCCAATCCATAGTGTGAATTCCAACTTCACTCAGGAACTCACGTGTGGCCCGAGCAGTATGACATCGGGCATTGTCATGCATCAAGATGAAATTATCCCCAATAAAGCCTTGATAAGGGACAACTTGATCCAGTAGAACATTTTCAATGTAACGATCACTGGTCAGACCTCCTCCCCGGCCTCCCCCAGGAACGAAAACAAGGTCCGTTTTTGCTTCTAAGGAAATTCCACCCCACATCATGCAAGAACCGCCACCATATGCAATGGTTTCAACAAAGCAGCACTGTGAAAACCGTTCACCAGGACGTCGGTACACCCGACCTCTCCTGTCGCTGCCATGGAGACACATCCTCGTCTCATCTGTGAACAGGACCGACTGCCATTGCTCTATGCTCCAATCCAAGTGCTCTCGAGCAAAGTGAAGGCGTGCTTGACGGTGGGCTGTGGTCAACTTCGGGCCTGTAGCGGGTCTTTTCGGAGTAAGGTTAGCTTCCTTCAACCTTCTTCTAACTGTCCACTGACTGACAGTTACTACGCGAACTTGACGTAGCTCCTGCTGCACATCCACGCCGGTAAGGTGTCGATTTTGGAGAGAGGTCGAGACCAAAAACCGGTCGTCACACTCCGAGGTGCACCGGCGTCGGCTGGTATTAGGCCGCCTAGTGAAGGCACCACTCTCTTGAACACTCCAACACAACAAACCTCCTGTACACTCTCGAGACAGCAGACTGGCTCATATTCAACCGACGAGCGACTTATCGCTGGTTCAACCCTTCTTGCAACAGGGCAACGACTTGAGCGGCTTCTTCAGGTGTTGTATCCATAATTTTCTTCAAATGACGGCTTCAATTTGCAGAAATGTGTTCAGGTCAACGTCTAGTGAGCGACTGATAAGAAAAAACGATTACAGGGGGTTTTTATAGCGGGTTGTGTCGCGCAAGTTGTGTATAAAGCGCAGAGCAGTTTATGGGAGGTTGCGTTCAGTTGCATTCTAAGGACATGTGTTTATTTATATTACTGAAATTATGCTACCATTTTAAAGCCTAATTACAAGGCTTTAATTAGTTAAAACATTATATAGAGGTAAAATAAGGCATTTTTAAGTTATATCACTTTTTATGCGCACTTGAGCCTTGAGTCGATTTACTTGCACGCGAGTGTATAACAATTTGTAGTAAATATCATGGTAGGGCCATGGTATGTAATCTGTTTACAGTACAGTTAAGTTGTGAGTAATTGTATTAATTACGCTTAACAAGTTACTATTCACAACGTGTCTTGAGTTTGGCAGGGTTACAAAGGAAGAATATAATTTGTTAAACAAGATATTACAATATTGATCGAGTTTCAGTACAGGACAGAGCAGCTGGGTATTTGAAGTTTTGTTAGGTTAATGGTTATGCATCGGTCTTGCAATCCCTCTGCCCTTATTACATTCAAGTTAGCTAATTATGTAGAGTATTTATCCGGAATTGACGAACCGTGACTAAGTAAGATGGATTTAATTAATACATTCTCCTTGTCTTAAAACAATGCAATCGAAGTTTGGGTAAAAACTCCAGGATTCATGAATTTTACATTTAAAACCTGTAACACAATTGCGTACCTACCCCGTTATGTTAATCTTATAATTCTAGTCTGTAAAAAAAGTGTTTGAATAGCATTATAGCATATTAAGTAAAGGGATACAGCGCCAAGATTGCGAGATCTTCGAAACTCTATTTGGCAGCATTCCATTTTAAGTCTTGTTTGTTATTTAGATATCTAATTTATATTTCGATGGATTCAAGTGAAGGAATCATATTATAATGCTTTAGTATTTTATGAGTACTCAAGCGTTTTGTATTTGAATAACGGCCAAATGTCAAGCACTCTTGTTTGCTCGTTTTAAATCTCTGTAGGTACTATTGAGTGTTATTATTTCGGATAAATATTGTATCAAGAAACTGTTAATGAAATGATCTTTAGTATTTTCTCGTGATATTGTTGACTGATAAGTACTTATAATAACAATAAATATTGAGAAAATCAAAGCAAACTAATGAAGGCTTATTTAGAAAGGCTATTATTATTATTTCACGTCTGAAGAATTGGTGATTAAAACACCACTAGCAAGGGCACGTGAAAACCAATAACTATAAAAATATACAGTCGCGGTAATTTAAATAAAAAAATAGTTAGGGGTCCGATGTATTCCTATTAAATTAATGTTATCGATTAATCATAATTCTTCTATTTGAACATAAAATTCTTGCGTTATTTACAGACAGACAGACAACGCACAGCCAAAACTATTGGGCGCAAGAAGCTGAAATTCAGCATGTGTTCCTCGGGGGATGCACTAAGAAGGGATTTCCCAAAACTTAGTCATCTTCTAGTTACTATATAAATAACTTGCCCCGACTGAAATAGAGCAGAGCTCAAACTATAATATTGAAAGTAAGCACTTTTAACAGCTAGTTAATTTAGTTTGTATTGTAGGCACACTAATTAAGTATTTTTACCCGCCACTAATGGGTAAAATAAAGGTGGAAAGTTTAGGGCAAGCGTAGCCGCGGGCGATAGCTTGTTTGACATTCAATAGTAGATACTGAACATTTATAATTGTCAATAAAAAATAATATTCTTTATGGAAACTATGGAAAATTTTCAGATTCAAGTAGACAAAGGACTGATCGAAGGATTTAACAAGATAATATTAATAGTCAATTTCAAGCAAGTTGTTAAAAAATGTCTTCAACAATTATATTATAGAAGATGAAGTAAAAAATTGGTTGCCTGTAAAGTCGGTATACGAGCGAAAGTTTTACGTGACAACGACTTTGAGTGGTAAAATAATTTTAATGTGAATATTCATTCGTATAGTAGGAAGAAGGATGAAAGACGCGTGCCTTTCACTTTTTATGTCTGTCTCTCTCGCTCTTAGGCGGGACGCGTGCCTCTCACTCGCTCTCATTGTGAGCGCATAACGTGAGCAGAGCGTAACGCAGTTTCTTGAAGTGTCACCCGGCAAACCAATTTATAAGACGTTGTCACGTCAAAATTTCATGTCTGTCTTTTAGCTCGATATTTCCAATCACAATTTATAATATAATATTCCCAATAAAAATACGATGATGGAAATAGATAAAAGAAGAATAAACTTGGCAATGTGCAATATCAAATATATTTTTATAATGTGGACCCATCTTTGTAAGGTATACACTATTTTATCTATGAGATTTACGCACTAATAATATCGCATAAAGGATTTAAAACCTTTTGTAGTCTGTTGGCGTGGGTATCTATTCCCGTATTCCGGTGCATTTCGAAAGATAAAAATCGGGAGACGCTAATTGTGAAAATATTTCGAATGACATCGCTGTGCCACATTGTACTGTACAGGATTCTTAATCGGAATTGTAAACTGTTTCTGTATTTGAACGAAATATTTATTTGCCATTGCTTTGCTGTTTGTGCGTTGTTTTCAAAAAGCTTTGATCAAGAGATATTTAAGCTTACTATTGTTGTTTTAATATTAAAATTTTAATGCTATTGTGTTGTTTCAGAAGATTGTCACTGTTGCAGTAGGAAAAAATATGTACAATATAGGGCTATTATATGCCCTATATTATACATAAATGTTGAACAGTTGACATGTAGGCTCTACCACAATTAGTGTGCAAGAAGAGAAGTATACTTATGATAAATCAAAAAGACGGCTAATGAAAACGCAAAGTACTGCTCGTTTTTCAACATTAAAATTTTGTGTCAAGTATAACTTTTTTCGTTCTCCACTGGAGAACGAAAAAAAGTGGATAATCACCAGCTGAGCTAAATCATCTCAGTTTCAAATTTAATTAAATGGCTCAGTTTTAACATTTATGTTTTTTTTAAGAATATTAATAAATATAGAAAAACGTCGGAGCAGTCTATTGAGCCATCTTTTATAATTATATTATTTTTCGTAATCCTTTATCGATCCATGTCATGACCTTGATTTATTTAGCTAATGTTCGTATTTATTTATATTTCTACATTAAAATGTCGACAACAATATAAAAACATTTATTGCCACGTTTTGGTCTTATGTCTTGAACTTTTATCTTCTTCATGTTATTAACCTTCATCCAATGTACCATATAACGTATTTATTACACTCCCATGCTGTTTTATTTTATTTTAATATTGTGCCAGAATTTATTCAGGTACTGCCTCCGTGGTCCAGTGGATAGCGTATGCAACTGCTGATCGGAGGTCCCGGGTTCGATTCCCGGGTTGGGCAAAAGTGTTGCTGGGTTTTTCCGAATCCTCAGTAACAGCACGAAGCCTGGTGATGTGCCCGGTAACGGCAATAGGCACGCCTCCTATTACGTGCGACCTACAAATTCATGGCGAAATGTGGGTGTAATATTACACCTCTTCTTACCCCTTCGGGGATAAAAGCGTGACTCCAAAAATAAATAAAATTTTATTCCGGGAAAAACAAAAGTATGGTTTACGTTTATCATGAAAATATAATATTTTCGATAAGTGCTATTATTTTGGTCTATTATAGGTCGTTCGTAGGTATGAATATCTCCCCCCCCCCCGTGGGATCTCTACCTTGTCGTGGTCGGGGGCTCAGTAACCGTGGATTGGTCACCCGCGGTGAAGCTAAGAGAAATCCAGGAGGGGACGCTCCGCGTGGGCTTGGAGGGGCCTGTGCAGGATGCGTCCAACGGTGCGGATGCGGGGGACAGTTCTGTCTGTCCGTCGCAGTCGAGTACGGTCGTGGGAGGAGAGGCGTGTCGGTGTTGCGTTGCCGCGCGTTCTATCTCCCGCGACCAAGTGGGGGCGCACCATTCGATGCGTCGCGGTGGGGCCGCAGAGGAAGAGGAGATGCGGTGTTGCGTTGCCGTCCTCTCTATCCTCTGCGGCCGCTGGGTGTTTTGGCGGCGGAGCCCAACACCTTAATCCGCCGCCAAGGGGGTTTTGTTCGGGGCCCGCCTGATAATCTGGCGGGCCAATACCCGTCGGGGAGTAGCGAGGAATGCTTTGGTAAAACCCTACCCTCCGACACATGGGTACATGAGGAGCACGGGTTGGTTTTTAGTCAGTAAGAGTCTGACAGTCCCCTTCGTCCTTCCCCCAGGACGGAGGGTCTCCATGAGGATTTTCCAACCCGACACCAATAAAAAAAGGTATGAATGTCTAAGATATGTTATAAGCAATGTAAGAAACTGCAAACACTTTTAGTATACAGCAACTCTAGTTAAGTTAAATGTTTGTGTACAGCTCCTGCATGAGGAATAAATCCTGTGTTGCGGGAGACTTTATAAACATTCGAGCAACGGACATAAAGGACACTCAGATACAGAGCATCAACTTGTGGATATCCCAAATTTTGTTGTCGCGTATGGGATACATACCTACAAAGGGGTGGCAGCCTATTAAACTACTTCGGCATAAGCCATAAATTAGTATTCAGCAGTTAATTGAGTACCTACACCCTTGAACGCGTCGAATCCCAAGGGACAAAACAAACTATACATATACAAAGCTGGTTCTTATAACACGGAGCGCACAGCATTCATTACATTAAGGATGCGAAAAGGCGATTTAATCAGAGAAGCCGACGGGATATCTCTAAAAAGGACGAACAGGTACTCGGAGTGTCCAGACGTAAAGCTGTTATTTCAAACACCCTTCCAGACGACAGGTTGGCGCAGCGGGAGTGTAAGCGACTGCTACGCCGAAGGTCGCGGGTTCGATTCCTGCTCAAGTCAAACATTTGTGTGCATGAACATGGATGTTGGTCTTGGTCTGGGTGTTTCTATGTATGTATTTACAAAAAAAAAGTATATATGTATGTTTATCCATTATCTAGTACCCATATTACAAGCACTGCTTAGTTTGGGACTAGATGGTGATGTGTGTATGTGGTAGAATATTATTATTATTATCTGTCCTATACTGTTTATTTGAGTTAGGTTAAACCTTTTAGTTTAAACAAAAAGGTACGGAGACTGTGTTTGTCACTTAGCACGTACTTTTTACAGTATGTCTTATTGCTTTAAAAAATAGTAATCTTTAGTGATAAAGTTAAGTTGCGAGCTTGTCTTTTTTTGTAACGAACTAACCTCTAGAATCTTTACAAATTTATTTTGCTTTACTTCCTTCATAAAAAAGTATTAGAGGCAGCGAAAGCCTAGTGGAGATACCAACGAACTGCCATGCAGAGGTTATCGGGTTCGAATCCACGGCGCGCAACAATCACTTTTCGGATTTATGTGCGTAATGAATTGTCAATTATCGCTAGTCTCGTGCCTAGGAGAGCACGTTAAGCCGTCGGTCCCGGTTATCAAGAAGATCTTTGACAATCGTTATAGGGCGTCAGTACCTTCTAAATAAACTGACACTAGTCTAAACCATGGAATATTGCTATCCCTTCGGGCTGAGGTCAGACAGGCAGTTGCTCTGTGGGAAAGCTAATATTCAGCGAAATCCGGTTAGACTCGTAAGCGGACCGCAGGTTGAAACTGGAATAACGCTAGGAGGATGATGATGACCTAAATATCGTAGCATGAATTTACATAGCCTATTATAACCACAATAGGCTATGTAAATTCATGCTACGATATTTAGGAAAAAAAAGAAAAAAAATATGCTACAAGGATTCGGACGCTACGAGGACGGTTCAATGGACGAGTTGCAAATAATGCGGAATTACATTCAGAGATTGCGAGTTCAATGCCACTACATTTCTATCTACAACTATAGCAATGCTTACAGCTAGCACTCATGTCAAGATAATGGGTAAGGACAAGGTATCTGAGAGCGGTCTGTCTGCACTCGTCTACCATGATAAAGCTCAGCGGTGAAATGCTTTACGTCTGCGGCACAATATATTCAAATGGACATAACACATAAAATTAAGAGGTATGATAATCTTAGGTCATTCACTCCCCTATATATATATATGTCCATAAAATATGAAAATATGAACGTAATTTAATCTATTAAAAAGATCTTTAGAAAACATAGTGGCTGCATCGTCTATAGACCGACATAAACCGGATTACCAGGGAAACAGGACTAAATCCGCAACGGAAACCACTCGACTATGCATTGCTTCATATTGAAAACGCTCTAGTTTATGCCCACAATCTTTTTGAGCATAAATGTTCGGGTGCATGTGATTTTTAATGGATTCAAAGACTTGTTTGAAATTGGTTTCTTGGATCTGCAGTGTTACATAGAATTAAAATGCCATATAGAGCGCTTCGTTAGGAGTTTTTGAACTATAGTCTGTACAAGTTAGGATCTTTTTGACAGATATATTTTTTCTGATCGACATAACAATATTATTTAATATTAAAAATTGAATCAACATAAATATATTTAAAAATTGTAAAAATATTGAAAAATACATACAACACAGAAGTTCCTTAAGATTCAAGCGTTATCCGAATATTTTAAGACTTTTTATTGCTTCAAAGTAAAATATAAATAGGAACACTGAACATAATAGACGCTTGTACAATGTTACATCGGTTGGTCGGATGGGACACGAATAACAGGCAGTAACTGTTATAAATATCGATTACGAAAAATCGTTATTAAAGATCATTGTCAAGTTATTGTTACGATCGGTCCTTTTGGTTGGGGTCTCTTTGGCTAGTGGTTGGGGTCTTTTAAGCTGGTCTAACTCTTTCTAGAAAATAAGGTAAAAAAATATAATTTTAATTTCAATTACGCATTCCATCATTCCATCGACTGGCCATATAAGCCGAACGTCGGGAACACTCGGGGTCAGTAGGTAGTGTGGAGTAAAGTCAAGAGGAAAGAAGAAGTTAAAGGAAGAAGTTAAGAGGAAGCAAGACTACCTGCCCGTAACATTAATATTGTTCAATTTAAGTTTTTGTTTTGAACTTTTGTTAAACATGCCTAAAAGCGTGAAAAGAACTGTACTCAACAGTGAAACGCGTTAGTTTGTGATTCGCTTAAAGCCAATAATATTGCCATTGGAAAAAAGTTATGTTTTTAGATGAAAATTGGTTGAATGCCAATCACACTGTTAAAAAAACATGGACCGATGATACTGCCCAATCGTCTACAAAAGTACCAGAAGGAAAAGAGGAGAGACTTATAATTTGCCACGCAGATACTGCCCAAGGTTTTGTGTCAAACTGTTTACTGGCATCAAAAAAAACGAATGAGTATCACGAAGAGATGAACTTCGAAACTTTTTCGGAATAATTTTATAAAATGATGGACAACCTGGATGGTCCTGATATAATAATAATGGATAATGCATTCTATCATTCCACGCAAGTTGACAAGGCTCCGGCGACAGCAAACAAAAAAGCCGATATAATAGTGTCTCATAAACAAAGGCGTAAATGCCGACAGGACAATGCTAAAGTGCGAACTGCTTGGCCTAGTGGTCACACACAAACCGAGGGAGCCAGTGTAAGGTCCCCTCTCTATTATATTCTATACTCTTTGTGTAATCCTATATAACCATGCACATTATTATAATAAACGCAGTATATTCTCAGCAGTCCTAGTATTTTATTCTGATTACTCGACCCCTAGCGTACATGGCGACCCTGCCGAAAGCGTCTGCTATCCGAGCGTCGCGTATTTGACACCGGCTAGCGTTCACCGGCGCCGATCCATATATGGTCGAAATATTATGTCAACCTAGTGGACTTTGCATCATGCATCTTAACACGCAGTTACGACTCTTGCACTTGTTGCCGGTTATACGTGTCGCGACAAAATCTTCCAAGGTCTAAAATGGGCAAAACGCAATCCAGGGAAGAAGTGATTATTGCACAGAATGCAGCGGGTTCTAATCAGGCGACCGTAGATGAAATCCGTTTTCACCTAAGTACCGCGAACACCATACTTTCCGTCATAGCCTTGATTATTGGCATTGGGCTCATTTTCATCGCATATAGAATGTATAGGAAATGCCATACGCGCTGGATGCAGCAGGAAATTTTTCGGAATAATTTACGTCGGTCTATATTTCGAAGAAAGCGAGAGCGTGAGCGTGAGAAGAACGAAGACAATGCGATATAAGGCGACAACAGAACGAGTGCGGTAAAAACATAAAATTAAAAGTGCGATAAAATAATCAAAAAAGGGCGTTTAAAAAAATGGTGATATGTGGTTTCAGTGGAAAAATAAATAAATATACGAATTATAAAAAAGTGGTTTCAGTGGAAAAATAAATAAATATACGAATTACAACAAAAAATGTGAGTACGCGTTATAAAATTTAAAACAAGCGTAATTTTCGAAATATTATCCGTGCGTCAATTATACGGTACAGGAATCGTTGGAAGCGTCGGACAATGAACTTTGTTGTAAGTTAAGATACGTTCATAAAATTAAGTCTAGTTAAAGCATTAATAATATCTTTAATAAATAATGATAATTATAATATCTAATAAAAATATGTGTCAAATAATAATACGTGCTGATACTTATTGGTAAGTGATGTTTCAAACTTTAAACGATTCATATCAAAGCTTAAAGGCTGTTAGACAATATTTAATATTAAAATTGGTCCTAATAGGCGCCAGGGGAATATTTTAGTAGAAAAGTGGAAAGAAGCAAGTAAGTTATATGATAAATATACATTAATATTAAATAAAATAAATTCAGATATTACGAAAGGAAAATATACTTCTACTGACGCCAATTTAGTGACCAAGTTGTCTTCTGATTTCGAATTATTATACGCTGAAATAAAGCAATTGTGTTCACAAGAACAAACTTTATCGGATTGTAGTTTAAAAACTATTTCACATATGGAATCATTCAATTTGAAAACTGCTTTGTCTTTGTTACCTCAAATGACCGATGACGAATTGAATACAAAGCAATTAATAGATAACATAGAATATTACGCATCTGTACATAAAAATGATGATTGTAAAACTCAATTGATCCAGTTTATACTTAAGAGTAGATTATCTCAAGATGCCAAACTAAAGTTAAATATAAATTATTCGAATATTACTGATTTAATAAAGGATATGCTAACGGAACTTTTGCCTCAAAAATCTGCCCCTGCTCTTCAAGACAAATTGCACCGTATTAGACAAAATGATTTAAATATTCAGAACAATGGAAAAAAAATATCAGAGTTGTTTGTTGAACTTACGATTGCGCAATCCAACGGCAACTCAGATAATTATAATCTTTTGAAACCCGTAAATGAAAAATACGCCATAAAAAAATTCGCAGATGGATTACGTAACCGTAGGCTCAGCACAGTTATTTCAGCTAGGAACTACACGTCCTTGAAAGACGCAATACAGGCTGCCAAAGAGGAGGAGCCTGAGTCGACTTCTACATCAGGTGACCTCATAGGTATGTACCAAAATAATTATTCTATACCATTTTCCTTTTCAAGAAGAGGCCAAGACCAGGTTTCAATACCAAGGTTTTTTTAAATCGTGCTTCTGCTTCTGGTCATCAAGGTCAAGCATACAGAGGCCATTCGCAGTCTTCAAGAAATATGTCTACCAGGAGACCGTGGCAATCCAGAGGTAGGTACAATAATAATAAACGTGGAAATCAGTGGATACGCAACGAACGTATACGAGTAGTGAATAGTGAAGATTCAAATGAAAGTAATACGGATATGCCTGCCACAGAAAACAAGTTTTTTCGTGAATAACTATAATAACTTTAATATTTTAGCATGTAACAGTGATTGTTGGGTGAATTTATTCATACATAATGTCTCATATTATTGGTTAATTGATCCGGGTGCTACTATTTCAGCGCTAAAATATAAACATGTGCTCGAGCAAAATCTTCCGGTCCATAATGAGAAGATTATTATTAACGGAATAGGAGGCAAAGTCCAAGCAATTGGATACACATATTTAAAATTACACTACGATAATCTTTCCTGTATGCATAAGTTTTATATTTTTGAAACATTACCTTATAGGACGCATGGTATTATCGGACAGGATTTTTTAAATAAATATAACGCAGTAATTGATTTTAAAAATAATAATTTAGTTTTGTGGCCGAGTTTGGATAATATGCTTACGTTGCCTTTTGCGCGTAAGGACAAAAATGCATATGTAATAGCACCTAGATGTGAACAAATACATTACATTAAAACAGACTTAACTGAGCAATGCGTTGTTTGTTGTAAAGTGTTAGATGATGGCGTTTTCTTAGCAAATTCCATAGCTACTCCGTGTGATGGTTTTCTCCCAATTAATATCCTAAATACAACTGAAAATACAGTGACTTTGAATAATATTGAGCCGACTATTCATAAGTTAGCTGATTACACGATATGTTCATTTGATATAGTCGATAAAAACGCCAAAAGAGTGAAGCAATTATTTTCACAATTAAGTTTAAAACATTTAAATGACAAAGAGCAAACTTCAATCAAAAATTTATGTGCCAAATATGCAGATATGTTTTATTTACCGGGTGATAAGTTATTGACTACAGATATTTATAAACATACTATTACATTAAAATCAAAAACTAGCCCAGTGTTTACAAAACCTTACCGGTTGCCATACTCGCAGCAAAACGAAATTAAAAATCAAATAAATAAATTGCTAGATGATAATATTATAGAAAGGTGTAATAGTAGCTGGTCCAGTCCATTATTATTAGAACCGAAAAAAATGGACAGTAGTGGTCAAAGAAATTTAGGTTGGTTATTGACTACCGAAAATTTAACAATTTAATTGAAGATGATAAATATCCTTTACCGAATATGTCCGAAATATTAGATGCACTGTCAGGAATATATTTTACACATTTAGATTTATATAATGGATTTTATAATGTTGAATTAGACAAACACAGTAGAAAATATACTGCATTTTGCTCTGGACAGTACCAAATGGTGCGTATGCCTATGGGTTTAAAAACAAGTCCAGGATCTTTCTCGCGCATGGTGAACATGGCTATGGCCGGTCTTACATTTGAAAAATGCTTCATTTATTTAGATGACCTAATAGATTTTGGAAATTCCTTGAACACGCACAATAAAAACCTACAGGATGTTTTTGAGCGCTTGCGAAAAGTTAACCTTAAAGTAAATCCAGAAAAATGTGATTTTTTGAAAAAGCAAATTGTTTATTTAGGCCATGTTGTATCTGGTAATGGAATTTTGCCAGATCCATCAAAAATAGATATTGTAAAAAATTACCCCTCTCCGAAAAACCTTGACGAGCTAAAAAGGTTTACCGCATTCGTCAATTACTACATAAATTTGTCCCTAATTTTGCAAAATTGGCTTCACCATTATTTAATTTGTTTAAGAAAAATGTTCCTTTTATATGGAATAACGCATGTCAGAAAGCATTCGAAGACTTAAAAGCTTGTATTATTTCACCATCTGTCTTGCAATATCCCGACTTTTCAGAGCAAAATCAGTTTATTGTGCAAACAGATGCATCTAACTATGCAATAGGTGCAGTTCTATGTAATAAAGACCTTAAGCCAATATCCTTCGCTAGCAGAAATTTGAATAAGGCCGAGAAAAATTACCCTACTATCGAGAAGGAATTGTTGGCAATCGTTTGGTCAATAAAACATTTTCGCCTCTATTTATATGGTAGGCCATTTAAAATACAAACGGATCATAGACCGTTAGTTTATTTATTTACAATGAAAGACCCCTCTAGTAGGCTAATGAAATTTAGACTTCTACTAGAAGAATATAACTTTACCGTAGAATACATAAAAGGTACAGACAACGCAGCTGCAGATGCCTTGCCGCGTACCAGTATAGACATAAAGGATTTAAAAGAAGTACGCAACAATATAATGAGTGTCATGACACGGGCGCAAACACGAAAACAAACCTCTAGTATATCAGGTTTTTTGGCGGATATCGACACCCGTAACGATTGGTCTGAACAACCGAAAGTTGTGGAGACGCATATTACTCCAAAGGATTCTACAGAGCAGGTATTTATTGGAGAAAATAAGTTACGTAATTTGCGCAAAACAAATAATATTAGTTATGAAAGCGCTACGTTTTGCTATATTCCGGCAAATAAAACAATTTATATAAAATACAAGGACTCTCCATCACAAATTACGCCAGCCGAATTTGTGAGAGAACTTGACATGTCTTGTAGACAGATAGGTATTAAGGAATTATACTTCATTGTCAGTAGTGCGTATGATATTTTTATACGAAAGTTATTGCAAGATTTCAAAGGGTACAAAAGTATAACTATTCCTCGTTTATATGTATTAAAAAACGTCACTAGAATAGATAATAAAGACGACCAAAGAGTGATATTGAACGACTTTCATCTCTTGCCCACAAGTGGCCACGTGGGTATGAGAAAGTTATTGCAAGAGTTCAAAGGGTACAAAAGTATAACTATTCCTCGTTTATATGTATTAAAAAACGTCACTAGAATAGATAATAAAGACGACCAAAGAGTGATATTGAACGACTTTCATCTCTTGTCCACAAGTGGCCACGTGGGTATGAGACGAATGTTGAACAATATAAAAAAATATTATTTTTGGCCAGGCTTAGAAAGAGACGTCGTACAATTTGTAAAACGATGCGATGGGTGTCAAAGAAATAAACATTCTATACCAATAAGGGAGCCCATGGTTATTACATCAACAGCAAATAATGCATTTAAAAAAATCTACTTAGATATTGTTGGACCGTTAGATCGCGATGACAATAATCACATTACATATTAACGCTACAGAGCGAATTATCAAAATTTGTCGAAGCCTATCCACTGACTTCTAAGAGTACGGTTGAAGTAGCTGAATGTTTTGATACAAAAATGTCACAAAAAGATCAAGCTAACTTGTACAGGGTATAGTCTATTGAGATTGAACATAATACACAGTTATTTATTCAGATTGATACATACCACGTTATATTTAATTTTAGAACACAATTACATGAATACAAACTTGATTTAAGACAAAGACTTAAAAAAAATTGATAATCATTCTGGAATGTAAAATAGTACTGTTGCTATTTTACGTAATGTAATTTGATTGTGTCTATAATTTATTGAAGTCATTTATATTGAAAACCAACAATACAGCTATCCCTTTGGGTTGCAGAGGTCAGACAGGTAGTCATTCTGTGGAAAAGCTAATATACAATCAAATCCGACTAGAAATTGGATCCCGGGTTCAAACTGGGATAACGCTACGAGTATGATGACTTATATTAAAAGCCAACAGATAATTCTAATGTTTCAACGCATCAATAATTTCTGCTATTTTCATTTTTTATGGTTCCATACGTCGAAATGAAAAAAAACGGAATCCTTTATAGGATCACTTTGCTGTCCGTCCGTCTGTCAAGACCCTTTTTTTTCAGAAACGCGTGGAAGTAGGTACATATGTACATACATACATAGTCTCACGCCTATTACCCTGAAGAGGTTGGCAGAGGTGTATTTCTACACCCACTTTTCGCCAGATATACTTTAGTCCCACGTAATAAGGGCCGAGCCTATTGCCGTACCGGGCACATTTCCAGACTCCGTGCTGCTACTGAGAATTTCGTGACAGAAAAACCCAATAACACTGCCCGACCCAGGAATCGAACCCGGGACCTCCCGATCCCACGCGCACATTTATGCCGCGAGACCAACGAGGCAGTCGTATAGGGTTTGATGTCGAGTTTTCCGTCTCTACGCAAAGATGGTATTTGCATCGTGTTATCCCTTAGTCGCCTCTTACGATACCCACGGGAAGATAGGGGGTGGTGACACTGGTATTCTATGCCGTCAACCACACGGCACGCGTGGAAGTATCAAACTGAAATTCATATCAAATACTAGGTAGGGTTTATAATATCTTTAACCTGTAATAAAATCAAACTTCTATCTCAACGCAATCAAAAGAACAGCAATTTTACTATATTTCAAACTTTCTACTACTGGCAAGGGAATCAAAACCTACAGGGTACTTCCCGTAAACTCAGAGTCTTGAAATTTGGTACGAACCAACGTCTTATAGCACAGACAAAGGAAAAATTGCAAAAATCGTAAATCTTTTGTTACATCATATAATGAAAAAGGAATAATTATTTTAGAGTTACTAGCCCTTTCCTCATGAAGGCGTAGAGGTATTAAATTGAAATTCATATCAAATACTCGGGTCTATAATACCCTTAATCTGTAACAAAATCAACCTTCTATCGCAACGCAATCAAATGAAACAGCAATTTTACTATATATTCAAACTCGCAACTACTGGCAAGGGAATCAAAACCTACAGGGTACTTCCCGTAAACTCATATCCTTGAAATTTGGTACGGATTAACGTCTTATAGCACAGATAAAGAAACAATGCGAAAACCGTAAAGGACAATGGCAGATCTCAGACATCAAAATGTCTAAAATTAAATTGAAGCGAACAGTCATAAAAAATATAGCAAAAAATTTGGCGTAGGTAACAGAGTCTATAAATGATTCTATTTTCACTTAGGAAAGGTGGAAAAAGAAGATGTCGGTGTTTGAATTTTTAGTTAAGAATTAACAATGTAGGTAAAAGGAAAGTTATAGTATGAAAGTTAAACAATGTAGGTAGGTACGTTTGAATTATCAAATGACATAATGTCAGATTGACATCAAAACGCGGAAGTATTTTGTAGCATCTAACTGTCACAGCCAAAGACAAAAGCAGAGCTGCACATTTTAAATCGATTTTATGTGAAATCGATACAACTTTAAAACGATGCTGCGACGTTTTTATTTGATTTAAACGTTGTTTTGCTTCAAAAATATTAGCTTATTGATATAATGTTGATTAAATATTAAATAACTGCATTTTAAACCAAACCAACTCTATAAAGGTCGATCGTATCGATCACTTATTTAATAATCGATACGGATATAGCATTCACGTCTATTCATGTCACACCATTGTCTATGGCAACAATCAAATAATAAAGTATACGTAATCAATTGGAATGCTTTTTATCATCATAAAATACTCCAGCTTTAACGAGACAAAGTGAAAGTATTAAAAATTCGTAGGAAAAAAAACCATTTGTTTTGTTCATATGAAGTTTAAGGTTGCCACAACAAACCCAGACCAAATTCTGTCATTGTTCTTTTTAGATACATCATATAATTAAAATATTTTTAATAATTTTTAAGGTTCTTCATGAACCCGTAGAGGTATAAAATTGAAATTCATATCAAATGCTCAAGTCAAAACTAAAGATCCCGTACCAGTACCAGTCGATCTAGAATCTTAAAAGGCATAAAGCAACGTTTTATAGCACATAGGAAAAAAATCGAAGACCTTAAATTTTTTGTTACATCACATATATTTTTAAATAATTATATATACCTAAAGGTTTTTACGGAACCCTCGGTGCGCGAGTCCGACTCACACTTGACCGGTTTTTTTTTTATTTTAAATATTGTTGAATAGTCAGCACATTCCGATGCAATTATACACGGAAATATGAGACTGAACTATTTCACCTATATCTCTGACTCCACAAAACATACGAAATATTAACATACAGCAAATTTTTGAGAGTTTTTTTACAACCTTCATATGAAGCAAAACAAAAAGGATATAAAACCGAGTCAAAATATCTACGTAGTTACTTTCTCAGTATTATTTTTCGTGGTAAAATATCACGCGTGTTCGTTGAGCAATTAGGGTGCGCAGTCAGCTCCTCGACCCCTATGAGTGGAAACCTTGACACTTGCAAAAAAAAATGTAGACTTGGCGAAACCTCGTGTTAGATGACTTTTTATGGTTAGTTCTTTGCGGTATTTAGGTTGTATATAAGAAATTACGTAGAGGCTGAAATAAAAAAGGAACAGTATTTTTTTAAAAGGTAGTTTCTTTACTTTTTTGTAATTTATAGAGTTTGTGTGTGTGAACAATATTGCATAAAATGAAAAACCATTGAGTAAATTTTATAGCACAATCGTAGTTTTTTATATTTCTACATGTCGCTATAAAATTTCCTACCTCTTTTTTCATATTATATTTATTTTTAAGATAAGCAATGCTCAACAGTACATTCGACCAAATTACATTGTAATGAAATTATTAAAGCAGTTGATAAACAAGTGCTTTTGTTACACCGTACTCTACGCCAAACCCCATGACAATAACCATATACTTGCACCAGAAGCACTTTTTAGGCCCTGTTTCACCACTGTCCAGTATGTTCTGGTTAAACTACTGGGCAAATAAATACCTACAAACGTTCTTATTTTAAATTTTTCTAGAAGGTTACGCTTACTTCGAGGTGGTGAAACAGGGCCTAATTATAAATTATGAAACACTGGGTTCTGTATCCGAAGAGATGACAGGCAGTAAAATTGCAATTGGTACAAAAATCGCTGTAGGAAATATAATATTGTATATAGGTATTTAAAATATTACGATTATTGTAGAGTGTCATGTGTGTGCTTGACACAAAGGTGCAATTACTTTTACTTATATTAAAAAAAATATATCCATTTTGCACCTAAAGTTGAAGAATTCACTCACGTAATGCTGTTTGTTAGCTGGAACATAAGCCAGACTTTTGTAACATATGGGTAGCAAATTATATGTAGAGTGTCTATATTATATTTTGAAATGTTTAAATACTTTTACGACAGTTGTAAGAAGCCCTAAAAAATGAATTAGTATTTTCTTAGTTCCTTTTTATGTAATATGCGGCAAACGCACAGACAGATCACGTGATCGTAAGCGATTACAGCCGCCTATGGACACAAACGACACAAGAGGAGTCACAAGTGCGTTGCCGCCCTTTGGGTTGGGAAAGAGAATAGTGCGTAGTAAAGCCGGCCACTATATACAGAAATCAACAAGGCCCTACTACTTTTAGTAATAAGTTCTTAGTAAAATTTCTAAAGTCGAGATTCCAAACACAACGACGTATCAACCTCATCAAAACCAATGACAGCCAAAACCAGAACGAGCCGTTGTAAACTGTAAACCAAGATCTAAGTTCATTAAACCACAAGTAGCGTTTGTAATAATCCTCAAAAGGAGGATAAGCAAATATTAATGGATTAAATTACCAACTTTTACATAGCTTTCATTCTCAGAAAACCGCCTGTCCTGAATCATCCGTAGCTGCGGCTTGACAACGAACACGCAATTAACTTCCGGGCACACTCGTAATTCACTTCACAAATTCACATATACAATAATAATAATAAGCCCCCTAAAACCCAACCATACGTCCGAGTCGAACATCTGACTCACGTAGGGGGCGGACACACGAACATTTTACTGGCGTGGCTAACATGGCAAAGGTAACCCATTCAATATGGAGACCCGCTTAAAAAAGAAACTGAGAGGACCGCTGCCCGGGGGTGATCGCCGGGGCACACCTGGAGCTGACGCTGGGTGTTTCAGCATACGAACCGTCAGCAGTGTGGAGCTGAACAGGCGGGCTTCCACCACTCAATATGCTACAGCCGAAACCGCAGACAATGACAGTCTGACAGACAGAACAAGTTCCCCCATAGAGCCTTATAGCCCAAGTACCGTGTCTTATACACCATCAAATCCAACATCTCCTTCAATAACTAGTATTTATGACGAAATGATTAATATAGAACCACATAACACAGATAACAATAGAGTCGAATCCCCAGCTGCAGATGTTTCGCAGGGGGCACCAGCCACCTGTCCTGCGACCACTAAAGCTGGCAAACTAAGAGTGCGCATGCAATGGAATGACGAAATTAATACTTTTATCATGCGCACATACTTTTATGTCACTAAAATAGAGACAGATAGGACTATGTACTGCAAAAAACTTCACGATCAATTCGTTTCAAAATTCCCACATTTCAAAGTTTCAGCACAACGCATAGCCGACCAGAGAAGGGCCATTGTCAGAAACAAAATGTTGTCAGACGATATTATCAGTAAATTGAAACAAGAAGTCTCAGAACAACTCAGGGTTGATGAATTAGAAGACACACAACCCATCATTCTACCAGACTCAATATTAGCACCTGCATCTACTCCTCAAGAACATAGTTTACAGTTTACACCAGTTACATCAACCAACATCGCCCTTTCACAAGAATCGACGAGCTCGATGAATAATACAAACACGATATCACGTACTCAAACAAACGCTTCTACTCAGACAGGCACACTACCGAGTATTTCTCAAGATTCGGTTACACAAATAACAGATGACACAATGACCCCTGAAATAACCCAACAAGATACAATGACACTTGAATTAGTTAACCAGCTGCAGACCACACTTACACAATACACTGGTACAGACCCGATAGCCCGACCTAAACTACCAAAACTCAGAGAATGCAGAATTCTTTACACTTATATAGATATTTTCAACAGTTAAATACTGAGCAGGGTTTTTTCAATCGATTCAGATCTAATCGATATCCACACGTTGATATACTGTAGCGCACTTGTCATTTCCGAGAAACTGGGATATAAAATTCGAAGCCCTAATACTAACACACCTCATAAAAACAACAAATCTCTAAAACCCGCATGGCAATTAAGGATTGAAACTGACATAAAAAATCTGAGAGCGGACATAGGCAGATTAACTCAATATATTAATAAAAACAGAAGTAGGAAAGTAGTTGCAGCAGTTGAAGTAATTTTTAGAAAAACAAAGATACACACAGCTCACGAACACAATAATAATAGACCAGAGGAATACTTAGATACTTTAAAACAAAAACTTACAGTAAAATCACAAAGGTTAGCTAGATATATAAAAGCACTGCAAAGAAAAGAAAACAATAAATTATTTATGTCAAATGAAAAGGGTTTCTACAGGATGTTTAGGCAAGATAATACCCAAGTCTCACGAGAAATGCCTAATTCAGAAGACCTTAAAAGCTACTGGGCCGATCTCTGGAAAAAGCAACACGATCATAATGATACCGCTAGATGGATACAAGATGAAGAATGTAGAATGATGAATGTGGAGAGTATGGAATTAGGTGATATTACAGGAGATGATATAGAGAGAGCAACGAGACGAATAAAAAACTGGAAAGCAGCAGGTACAGATAAATTACATAATTTTTGGTACAAAAAGTTCCATGCCCTACATATTGTTTTAGCTAGGAATATTTCAGATATAATCAATGGTCAACAAGAAATACCTAAATTCATTACAAAAGGCATAACCTACATGTTACCCAAAAGCAGGGACACTCTTCACAATATCGTCCGATTACGTGTCTTCCAACTATTTATAAGCTTATCACATCATTAATTACACACAAAATCAACAAACATTTAGAACACAACAACATTATATCCGAAGAACAAAAAGGCTGTAGGCAGGGACATCGAGGATGTAAAGAACAATTAGTTATTGACTCTACAATTTTAAAACATGCGCATAACAATGAAAGAAACCTACATATTTCATACATTGATTATAAAAAGGCCTTCGACAGTGTGCCTCACTCATGGTTAATCCGAGTCCTTCAGATATACAAAATCAATCCCGTCATAATCAACTTTCTGAAAAATGCTATGTCTGACTGGAGAACTTCATTGCACTTATCCAACGGCATAGATACGATCACCACAGACGAAATAAGCATCGGAAATGGCATTTTCCAGAAAGACTCACTTAGTCCACTGTGGTTCTGCCTCGCTTTGAATCCTTTGTCTAATCTCCTCAACAGTACTACTCATGGGTATAAATTAAATTCTGTGACATCCATTACACACTTAATGTATATGGATGATATTAAATTATTTTCTAAAACTGAAAAATACCTTGATCATCTTATAAGTACTACAACCCAATTTAGCAGCGATATAAATATGTCATTTGGTTTAGACAAGTGCCGTACACTACATATACGAAAAGGAAAAATAACTAACACTCAAAATCACACTATCGATACCAACTTGTTTAATATAATGCAATCATCAGATACATATAAATACTTAGGAATACACCAATCCCCCCCCCGTGGGATCTCCACCTTGTCGTGGTGGGGGGGCTCAGTAACCGTGGATTGGTCACCCGCGGTGAAGCTAAGAGGGATTCAGGAGGGGACGCTCCGCGTGGGCTTGGAGGGGCCTGCGAAGGATGCGTCCAACGGTGCGGGTGCGGGGGACAGTTCTGTCTGTCCCTCGCAGTCGGGTGCGGTCGCGGGAGGAGAGGCGTGTCGGTGTTGCGTTGCCGCGCGCCCTATCTCCCGCGACCAAATGGGGGCGCACCATTCGATGCGTCGCGGTGGGGCCGCAGAGGAAGAGGAGATGCGGTGTTGCGTTGCCGTCCTCCCTATCCTCTGCGGCCGCTGGGCGTTTTGGCGGCGGAGTCCAACACCTTAATCCGTCGCCAAGGGGGTTTTGTTCGGGGCCCGCCTGACCATCTGGCGGGCCAATACCCGTCGGAGGGTGGCGACGAGTGCTTTGGTGATGCCCCACCTTCCGACACACGGGTACATGGTGGAAGTCGAGGTGGTTTTTAGTGGAAACACCACATACTCCGGCTCTTATTTCCCCCAAGAGTCGGAGATCCGAAGGGATTTTCCACCTCGTAAATCAAAAAAAAAAAAAAAAGGAATACACCAATCCAACATCATAAACCACACTCAGATTAAGGAACAACTAGTATCAGAATACACCAAGAGATTAAATTTAGTATGTAAAAAGCAGCTACACTCAAAAAAAATATTTAAAGCTATAAACACATTTGCCATACCCGTATTAACATACTCATTTGGATTAATAAAATGGACACGAACTGACATAAACAGATTAGAAATTAAGACAAGAACAACACTGACGAAACATAACTATGCTCACCCTAAAGCTGCAATAGAGAGAATTACTGTAAGTAGGCAAAAGGGTGGTAGAGGTCTAATCGACCTCACTATGTTGTGGGAAGGGCAAATACGAAAACTTAGAGATTTTTTTTATCATAAAGCCGACAGTAGTCAAATTCACTCATCAATCATAGAAATAGACACTAACTTTACACCTTTAAACCTAACCAATCGAGACATTACTTTTAAAAGTTTAGATGAGCACAGGCAAGAAAAAATCTGTAGATGGCGAACAAATGAATTACATGGCAGACATCTACACGATTTGGAACAGCAGCATGTAGATTCAGACAGTTCTAATAAGTGGCTTAAATTAGGATCACTCTTCCCTGAAACGGAAGGGTTTATGTTAACAATTCAAGATCAGGTTATTAATACTAAAAACTACAGTAAATTTATTCTTAAAGACCCAAATACACAAAACTATAAATGCAGAAAATGCCATCGAGCATCTGAAACAATTCAACATATTACTGGCGCCTGCTCAACCCTGGCTCAAACAGATTACACCCATAGGCACAATCAAATCGCTAATATTGTTCACCAAAAACTAGCCATCAAATTTAAATTTATCACAAAGCCCGTCCCGTACTACCAATACACCCCTAAACCAGTGCTGGAGAACCGCAACCACAAAATATACTTTGATAGAGCAATTCTTACTGACAAAACTATACATTACAATAGACCGGACATAACTGTAATAGATAAACCTAACAAAGTCGTACATTTTATAGACATAGCAGTTCCTAATACCCATAATCTACAGAAAACAATCACCGAAAAAATCCATAAATACACAGAGTTGAAAGAAGAAGTAACTAGAATCTGGCAAATGAACAAAGCATATATTGTGCCACTGGTACTCTCGAGCACTGGTGTCATACCGAACATTATTTGCGACAAATAGAATTACCCACAAACCTTTACATTACTATGCAGAAAGCAGCCATACTAAACACCTGTCGTATAGTACGTAAGTTTTTGCAGGACGAACCCCTTCTAACATATAATGTCCCAAATGAACTCCACTTGGCCTAGGCCCGTGGTTTTCATTAAATACCGATATTTTCGAGAATAAACAAATTTAAAGAACAAAAATAATAATATTCTACCACATTCACACAACACCATCTAGTCCCAAACTAAGCAGAGCTTGTACTATGGGTACAAGATAATGGATAAACATACATATTATATACTTTTTTTTTTGTAAATACATACATATTATACATAGAAACACCCAGACCAAGACAAACATCCATGTTCATGCACACAAATGTTTGACTTGAGCGTGAATCGAACCCGCGACCTTCGGCGTAGCAGTCGGTTACACTCCCGCGGCGCCAACCGGTCGTTAATATAAAATATTCACAATCTTTATTCCTAAAACTAAAATAAACTGACTCAACTTTAATTAGCCGCTGTAACATTATTGGATTCTGAACCATTCCGAAGCGATTTTAATATTTAAACGTTTATCTTATCTGATGACATAATATGTAATTCCAGCTCTGAGAATTCACAATTATTTGACGTTTTACGAGAACGAACAATAAAGGTACCATTGCTTGGGAGATCAAATTAAGTGGATGTGATGATACGCTTTTGGGACGAGGTAATGTTTTGGGTTATCTCCCCCGAGTGTAAAGATTGCATGGTGCTTTAATCATACCATCAAATGTTAATTTTTGTTTATACACGTTAACTTGACTGTAAAGGTAAGGCCATTGCTTTAAAATTTTTACGAACGTCTTTTGTTACCTAATAATAGTCGCTTTTCTTGCTATATTTAGCAGTATCTTCTGTAGTCTGATATATTAAGAAAGATCTGATAAGTAAATCAGAAGCTCAAGGTGCAAGACCAATTTATTGTTGTATTTGGATTGTAAAAGATAGCTACGGCGCAATGTGTAGTGATACAGGCAAACTTTCTACGAGCTTGTCGCTTTCGTAGAACTTTAGGTGACAGTTTGTTTGGATCACGTCGTAGATCGTCACTCACGTGGGCATAATAAAGCAAGCGACAAATGCGGCTTTGCAATGTGTTTTGACAGTTTCCGACAACATCAAATAGCGGGTCCTTTATGTAGTTGTGAGTAACATGACAGTTTGTTTGAGACTCACTGCATCGCGTTACATAAGTAATTTAGTCGAATATTGTCAGAAAACGAATAAACAAAAGAAAATAAAAACAAAGTGTTTAATATTTTCTTGGGTTTACGCGAATGTTACACATTGAAATTAAACTACAGTTTACGGATTTTATCGCGTTATATTACTTTCACTGGTTATTTGTTATTACATTTAAACCGAAACATCTAGAAACTACATTTTTATTACTAGCCGACGTTTCGAATTCTTTACAGGATTCATGTTCACGGCAGACTGAGGTGATATTTGTCTTTGTCTTGAATTTAAAAGTTATCTCAAAGTACCCGAACATTTTTCAACTATTGGTGTTACTATCTACGCAGAATGTGCTCACTGTGTCTTGATGTCTTCTGGTGACTTTGTCCTTTTTGGGTTTCATTAGCCTGATGACAGGGTCCCAAGCTGGAGGTACATTCCAACCATCTTCCCTATTGAAATTAGGATGTTTTTTAATTTCAATAGCTTCACGTATCATTCTTGGAATAAAGCGGTGTTCTTTTGCGAGTATCTGTAGTTTATCAAATCGCAGGTAATGGTTGGTTCCTTGTTCTACATGTTCACACACAGCAGACTTCGTCGAGCGTTTGTGTTTAATGTCAGCTATATGTTCCTTTAGTCGAATGCCTTTGCTTCTCTTGGTTTGTCCAATGTATGAGAGCCCACACTCACAGTCTATCTTGTAAACCCCGGCCTCTTGTAAGGGTAACTGACTCTTGACAGATGGTAATAATTGGCTTATCTTCGTTGGCGGCTTGTAGAAAGTTTTGATTGAAGCTCACTTCAAGATGTAGCCAATCTTGTCGGTCACGCCCTTGATGTATGGGAGGACAGCAGGTTGTCTCTCTACTGTGGCTGGCTTGTTCTTCAGGGATCTGTGACGTTGGCGCGGTGGTCGGAGCTTGTTGTCTTGCAGAACTTGCTTGACATGTTGAAGCTCGGCGTCCAGGTGTTTCTTGTCACAGATCCCCCGGGCTCTCTGAAACAAAGACATTCCTACGGTAGCTAACTGTTTAGGTTGGTGGTGAGATTCACCGTTTAAGTACCTATTTGTATGTGTCATTTTCCTATACACAGTGTGGCTCAAAGAGTTGTTTTTGTTCCTGATAACAAGTACATCTAGGAAAGCTAAAGAATTGTTTGCCTCTAATTCCATTGTAAATTTGATGTTGTTATGAATAGAATTTAGATGGTCTAGGAATACATTAACACTATCTGTTGGTAAAATTGTAAATGTGTCATCTACATACCGCTTGTAGAACCTCGGTGTGATGGTGGCAGTCTGCAGGGCTCGCACCTCGAAGTCCTCCATGAAGATGTCAGCAACAATAGGCGATACTGGAGAGCCCATTGTCACACCGTCTACTTGTATGTAGTATTTCTCATCCCATAGCAGATAGCCGGTTGTTAAGCAGTGTTTCAATATTTCTGCATAATCCTCGGGCATGTTGTTCTCTATTAGCTTCCTTCTGGTTATTTCAATACAGTCATGTGCTGGTAAGCATGTAAATAATGACTGTACATCAAAACTAACCATAGTTTCCTTGTCAGAGAGATGTAGATGTTTTATTTCACTGACAAAATGGTAGGAATCCTTTACATGCGCTCTCGTCTTGCCTCTGAGTGGCGAGAGAATCTTCGCAATGTGTTGAGCCAATCTGTAGGTTGGTGCCCCTATTTGACTGACTATGGGGCGCAGTGGAGCATTTTCTTTGTGTATTTTCGGTAGACCATACAATTGAGGAGGTTTTGCACACGATGGTATTAAGTATTTCACGTCCAGATTCAGTTGTTCGGAGTATTTCTTCACAATGTCACTCGTTTGCTTGAGTATTTTGTTGGTAGGGTCTGTCTTAACCAATTTATATGTACTTTCATCCGACAAAAGATTTTCCATTTTTCGTTTATAATCGGACGTGTCCATCACTATCGTTGCATTTCCTTTATCTGCTTGAAGTACTGTTAGTTTAGGTCTAGCCCGTAGGTTCTTCAATGCGAAATACTCTGGTTTTGGTAGATTCCTTCTCGGCACTGTCGACTGACGCAATACAGCAGAAACGTCCTGACGTATGGCCTCGAAATCTTCCTTACACACATTGTTCTTGACTAGACAATCCTCAACGTTGCAAATAATAGTCTCATACGGTATTCTGGATGGAGTTATAATTTAAACCTCTGCATAATACTTTTTCGGTGTTTTGATCTAACGTGTGTTTTGACAGATTGACAACTGTTGTCTATGATCGGCGGATGGTAGCGTGTGATTGGTCCGTGCAAAAACGTTCTGTTTCATTTTGTACTGGTCATTTGATTTTCGTTGTAATTTTTCAAATTTTTCTATTTTGTTACGTTTACACGCGTAATATTTTGATGTTTCTCTGTTATTTCAAATCAAATGGAGTTATCAAACTGTATATTTCGTTAGATACATTCTCAACATTTCTATTTATTCTGCGTAAGTCAGCGCGGTGTTCGTGTATCTTTTGAATGAGTACCTTTTGACTTGCCTGTTTTAAGATCTTAGCGCTCCCACGTATGTCCGTCTTGGCTGATATTTTGCAGCATGTAGGAATGAGATCGTGATCACGGCATCTCTTCAAGAAATTTAAAGATGTTATGTATCTTGCGCGCTTGGTTTGTAGATCTTCTAGCCGGCGTATTTTGGTTGCTGTTTCCAGTCCATGTCCAGTTGGTTAACATAATATTTTCTTGGGTTTACGCGAATGTTACACATTGAAATTAAACTACAGTTTACGGATTTTAACGCGATAAAATCCGCGATAAATTCTGTAGTTTAATTTCAAAGTGTTTAATGCTTTTAAAACGTTAATCCAATCCATGACGTGAAAAGACGTTCATAAATACACGTATTAATGAAATTTGTATTTTCACATTTGGATTAACGTCTCCATTCGGCATAGGATGAAAAACTTTTCAAATTCATACGACATATTGTTCTTTTACTCGGAAACATCACACAAAAACACAATGTAAGCAGGGACACGAGGGAAAATGAAATGTATGTTTTTGTATTGAAAGTATACGTTCTTCTATTTCAAATAAACATGCATATTTTTCTTTTGGACTTAGGTTGGATCTACCTCTGCATTTTATGAATATGCGATGTTAAAATATACAACAACATGAATAGATAAGATATTTTACCTGTGAAAATGATATGTAAAACTTTTATTTATTGTACCTATAATTTAAGTTGGGTCTCAAATGTTTTCTTTTCATATTAAGATTTCTAATAGCGGTAATTAATTGTTAACTAATGTGCGTATGACGTGTATAAAATACTATTGCAATCGGTAACGTTTATTTTAACAAAAGGCTGATGTTTAGAAAAGTTCCTAATATTAAACCTTCGCAATTTTTACTCTCAAAATTGCTTAAGTTAATATGAGGATGACTATTGCTGTCACAAATAATCCCGAAAACGTTAATATTTGTGAATACTTCCACATAAATGTTTAGCTTTCGTTTGAATTAAGTTACACTCTTACTAGTGTAACTTTATTCAAACGAAATCAATGATATAAAAATAGAATATATTATTAGAAGCACTTTAGATATTCGTTTAGTCAGTAGCTTCATGGTGATTTTAAAATTCAATGATAATATATTAGAATGTCAAAGCACCTCAAATTTCCTTTATAGAACTTAAGCACACATCTTGCAGCTGCTGTGCAGCAGATAAGCACAATATGGAAATGTCGCAAACTTGTGTCTCCTCTTACGTTTTAATCCGGCTGTCAGCTTACACTAAGCACGGTGGAAGCCTTAATCAGTTTCGCCGTTAGAGTAAAACCTTGACTTACTGCGCCCAGCTAATTTGTATGACACGTGCGACATATTATATCGGTATAAGATTAAATATTTGAATTATACCAAATTAGATTGGGCTACTGGATTCACAGTGCTTCCTTTAAAATCAGTGGCTTTCCGTATAAACTTATAACCGTCATGATTTATCCTTTAAGGTAAATAAATCCATCTAAAGTTGATGCGTACATTATAAAGAAACCAACAATCCAAACCTCATGTTTCTTGCTTCAGTATTTTGGACTCTGCGATGATATGTTAGTCACGATAATGTATGATGATGGCAATATATTTTATGGTGTATGACAATAATGTTCAAATTCTGAATGTAAGTGTTATGAGAATTACCAATTTAAAAAAAAAAAACAGAAATGTATTCACACATTTAGACGTTAAAGTTCAATAAAGAAACTCATAAAAATGCATATTATACAAACAAGGAAGCGTTACTGCATTTTAGGCAGACATTGAAAAACTAATATAATTTACAGTTTTATGTACATAACTTTTAAATTATTGCAATTAATATTTCACTTTACCTCCTTCATACTCGTTATGCAAGACTACACGCCTGTGCTCTAATAAACGACACGTACTCATCCCTTTATAATTTGCTTAGTTCATCCTATATTTCAATTACTTAAATAATTGGTACGCTCTAATAATAAAACAATCAACTGAAATGATGTTGGCGTACACGGTAAGTACTTTTGTCTCTTGGGACCCCAACTCGTGTTAATTACGTGCGTTGATTGATGTTTCATAATTCATGTTGTGGTTTCTTCTCATTACACTTTCACATTCTGATCGATGTCGAGAGAGCCACAAAGCATCGTTGCCTGGCTAAATGGAGTTAACCACACACCACAACGCGTTATTTGCGAAGGAATCTACGATGTGTTTTTGAGATGTGTGTTCTATGAACAGCTGTTTGTCGATTAGTGATGAACATGAAACCATAATCTTCTATTTAATTATTTATGTCCGATAGCCTTTATGGGTTTTCAATTTTGTTTTTTTTATATCCTGAGCAATTGTTCGTATTTTTAATACTAATAAACTTGTTAGGTATTATGATACCTAACAAGTTTATTTAATGGGTCTTAATCGAATGTAAGGTACAAAAATACATATCTATCTATGTTTTCCGAACTTCGACCGTCTTACAGCAGTTGTGGTCGCGGAGGAACTGATGTCAACTTAAGCTTGACACTCGTGAAATTAAAAAGTATGTTGTACATAAATCACGAATTTGTTTAATCGGTCATATCTTCTACGTATCTTATGGTTTATTACCCACCAATCAAAATAATTTACGGCTAAAGAAAATGCGTTTTCACTCATAAAATAACTATATTCATTAAATTTCAAATGGGGTAATAACAAAAAGTGGGTTTTACGCTTGAACTGAAGGGTTAATGTTCTCGACACTAATTGGCAATCGGTGTGACGTACGGACGCGAAAGGTGCTCAATAATTAATAAATTCGCAGAAAAAAATATTGGAAAATGAACAAACCCCATTAATTTTTCGTAATTACGTGTCAGTTATCATTCAATTTACTGACGCGGAATGCTCAATAATAATACATTGATGGATTCATTTCGATACATCGATAGCCATGTTGGAATGTAATGAATTTTCGTTATGCTGACCTATACTGACATCGTAAATTCTTTTTCAATATACGATTCGCTCCTACTAGATTTATTGTGAGTTGAAAATAAAGTAGCAACGTTTTATGCGAAAACTATTAACATACTTCCATTGAATACACAAACTAGTATTAATGTATAATAAACGCGAAACCTGTAACTTAACTTGCGTTTTATGCGAACAATATTTTGGCAAGCAGACAGCGAAGAATTATGACAATGAGTTTTCATCACAGGGTCTTTTGTTATCCTGATTTTCTGTTTATGTGAATTAACGCGTCTAAAGCGAGAACATTGGCGAACTTTACAGAATTGAAACAAACGGGAGCGTTGAATGATAATAAAAATGACAATTACCGTCTCTAATTTATTTGTTTCAGGGTTAGTTCATTAATATTGTTGTGTGACACCGCAGTGTATTGCGAAAAATTGGTACCGCTACTCTATATGATTAATGTTCGATTCGAGATTTACCTTATTGTTGTTACAATATGGCTGTCAGTGTTTTGTGTATGAATAATCTGTCATCTGTTTGAATGAAAAAGAAACAGGTGTGAATTTACGATACGTCATTTATCAATGCTTGACGTAGTGAATGGATTAAGTAACTCGGTGATTAATTACGTTCTGTGAGTTTTGTCAACAATAAGCTGTTTTAAAAATAATAAACTGAAGCAAGAATTGTAAGTTCACTTTTAAATATTTTGCTTTTATCAGCTACTGTTGTTGAACATGATTTATTAAATATAACGCTTAATGTACAGCTTTAGCTAAAATAATTAACATAGAAGTACCTCTTACTACCAAGGTGAAAAAACTAAATCATGTTTTGTGGTGCAAATAAAATAATCAAAGTAAAATGATGTATTGTTTATTGACGTATCTCCTAATTTCCCACGACATTCACTTGTATACTTCTAGCTTAAGAATAACACTCAAAGAAATAACAGTGAGGGTGTCCCACTCACTTATTTAAGCTTAAACCGAATTTGGGCTGCAATCCTTAAAAAGTCGAATGAATTTTTTGCAGTAGGTATTAGGTGAGCCGGGTCTTTGAATATTTTACAAAGTAAAGTTGATTTGGTGCTGCGTGCGGTTGAAGTCCGCGAACTTTAATTTCGTGTGCGCCAGTGCGATTTTCCATTACATCTCCTTGATTCACCGTGCTTGATTCAGTATGTGATATTTTAGACGCTAAATACATGTGCGTCCGTTGTTGAGATCCTAATGAAATTACGTTCGTGTAATATTTCAGCGTTTGACGTGCGGTGGTTTTGACTATATTCTCTTAGCCAATCAGGGTTTAATCAAGTGTCAGATAATAAGTTAGCTTAACGGATTATAAAATATTCCCTTCCAGCTATTTTTGCCGCTCAAAAACTTTGAGCAATTTTGTATGTCAGTTTTCATATTATATTGCTTTAATTTATATTTGTTTTCATTAAATCTTTACCTGGCCACGCAAGCAGGCAGGTTATTCGTTTAGATTGTATCTATGCATGAAGTTTCTTCAATAAGCTTTAGGTTCAATATGGATTTCGACGTATTGTGCAGTTCACTCATTGACTAGACGAAGTGAATTACATTAACGCTGTAGTCGGTAGGTACTAGGTACATCAGACGACTACGGGCAGCGATGGCGGCCGTGACGGGTGAAAAATAATATTAGACTTTACCCGACGCGCTAAATTATACATTTCCCTTCTAAAGAATCACACAATTTATTTGTCAAAACTGTACAAAAATCCGTTCGGTGGTTTTTAAGTTTATCGCGTTCATGCAGACTGTGAAAAGGGGGACCTGATATTATTATAAGTTTGATACCGATATATTCGATCGTAGGTTACTAGACGTGAAATTAATGAAAAGCTTTGCAATTTGCCGTGGCCAAGTGATGCGTTGTTGCTGGCGACGTGTTCTTAGAAAATTTGACATTTTAGTTTGATCGGGTAAATTATACAAGGCAACAACAAACTTTTCTGCAGTTGGAGACACTACTAGTCGACCAATATATTCGCGTACAACCTTTTCTAAAATCATGTTTCGTACTTCTGTTCTTACTTGAATGTAACGCGATCAAATTTTATAATGTTTAGTAGTAAAATTATTATTTCACTTCTAATACAAATAATATCAACTTAATTGAAATTAAACTACAGTTTACGGTTTTTATCGCGTTATATTGGTTTCACTTGTTATTACATTTAAACCGAATGATCTAGAAACTACATTTTTGTTATAAGCCGACGTTTCGAATACTTCACAGGAGTCATGTTCACGACAGACTGAGGTGATTTTTGTCTTAATTTCTTGATATAATTGCATAATCGGTTAAACGAGAGTTCGGCAAAGTTGAAATTTTTACAGAATTAAAAATTTTATGTTTTTTTTAATTATCTTAATATATAAAATCCTTGCGTTACTTACTGACTGACAGACACGCTACAGCCGAAACTATTGGGCACAGGAAGCTGAAATTTGGCATGTATGTTCCTCGGGGACCGTATGGCTGCACTAAGAAGGGATTTTCCGAAATTGCCACGGGAGCGGCCAAAACGAGTAAATTTTAAAAAATGCAAGCGTAGCTGCTGGCGTCCTCTAGTAAGTCAATAAAACTACATGCAGTATCTTTTTATATATTATTGACAAGTATAAAGGAAATACAGAAACTGGCAATGTTCTAAAGGAAGGTATTGAGACAAGTGTTGGCCCTATCAAAGAAGGCGGAACTTATCGTATCCTGATGAATCATGAGTTAGATGCCCTAATCAACCGGTAAAACATCCTTAGATATGTTAAGTCACAGCAGCTGAGATGGGTGGGACACGTTGAGAGGATGGAGGCTACAAGAGCGCCAAAAAACATGACGTACTAGAAAACGCAGCAGAAGAGACCTAGAGGGAGGCCAAGAAACAAGTGGGCTGACTGTATCGAGGAAGAACTCAAGGTCATGAAAAGGCATAAAAACTGGAGAAAGAAAGACAAGGACCTTCGCAAATGAAAAACCATTGTTGAACAGGCCAAGACCCACAACGGATTGTAGGGCCGGAGAAAGAAAGTAAGTATAATGGGCAAGTATTTAATTACAGTTTATGATCATTCAGTTGCAGTCTAGCAATTCTATACTTGACTTCGTGTGCGATTGTGCTAACGTAAAACACGGCTAACGCAGTTAAAAGTAACCTGTATCTGGAGTGTAAATGTTTCTGTCCATCATTTTAACTCCATATGCAAAAAAAACTATATTATTGCTCGCAAGAAGGACAAACAAACACACTCCCGCATTTATAAAATTGGTATGGACTTAATACTAGTTATTTTTTATTTATTCGCCGTTACCTACCCATCATTATACTAGTAAACAAATTAGAAATTAAGCGTAATTTTAAAGTTTTTGCTGGAGTGCTAAATGCTAATGGCATAAAATCTATCCTATTTACAATTCTAGATAAAATCTCTAACTTTCAGTGACAATTCCTATAAAATCCGTTAAGACATTTCAAATATTTTCCGTAACAAACATACTGCAGGTAGAAACACAAATATTTGAAAACACATACAAAAATATCCATTTTGCATATCATTTTAAACTTTTGCTGCGTTAAAATTTTCATCGCAATATTTTATCTAAGGTGCAATAAAAACTACAGAGACTACGTAATTACTGTCTGTTCGTAATGTAAAATTATTTATATTGCGGTGTTAACATGTTAAAATCATTAATATACTGCTTAATAAGCGGCAACGATAGTAACTGCTCTGCGAATTAATTATTTTTGGTAACTTCAAAATGTAACTTAAGTCTCAATAAAATTGATTGATAGAAAAACTACAAGTATATTTCGACTGGTACGAATTGTAAATAAACGAAATTTTATTCAATATTATGTCAGTTTTATGTCCATTAACGTTGAATGGATTTTCATCGTTATGATACGCTTAATAAGGATTGTCTCTTTTTAATAGCACCACAAAAAGTTTCGGTAACGTAAATTGAGTATAAACTCACGTATTATTTTTCTCTCAATAGTTAAAGGCAGATTTCAAAGAATCAAAATTAAAAAGGGTCCCGTGACAAGGTGCCGAACAGACAATTATATACTTGGCAGTCCCAGAAGTATCCGACCTGACACACTTAAAGAGGTTTTTATCTCAAATAAATACTCTTTTTAAAAATAATATACTTCATAAAGTTTAAATTTGAAATTGGAACACGTAGCGTCGTTTGTCTTTTGTTTAGTAGCCATCAATAGTTGACGCTGTGAACAAATTTTCAGACATGGAGAAAATTGGCCATCGTTATGTGATACAATACTTTCATTTGAAAGGTTTTAGTCCAACTGATATTAAAGCAGAGCTAGATTCTACTTTGGGGGAGTCTGCTCCATCGTTTACAACAGTAAAATATTGGGTGGCAGAGTTTAAACGAGGTCGCTTGAGCTGCGAAGATGAACATCGATGTGGTCGACCAAATGAAGTGACAATACCAGAAACCATAGAAAAAATCCACAAAATGGTATTAGATGACCGGCTATTGAAAGTACGCGAGTTAGCAGACATGGCAGGGATTTCAAAAAGAGCTGTACATCGCATATTAACCGAAAATTTGGATATGAAAAAGATGTGCGCAAGGTGGGTGCCGCGATTGCTCACAGAGGACCAAAAACGACGTCGCGAAGATATTTCGACCGAGTGTTTGGCAAAATTTCACAATAATAAAGCGGAGTTTTTGCGGCGTTTTATTACTATGGATGAAACGTGGGTGCATTATTTCACACCAGAGACTAAAGAACAGTCAAAGCAATGGACTCGTAGAGGAGAACCAGCCCCAAAGAAGGCGAAAACCGTTCCATCAGCGGGAAAGGTCATGGCCTCCGTTTTTTGGGATTGTCGTGGGATAATCTTTATAGATTATCTTCAGAAAGGACGGACTATCAATGGCGAGTATTATGCTAACCTGTTGCATCAATTAAGTGAACAAATCCGTCAAAAACGACCGCACCTGGCGAAAAAAAAAATGTTGTTTCACCAAGACAATGCACCAGTACACACGTGTGCCAAGGCCATGACCAAAATCCGCGAGTTAAAGTTCGAACTACTTCCTTATGCACGCTATTCGCCCGACTTGGCCCCTTCGGATTATTTTTTGTTTCCAAATTTAAAAAAATGGCTTGCTGGTAAAAGATTTGCCAGCAATGATGAAGTGGAGGCAGTGGTTGATGAGTATTTTCACGAGCTCGACAAATCTCATTACAAACAAGGTGTTGAAGCTATCGAACATCGCTGGGCCAAGTGCATAGAACTAAAAGGAGATTATGTAGAAAAATAATAAAAAAAATAATTTGATTTTCTTTTGTTTTCCTTGTCAGGTCGGGTACTTTTGGGACTACCTTGTACTTCAAAACGACAAACAATAAAAACAAGCAGAAGGATTTTAAGACTAAAGCCAAATGCAAAAATCTTGGATGAAATCGGGATAACGCTACGGTATCATAAAGGTTTGGGAGATACTGTCATAAATAAATTCAATACTAAGGGTGATTCCATGCGAGCGGAGCGGATCACTTTGACCACTTAAACTAAAACCAACTATGGTAAATACGTTCTTATATCTATATATTATGAGTTGACATATGATTTCACACGATGCGTATATAGAACACGCAAATTTTAGCACAGCTTATTGTGGAGGTGACCATTGATTTTGCGCTATTATGACGTTATGCCTTTCGCACCTTATAAAATACTAGCTTTTGCCCCCGGCCTCGCTCGCTTAAAATTCGGGGTAACACCAATCTTGTTTATCGTTTGAAACGTTCGGATACTTTAATAATTCTTGTTTTAATTCTGTTTACACTAGTAAGAAATATAACTGCAAGATGTATTTATCACATTATACAATATTATTTAGCGGGTCTTAGTCGCGATAATTTACTTTTTTCAAGGCATAAATACCTCTGTTATTCTCCTACGTTTCTACCGCCTTGCAACGGTTGAGGTCGCGGAGGGACTCAACATTCGATTTAAAATCGATTATTTATCATATTACTTTAATACACTTCTGTAAACAGTATTTTTAGAGTTCTGTAGCCAAAAATGGCAAAACAGGAAACCGTTATCTTATAGATGCCCTATGTCTGTCTGTCAGTCCGTATGTCACACTTTATGGTACAGTGACTGAGTCTACACTTTTGAAAATTGGTAGGTACATGTATTCAGTGAACCACTTTACGACGTTATAGAAAAATTAAAAGGTATAATATATTAAAGTGGCTCTCCATACATGGACCTGATTTGAAAAATAGGTCTTTACATATTACTTTGAGGTTCCTAAAACCATTGTTTATCAAAGTCAATCGTTTGAAAGATATACGCTTCCTAAGTAGTAAAATGAGGGTGTGTGTCCCTCTAACTTTTAAAGTCAAAGTTTAAAGCTTTTTGTCACTTTACCACTTCGGAAGCGTAACTTTAAAAGAGAGTAAGAAATCTAAAAGAAATAGGTAGGTATATTATGTTGTAGATCGTTATAAAAACTTCCATCGAAATTGGTTTGAACAATATGTAGTCAGCAGGTATTGAAATAAAGCACATCTTAAAATCGCAAATGTAGCTTCATTGTCGTTTATATAAATACTATGGAAAACAAAGTTATTTGTACTGGCGGAAAAGTGGTAGTGATATATATATAGTTAGTCGAAGATAATGGGTATGTTAAGTGAATAACTCTACTACGGAATCCTTAGTCAGCGAGTCTGACTCGCTCTTGATTTAATTATGGATATTTGTTTCGTCTTTTGATAAACATGTTACCCATGGAAGATACAGAATTTCTCTAAATGCACGCCTGCTACTTTGAGTGCCTGACCTTGACTTTTGTTAATTCTTATAGCAAATAAGGCTTGTAATGTTTTGATCGATGGACAGCGAGTGGAACAAGTGAATGAGTTTGTTTACTTGGGTACGTTGTTTACAAGAGATGGTAAGAATGCAGAATATATTGAAAGAAGAGTTAATGCAGGTAATAGTGTCAATGGAGCTCTGAAGGCGTTTATGAACAGTCAAAACGTGACCAAAAGGCACGTTTGGCTGTGCATAGAGGGATGTTAGTGCCTACCCTTATGTATGGTAGTGAAAGTTGGGTATGGCAGAAGAGACTTGAAAGTAGAATAAATGCTGTAGAAATGAGAGCACTGAGAAGTATGTGTGGTGTGTCTTTGACCGACAGAGTAAAGAATTGTGTGATACGAGACTGATGTGGGGTAAGAGAAGATGTAGTGACAAGCATCGAGAAAGGCATGTTAAGATGGTATAGGCACATGGAGAGGATGGATGACGAAAGACTGACAAAGAAGATATATAAGGCAAGTGTGAATGGGACAGGACGAAGAGGAAGACCTAGGCGGTCGTTCTCTGACCAGATTGGAGACCTCCTAAAAAAGAACAGGTCCGAAGTACCCTAAACAGAAGAGCATGCATGAGAAACTTGATGGGAGTGAATGAAGCAAGAGAGGTATGTCAGGATCGTTGCAAATGGCGTTCCGTAGTCTCTACCTGCCCCTCCGGGAAACAGGCGTGAGTCTATGTATGTATGTTATAGCAAAAGCAGCTTTCAGGGGGAATTGGCAAATCAGTGGAAATTTAAGAATTTTGAATTTAATGGATGTGCAGCAATTTAAGAAATTTTCACTTTTTGCCGTCCCAGTCATTACAATAGCTTTTATAATATTTTGTCCTAGGTGTTTACTTGTAGCCGTTTGGCATTACATAGTTTTGGTGCATTAACAGGACTGGAATACCAATTTTCTGTCTCAATTGTGTGAAGACACTCTTGATAAATCTAAAGAATTCAGAAACTATAGGGTACGAAATAACTGGGTCAGTATCTATGACATTATCTACCGAAAGGTACTACTCAACAAAATCACCTTGCATACAGTCAAATGTCAAAACCATAGTCCAGTATATCTCTATACACACTTTCGCATTTATACCTAATATTAGTAGGGATTAGCCAAGGCAGTTACAATAATTATTAGTATATAAGCGACCAATGTAATGACAGTGCACAATATGACAATGAGACAGTACTTACAGATATATATTATATGATAGCACATGCGCAACACTCAATTATTACAGCACAATATGCTTTCTTACTTTCAATAGGTAGATTTATGCCCTACAATCTTCGACCCTCCCTACAATCCGACCCAGTTTAATTATTGCAACTAATGCTCCTATGTGTTTTTACTAGTTCTAAGCTACATCCCCCCAATTTTAAGCCAAATTGGTTCAGCCATTCGTAACTTATAAATTTAGCAAAATCCGGTTAGACTAATTAGCTATAGGGACGACACGATATTTAGAAGAAAACTTATACAATTACTTACTAAATTGTCCTTATTCCTCTAAGCCTCGGTCCATAAATGTCACGCTTTCGCCGCACTTTAGATTTTTTTATTTGTAGCTTAATTTTGATATTCTGCCGTCCCTTTGACTGTTCCACGGAGATTAGAAAAAACTAATGGCAAAATGTCGTAAAACATATCAACCAAATGAAAGTCTAACCTGCATACTAATTTACAAAATTACTTTAACAAAATAAATATCTCTAACAATCATTCGTAAAAATCGAAAGACGCTCAAATATCTAGAAAAAATATTTACTCAGAAAAATCAAACAAAAGAACGCGAATAAAAAAAAAAATTGGTTGCCTGTAAAGTCGGTATACGGGCGAAAGTTTTACGTGACAACGACTTTGAGTGGTAAAATAATTTTAATGTGAATATTCATTCGTATAGTAGGAAGAAGGATGAAAGACGCGTGCCTTTCACTTTTTATGTCTGTCTCTCTCGCTCTTAGGCGGGACGCGTGCCTCTCACTCGCTCTCATTGTGCGCGCATAACGTGAGCGGAGCGTAACGCAGTTTCTTGAACTGTCACCCGGCAAACCAATTTATAAGACGTTGTCACGTCAAAAGAAATAAAGAATGCATTATGCCAGCATTGCTTTCATAAAGGATAGTTTGTTTTTATTTTAAAAACAAAATATCGTGTAACGAGGCAACGAACTCCATACACAATATTTTGTTTTTGCTTTGATACGTTTACATATTTATGCTAATGCTATTGTAAACTGAGTTATAATCATAAAAAAATAATCTGAATATCTATGTTCCCAATAAAAATAAGTTTATTAAAAAAGAAAGGTCTACAGAAAGCGTTGTACACATTTCTCTTGGTCGTACACACGTCGTACACTAGAGAATAAACAGTTTGAAATTTGGAATATTGCCGTATTTCTTTTTTAAACAAGCTAAGTATCACGTTTAAGGTCGTATTTCGTACATCTGTGTACAACTACAGGAGGCAGCGTTACCGATACATAACATATGCAAAGATAGTGAAATTAATCTACCGCCGTCGTTATCTCCGTGATTACTATTTATGTGTATTTTCCCGCGCAAACTGAAAATCTCGAGGTATTCTGACGTTTCACGTGTTTATATTATGACTAGCGTCCGCCCACGGCTTCGCCTGCGTGATATTTGAATATAGTGTGTCAGACTATAAATATCAAATTTCATCACAAATATACATCTGTACAGATAAAAATACTTAGAAATAACTTTTATTCTCGTAATAGTCAAACTTCAGGTAAAGATTTGTATGTAGGTATGTTATATAATTTATTGAAGAGCATTACCAACAGAATGTAAGGGCTGCAGAAAAATAAAATCTGACGAAATGATTAGATTACTATATAAAGTTAATATTAATATTATATCGTCATAACTTTTAAACTATTCGTCCAAACTACTTACTGCAAAAGACACAGTTCATCGTCATTAAATACTGAAGGCAACAAATGTATCCATTTTGATAACAAATCGCTAAATACTCTCAAATGTGCATCGTAAAAAGTATCATATTTAATTATATTTACTGGTCACTATCCTGCTATTCCTATTCCTACTAATATTATAAATGTGAAAGTTTGTGAAGATGTATGTATTTTTGTTTCTCTTTCACGCAAAAATACTGAACGGATTTGGATAATTTTTTACAGTAATATAGCTTATACGTACTAATAAATGTCTATAAAAAATCTTTGAACAAAGGACTTCATCATCCCGTCATTCGGTCATCCTTACGCAAGTTCATATTTTCTCTGTCTGTGTGTCTTTTAAGTCTGTTTCGAAGGAAAACGTCTATAAACGAGATGAAGCGAGTAGACCGTGTTATTTTTTGCATAATATTCACCCACTCGCTATACTTCAGTGAATCAGATACTCAAAACAAAGATACACGGCAAGCCCGGAAGACAATTTAAAACTCACGGTATTGATCACGTAAGCTTTAATTCCAATTATTTATCAAAGCATCGTGCGAATGCAGCACCGATTTTTGCGGAGTAATCAAAATAAATATGAACACCAGGTGGCCCAATTTAGGTCAATTTTGATTCTATTTACATTGGTTGTCGAGTTATTGGAAATGGCATTTGTCCAGCGATAGACTAACCTAGCATAAATATTTGAAAAATAATCTGAACTAAAGAAGTCAAAGGGCTGTTTTATACTGTGATTTCGTTTAAGCTTAAAAGTGAAATTTAAATAAAAAGCTGTTATGTGTGCTGCCATTAGTTTGAGCTTTGTGTGTGAGCAACCGTTTCATATTCGGTAATTTTAGTATGTATATAAATAGTCTAATAAAGTATAAAGGCCTAATCGAATGTGAAACATTTTGTAGTGAACACGATTTTATAATATTATCATCGTCATCATCATCATACGTATAAATTTACTTGTTGACACACCATCGCAGAGCTTAAACTACTAAACCGAATGTTTTGTTTATTACACTAGGTTTCAGTATTTTGGAATGCGTTATAACATTTATATGATTCGTGAATTTCAATATACTTGACTAAAGTATTTTTGAGATATAAGCATCTACTCTTTTGTCCCTTTTTGACCAACAGATGCCTTCCCTCCATAAAAGTAAAGGTACACCAAATCTTAAATATTAAAACTAATATTCATTTAATTTTTAAATTGCATTAACTTCAGTGCAGGTAAATTAATTGTCTCAAGTAATTTAGCGTCGTGGTAAACCAGTGCCTAGAGATGCACGCTTGAACCTAATTCAAGACCACACAATAGTTCGAGTAAAAGCTTTATGCCTGTGTAATTGAATTGATTTAAAAAAACAAAAAATAAACATTATGATCATAAAAATAAGGAAAGTTATCGTAAAATCACTAGCAGAAGAGTTAGGTCATAGTTGCATACTTTTTGAAGCTTTTTTTTTTTTTTTGTTTTACGAGGTGGAAAATCCCTTCGGATCTCCGACTCTTGGAGGAAATAAGAGCCGGAGTATGTGGTGTTTCCACTAAAAACCACCTCGACTTCCGCCATGTACCCGTGTGTCGGAGGGTGGGGCATCACCAAAGCACTTGTCGCCACCCTCCGATGGGTATTGGCCCGCCAGATGGTCAGGCGGGCCCCGAACAAAACCCCCTTGGCGACGGATTAAGGTGTTGGACTCCGCCGCCAAAACGCCCAGCGGCCGCAGAGGATAGGGAGGACGGCAACGCAACACCGCATCTCCTCTTCCTCTGCGGCCCCACCGCGACGCATTGAATGGTGCGCCCCCATTTGGTCGCGGGAGATAGGGCGCGCGGCAACGCAACACCGACACGCCTCTCCTCCCGCGACCGCACCCGACTGCGAGGGACAGACAGAACTGTCCCCCGCACCCGCACCGTTGGACGCATCCTGCGCAGGCCCCTCCAAGCCCACGCGGAGCGTCCCCTCATGGATCCCTCTTAGCTTCACCGCGGGTGACCAATCCACGGTTACTGAGCCCCCCCACCACGACAAGGTGGAGATCCCACGGGGGGGATACTTTTTGAAGCTGGCCCAAAAGACTCGCTGCCCTAAAAATGGACTTAGATTATATTTAATTTTTAAAATGTTCATTTATTTAGTTCTGATTTATGTAAAATGTTGTGACTGGGGAAGGAGGTATCTTCCATCAAAATTTACACCCAAAATAGTTTCAAGTTGTTGTTTTTTAATTTAAGTTTTACTACGGGAGTTTGGATTACAGACGCGAGAACTGTGCATTCCAGCGCTAGGGGTCATTACTGTGTGGTGATTGACCTCATCTTAAACTTGTAGTGCCAAATTATTACTGTGATTACCACATTTGTAATACTGAACTCGAATCGGCACAGGTAAAATGCTGCGATACAAATTATTTTATTCTCACAATCGAAAGCTACTCCTCCCAGGTCATTTGTCTTTGGAAGCAATTTTTCTTCTTCTAATGAAAACGGTCATTAATATTAAAAATCACTATATTTTGTTAGCCTTTTATTCTTTCTATCGAATCGATCGAAAGAATAAAAGGCTCGAATCGAATCGAAAATATAGATAAAGAAACATTTAGTTTTTAAGTATTCAGAAAATGATAGTAAAAGCTTTTCGACAGGGCAAGTTAACTAAGCGGAAAAATAAGAATAAAATGGCTGTTCGGCTTTGTTTTCCCCTATAAATAGTCTCATTTAATAATCTACGAGAGCCTCTTAAGAATCTTAATTTACTTCCATCCATGAAATTGGCTTAACGGAGTATTATGTTTGTGTATGGATGAATACGGAGATAATCCTCAGTTGATTGTTTATTGAACAAAATAAATATAATATATTAAAAACTACCTTAATAGAAAAAAGAGCTTATTTTTGGGTTTTTTCTTTCATTTCTCCAGGATCCTGGAGATCGGAGACCTGACCTTATGGCAGTGGGACTATCTTGGGGGTACCGTCCCAAACAAAAAAAAATAATTTAAAAAATCGGTCCATAAAGACTCATATGAACGAATTTTTCATAACAACGCCTGAACTATTTTTATAGCAATTTTTTCATATGAAGGTGTAAAAAAATGCACTTGGGAAGTATGCCATATCTTTATATACATTTTTATCTTTTTTTGGAGATATGTCACTTTGTTATGGGACGTGGGGTTATTTTGGGACATCTCAGGATTATTCAGCATGTTTCTTAAGTATGATTTTCTTTGAATATGACACTTTGCTTAGAAATTTGCCGTTAAAGGCCTATATAAGTTTTAAACTGTTAACTTAAAACGTAATTCTGAATTGCAGCATAACATCTTTAGGTATACACCTCATCATGTTAAAATTAAAACTTACTATAAAAGTAAAAAAACTCAAGTAGAAAACTCTCACGAACTTCGTATAATTTCTTTACCTAAGACAAGTCTGTAATGTCAAATTATCTAACTATACGAATCCATGCAGAAAATTACTTTCTGCAGTAAGTCGGGAAGCTGCTAATTGCATTTCAACTGAGTTACAGGTTTAATTAAAATTTTAAGGCCGTATTCACCTGGAAACCGGAATGAGCGACATTCGTTTGAAGAGGTGACGTGCAGCGGATTTCAAGTCGTCATCTTGTATCAGGTCAACAAGGTCTTTTCGTCGCTTCTCGAGGGTCGCATCCGTGCACATAATTATCTTGCCTTCCAGGGATACGTTCACACACTGTATATTACAAGGAGTTCATTTAAGAAACCAAAATACATTTTCTATGAAGTTGTAAGATGGCGCTAAAAATAGAATGCCAAACATTATGTTTTTAAGGTAATAATAATGGGTAACAAATTATATTATGCGTCTCATACAACTACAGTAATATCGCGTAATACTTTGATTGTATCAAAATATTGATATGTCTGGAAATCTTTTCAATACCATCTTCAATCAATATTGCACAATATTATCGTAGGTGTATTGGACGCCTTCACGGAAACGTTGTTGACTTTTAATGTAGCCTGCATTCTTAGGCTAGATATAACTTCTCTTTCAATTGCTACGAGAGGCTTCAAACTCACACTCTTACAGTCGCGAGTTTCATACTAAGTCTCGATTAAGATCATCATCACTTCATCACCCTCCTAGCGTTATCCCAGTTGCAACGCGGGTCCGCATTCTAGACTCACCAGATTTGACTGGACATTAGGTTTTCCATAAAACGCCTGCCCATCAGACCCCCACAACCTAAATGGATAGCAATATCACATGGTGTAGACTAGTGTCATTTTATTCAAAACAACTCAATGACCATAACAACTGTCAGAGACCTTCATGACAGCCAGGACCGATGGCTTCACGTGCTCTGCAAAGCACAGGGCGAGCGATCATTGACAATTTAATACGCACATAACTTCAAAAAGTCAGTGGTGTGTTGGTATTTCCACTAGGCTATCGCTGCCTAACTAAGCCTAGTTTTAGAACTCATAAGATAATTTGCATGTATGCTGCGGTTTGTCTTTAGTTGTCTGCATCCGAGAATACAGCGATATTTGTTACGTCTGTATGGAAATGACAGTACACAGAATACGATTCCCACATTTTAACCACAATCATAGTTATTTTGGGGACATTTCTATCCAATAATACATGATAATTTTTGGTTCACATCTATACAATTGAATATATGCGAACCATTGTCGTAAACATTTTAAGAACGTGTTTAATGTCATCTTAGCACATGAGTAGATAACCGACTACTACTTGACTTGTCTATACTAAACTAAAGTTAATACTTTACTTTTAAATAGGCAAAAAGAAAAGATTTAGTGAATTTAGTCGAGTTCATTTATAATTCAGACAAATACTTTGTGCTCTCCAGTCATGTTCAAGTAACTTGAATTATTTAAACCGAGCCTTAAACTTAAAAAAGAGTAAAGTATTAAGCATTCCGCGTTTAAACTTTAAGTTCATTATACCACCCAAGGGTGTTTTCTTTAAATATTACACATCTTTTTAATGCCTCCTAGATTAGCAACATCAAGATGGAGTTATACATTAAAAAAATACAGTGAAGGCGAACTTTGTTTTCAGTATTTTTTTTGTCATGGAGCTGTACCATTGAGAATTTCGTATTCAAAGACAATCGTCTATATTCTATACTAATATTATAAGGCACAAGAGTTTGTTTGTATGGTTAAACGCGCTAATCTCAGGAACTACTTGTTCGATTTGAATAATTATTTTTGTGTTGAATAGCTAATTTATCGAGGAAGGCTATATGATATCACGCTATAAGCCATAGGTACGGAGCAGTAGCCATAAGCTAGCTCAGTTATTTTAGAATAATAATTTTGCCAGTCAAAATGATTCTGATGAGACATCATTACTTACAAATAGAAAAGACAATGCTCACTAGCTAAACAGCTTCAGTTTTTTGGGATTCACACGTACTCCTTCGACTTAATTTTCCAAGTTAAATACCGAAATGTCTTTTTTTCACTAAGCCTTTAAGAACTAGCTTATCTTAAGAATATAACACCAATTAAATTGAAGATAAAGATCAAAACTTGAGCAAGTGTACGTCTTAATAAACTAATTATCTATTACTGACTTTGCCCAATACTCCGACGAAAAGGCAAAATGTACAATGTGTTAACACTTGAATAACTTCAAATTAGGTTTGTTTATGTATGGAGACTTAATTTGAACGCCAAATGTATGGAAATGAACATGCAAATGAAATTCCAATTTAGCGTCGTCTTGTGCAGATATACGAAATTATACATATTAGCGGTTTAAGCCATTCCAGGAAGTAAATCGGAATATTTGTTATTTAATTGAGGTTATAAAATGGATAATATAATGTGAAATTTGGCTTCATTCATATTTGGTTCAAATTGGTTTGTTGATTTTGACTAAATACTTTAGATAGTTTCTTATACCTAAGAAAAATCTAATCCTATTACAGCATATTTTGTAATCAGACAAAAGTTCATCTTAAGTTTATGCTGGCTACATATAAACCTTTTGACGTTGAAGTTGAAGGTCTGCACTGCACTTGAGAGAATGTTAGATTAACTATAGAGTGGCCACTGTCTAATCTGCGCGCGACAGAAATGGCATTTAATAAATGTGTGTGTCTGAGCTTAAGAGCGTATGTAAAGCCGTCGGGCCTCTTAAAATCAAACACCAGTGTCAGTAATACACACACACAAAAGAAAATAAATAACAATTAATAAGAAAACTAAGGATATACTTTTAATCGCAATATATGCGCAGTTAGATTCGGAGTTACCAAAGTTTATGTGGCAAAGGAGTTATTACAACTGAAATTAAATGACTTATGGTCGAACTTCGGCCACTATGGGACCAGTAATAAATATAAATGTTTACTCCCAAATGATAAATTATAGTATTATGCTATCATTTATATGTTTATCAGGATATATACCACGTACGTTTTGAAGTTCCGATATTTGGGCTCTGTTGCAAGCGCCATGATCACGAATGCAGTTAATAAATCTTGTAGCCTATTATGCTGTGTTTGTGTTCGGGTCAATTAGTCTTATTATGATAGATTAAAATACCTACGACGGAAACTTACAGAAGTTGTACCTGACAATCGCTCATCTGTTAATATATATATTAAGTGCCTTCAAATATCAAAGGAATTCTGTATGTATTTTTTTACGATTTAAAGGACTTAGGCGCAAAGGTGAACCTATTTTATATTGAAAGTTTTAACCAACGAACTACATGAGGTCCATTTTATATTCACATGTAAGTTGTCTTTCTATAGTTTTCATCACAAAATATAATAATAATAATACTTAAACATATCTCACTACAAGTAAAAAGAGCATTATTAAAAATTAAGAACGCTTTATCAGACGTGATGATGACGCCGCTAAAATACCAAGATCATGATAAGAATGTTCCTTTATTTTCTGTGTTTAGAAACGAGCAACTTATTTCAAGAACCGTGTCTAGTGTTTCCCCTTCAGGCACAACATTCTATTATTAAAACTGTTTCTATATGCCTGTCTACAGAAAAATAAAGGACATTTTGCCATACCATCAAGTCTAAGAGGAACATAGCAACGCTTGTACTCAACTACTCGGTAGAAATGCAAAAAATAATGTTCATTCAGTGCCACCAAATTTTCACAGAAACCTTGAGCTTAAATGATTCTGGCGATAGAAATGCCTACATAAATAATGCTTGAGTCTGCAAGTTCAGAGTAAAGTCAAAGGTGCGCTTTACTCTCGCAGCTTTCACCGAAACTTCTCGAGTTCCAGATTAATTCTATTCCAGTGAGTGTCAACGAGAAAAAAGGCATCATTTATTAAAAGTCTCGCAAAGAACTGTCTTAAAATAATGCGTTTGGGAGACATTGTGGAATATTACATTGTGGCATTTGTTTAATTTCAAAAGCACATTAGCAGAAACAGTTTGACCTGCTATTGACCTCGTTGAAATAATCAGAGTGCTAGGTAGCTAAAATTTTGGCACGATTTGTCGTAAAAGTATTTTATATCGACTTGTTTTTTTTTGCGTAAATGAAATACATTGGCAAAAGCGAATTCTCTTTTATTAACTGCTCCACTCTACCACAACTACCTACCTACTACTACACCGGGTATACTTATCTAAAATAATGGAAATTTAACTCGTGAAACACTTAAGTATTATAGATCTAGTGGCTATTTGTACCCTTCCTTATATCCACTTAACCAAATTATGAACGATCATAGGAGTGCCTACATTATTTACGAAGCTCCCTCAATTTTACCACAAAACCGGCGTCACCACATGAAAGATATAACTAAATTAGAAATCTGTCTAACCATCACGAATAAACGGAGAACATAAATAAAAATATTCTGATGATACTTCCTGGCGAAGTCGGCTAAAGATAGTAAATGGAGAAAAATACAAGCCACAAATAATAATTACTGTATCATAGAACTCCGCGACGTCATAGAAACCGTAGGAGCGCGCAAGCCCAGCTGCCTCCAGCAAGACTGCTCTTGCCTCAGATCTATTGTTCTGCATTAAGTGACATCGAGCGAGCAGAAACAGCCCATTTAGCAGCCACACTCGCTGGTTACCAGCTTTAGCTTCTATAATAGAATTGTTCAAAGTAAGATATGCACGGTCTGTACCAATCGCAGTTGCACTCACGTAGGTATCAGCGATAGTGGCAAATAGTAGCCAATGAGTTATTTTGTGAACTGTGCGAAATTTAGTCAAGAACAGTTCAGTAGATTTCTCGTGAATAAGTAAAAAATATCCATTACATACTTTGGTGTTCGAAATAGTATAAGGATTGTGTGCGAAATATGTATTTATTGTCAGTTTAGATCATCTCTAAAGATTTCACAGGCTACGACAATATTACCATACAAATCAATGTGAATCCTGAATTACACAATTTACAGCAATTAATTATTTTTGTATTTACACAATATGAATGATTGCAACCAGCCCTTTGTAGTCTAGATAACGAGAACTTGTATAATTATATCACAACTAGCTGTGGCCGCGGAAGTTGGTTGGCGTGGAAGTTGGTATCCTTTAAGTATCCCTTTCTGTGGCCTTGATAATGTAAAATAACATAATGATCGGTTGATGAAACTCACACTCATGTTTAAGTTTCTTACTTACTGTATTAGAAAAGTAGTAACCTGTACCTGCCACCTAAATTCTTAGCTCTTTCTTTTAATAAATACTATCTGGCCGGATTACATAATTATTAGTTAATTTGTATCTTTGCACTCAAAAAGTAACACTCGAAGAGTAAGTCTACGATGCTCTACTATGTAATATAAGCTGTAATGGTGTGCAATAAAGAATATTCTACTCTACTGACCAGTTCGAATCCGAAGCGTCGCGCCCGCCGTTAAGGCAAACCGCTTCCATTTTATATGAAAACGGTAAACGACTCTAACAACTATTTGCAGCGTCTTTCGTTAGTTAAGTGTACTCGCGATAATTGTATCTACAACGTCTCTATGTACACAACAATTTGTGTGACGTTGTCCGGAGCGTGGACAAACAGTTTGCTTGAGTCGCTTACCCGGGAAAGTGCCACGTAAAGTTGACCATGCGAGAAACAGGGGCTCAAAAGATCCACGCCAGCAATTTTTAGCGTCTGCCCTTGAGCTTTTTTATTGTCATTGCAAAGCAGACACTAACCGGAAAATGTATACATCATTACAAACTTTCGCTTTTATAATACCAAGGTACCTATGGATGGATGTTTATTATTCTGCCGTCCTTACGAAAAGTGCAATAACTCGAGTTTTGCACCGAATTGAGTTAAGTACATATTTGGAATCAGCAGAACGAGATCTATATATTCTTTTAAGACACTTTTTACGTATCTATGACGCAGCCGGTTTTAATACTAAGCCTAACTGCAATATCTAGGTCAATGCTTTATGATTTACATACTATGACCGAAATAACTATAGATAGGAATAACTTCCTCACGCTATTAAGAAATTTTACTAACTATTTCTGCAATAAGTATAGGATACTATATTTATAATTAGCATAGTTTGTTATATTTAATATTCATTTACTAGTTATAAGTGCAATATGTTTGAGTTATTGCATATATGATACGAATCCTTATTTACGATATTAAATAATGTACTAAATATTTCTGCAATAAGTACAGTTACTGCAATTATAATTACCATATTCCGTTACTTGTGATTCTCATTTACTAGTTATAAGTACAATAAGCTTGAGTTATTGCACTTATCTTAAGGGACCTTATTAATAATTATAGCATTATTTGCATTTATTTCTAGGAAGATTAAATAAATACAGTATACCTACGCGATATCAATGCAATAAATTCACAATTTATTGCGATTATAACAAGCACCAGGAGGTTATGGGGTACGAGGGGAGTAAAATATTTTGTGCAAAAAAATAAAACAGATTAGACAGAGATTAGATTGGCACTGTTTTCCATTTTGGCGCGGAGTTTGAGTTGCATCTATGTGCTGTTTTTAGTTATAGCATATCTAGTGTGGGTTGCAAATTTCATAATGGACAAAAACATCGAAAAAATAGTTTGTCTTAAATTTTGCATTACCAATGGAAATTTGTGTTCAACAAGGCTTACGGTGACTCGTCTTTATCAAAAACTCGTGCTTATGAGTGGTACAACGTGTACAAAAGCGGTCGAGATGTGATGGAAGATTAGCCTCGCTCTGGTAGGCCATCAACGCCTGCAACTGAAATTAACATCGCAAAAGTGAAGGAAGCAGTGACCGAAAATCCTCATTCAACTTTGAGGGAGATAGCCGCCGAATTTTCTGTATCTCACGAGTCGATCCGTATCATTTTAATTAATCATTTGGGTATGAAACATATTGCTGCTCGGTTAGTGCCAACCAGGGTTCGAAAATATCCGATATTTATTATAAATATCAAAATATCGGATATTTACGATATATATCGGATATATATCAAGTTTGATATATATCAATTTTGTATGACAGTCATATTATTGTTTCATTGTATTATTTATGAATACTATTGTATTATTTATGAATATTATTATATAAATTATAAAATAATCAATAAACACAAAAATTTACTTGCTTTTTCGTAACGAATTTTTCTGACACCACTAACGGACTGACGCCATTAATACCGGCAGAAATGTTGCCATTTTTAGATAAGAACTTAGCATTAGGGAGTATGTTTTAACTCTACTCCCACGCCATCTACATTTGGGAAGTAGAAATACAGTAACAAACGCAAAAAAAATATTCTTTTTAAACCATTTTTGTATTGCAATATATCACAAAAAAACATTTGATATATATCGTCGAATCGAGGTTGATATATATCGGATATATATCGGATATATATCGGATATATATCGGATATATATCTTGATATATATCCATTGATATATATCCTCGAACCCTGGTGCCAACAGACCTGGATTTTCTCCAAAAACTCAATTGCATGAGTGTCGCTGAGGACATGCTAGAACGAGTTGATGCCGACCTTACATTCATGAAACGCATTATTAATGGTGACGAGACGTGGGTTTACGACTTTTAAATGCAAACTAGTCATCAAGCTTCGGAGTGACGCCTTCCAACTGAACCAAAACCGGAAAAACCACGCCAAAGTCTTTTCTTTGACTATCGTGGTGCTTTGCACTTGGAATTCTTGCCGAAGGTCAAACGGTAAATAAAGAATATTATTTGAGCGTTATGCGGCGTTTAAGACAGAAAATTCTAGGAAAAAGGCAATTTTTATGGAAAAAAATTATTAGATTTTGCACCACGATAATGCGGTGCTGGTGACGAGACGTGAGTTTTCGAGTTTTACATGCAAACTAGTCATCAAGCTTCGGAGTGGCGCCTTCCAACTGAACCGAAACCGGAAAACCACGCCAAAGTCTTTTCTTTGACTATCGCGGTGTTGTGCACTTGGAACTCTTGCCGAAGGTCAAACGGTTAATAAGGAATATTATTTGAGTGTTACGCGGCGTTTAAGAGAGAAAGTTCGAGGGGAAGGCCAATTTTATGGAAAAAAATCTTTGATTTTGCACCACGATAATGCGCTTTTGCACAAGGCTATCATTTTGAACGAATTTTTGACCAAACACTAAAAAAATACCATTGAACACATTCTCCAGATATGGCCCCAGCTGAATTCTTTCTTTTTCCTAAACTCAAATAACCACTTCGTGGCACCCGTGTTCAATCAGTAGAAGACATAAAGGAGAATTTGCGGCGAGAGCTGAACTCAATTCTGGAAACAGCGTTTCAAAAAGTTTTGATGATTGGATTATTCGTTGGCGTAAGTGTATCGTTTCTGAAGGAGCATACTTTGAAGGTGATGAAATAAATTTGGATGAATAACAAACAGTTTGTGTATTATTGATCTTAATCGTGGTACTTTCTTGACACAGTATTAGTAACCGTTGAACTTTAAATACTGGATAATAGACCAGAATTAATAAGTAAGATAGCGAAGTGATTCCCATTGTAATTATACATTTTTAGTTTGAAATAAAAAAAGTTTTATTTTATTCAAAAACTTATAACCGATTTCATATTATTTAAAAAACACATCATAAACGCAGATAATTTGAGTAGAATTGGCTTTACCGAAAACAGTTTCATTCTAAATAGAGGAAAAATAATGTTTTGCAAACTTCTGTTTATTAATAGGTATTTGACATAAAAGTGTAACATCTCCGTTTTTCTAATAGTAACAAGTTAAAACTTTGTCGTTTTATATTTGTCTCTTACTAATGAAAACCACAATAAATAAGAATCTTAACGCACATTTGTTTAGGAAGCAGTTAAATAAAAAATAAGAATTGCTACTCAAAAATGCATCATGTTGGTTTCCTAACCATAAGTGCAATAAGTAGGTTACTTATTGCGGTTATGACTAGTAAACATTATTTCTACATAGTAATAATACTTAACATTATTTTATTTATTGGTTTTTATACCAGGAATAAATGCGGGAACAAACATTAAGTAACACATAATGTTCTCTACATTGTTATACATCATGCAGTAAAAGTTTCAATCCGATACCTTGTATAGGGATGGAGATAAAAACAAATCAAAAATAAAATCTTTACCCGCGTTTTTCTCAAAATCAGGTTTTACCTAGTTATTGCACTTTTCGAAAGGACGGCAGTATTAGTATCTCTTACACGCAAAAACTACTGAACGGCAACTGAACCAGTTGCCGTTAAGTAGTTTTTGCGTGTAAGAGATACTATCGAATTGTTGGTTAAAATTTGCAGTAACAATGTAATTCAGAATATGCAACACATAGGCACAACATAAAAATATCGTGTGTTTTAATCCAGCTAGTTCTTGTTGAGATCAAGTCGGCAAAAGTACCGCTAAAATAATAATTTTAAGTAATACCCCTAGATGGCACCGCTGGCAAAATTAGAAGTCGGTGTTAAGATCCAGCGCTGACAATATAAATATTAGAAAAGATACTAAAGTGAAATTTTGCCCAAATTGAGTCCGAATCACTTGATAACCAATGCGGATATATGTATATTTTAAATTGCTATAACCTATGTATGATAGAATAAACGGATTCTGATAAACTAAAGACTAAATGTTAACCAAAGACACAAACTAAGCGTTTGTCACTATCTCGATATAAACGATTTAGTGTGTTGCTTGAATTCAAGTCTATTAAATTTATTGAATGACACTGCTAGGCTCCCATAGGTGATAGCATGATGATTGTTGTCCAAGATTGTAATCGGGTCTTCAGGCAATATATTGCGAAAATCGCATCAAAATCTGTTCACTGGTTATTGCGTGATGATTTAACAAACGTACAAACAGACAGACAGACAGACAGACAATAATTTAAAAAAAAATGTTTTGTGTTCTATATCGATAACATGTTACAATCCAATTGAAATTTCGCAAAAATATTCAATGTACAGACAAAGTGCTCTTTGAGTTTTATTATAGTATAGATAAGTGCGTGTGAAACTTCTATTATCAAGATTCATTAAATTCAATTTATTTTTCTTCGTAGTTTCATCGGTTTTCGTTAGATGTCACTAGTGTTTGTGTTTTCGCTATTGTACGATAGAAGATTCCAAACGTTTTGTGTGTTCCTCAAATGTTTGTGTCAGACACTAACCAAAATTTTAAATTAATAACTAACATCAATTAATAAATAACAATAATTTAACTGAATGTGTAGGACATTCAGTTAAATTATTGTTATTTATTAATTTATTTTTCTTCGTAGTTTCATCGGTGTTCGTAAGATGTCACTAGTGTTTGTGTTTTCGCTATTGTAAAGATTCCAAACGTTTTGTGTGTTCCTCAAATGTTTGTGTCAGACACTAACCAAAATTTTAAATTAATAACTAACATCAATTAATAAATAACAATAATTTAACTGAATGTCCTACCAGCTAAAACCAATATCCCCCCCCCCCCCCGTGGGAATTCCACCTTGTCGTGGTGGGGGGGCTTAGTAACCATGGGTTTGAGGTACACCCACGGTGAAGCTAAGCGGGATCCCGGGAGTAGACGCTCCACGTGGGCTTGGGTGAGGCCTGCGTAGGATGCTTCCCAAGGTGCGGGTGCGGGGGACAGTTCTGTCTGTCCCTCGCAGTCGGGTGTGGTCGCGGGAGGAGAGGCGTGTCGGTGTTGCGTTGCCGCGCACCCTATCTCCCGCGACCAAATGGGGGCGCACCATCGTTGCGTCGCGGTGGGGGCGCAGAGGAAGGGGAGATGCGGTGTTGCGTTGCCGTCCTCCCTATCCTCTGCAGCCGCTGGGTGTTTTGGTAGCGGAGCCCAACACCTGCATCCGCCACCAAGGAGGTTTCTTTCGGGGCCCGCCTGACCATCAGGCGGGCCAATACCCGTCGGGGGTAGCGAGAAATGCTTCGGTGAAACCCTACCCTCCGACACATGGGTACATGAGGAGCACGGGTTAGTTTTTAGTCAGTAAGAGTCTGACAGTCCCCTTCGTCTTTCCCCCCAGGGCGGAGGGACTCCAAGAGGATTTTCCAACACCGAACCAAAAAAAAAGAAAAAAGCTAAAACCAATATTAAAGTAAAACTACGTAATAATCTACTTTAAAATTTATTCGCTATTTATAATGTAGTAAATTATACGTCACATGTGTTTTATTTTTGGTTATAATGACACCTAGGGCCAGCGCATATACAGCGAAGCGTAGCGGAGAACATTTTTCACTGACATTGTTCTCATTCTGAAACAGTCCAAAATCAATGATCTCATAGTCGTCTGTGTACGTGCGTGTTGTAAACATTATTTTGGTCATTGATTTTGGACAAGGTTTTAAATTAAAACAATCTCGATAACAGTTTGGTAGTAACAAAATCCCTGCGCTGTGTGTCGCTATATGGGCAGCGGCCCTTATAGTGTGTAATGAAGTGCATGTGGTGTGACTTGTTTCGATGAAACGACCATTAAGGCGCTGTCCTAAGCGACTGTTTTGGTAAATGAGGGGGTGAAGCAGGGGAGGTGAAGGGAGCTTAGCTCCGTCTACTGCGGGGCGCCCCCCTTCATTCTCGTCACGTGCGGCCGTATTCTGGCGACTTCCGTATTCCAATATTTCAAAATCGCAAGCAAAACGTTTTAGCATATTGAATTGAGATACTGATATTAAAATTTATATTACATACATCAATCTGTTTGTACAATATAGGCATAGCGCAATTTTTGTTCTCAGTGCAGCCATGAGCAAAACTGGTTTACATTAGACGTTATAGGTATTTATAGTTGAAAAGTAGGTAAATACTTACGTGCCGTAAGATGATAAAAATAATTAAGTCAGTTCTATGTGTGGAGAGGCCATTATTATGTTTGTTTTGTTTTTGTATAAAAATAGTGAAGCAGTTCATAGAATACCTACATCTAATTCCATTCCTGCCAGTTTTCAAATCTGTTTTGCAATAAATTGGCTGTGACATACGGGCGGACTGACAGACAGACATTGCGAATCTATAAGGGTTCTGTTTTTACAATTTTTGGCTACGGTACCCTAAAAAACACAATACTGTTCTACTAAGCGCAAAAGCCGTATCTCAACTAAAGCGAGTTACGAGATAATTGAAGTTTAGTAAAAGTTGATTTCTTTTATTTATTTATGGATATTTATTGTTATTATAGGTATAATTATTATGGTAAAGGTTTCGAAATACGTCGCCGTTTTTAGGGGTTGTCAGTGATTGGAGAGGGAGGAGGGGAGGTCTTGAAACCCCCCTCACCATTTACACTTGCCGGAAATACTTGGTTTCCTCTGAAAAAATAAATCTCCAAACATCGGTGTGTATGGCACTGCCAACTGCAAGTCCCCCGCGACACAGGATTTAGTCCTAGTGCGGGAGTTGTTTAAAAAAAAAAAGCAATGACGTACAAATTTGACATTAGCTGTCAATATGATCATTCCAAGATGGCAGTTTTGCGTTTCGTTTCACGTTTTTCACATAAAACCTAAAAATGAAATTTGTAAAACTGTACTAAAGTATAAAAACTACGTTCCGTTTTGCATCATTGCCGAAGTATTTATGAAATTTTGGAAATTGTTTAAAAATATTTAGACGCAACTCCGGCAGCCAAAATTACTTTTAGGGGATTAAAACGAACTCCTTTAAGCCCCCTACACTACCAATACCCTCAAATTCAGCGACTCGTTTCGAAACCCAACCCATTATTATTTTTCAAAATAGATGAAACATCAAAAATAAATGTGGATACACCTTATTCATGAGATACTGCTATGACGCTTAGAAAATTATAGAATTAGAATTTGAGTTACTGCTTTTTCGTTAGCTCTCCTCATACATGTTTGTATGGAAAATATAAAAAAATTCTTTCGCTTCAAATATGTGTTGTTTCAAAGAAAATAAATATTAAAAGATATTTATTTATATTCATTTATCATTTATTAATGAAATACAGAGCTTACAGCTCATCAAAAGTTAGCTGTCGGCTACAACCCGGCAGGTTTTCTTTACATACATACATACACATACATAACGTCACGCCTTTTATCCCCGAAGGGGTAGGCAGAGGTGTATTTCTACACCCACTGTTCGCCAGATATACTTTAGTCCCACGTAATAAGGGGCGAGCCTATTGCCGTACCGGGCACATTTCCAGACTCCGTGCTGCTACTGAGAGTTTCGTGACAGAAAAACCCAATAACACTGCCCGACCCAGGAATCGAACCCGGGACCTCCCGATCCCACGCGCACATTTATGCCGCGAGACCAACGAGGCAGTCGTATAGGGTTTGATGTCGAGTTTTCCGTCTCTACGCAAAGATGGTATTTGCATCGTGTTATCCCTTAGTCGCCTCTTACGACACCCACGGGAAGATAGGGGGTGGTGACACTTCTATTCTATGCCGTCAACCACACGGCAAAAAGTTTTCTTTATTCTCATCAAATGTTAAAAGTAGTGTGTGAGGTGATAAGGCTTCAATACTTATTATTTGCTGTTGTTCACGAGGCACAGTTTCATTTACTGTCCTTTTACGGCTTGGTATTGTAGAAATTTCAAGCACTGATGAAACATTTTCCTCTCCGTGATCTCGCAATGCCATCCCTTGAGCTTGACGAGAATCAACAATTTCAGGCAACTGCCAATTCATATAAAACGCCACAAGCTTTTCTTCTCCCGGAAAACATCATCTCTTTCTATAATTTCTATTTTTAGTGGTATACTTTTGCCACTCCACACAGCAAATAAACACTTTTGTTTGCGTGTAACGTGGCGTTGCCCCTGAATTTGGTAATAACAATTACAATATTTGTTTAGACTAGTCAGTTCACTTTTTTATCATGTTTCCATATTTGTATTTTATTTGCTCTTTTACTATTCTCCAGGCCTTTCTTAAAGGCAACTATAGAAAATGAAATTTCCACAATCGTGTTTGGACCTATTAATCCATCTGGCGTGGCACCAATAAACGGATAATCCACAAGGCTCGATTGTTAAATGTTCTTGCTTGGCCAGTTGTTGCAAAGCCAGTTGTTCATTTTAGATTCCATGTGCAACTGATTTTATTTATTTATTTATTTATTTAATACTTTATTGTACACTATAAAGGACATTTACAGGAATTTTATAAAAAATAAAGTACAAAGGGCGGCCTTATCGCTAACAGCGATTTCTACCAGGCAACCTTTGGATGGAGATATTATTGGTAGGAATGAAATGGTAGTTGTAAGTGTACCAGTAATAGGATGATAAATACTTTAAATATATACATTTATGTAATATTATAAAAATATACTACACATATATAAATAATTATACATACATACATACATACATACATACATACATACATACATACATACATACACACATACATAAATAATACTTAAAATTATATATTAGAACAGGAAATATCATAGTGATAGGTAGTGATCCTTGACTAAGGATTTGAACCTTGTTACCGTCTGAGCCTGTCTTATATGTAATGGGAGTGCATTCCATAGGCGAACAGCAGTGACACTAAACGATTTATCATAAAAATCCGTGCAATGTGCCGGCATCTTCAGCTTTAAGTTTTCTGATGACCTTAAATAACGATTATGCATATCACGAAGGAATTCGAATCGTCCTTTAAGATAGGAGGGAGTAGAAGGGTTAAACAATATATTGTATAGTAGAGAAAGTATGTGGGTATTCCGGCGAAATCGTATTGGTAACCACTTGAGTTGTTTGTGAAATTGTGACACATGATCGTATTTGCGTAATCCAAATATGAATCGTATACAGAGATTTTGAAGGCGCTCAAGTTTGTCAAGCTGGTTTTCGGCGAGATCTGGATAGCTGACATCTGCATAATCAATAATAGGTAATAGAAGACAGTTTGCAAGTGCAATTTTGGTGGCAGTAGGAAGTAAATTCCTAAGTCTTCGCAATGAACCTGCTGAAGCAAATATCTTACGACTCACTTCTTGGACCTGCGAGCGCCAGGAAAGGGTAGAATCGATGGCTAGGCCCAGATTTTTAACTTTATCCTGTATAGGAACTACAGTGCCATTAAATATAACGTCAGAAAGTTGAGACCAGTCGATCTTCGATAACATTCTCGAACTACCGACAACAATGACCTGTGTTTTCGAGGGGTTCACCATAAGTCCATAGGATTTACTCCAGCTACTAATCTGTTCAAGATCACTGTTGATGGTATCTATAGAGTATGACATCTGAGCTAGTGGCGACTGCGAATATATTTGGAGATCATCTGCATAAAGGTGGTAGGAAGAGCGAAGATTGTTTGATATAGAATTTATAAAAATTGCGAAGAGTAAATGAGACAGCACGCCACCCTGTGGGACGCCAACAGTCGTGTTACACCAAGAAGAAAGTGAATTTTCAATTCGTATACGCTGTCGGCGGCCAAACAGGTAACTTCGAAACCAATCAATCACCGTAGGAGATATGTTAAGAGAGCAAAGTCGGCCAAGTAGAATGTCAAAATCCACTGTATTGAAGGCGTTGCTAAAATCTAGCAGAGCAAGGACTGTGAGCTGTCCGCCTTCCATACCAGCCCTGATGTCATCCGTAATATTGATAAGGGTTGTAGCGGTGCTATGGCCTGGACGGAAACCGGACTGGAATGGATTTAGGAGATTATTTTTAGAGAGGAATGAGTTGACCTGGTTGTAAACGAGACGTTCGAGGACTTTGGAGAGGAATGGTAGGATAGAAATAGGTCGGTTATCAGAGAAGGAAGAAGGGTGAGACTTTTTCGGGATGGGAGTTATTAGGGCATCCTTCCACATCGATGGGAATTCACCACTGGACAAGGAGTAGTTAAGGATGTGAGTAATGATGGGTAGGATTAGATCAAGGATGGGAAGGAGCATATTACGGCTGACACAGTCACTACCAGCTGCGTTGGATGTGATTGACATTATGCTCTTCTTAACATCACTATCGGTGAAATGATTAAAGACAAATGATGAATAACTAGGGGTTGGCAGGGATGAAAGATAATTAAGAGTGCTTTCTTTAGTAGTCCTATCAATATTGGACGATGCAGCGAAATGAGAATTGAGCGAGTCAATATTGAAGTTATCAGGAGTAGTGTGTTGACGTGGTTTGCCGACCCCAAGGGTTTTAAGAAATTTCCAGACCTTTGCTGGATCTCCGTTTTTCACTGAATTATGGATATGTTGGCGTTGTGCGTCCCTACACACCCTATTGCAGTGATTCCTAATCGCAACATATTTTTGCAGGTTGCTATCATCGGGCCTAATTTTATACCTGAATTTTGCTGCAGCTTTCTTGTTTATAAGCTTTTTAATGCTTTCAGTGAGCCATGGTGAGGGAGGGTGTTTAATCTTCACCGGTCGAATGGGTGCATGCTTATCGAATAATTCAGTTATTTGAGTTTTAAAGACGCTAACCTTATCGTCAACGGATTCGGCACTGAAAAGTGGTATCCAGTCAATATCACTGCCATCCTCACGAAGTGCGTCGGTGTTCATGCCACCAAAATTGCGCTGCATTAGTACGTTCCGCTTCATCTTGGGAGGACGAATTTTGTACGAGATATAGAGCAAGTCGTGGTAGGAAAACATGTCTGCAGGATATTGCCCGTGCATGGCAACATGTTCCCGGGAAGAAACCATGATTATATCGAGAAGGGAAGGTGTGGAATGTGGGAAGTGATGAGTTGCGCTTGAGGGTAGTATTGTAAGATTACAGGCTATAGAAATAGAAAGAAGAGACAAAGAACGACAATCATTTTTAAGCAGACATGTGTTAAAATTACCCATTATGATAGTATGACTGTAAGAGGGTACGAGATTAACCAAAAGGGTTTCAAAAGTAGAAAAGTAATCTATACGTAATGAAGGACAGTAGTAGACGCCGAGAAGGAGTTTGGTGTGGTTCAATGTAACTTCCAGAAATAAATGCTCACCTTCATTTGGAGGCGATGGTTGTGCAGACATACTAACAACTTTGTAAGGAATATCAGAGCGAAGATATATAGCAACATCCCCACCGCCCCCAACGGTTCGATCATTTCTGATAAGTTGAAAACCAGGGAGAGAGTATAATGTAGAAGGTAGATAGGGCTTAAGCCATGACTCAGAAACAAGGATAGCATGAATGCTCTTACAGTCTAAATTGGCCAGCATATCAGTAAAGTGTGCAGGAATACTTTGGGCATTGATATAAACGGCATTGAAATTTTTAGGTACATCAGAAAACTGCGAATTAAGATAGTCGGAAAGTGACGGTATACTGCTAAAGCTGTCATCTACACTACATACTGAGTAGAAACTGTCATCATCACTAATATTATTGATGTCAATGATAGCAGACTACAATACTTAAATATATAACTATAATAAATATTATCACTTGTATTCTATGCCGTGTGGTTGACGGCATAGAATACAAGTGTCACCACCCCCTATCTTTTCGTGGGTGTCGTAAGAGGCGACTAAGAGATAACACGATGCAAATACCATCTTTGCGTAAAGACGGAAAACTTGAAATCAAACGCTATACGACTGCCTCGTTGGTCTCGCGGCATAAATGTGCGCGTGGGATCGGGAGGTCCCGGGTTCGATTCCTGGGTCGGGCAATGTTATTGGGTTTTTCTGTTACGAAATTCTCAGTAGCAGCACGGAGTCTGGAAATGTGCCCGGTACGGCAATAGGCTCGCCCCTTATTACGTGGGACTAAAGTATGTCTGGCGAAAAGTGGGTGTAGAAATACACCTCTGCCTACTCCTTCGGGGATAAAAGGCGTGACGATATGTATGTATGTATGTAATAAATATTATCTAAAAAGGGCAAACAAATATATACTTATCCAAATAAACAAACAAAAAAAATTCAAATTACCAATAATACACAAAAAATTTAAAAAACATTAGTTATCGTGGATACAAGAAGAAAGATTGGTCCGGGTAGTTACACAACAATACAAATATAATGGTAAGAGTAATAATAGTATAATTTTGTAATAATATATAAAGATGGAAAGATAAACAAGTCGTAAGAACATAAGAAAAGGGGAACAAGAAAAAAAAAAAACTAAAAAGCCTCGTACCCAAACAGATGAGAGATCGTTGATTTGACAGGTGACGGAAATAAGTGACAATAATGACAGTTTGAAAGGGAAACTATTTATCAGACACCAGCATAAATAATAGTTATTAGATTTAATACATTAATAGGTATAAGTGAACTAGAAATAGAAAAGTGAAGCAGATAAGTGGGTACAAAGCAAGGATGATTAGAATTATAAATACATATTACTTACTACCCGGACCAGAAATCAACCAAAACCACCAGAAACTCATTTCTTTTGGGCAACAGTCCGTTTGGTCTTTGTGGCTGGCTTCGCCACGCCTTTCTGCTCGATCTTGTGCAGTTCGCCGAGGTTGACTACGCGATGCCGCGAACCATCAGGCGCCAGAACGTGGATGATACCGTCCTTTGTCCAGCATTGCGATACACCAAACTTTTCACGTGCGGCCATAAAAGCTTCATGTCGCTGCTTCGTTAGAAATTCGGAAACCGTTACACCTGTGCCCTTGAACTTGGTTTTGCCGAACCATATGCTGTCACGTATTGAGGTGTTATTGAATTTCAACACAATGGGCCGGGGCTTGTGGCTATTTGATGTGCGTCCCATTCTGTGACAGCGTCGGATATCAGCAACAGTTACGTCGGACTTGAGATGCTCCTTGATTACCTTAACTACCACATTGGCAGTGTCTTCCTGACTGTCCTCCACCACACCATGCAGCAGCAACATTTTCCTTCTTGACCTCATCTCCATCGTGTCCACTGTATTAGCAAGAAGATCTATTTGCTGCTGAAACCCTCTCAGAGTTTCCATCACAAAGGTCTTGAAGGAGGTATAATCGGAGGCCAATCCAGGCATGGATGGAGTATTTTGAGACTTTGGCAACTCCACTTCAAAATCAGCCATCCGCTTTAGGAACATTTCCTTTAAACTATTCATCGAATCTTGCAGTGGTTGTGACATAGTGAGTTATAAAATGTTCAAGATATGAAATGTATGTTGGATAGTGTCTACACTTTACTGGCAGGTACTGCTTGTTATTATTAAAATAATTTCATTAATATTACTTAAAAATATAGACTTTAACAATTTATTTTAAATTTTATAAGTGGAGCTTACAACTTTAGATGTCAGTGCTACAACTACCCACGTCATTATTTATATATATATACATATATATTAACATATCTCCTACGGTGATTGATTGGTTTCGTAGTTGTGTGGCCGCCGACAACGTATACATATCGAGAATTCACTTTCTTCTTGGTGTAATACAAATGCCGGTGTGCCCCAGGGCGGCGTATTGTCTCCTTTACTCTTCTCAATATTCATAAATTCTATCTGTAATAACCTTCGCTGTTCCTATCACCTTTATGCAGATGATCTCCAGATATACACACAGTCAACACTGTCGCAGATGTTACATTCGTTAGATATCATTAACAGTGACTTGGCACAAATCACCCTACCAAAACTCAACTCATTGTTATTGGTAGCTCTAGAATGAAAAGTAAAATTGACTGGTCTTTAATCCCTCATATAATCTTTGATGGCACTATTATTAATATACAAGACAAAGTAAAAAATCTGGGTCTCACTATCGACTCTACTCTTACTTGGGGACCGCAGATACAAGAAGTGAGTCGTAAGGTGTTAGCTTCAGTTGGTTCTCTGAGGCGATTAAGAAACTTCCTGCCCACTGCTACTAAAATTGCCCTCGCTCAGTCTCTTCTGTCACCGGACCATTGATTATGCAGATGTCAAGAAAACCAGCTAGATAAACTTGAGCGAATTCAAAATGTCTGTATAAGATTCGTATTTGGCTTGCGCAAATACGACCATGTTTCACAATTTCGAACACAGCTCAAGTGGTTACCAATTTGACATCGCCGGAATGCTCACATTCTCACTTTACTGTACAATATATTGTTTAACCCTTCAACTCCCTCCTATCTTAAAGGAAGATTTGAGTTCCTTCATGATACACATAATAGATATTTAAGGTCATCACAAAATTTGAGGCTTAAAATGCCGGTACATTCCACGGCATTTTATGACAATTCCTTCACCGTAACTGCTGTTCGCTTGTGAAATAAATTACCGCTGCACATTAGGCAAGCTAAGACGGTAGCTGAATTTAAATCTTTAGTGAAGGAATATTACCTTTAATTATAATTTATTATAATATATAGTTATAATTTCTAAAATATTCTATAATTAAGACATGGCCATAGTTTATGTGTGTATAATTATGTCCTTTATATATATATATATATGTTTTGTATGTTTATGTATATATGTATTTGTATGTATGTATGTATGTATATGTATATTTGTATGTAGGTACATAGAGTAGAGTTTATGAATAGGTATATATGTATGTGTTTAGAAATATATATGTATTATAACTGTTACACCTACAACTACCACTATTTTCTGACCAATAATATTTCCATCCAAAGATTGCCTGGTAGAGATCGCTATAAGCGATAAGGCCGCCCATTGTACTTCGCTTTTTTGTATGATATCCTATGTAATATTTCTGGTGTACAATAAAGCATAAAATAAATAAATACTTAATTATCAAAAAATTACTATATCTTGTGTTATAGCAAACAGAGAAGTCACCTTCTTACTTACAAACGACTTTTTCGATGAAACGACCATTCATTTTATAGCGATTTAATATTCAAAAGGCTCGGTTATTAACTAAAAGCTTGTTTATATTGCCAAAGTACAGATTTTATGCTTTCTTTACGTGTATGAATGTATTCTTAATACATTTTAAAAAATCAGTGCATCTTGCACATCATGGCAGAAGACAGCTTTGTACAAAGCAATGATATTACAATAAAAAAGGTTGTACAAAGGTTACTTTTAGAGATCAGAAGAAACTGTAAAAATTCCTATGTCAGTTTTTGTTGAACCTAAAGTTTTCCTGGAAGAAATTTTATTACTTGTAGCGATATGGGCGTCTACTCTTTATTTATATTATAAGTATTTCTTAAATATTTTGTAAGCTTAAATCTGATGTAAAATAGAGAGTTTGCTATATAATATATCTTATTATAAAGTGTGTAGGCTGTAGCGTCAGCAATATTTTTTAAACCTTGTGGATCACAGCCTTATAATAGGTACATTATCATCATACACAGTAATGTGGGAATGCGGCTTTGGGGATAGGTAAATCTCATATAATTACATCATCATCTCATACACTTTATAAAACTTTACATGTAGGTGCTGTTTTTTTTTTCATTAAATTTTTTTACATCGTGCTCTTTAGAAGTATTTCCTGTATTTTGAGGAAGTTTACAAAAGCACAAAGAATACCAAAACCCGAAACAAAAAATTGTGGTCTAAACAAAGCATTGTCTCGTTTGGGCATCTACTACAACACTAGTGGCGATGCAACCCCGTGTCAGGGGGATAACTACTTTACCACTATTAACAAGGGCCTCTTCTCACTATGAGAAGGCCAAAGCATTAGTCCACCACGCTGGCCAAGTGTGGGTTGGCAGACTTTGTATGTCTTCCGAAAACATTATGGAGTACTCTCAGACATGCATGTTTCCTCACAATGTTTTCCTTCACCTTTAAACAACTTACTTGTTACTTCAAAAAGTTATTGTTGCGTACCGCGGATTCGAAGCCGACACCCACTCCAAAGCAGTTTGTCTGTCTGTCTGGATCACAGAAACGTAATTGATTTCGGTTCCATTAACAACATTTGAAAGCTCACCAGTCTGACACTTGTGTGCATAGTAGCGGCCCTTCATCGCGTGACGAGTTTCGACATGCAGGCGTGCCAGCTCGTGCAACAAATAACAACGTTCGAAACGTCGAGTACTCGTGGTAAGGGCACGCTCCAAGTTACGCAGACGAATTCTGTTGAAAGAGATAATTAGGTGAAGTACAAATCAGTATATTACGTAACTAAAGGATAGCAAAAAGTCATCATGCGATTCGGCTCCAAAAAATAAAACGATTTACGCTACCATATAAGAAAAGACGTATAGGACTAAATTCTATTTGATATTAATGTTACAATTAAGTCACGATTAGTCTACTTGACGAACGGTCTAATTTGCATTGTATTCACGATTAATCTAATTTGTGGCAGTTCGAAAATGCCTTGCCAGGATCCAGCAACTATATTTTCCTAGGTTGATTTTATAGGTGAAATTCGTCAGTTTCCACATGACTATAACAGATTTTTCGAAACGGTAAAAGAATAACTGACACAAGACTTATTATAACTTCATAGTTTGTTTTATAAGCTCTACTTTGACAACCCGCGAATTGTTGCTGCACGTTGGACTGACTGAGGCAAGTCTCTGTCTAATCCAACCGCAGAAAAAGTATTTGAGATATCTGCGAATGCGTGTGGCAAGGGCACACTCCTAAGTATCAAGACGACTTCAGCTGAAAGGCAGACGCGACATACTGCTAGTAGTATACCTACGTGAACAATAAGATGGGCACTTTTAAGACGAGTTTGATTATAGCAAAACAGTGAAAAGGACAAAACATATCCTCAGCAGTTAAATGTGATCAGAAACTATGAGGAGATTGTGGTGTACCATACTTACATATAAATTTTATAAATGTGAAAGTGTGTTTGTTTGTTTCACCTTTTTCAACGGAATGTTGTCATGTTTGAATTTAGTGTGTTTAGATAGTCAGAAGGTTGACAAAGTCTATTTTACTGCAACAAAACACGTGCCGTGTGCGAAGCCTCGTGTTTAATAAAAAATAATTTACAATTATTAAGCTTGGCATAAAATTAATAAGCTTGGCATTTATTATTAAATAGCTGTTGCCGGTGACTTTACTTATCACGTTACCAAATAAAAAACACGCATTTGTATTAATTACCACAGATAATACTACACCCTAGTATAGTATTAGGTTGAGGATTACTATATTAAAAAATATAGTTTCCTTCCTCGTAGTAACATTCAGGGTGCAGTTTTACCCCTTCAAGTTTATTTTTTTATTTTTATATTATAGTCAAGAGGATGCCCACGGTTACGCCCGCGTTATTTAAGGCTAGTGTTCTGCTCCCGTTGCTCATAGCGTAATTTTATATAGCCTTCCTCGATAAATGGGCTATCTAACACTGAAAGAATTTTTAAATCGGACCAGTAGTTCCTGAGATTAGTGCGTTCAACCAAACAAACAAACAAACTCTTCAGCTTTATATTATTGTTATATTTGTATGAGATTAGATGTATCGGTTGTTTAAAGCTGTTTCATCTATCCTCTAATAGATGGCGTTGCTGTAAATAGAATTATTACACAAATCTAGAAACACATTACACGTTACCAGAAATTTCGTGAATTGTCTCGAAAAGGCTAGTTATGTGTTCCGGCCGGTATAAATACCGCGTAAACGCGCGAGACAGTTACAGTAACAATTGAATATCGGAGTGATAATCATCAAGCGAAGGGAAGTTAGTCGGAAGTGTTGTGGTGTTTCTAGTAGTGTGAAATAAGTGTGTTTTTATTAGTGTTGAGAACTAAGTGTGAAATAAGTGTGTTTTATTAGTGTTGAGAAATAAGTGTGTTTAGTATTTGTGTTAGTAAATAAAGTTTGCTTTAAGTGGTATAGTGAGTTTTGATTTATCGTCGAACCCCAGCTCGTAACGAATTGGTGTCAGAAGAAAGGGATAAATTATGCCGGTTATGCCGAAGGAAGAAACTGAAGGAGTTCGTTCTAGGAACTAGCGCCAACAAGACTTGGACCAGAGACGCTTCGGAGACGTTTCTTCTCCATCGTCTGGTGGACCAGGCGACTCCGCGGCTGCAGTGGAGCCTGCAAGCGCACACTCCGTGGCGGTGCCCGACATCGCGGCTCTGATGGCGTTCATGCAGGAGCAGGCCCGCCGTCAAGAGGAGCACGCGCGCCGCATGGAGGAACAGCTACAGCGCGACAAGGAGGAGCAGGCTCGCCGTCAAGAGGAGCACGCGCGCCGCATGGAGGAACAGCTACAGTGCGACAAGGAGGAGCAGGGTCGCCGTCAAGAGGATCACGCGCGCCGTCTAGAGGAGCAGCTGCAGCGCGACAAAGAAGAGAATGCGCGCCGTCTCCGCCGAGAAACAGCTGGTGCTCATGAAGGACCTCAGCGCCGCAGTGGAGAAGGACTTGAAGGCGGTCAAGGAGGAATTCCAGCAGCACGAGGCCCGTATCAGCGACATTGAGAAGCGTGTACACGACCACCACGAGACCTGTGTTGCTGAAGTGAAGAAGAAATTGCGTGGGCTGGAAGTGACATCAGCGGCTGTAGCGCCCTCGCCCCGTGGGTTTAAGGTCCCACCTTTTGATGGCTCGTCATCATGTTCGGCATACAAGATCCAGTTCGAGGCTGTGATACGATCTAATGGGTGGACCAAAGAACAGGCCTTAACCGCCCTAACCTTAGGCCTTCGCGACCAGGCCTAGACAGTGTTGGAGGCACTCGGGCAAGACGTCACCTACGAAAAGCTCCTGGAGGCGCTGGAGGCAAGATACGGTGACGCGCACCTTGAACATGTGTATCGTGCTCAGCTGAAGGACAGGACACAACGCACCCGAGAAACTCTGCAGCAGTAGGCTCTGGAGGTGGAAAAGCTGGTCAGGAAGGTATACCAGTCGTCGCCTGCGCTTATTAACGGGAACCTCGTACAGGCGTTTACGGATGGGATCCGGGACCTGGAAGTAAGAGCAGCAGTGAGGCTTGGGCACTTCAAGGACCTCAAGGACGCCTTAGCCCACGCTCTGGAGGTGGAAGCAGTGCGACGCGACGACCGAGGTCACCGCATCAGGGAAGTTGTGTCGTCACCTCGGTGCTACAACTGCGGATAAAAGGGGCCATATCCGCTTGAGCTGCCCAAAGCGTAGGCAGCCTGGTGACACCTTGTCTCCACCAAAGGGGTCGCCTGATGTGCCTGTCAGGCAGCGAGAGCAGGGAAACGAGTAGAAGCCAGGACTGCGGGGCGGGTTCTGGCTGGTAATGGAAGAACCCCAAGTATCTCGATCTCGCAATCATGTGACGGGAACAGCCTGATCATCGAAGGCGAAATTAACAGAACACCATGCAAGCTGACATAGGACACGGGTGCTTCTCGGACAGTCGTCGGTTTCCATCTGGCAAGACGGGTTCTTCGGGGCTGCTTCAGGAACAATTAATGTGTGAATCTGAGAACAGCTACCGGTCAGCACATAACCGTCCGAGGTGAAATGGAGGTGGATCTGAAGCTAGGCAACAAAGTTTACCGTCACAAAGTCATCGTGGCCGATATAGTGGACGACTGCATCTTAGGCCTAGACTTCATGTGGAAGCATCGCTGCGAGATCGATGTTAACCAGGGAGTGTTGAAATGTGACTCGGAAGAAATCTTCATGGAAGGTGCAACTTCAGGAAAAGTGTACTGCCTGAAGGATGTCATTCTTCACCCGCAGTCGGAAACGGTAGTACCAGTTTGTTTACCAGGGAATTCTGGTCGAGGGAACTGCTGCGTACTAATCGAAGACCTAGAGAAAGACGACTCGTGGAAAATTGCTCAAACCTTGGTAAGGGGTACCAAAGTTTCATCAGTACGCGCACTGAATGCAAGTGACAAGGAAGTGTCGCTCAAGAAAGGGACGGAATTGGGCACCTATGAAGGAGCGGCTTGGATGCGTAGATGTCAAGAGCAACCTACCAGTGCCATGGTTCAAGGTGCACGATTCGACGTGTCTACACTTTTAGAGGACTGCCAAGGTACCCTGTCGGAGGAAGAGAAGACCGAGGCTCAGAAGATGTTGAACCGGTTCGCCGATATTTTTTCGACCAGTGATGCCGACATAGGCCAACACAAAATAAACACGGGAAGTGAAGCACCGATTCGCCAGCGACCAAGACGTGTGCCAGTGGCACGGGAACTTGAAGTGGAAGCTATGATCGACGGTATGGTGCTCTCCGGTTGTCCTAGTTAAGAAGAAGGATAGCAGCCTGCGCTTTTTTGTAGACTACCGCCGATTGAATGACATCACGAAGTAGGACAGCCACCCGCTGCCAAGGATCGATGACACACTGGATACGCTGACGGAGATGAATTGGTTTTTTACCTTAGACCTAAAAAGTGGCTACTGGCAGGTGGAAATAGATCCTCGAGACAAGGAGAAGACGGCATTATCCACAGGGAAAGGATTATGGCAATTTAACGTCATGCCCTTTGGATTGTGCAACGCTCCGGCTACTTTTGAGAGACTGATGGAGCGAGTGCTTATGAGACTGATTGGAGACGCCTGCCTGGTCTACTTGGATGACATCATCATCGTGGGGCACACCTTCCAGGATCACCTTCGAAACTTGGAACAAGTGCTGTCAAAGATACGAGGAGCTAATTTGAAGCTGAGTCCGAAGAAATGCGCGTTATTCAGACGGCAAGTGAACTTTCTAGGACATGTGGTCTCGGAGAACGGTATTCAAACCGACCCGGATAAGATCATTGCCGTGAAGGAATGGCTAGTTCCAGAGAACAAAACGCAGGTCAGAGCATTCCTCGGATTATGCTCCTACTATCGACGGTTTGTGAAGAACTTTGCTGACATTGCTCGACCTCTTCATAAGCTCACCGAAGACAGAGTACAGTTTTGTTGGAATGAGAGCTGTGACGTTGCATTCCAGAAGCTCAAGGAACATCTGTGAACTGCACCTATTCTAGGCTACCCTGACGATGAGCATGAATTCATAGTTAACACAGATGCCAGTAACACCGGAATTGGCGGCGTGCTGTCACAGAGGAAGGGTGATCAAGAAGTTGTTATAGCATACTTCAGCAAGGCTTTATCCAAACCCGAAAGAAACTACTGCATCAGCCGGCGGGAACTTTTGGCTGTAGTAAAGACATTGCAGCATTTCAACAAATATTTGTTGGGGCGTAAATTCCACCTGCGAACCGACCACGCTGCGCTGAAATGGTTACTTCAATTTAAGGACTCAGAAGGACAAGTAGCCAGATGGATGGAACTACTGCAAGACTTTGATTTTGTAATACAACACCGCAGCGGCAAGTCCCATGGTAACGCAGATACCCTATCGCGTAGGCCGTGTGCCGACCAGTGCAAGCACTGTACCCGACAGGAAGCAAAGCAGGCAGCATTAGTGAGGATGTTGAAGACAGATCTGAGCGACGAATGGAAAGAAGCTTTGCAGAGTGCTCAGCAAGACGACAAGGACATACAGCCGATTCTCGAATGGAAGACATCAGACGCTCCTAGGCCTAAATGGAGTGATATCGCAGCAATGAGCCCTATCACCAAGAGTTATTGGGCACAGTGGGAAAGCTTGGTTGTCCAGGATGGAGTTCTGTGCCGCAAATGGGAAAACGCTCGCGGTAATCAGTGCCATTTACAAATGGTAGTGCCTAAAACTAAGGTGCCGGAAGTCTTGCAGCTCTATCACAATGCTTCGGGAGGTCACATGGGAGTTAAGAAGACGCTTTCTAAGATCCGAGAGCGGTTTTATTGGCTCCACTGTCGGGATGACGTCGAGGATTGGTGCCGCAAATGCACAAGTTGTGCGGCTGTAAAGGGGCCACACACTCGTAGCAGAGGTGCATTAAAGGTTTACAAAATAGGAGCTCCATGGGAGCGCATGGCATTGGATGTCGCTGGACCATTTCCTGAGAGCCAGGACGGCAACAAATACTTCTTGGTTGTGATGGATTACATTTTGCAATTCCAAATCAAGAAGCTACCACAGTGGCCGATAAGCTGGTGCATGAAGTCTTTTGTCGGTTCGGGGTGCCCTTGGAAATCCACAGCGATCAAGGCCGGAACTTCGAATCTGGGGTGTTCAAGGAGACTTGTCGCGTAATGGGTGCACATAAAACCAGGACCACGGCTTATCATCCGCAATCAGATGGCATGGTTGAACGGTTTAACCAATAACTACAAAGATACCTGTCGAAGGTCGTGGAGAGCAAACAAAGAGATTGAGACAAGCACATCCAACCATTTCTCCTGTCATATCGCAGTGCGGTCCACGAAACTACAGGAGTAACACCAGCTTTTGCCAATTTCGGTAGAGAACTACGTTTACCTGCAGACTTAATCACCGGTATTGCACCAGAATCTCCACGCAATATAACGGATTACGCAACCAAGCTACGCAACAAGATGAACGACGTATACGAGCACATCAGGGAGTCAGGACAACAGATGTCTGAAAAGATGAAGACTCGCTACGATCGGAAGGCGAACAACAAAGGCTTCGATGAGGGATCATTGGTGTGGCTTCATAACTCAGTTCGAAGCAAAGGAAAATCGCCTAAGTTACAAGCCAGATGGGACGGGCGATATCGCATAATTACCAGAATGAACGACGTCACCTATCGAATCCAGAAGCGGTCGCGAGGTGCACCGAAGATAGTTCATGTGGACCGGTTGGCTCGTTACTATGGGTCCAACGATGTTCGAGACGAACACGTTTAAGAGGGAGGCCGTGTTACGAATGGCAATAATTGAAAATAACGCCATCTATCAGTGAATGGGAGAACTAGATGAGATTAGATGTATCGGTTGTTTAAAGCTGTTTCATCTATTCTCTAATAGATGGCGTTGCTGTAAATAGAACAAGTACACAAATCTAGAAACACGTTACACGTTACCAGAAATTTCGTGAATCGTCTCGAAAAGGCTAGTTATGTGTTCCGGCCGGTATAAATACCGCGTAAACGCGCGAGACAGTTACAGTAACAATTGAATATCGGAGCGATAATCATCAAGCGAAGGGAAGTTAGTCGGAAGTGTTTAGTGGTGTTTCTAGTAGTGTGAAATAAGTGTGTTTTTATTAGTGTTGAGAATTAAGTGAAATAAGTGTGTTTTATTAGTGTTGAGAAATAAGTGTGTATAGTGTTTGTGTTAGTAAATAAAGTTCAGTTTAAGTGGCATAGTGAGTTTTAATTTATCGTCGAACCCCAGCTCGTAACATTATTACTAGACGATGCCCGTGGTTCCTCCCACGATTTTTTAAGGCTACTGCTCTGCTCCCATCGCTCATAGCGTGATGTTATATATTCTATAGCCTTCCTCGACAAATGGGCTATCTAACACTGAAAAAAATTTTCAAATCGGACCGGTAGTTCCTGAGAATAGCGCGTTCAACTAAACAAACAAACAAACTCTTCAGCTTTATATATTAGTATAAGATTATAACAAAAGATAGCTTACGTTCCTCTTCAAGGTCAAATTTATTCGAACCGAGGCTAAAATGAATAACATTTGTATTGCTGTTTTTAAATAAAAAATAAACATAAATTGGTACATACACACTTTTGCACGTGTAATATTAGAAGGAATAGGTATGAACAGTAAGTAATACGTTTGTGAATAATTATTTCCCTTTGTAAACACAAAACGTTATCTCGCGGACTCAAAACATTACCACTATTTCGCAAATAGCTTACAAATTCAATTTATTTTATAGGATGTCATATGATGGGAGGTCTTGGGTTCGATGCCAGGGTCGGGCAAAGTGTTATTGAGTTTTTTTGTTAGGAAATTCTCAGTAGCAGCACGGAGTTTGGTAATGTGCCCGGTACAGCAATAGGCTCGCCCTCTGTTACGTGGTACTTAAAAATTCATGGCGAAATGTGGGTGTAATATTACACCTCTGCCTACCCCTTCGGGGATACAGACGTGAGTCTATAAATAAATAAATGTCATATGAAACGATTATTTTGAATAATTGAATGTAAATTCAGTTCTATTGATGGCAACACCGATCGTGCAATGCATGCACACATTAAACAAGTTTGTTTCATATAAATTCCTTGACTAATTTTATTTTTCAATTCTTTGTGCCAGGCTTTTTAGACTATCAGGTTTCAATCTATCGAAATTAATGTTTGCCAATTTTGAAAGCGAACTTTTATATTGTCTAAAAGACGTTAGTTTATATGTTATTACTAGAGCCCGCAGCTACGCCACCACATTAGTTTTCATTTACCCGTTTCTGCCCGTGGGAGTTCCAGGTAATCCCTTCTTAGTGCACCCCTTCCATCCGCAAGCAAGATTTATACCCAATTTCAGCTTTTGGGGCCCAGTAGTTCCAGCTCAGCTTAATCACTGAGTAACGCAAGAGTTTGATGTAAACAAAATATTAATGTACAGGTTAAGTAGAGGCCATATAGATGGCATTCGGGCAGTCTATAAACTAACACTAGAGCCTAGAGCTCCTAAACACACGCTCAAATCAAAAAGAAAAAAAAATGCAAGTACAATCACTATAGTAAGCGTAATGGAACGCAGTTAAAAAATGAAAAAGTAGAAACAAATAGAACAATTGTCTTGGACTATCTTAAATTAAAAAAAAACTTACTATGATCTAATTATTAGATTCTCGCTAACCTTTGCACATCCTTTCCATCTTTAAGATTAAGTACATTTGAAAATAAAAAAGACCTAGCAACGGAAACCGCTGCAAATAACTATTTATGTTACTTTATCGTATTTATAGGCAATATGAGATCACTAATGTGTTGTGAACAAAAAGTAGCCGGAAAATCCTGAGTAAAATGTTAAATTTGCCTCCTTTTTACTAGGCTGCAGTAACTTATAAACCTTTTTTATTTTATTATCCTCAGTGTAGAATTAGTCCAATGGTGATTCCTCACTCTAAGTGTGACATAATCTAAATACAGACAGCTATCCCACTTCGTCTCTTGTATACCTATACATAAAAGTTAATAGGTATACAGCTATCCCACTTCGTCTCTTGTATACCTATACATAAAACTATCCTTACATACGAAAACAAAAGCGTATTTTAAATTCCTAGGGCATTATGTTAACACAGATAGGAAATAAATAAGGGCCGTTAAATTACGTAAAACGTAAATTTACGAATACCGCTTACTAAGCCACGTTTCCAGATAAAAGGTGGAATTAATTAAATAAAAGGTCAAGGGCACACGATAGAGTTACATACAGCCGTGTTTTTGTGTATTACGAATCTTGAAGCTGATGGTAGGGCGAGAATATACGAAATAATATAAGATTAAGATATAATCATCATCTTGCCGAAAATGGCATCTGGCATCTTTATCATTCAATCAAAATAAGATTTCGATGAAAATTGCTTGATAGATAATCCAATCAATAGAAGTCGACCTAAGTTCTAAATTAAGAACTAAAAAAAAATGAGGAGCAGATGTTCTCAATTCATATCCAAGTTGTCACTGAGCTAAATAAAGCAGTTTTATGTACTGTGACCCTTGTTACTCGTATTTGAAACTTGGGGCTAAATAAAAACCCTTTTCCTTTTTAATGGACACACGCCTTTAAAGATTTATATTAGTACACATAAATGGATTACTTAAAGTCGCGGGGTGGCGCGGGGGGTCGCACTCGGAGCACGGAGTCCCGGCTAGGCTCGCGAGACACCAACATGACGAGGAGAATAAATGCCCTCCGTTCACGATCTGACTCGCTCATAGTTTCTCGAACACGCTTCTGAACATAGAATAAGAAAGATTTTTCATTTCTACGTGACATGGCAAACAACCACTATTAAACTTCGTAACGTATACCCGAAGCGACATGATGTAACAACATACCTGATCTCGGAAAGCATTTGCCACTATGTTATGTAATTCTTGTAAGAATTTATCCCTCCCTGGCAGCAAGCTAATAGGTTTTCTAGATATTTGTTGCATCCCAAACTTAGCGTTTTCTAAACATTTGTTATATTATCACGCTCCTCGTACAATGTTTGCGCTGTTTGTTTGAGTCGGCGTGCGTCGGTAGCGTGCTGTTGTTGTGTGTGCTTCATTTGCTCCTTCCGTGAATCAGCCTCGATCGGGCAGCAGCTTCAGACGCACGAGCGGCGTACAGTAGCCAACGCTCTCGAAGAACCTCCTATTTTCATATTAAGCAAAACTATCAAAGTCCATCATTCGTGAACATCAAAATTCATCAATCATAAACTCGGCAGAAGCCAGACATAGTTACATCATGTAATGTGTTCTAGCTTTTGCTGTTACGTGAAAGGCTTACGCAATCTAAATGATAATATCTGGTTAAGCAAAAAATGGACTAGAGCAAAATATGAACTACGGAAATCATTATGGAATATATTAATTGAACAATCGCTACCAGATATTTTTATGAACTTTTTTAGAGCTGGGCTGTATTTATTTTGAATAAAGTGACGTTAATGTGATGATGAATTCAAGTACCCAGTTTTAGATTTCAATCACCACAAGGGTAGTAAATTTCAATTTAGTTACCCATTTATAAAGATCCGTGTGGTGACGGATTAAGAATACGGATTGTCACCACCCCATATCATCCCATGGGTGTCGTAAGAGCCGACAGAGCGAGCATATTATGCAGAAAACAGCACTGTAAGAGAAGGAAAACTTGATACAAATCCTATACAAACCCGTTTGGCCAGCGTGGTATAGTAGGCCAATTCCTCCTTTCAAAGGAGAGGCCTAGTCCAGCAGTGGACTGATAAAGGCTGATGATGATGATGATGAAAGAACGACGGCGTGCAGTGTATTAAATTTTGTGGGTTAACGTGTGAAAGGTTAATAATTTATTAAGTTAGATAGTGTATCACGGTACTTGTCGCTCCTCCATATCGGCGAGAGCTTTATCGACCAATTCCCGAAGCTTTTTCGATCCTTGTTTATTGGCAGAAGCCAATCGTTCGCCTGTACACAAGGCCCTTAAGAAATATTTGTCATGTGCCATTCGCTCCAAATATTTCGAAGCCATTAACCGGGAGATTTGTTCGACCTTCTGTTTTTCCGCTCGAGATATGTCCTGGACCTAGATTTAAGGTTATTGCACACATATTTTTTATTTGTCGTTGTAATCAAAGACGTATTTACACTTAAAGTGACCTAACGAGTTCCCTTATAAGGAAGTTGTGGAAGCTTAGGGAGCTTGATAATTTATTTAGGTTGATATATTTTTCAATGTCTCGTGGTAAGCCATCCAAATAAGGGGGACAAAGATTTTATCTTTTTCGAGATAAGTAACTTTTTGTACATGATAAATGATAATGCATACAAAATTGCTTATCTCGAAAAAGTAATTTTAGTAATGGCACTTTCTTACATAATGATACAAGCATGCCATTATCTAAATTAGAGTACCAACTCTAGTTAAATAATGAAGATGCAAATTCAAAGATATTACGAGAAAACAAGGCGCTGTTAAAAGGATCATAAAATTAGCAAACCTGTGATGCCTTTTTGGGCTGCATGCGTTTTCGACAAATGACCACGTTTGGAGCATTTTCATCCAAGGACTGTCTCTTGATATCTACGTGGCTTAGCCAAGTCGCAGCTGTTGTTAACAAGCTGTCTTGCCAGCACATTCACGAACCTAAAACATCTCAGTTGTAATTTTACTTTGCGATTTTAAACCTTAAAGGCATACTAATAAAGTTCCCAAGTACTTTATATGTTATGTACCAAATTGCGGTACTAAACACAAAATGAGAATACACTTGGTGAAATCGATATAGGCCCGCAATCAAAGGTAGTGGCTCATTAATTTTTATAGACGAAATCCAGTTCCAGTGGCTTTTGCTGTATATGTATCAATATATATTTTTTTTAATAAAATTTCCTCATGTGACTTATCTAACTTCGACCAATGTATTGTATGCCTATACACCTAATATAATTTTATTTTAACGGTGTTCAAGCGTACTGACTGCGTAATGACTACCATGATCCATGATTCAGTGGATAGCGTATGCGACCGCCGATCGGAGGTCCTGGGTTCGATTCCCGGGTCGGGCAAAAGTGTTACTGGGTTTTTGCGAATTCTCAGTAGCAGCACGGAGTCTGGTGTTGTGCCCGGTATCAGCAATAGGCTCGCCCCCTACTACGTGGGACCTAAAAAATCATGGCGAATTGTGGGTGTAATATAACACCTCTGCCTACCCTTTAGGGATATAGGCGTGAGTCTATATAAAAAAAGCAATCGTTCAGTTTTTATCGGGAGGATAAGTAATAAAATGATCAAGGCTTCGTTAAGCTAGCGTTAAGATCAAGCCGAAGGTAGCAATAGTTGGAATTACACACTAAATTTAAACTTGAGCTATGAGCAAATATTTAACATAATTCATAACTATTTCAACAAATACACATTTTTTTAATGTCTGAAAAATAAGACTAATTTGACACGAGTGACACCAGAAAGAAATCATGCATATCCAGAAAACATTTGAGCTACCCATGGATTTGGCTGCTAGACATACATATTTGACATAATTATTATGTAAGGAGCTTATGTATGCGATACTCATATTTCCATACTAGATTTATACGCTTTGTTTGGTTGGCTGTTGGTGTACTGTTACTTTTATCCACCCATCTTTCTACACATTTCTTGTCTAAAGGGCTCTTTAGCAAAATTTACAGCTTTATTTAAACTGTAAAGGGAGAAGTGCAAGCACTAATTTGCTGCAAAGCGTAGCATTATCGGCCCGATCGTTCATTGTTGGGATTTATGAGGCCACTCGCGTACAGTTCGCGAGTACACAATTGCAGGCTTTTTTTGATTGATTAATCGCGCGGTATTGCTGTTGTATTACTCACCTTGTTTGAGTTATGAGTGACATATTATAGGCAGTTTACATTGCTATAATAATCTTATTTATCATTCTGTCAATATGAGAACAGAGTGACAACTTTTTTACATAGCAACATAAAGTAATTCTTTCTTTTATGATCAATGCAAGCCAGCTAGTGAAAAGCATTGGTGGCGATCGACAAACGCGTCTTACAGCTACCACTTTAAATCAAGTAAAAAATGGTAAATACTGGGCGGTCTATATTGCGAATAAAACCAAAAAATGGGAAAATCTCTAGGAAATATGCGGCAACATGGCACGACACGCCACACACTTCATTCGTCTAGAGGCGACAAATGAGCAAATGGGTTATTTAAATGTTAGCGATTACCACTGCCAAGAAATACAACAGGAACCACAAGTGCGTTGCCACCCATTGGCAAAGGAAAAAGAATAGGAAGAAAAGCGAGATGAGGAATAAGCAAACGAAATTTGGCCTTCATAACTCTCACTCATCGAACGAAACGCAATGGTATAGATACTGTCACTTTACGTCGATATTCTGTGCGAGGTCATTCATGCTGAAATGAGCAAGGTAGTTCTACTACCTATCAAATTTTTCGGCATACCTTATTTTACTTAATATGAGCTATGAGCGCGCGTATTTACTAGAAAACTGCCTTTTTAGAATTCACTCTCTCTTGTACCTACATTTTTAACTTAATAAGAGGCCGGATCTTGGAAATTCAATATTGTTCATTAAACTGAACAAGCTATCGGTAGTAAATTGTAGCGTGGCGCGTCGAGCGGTCGGACGGCCGATAGTAATCTGGCCTAGACCTGTTATGTAGTTATTGCGCTATATCAATGATTGTGATTCAGTTCATGAAAAATTTGTAAGAAGTTAAGTTATGTATGTTGATTATGATTATTGGAAATCCTGGTATCTTATGACATAAAGTACTCTACACTTACAAGTTACCAAATACTAACTAACTTTTATCTTTATTTATATCTGGTACCTATATACGTTTGCTTCTGATATAATGAGATAAAGGTTATTTAATTGTAACACTTCCTTGGCAGTCAAGTAAAGTACTACCAACGCATATAATAATAGATACAAACGCATATAGTAATAGAGCAAACTGCACATTATTCTATCGTTAACGCATTGGGATTGTTATACGATTACATAATGATGGATTGATTTTGCCGCTGTCGCGCTGATTTGGGAGCAAATAAATACAAAAAGCAACAGCTGGTTATTGATCGCAATTAAATTCGAACCATTAACATTCCAACGCAGGGTAATTGCTGAACACAGACCGTTTTAAAATAGATCACATTACAGCTGTAGCAGCCTACAGCTATAATGCGTTCTATTTTAAAACGACACGACAGAGATGTACGAGTCATATAGGAGGTGGGCGAAACAAAAAATCCATTTCGAGGAAAGATCAGAGTTGGTTCTCCACATAAAGAGAGGATTCTCTGAACAGGCTTGTTCATGGCTAGTGGACCACGATCTGACGAGGTGAGAATTTATGTACAAGCTTGTGAGACTTTTACTAGCGCAATTTTGCTTGGTGTCTCGGTAGTTCTGTTGGTGTCCGTTAGATGTCGCTATTCACCATTACGATACATTAGTTACATAAGTACATCGACCGACGTCTACCAACCGAAGGTAGGTAGTAAAGTAGATATTTCTCTATCCCATAGCACAGTTGCTTCACAGCTAAGAGATGTAGCTAGCTGGTAAACTGATGTTAACGCAGTCTTGATGACCAATTGATTGGTTAACGATCCTTGAGGTTCAGTAATCCGTCTGTACAATCAGCGTGGTCAGACTCAATTGAATGTATTAAAACGCTTTTTACCTCAGTTACTTTCCCCCGACTGCCTCGGTGTTTTAAGTCTACTACGAATATTGGTGGTAAGTTTAATTATAACTACATACATATTAACTACAACAAGATTTTAAAAATATATAGTTAGAACCAAATTCATTTTTAGAATAACAAGTTTTGGGTTTGAATTATTCTAAGTATATTCCCACAGTTACCTATCTAAGGTGTATTTTGTGAATTTTCTTCTGTTATTTTCACATGCACTTAATGTTTTAATTTTGAGACCTAGTAATACTGGAGATTCGAGTGTATGCATTTTGATTTATAATACCAATGTGAAGAACTAAGACGTGTATAGACAATTATTTTTCAGTATGTTTACAATATTTTAGGCAGCGATAGCCTAGTGTAGATACTAATAGACTGCCATGCAGAGGATATCGCTACAATTTTGTGAACACATAATTTAACAATGATTACTTCAATAATTTTGTTATCCTTGCGTCATACTAGTTGTGAATTAAGATTTACGTCTTTGAGAGGGTGACTTGATTTCACATATAACTAGATACATAGCGGCTGCTGTCTCACAAAATTCTAAGCTTTAGATGACTAGGTATCAGAATATTTGAGGTCACTGCCTTCCCGTAAACACGTCAAAGACCTTTATGACTTGTAAACCCATAATATATGTTAACATTAATGCCCAACGTCAAAAACACAATAATACTTGCCAAGAATTGAGATAGAAAAAAAACAGAAACCCTTTGCAACGCATCCTATTGTTCTTCCGACACGGCTGTTACTAATTTGCACTGCGCTAGTTAATTTTTGTAATAAAATATTATTATAGCATGCTCCTTTAACTATCAACGTCAGCTGGTTACATTCATAGGCAGTACGTATTGAATCATTATATGAATACTAGCTATTGATTGAATTGCTGCTTCGCACGCGTAAATTACGATTAGATAAAATATTTTGTACAAACACCCTCCTCAAGTAACATACATGCTAAATTTAGCCTTCTTGCGCCCAGTAATTTCGGCTTTAATGTGTCTGTCAGTTAGTCAGCAACGAAAAGATTTTATATACACAGATTGAAGTGATTCCATTGAAAATATAATCTTAGTATTTTAGGTTAAAGAAATGAGAGAAGCCTTGGTCAGCAGTTGGACAAAGCAGATAACTGATATAAAGTGTTTACCTGCTTAAAAATACATGAAAATAGCAAAATAACGGTTCTAAGTATTTTGGCTTATATTGGTCATATAAAGAACCATCCCACGTTTTAGTTAGTGAATATGAAGAGCGCTTAGACTCATCTAAGAGCTCTTCATCTTCTCTAACTAAAACTAAAATTAATTTAAATGCACATCAGGGACGATGAAAAAAAAATCTAGCGAAGAAATTAAAAGTCTCATACAAACTGAGAACCCTTTCTGAACTCTCCGTTTTAGTGGTGAATTCACTAACGTCACTTGAGGAACCGATAATACAAAGTTTCAAGTGAATCCATTGAAGTTTTTTTAATATTAGAAAATGGGACACCATTTTTTAAGCCCCATAGGGGAGTGACTTCGAAAACTGCTTTCTTGTTGTTCACTAACGTCATTTGAGGAACCTATGTACAAAGTTTGAAGTTAATCCAATGAAGGAATAAAATGGTTTCATAGAAATTCCGACGCCTCTTTTTAACCCTTTATGGTAAGAAATTCCAATTAGATTTTTTTAATGTTTACTAAGGTCATTAGAGAAACCAATATAGAAAGTTTGAAGTCAATCTACTGAAGAAATGATAAGTTTTGTTTAATACACACTTTGAACCCCTATCTTACCCCCTGAGGGTAGGAATTTCAAAAAACAAATTCTTAGTGTTAACTATCGTCATTTGAAGAACCAATATAAAAAGTTTGAAGTCAATCCACTGAAGGAATAATAAGTTTTATACACTTTTTGTCACCCTATGTTACCCCCCAAGGAAAGGAATAAAAAAAACGAATTCTTAGAGTTCACTATCGTAAGTTGAGGATACAATATACAAAGTTTGAAGTCAATCCACTAAAGGAATAATAAGTTTCATTTCAAAATGTAATGTGTCTGTCATAAAGTGCTCACCTACTTAAAACCTCTACCCTACACCCTAAGGGTAGGAATTTTCGAAAAACAAATTCTTAGTGTTCACTATATCGTCGTTTGAGGAACCAAACAAAGTTTCAAGTGATCCATTGAAGTTTTTTTATATTACAAAATGGGACACTCTTACTTAACCACCATAGGGGAGTGACTTCGAAAACTCGTTTCTTGGTGTTCACTAACTTCATTTGAGGAACCTATATACAAAGTTTGAAATCAATCATCTGAAGGAATAATAAATTTCGTTAAATACACACTTAGAACCCCTATCTAACCCCCTGAGGGTAAGAATTAAAAAAAAAACTAATTTTTATTGTTTATTTTCGTCGTTTGAATAACCAATATACAAAGTTTGAAGTCAATCCATTTAAGGAATAAAAGTTACATACAAACTTTGACACTCAACCTTACCCTCTTAAGGGTAGAATTCCCGAAAAAATAATTCTTAGTGTTCATTATTATCATTTGAGGAACCAATATACAAAGTTTGAAGTCAATCCACTAAAGGAATAATAAGTTTCATACACACTTTGACCCCTATCTTAGCCCCTGAGGATAGAAATTAGAAAAACTAATACTTAGTGTTCACTATCGTCATTTGAGGATACAATATATAAAGTTTGGAGTCAATCCTTTGAGGGAATAATAAGTTTCGTTTCATATACACTTTGAACCTCTATCTTACTCCCTGAGGGTAGGAATTTTCAAAAAACAAATTCTAAGTGTTCACTATCGTCGTTTGAGGAACCAATATACAAAGTTTCAAGTAATCCATTGAATTTTTATTTTTATATTACAAAATGGGACACCCTTAATAATAGGGGCGTGACTTCGAGAACTCGTTTCTTGGCGTTCACTAACGTCATTTGAGGAACCTATATACAACCTATTCGAAATCAATCCGCTGAAGGAATAATTGAATTAAAGGAAATTGGACCCCTATCTTACCCCCTTAGCGGAGAAATTTCCAAAGAAACATCTTAGTGTTCACTATCATCATTTGAGGAACCAAACTACAAAGTTTGAAGTTAATCTACTGAAGGAATAATAAGTTTCGTATCATACACATTTTGAACCCCTATCTTAACCCCTGAGGATAGGAATTTTCAAAAAACATATACTTACTATCATCGTTTGAGAAACTAATATACAAAGTTTGACGTCAATCCATTAAAGGAATAAAAAGTTTCATTCAAACTTCAACCCCTATCTTACCCCCTTAGGGGAGAAATTTGCAAAGAAACAAATTTTTTGTGTTCACTATCATAATTTGACGAACCGATATTATAAAGTTTGAAGTCAATCCACTGAAGGAATAATAAGTAACACACTGTGACCCCTATCTTACCCCTTGAGGGACGGAAGTTTTAAAAAACAAATTCTTAGTGTTCACTATCGTTGTTTAAGAAACCAATATGCAAAGTTTGAAGTCAATCCATTAGAGAGGTAAAAAGTTACATACAAAGCTTTGACCCCCTATTTTACCCCCTGTAACGTATGTCCGGTACTTACCGCGTTGCGTCACAGTACTGCCCATACGCTCGGCCAATCAGAGAAAGCCATCGTCCGCGCTCGCAAAGCCTGACCAAATATGGTTATAAACGGACTCTCACCCTGATGGAGGGCCCGGTATATAAAGGGGCCAACAGAGAGGCCGGCACCGCTACTCTAACGTCGCTTCTACTACCTACCTACTATAACTAAGCGTACCTACTGACCCTACGTCGTATCTATGTGTATCCTGGTCCCAACTACGGGTAAGCACTACATTTACTGCGTTAGCGTACTGCCCATCTCTCTACCTGCTAGCTGAGGCCGGCTGACGCCGCCTGCCTGACTCTATTGGTTGTGGCTCTCCTAATGCTGCCTTCCTTCAGGTTCCAGGTTCACCTTAAGACTCCGGCTACGCTCCTAGACCGCTACACTTTCCTGCATTGCCTTCGGCGTCACTTCTGCCGAAGAGTCTGACCTGCCCTGCTCATCGTACTCGTACCGCCGGCGTCTGCCAGCTGAACCAACGGCCTGCGAGGATCTACCGCTACGCGCAGCCTTCGAGCAGCCTGCCTACACACTACCAGAGGGAACAGCGTGGGAGACTGCAGCCCTTAGTGTTCAGGCCAGTGTCGTGTTGTTGGTCGGTCATACTCGGCATAGGAAGTGAGACAATACTCGCCAAATAAACGCATAGAACCTTTTCTGCGTTTTACTACCAGAACCCGTCACAGTGGCGCCTACGTGGGTTATTGTCTCGCTTTCCGTGCTCGAGTTCTCATCTAGCAGGTCTCCATCATTGTAAGCGAGCAGGTGCGGCTACAGTGAACCGGTACGTATTGTTGTACTAATTGTCTACTTTTTAGTGTAACAACCTACTACGTACTAGTTAGCAAATTTGAATTCTAAGGCTTTTTCTAATTAGTCCTAACGGTCGAACTTTTACGCCTAATCGTCAAGTAGGCCATTTGTAAGGGAGGAACGCTTGCGCACTAAGTGTAGTGTGTAGTGTATACTAACGCAGCTTATAAATTACATACACAATGGGCTCACACCCCATAAAATACTTTCTGTTAAATAAAAGCGAGTTAGCTTACGAGGTTGCGATTAGAGGTGAGGAGCCGGCTACCTCTGTCCTAGGTCTGCGGAAGCAGCTCCCTAAATTACTGGAAGCCATTCCAAATGATGACATTTTGGAGTCGGGTCTAGCCATAGCGGTGGACTTCGAGGGCGCTAGCGAGGCCGTCTCTGAGCTGGCCAAGCGAGTGAATTTATTAACCATTTCTTACGACGCGAACCTAGCTAGGAGGTCTACCGCACTGCACAACCACATATTCCACAGTCTCCGTAGGATGGAACGTCCTACGGCGTATTCAAAACGAATTACCGAATTGTGCAGCCGGTTCGACAAGCTCTCGGCGGAGCTGTCCGCCATTGAGCAATCAGCTGTTCGCTCAGCTGACGCTGTGGCAGAGGTCCAACCTGCGCCGTCTACCTCGACGCAGGCAGGGTTAGCCCCAGTATTGCATTGCGAGCATTTGAGAGTTAGCGAACTGTCTAAGCTAAAATACGACGGTACGGGATGCGTCCGAGCGTTCCTACAACGCGTAATCGAATTCCAAAACGGGCGTAATCTACCTTCCACTAAAATTTTATCATATGCCTCCGAAATTTTAACCAGTAACGCACTTCACTGGTATCGCGGCCTAAAAGAATATTTCAATACATGGGAAGAACTCACCACTAAATTAATAGACGATTTCACACCGTACGATTATGACTACCGGTTATTAAATGAAATCCGCCGACGTACTCAAGGTGCTACCGAAACTATAATAATTTATTTCTCGATAATGAATCAGCTGTTCGCTAGGCTGTCACCGTCAAAGCGATTGTCTGAACGCGAAAAGTTAGACATTCTATTGCATAACATACGTCCATGCTACTCGCTAGTGCTAGCTCCGTCAATATCTTCTATAGACAGTATAGCAACACTGCAGACGTTATGTTTAAACTACGAACGGATGAAATGTTTGAACTCTCAATTCCGCGAACCGTATTACAGTAACGACACGTTGGCACCAGACCTAGCTTACAGTCACAAACCTAATAACCGAGCGCGTAATAATTCCTACAATAATTATCCCGTTGCTACTATAGAGGGTATGTCCGGAAAACCCGAATACACTGAGAACAACGAACCTAGCAAACCTAAGTCTAAACCTAGCTCTGTCGCTCTAGTCACGTCCTGCCCGCGCTGCCGTATCAATGATCACAGTTTGAATGAATGCAAACGCGATCGGTTCGCAATTTGCTTCAAGTGCGGCCGTAGGGATGTGACATTCACTAACTGCCCGAACTGTAAATCGACGAAACCAAAAAACTAGTTGGTCAGGGTCGGGGCGTGTCAAAATCTAAATTAGGTTCTACAACCTATTCAACCAATTTTGACAAAGATGATTGGAAAAATTGGCTAAACACTCTAAAAGTGTATTTCTCTAGTTATTCCGTCGCCTCGATCCTGGATAATAAACCTAAAAATGACCTACGGCCCTATGTTAACGTAACGATTAACAGTTTACCTATTTGTAGATTGCTCGATTCCGGTTCAGCCATTACAATTTTAAGGTAACAACTCCCATCTGGAGGTAATTACTAAACCCGGGTTAGAAATACAGCAGTGTCACAACACTAATTCCATTCGGACCGGGAATGGAAATATCTTGTTGCCGCGCGGTCTTATCAACTTACCCACTACTTTTAATAATCAAACCCACTTATTGAAAGCTTATATTATTCCAGAAGTTACAAGTAATTTAATTTTAGGCATCGATTTCTGGAAACTATTTAAATTACTGCCTAACCATATCGCATCCATATGCATGTCTAAAACATTGCCGTGTAGTGTGTTAACCCTTAATTTGGCACCAAGAAAAATAATCAAAATTGATAAATCTAATTATTGTGAGGTTTTTGGATCATGTTAGGAAGTCCTAAAAAAATATTAATAAAAAATTATAATAGCCCACTGCTGGGAAAAGTAATGTCCGTCACAGCGGACGTTACCAAATACTTGGCAGTGAATTCACGTCCGCTGCAGCGGACATTTCCAAATTACGGCAAAATTTAAATAAACATAATTTTCGCGCATTTTATTCATAAAATAATACAAAAATAAAAATGAGCAATTTAAACATATTTTCATTATTTTTAATGTCCATCCATATTATTAATGACAAAATGTTATGTCATATCTGCTGATATCTTTGCAGGGACATTATTTGTGCAACTTTTGCATACCTGAATTTATCTGACCAATAGTCCAGGTATTACTACAATATTTATAATTACGTGGATAGCTAATAAATCCTGAAATTCTTCTTTTGTAACTCTTACTGACTTGCCGGGTTTTGAACAGAATATAAATTTGTTTGTTCCACTATATTGTCAATGACATTCATTTTTTGGTAGGTTCACGTAATCATCTTCCTCACCGTCTTCTGATGTAGCATTGTGGCGTAATCGATCTATTTTCCTGTTATAAGTCACCTGGAAATTTTTACTTTTCTTTGCTCTTTTAACGGTTACTGTTGGTAGTCTCCTAAATCTTGTTTTTTGAGATGCTAATGAAGAAATTATCGGTGTTGCAGCTACAGGCGTTGAAGGTAATGTAGGTATACCAGATAAGGAGGAAACATTTTAATAATTTGATACTTTAATTTCACGCACGATAGAATCTGGTATAATATCAGCGTCTTCGGTGTTTGATTCTTGGTTATGAGATGTACCTATAGTTAGATTAGCATGCAGGAGAAATTAGCGGGGTGGAAGAATTAGTACGCTCATCATGCAATTCAGTTTCCAAATCGGATATTTCACAAAATCGGAAGGATCATGTTCATTCGGCACTAATGTTATAATTTGATTAGTGCAATTAGGCTGTTAACAAAGAAAAAAATAACAAATTCAGCACCAAACCCAAACAAGCAAAAGCAAACTCAATTTGGCGTTGTTCGCTACAGCGGACATAGTAATAATGTTCTATTTTTCTATGCAATTGGCCATGTTCGCAGTGACGGACAGAACACTTTAGTCACAAAAACACAATGAAAATGAAAATAAGGGTATATTATTTTATCTTGTATTATAATCTATAATATTTTATTTAGTAAATAAGCCTAAATTTTCCATGAATTTATTCGCCAAAAGAGGAAAAACAATCATAAATACCTTGAGCAAAACAGGTGGCCGGCGTTTCGTAGACATATTGTGTCAAAATTGACATATGCAGTGTTCCAACCACCATTATATATTTTTTTACTATTACTTTATAGTATACATAAACATTTAGTCAATTATCAATTGATGAATATCAAATAAAAAACTAACATGATTTCTTTTAAATCTGTGTCCGCCACACCGCACTGTATCAAATTAAGGGTTAAGTGAAAATAAGCCGAGTAACACGAACGTATTGCAATCTTTTAGTGAGTTGAGTGAGTCACAACAAAGAACGGCTAAGTTAATTATAAAGCAATACGAGTCGATTTCTACTGAAAAAACCGGTTTAGGACGAACTCACTTAATAGAACATGCAATAGACACTGGCGATTCTGCGCCGATACGCCAAAGATATTATAGGTTACCGCCGGCGAAATTAAAAATAATTATTGACGAATTAGACGAAATGCTTGCATTGGGAGTGGTAGAAAAATGCGAAAGTCCGTGGTCGTCACCAATTTTACTAACGCCTAAGAAGGACGGTAAACTAAGGTTTTGTTTAGATAGTCGGAAACTTTATTACTAAAAAAGACGCGTACAAACTACCTTACGTATCCGAAATTTTAGACAACCTTAGGAACGCTAGATATCTAAGTAGTATAGACTTATCTAAGTCCTTTTGGCAGAAGCCTCTTCGCGAATGTGATCGTGATAAGACTGCGTTCTATGTGCCTACTAGAGGAACATTTAGATTTGTGACTATGCCGTTTGGTTTAACAAATGCGCCTGCGACACAACAGCGTTTGGTGGATCACTTGTTTACGAACAGTCCTGAGTTCGAAAACTCTGTATTCGTTTTTTTAGATGATATCGTGCTTATATCGCCATCTTTTAATGCTCATGTGTCACTATTAAATAAAGTATACGAAAAATTAAAATCGGCCAACCTTACAATAAACTTAGAAAAATCTAAATTCTTCTGTGATGAATTGAAGTACTTGTGCTACGTAGTAAACTCTAAAGGATTACAAGTAGACCCATGTAAGGTGGAAGCCATTCTTCAATATGCTACGCCTAAGAATAAAAAAGAAGTCAAAAGGTTCTTAGGCATTGCATCATGGTATCGGCGATTTATACCTAATTTTAGTACTATTGCCGGTCCTTTGAACAAACTTACTTCTACCGGTAAGAAAGCTGCACCATTCCAGTGGTCGGTAGAAGCTGATGACTCGTTTTGTAAACTAAAACAATTGTTAAGCTCCGCACCAATATTATCGTGTCCCGATTACGAGAAACCTTTTCAAGTTCACACAGATGCAAGTGCGAGTGACATCGGTAGGTTGCTTACACAAGAAATAGATGGCGTGGAACTACCAATCGCTTACATGAGTAGGTCACTAAATGCACAGGAACAAAACTACAGTATAACAGAACGGGAGACATTAGCAGTTCTAACAGCCCTCGAATATTGGCGCTGTTATTTAGATAACGGGTTAAAGTTTGTTGTGTATACTGACCATTCCGCACTGAAATGGTTCCTAAACTTGAGCAACCCGACTGGTAGATTAGCTCGGTGGTCGGTTCGTCTGTCAGCCTTTAACTTCGAAATAAAGCATCGGCGCGGCGCAGATAATATTATAGCCGATGCGTTATCACGATCCCTACCTGTAAATATAATTAACGCGAATAATAATAACGTGAATGACCCTAATGTTGACACTGATCAATGGTATTTAGCCACCTACAATGGTTGTTTACCTTCGCCTAATGACTATCCAGACTATTCTATTAAAAATAATAAATTGTATCGTTTGATTAAATCTAGGTGTATGCTACGTAAGGAGTTCGAATGGAAAGAAGTACTACCTTCTTCTGATCGAAATAATGCCATATTAGAGAACCATGCCGAACCCACTTCGGGGCATTTCGGTATATTTAAAACTTACAAGCGCTTAGCACTGCGTTACTATTGGCCCAAAATGCACGATGACGTAGTTAAGTTCATAAATTCTTGCGACACTTGTATCACGCACAAACATCAGAACCATGCACCATTGGGAACCATGGGACGACCCAAAGTGTGTTCACGACCCTTCCAAACCAGTAGTGTAGATTTGGTGGGGCCACTACCCGTCACAAGAAAACAAAACGCCTACATCTTTGTAGTAACTTGTTGTTTTAGTAAATATACTGTCTATTTTTTCCTATCAGGCGCGCAACTGCTGAAATAATAACTAATATTTTGGAAGAAAAAATATTTCTAGTTCATGGTATACCATCTACAATTATATTGGACAATGGTAAACAGTTTTTCAGTGCTACTTTAAAAGCTATGTTGCGCAAGTACCAAATCCCTAATCTTAATTATACTCCTAAATATTCCCCACATGTGAATACGGTTGAACGCTATAATAAAACCATTGGTTCTACCTTAGCGGCGTTTGTAGGAAATGACCAGAGATTATGGGACACTCTCCTACCTAAGGTGCAGTTTGCATTAAATACTGCAGTTAATGCAGTCACGGGCTATACACCTAGTTTTTTAGTCTATGGACGTGAACTAGTTACATGCGGCTAACACTATGTCGACACGGACGCTGATGATATAGTATACATACCTAGGGACGATTACGCAGAAAACATAGGTCACTTATCAGGAATATTTGACAAAGTTCAGGCACTCCTCATTCAAGCTCATGCTAGGAATTCCCAAACGTATAATTTACGCCGTAAACCAGCTGAGTTTAATGTGGGAGACACTGTGTGGAAAAGGACTTTTTGTCAGAGCGACAAGGATAAGTCCTTCTGTAAGAAACTAGCCCCTAAATTCGTGAAGTGCACAGTGATTAATAAAAAGTCGCCTCTCGTTTACGAGTAGTCGGACGCGTCTGGAAATTCTATTGGGTTTCGGCACATTAAAGACCTAAAACTTATACACTATGGTGCCTAACTATTTGTTACAAACCGTAGCAGACCTTCCCTTCCTTCTCTCTATATGCCGTCTTAGCTTGGACAGTAGCGGACTCATAGACCTAACGCAGCTAGTCGGATTTTCCTTGTTAGCCACGTAAAATCCTCTCCTAAGGTGTGCGGTATTGTAACGTATGTCCGGTACTTACCGCGTTGCGTCACAGTACCGCCCATACGCTCGGCCAATCAGAGAAAGCCATCGTCCACGCTCGCAAAGCCTGACCAAATATGGTCATAAACGGACTCTCACCCTGATGGAGGGCCCGGTATATAAAGGGGCCGACAGAAAGGCCGGCACCGCTACTCTAACGTCGCTTCTACTACCTACCTACTATAACTAAGCGTACCTACTGACCCTACGTCGTATCTACGTGTATCCTGGTCCCAGCTTCGGGTAAGCACTACATTTACTGCGTTAGCGTACTGCCCATCTCTCTACCTGCTAGCTGAGGCCGGCTGACGCCGCCTGCCTGACTCTATTGGTTGTGGCTCTCCTAATGCTGCTTTCCTTCAGGTTCCAGGTTCACCTTAAGACTCCGGCTACGCTCCTAGACCACCAACACTTTCCTGCATCGCCTTCGGCGTCACCTCTGCCGAAGAGTCTGACCTGCCCTGCTCATCGTACTCGTACCGCCGGCGTCTGCCAGCTGAACCAACGGCCTGCGAGGATCTACCGCTACGCGCAGCCTTCGAGCAGCCTGCCTACACACTACCAGAGGGAACAGCGTGGGAGACTGCAGCCCTTAGTGTTCAGGCCAGTGTCGTGTTGTTGGTCGGTCATACTCGGCATAGGAAGTGAGACAATACTCGCCAAATAAACGCATAGAACCTTTTCTGCGTTTTACTACCAGAACCCGTCACACCCCTTAGGGAAGGAATTTCCAGAAAAATAATTCTTAGTGGTCATTATTGTCATTTGAGGAACTAACATACAAAGTTTGGAGTCAATCCATTGAAGGAATAAAAAGTTTCATACAATCTTTGATCCCCAGTTTTACCCCCTTATGGGTAGAATTTCCAAAAATCCTCTTTTAGTGCTACCCTACACTCCTCAAGGAACATACTTGCTAAATTTCATCTTCTTGTGACCAGCAGTTTCGTCTGTAGCGTGTCTGTCATTCCGTCAGTAACGCAAGGACTTTATATATTAAGATGACATCTTGATTATATAATCCTATTGAAGTGCCACGACGCAAGAACTTCAAAAACAATATCAACTAAATCAAACGTAATGGCAAAGACGGCCTATTACACCCACTGCCTTTCTATTACGGTATGTTCGTATCGATAAGGATCATGTGTTTACAGGAGGGGGAGAAAATGTTGAATATGATTTAGTGGTTTTGACTCCGTTTTGGGAATAAAATTCCATAAAACTAAGGTAGGTGCGGCCAATAAGGCCTAGTTAAGCGGGGATTGAAATATATATTGAAATATTAAACGTTGTAACAATAGTACCACCTACAACTCACAGATGGCGCCACAGGAAAAATTTGAAGTCGGTGTTAAGATTCTCCGGCGGATAACAAAACCCCGACTGATTTAAAGATCAAGGTGTCTTCGGATAGGGAATCGAGTATCGCACGCTTTATGCCTCAACCACTTGCTTGAGCATTTAAGTGTCTTCCTCGAGCACTAACTTCTGCGACTTATGTGCATCTACCTAGTTAGGTCTCATAGGTTCTGCGAAGAAGGTAGCCTGTAAATTGGTACAGATGTATGTTTGGCATCGTTAATAAATTTATAACAAGAGTCCAGCTTTTATATTGCCGTTGGCGCGCTATCCCGCTCTACAACGTATCAATAAATTTTGATGTAAATTAATCATTTATACCAATTACTATGTATTGTAGATGAAAAACGGCAACTACTGCCATAAACATAGTCTTAATTAAATATTAAAAAAAAAAACAAAACAAAAGCAATTAACTTAAACTTTAAGTAGCAAAATAGTACAAAATAAACTTCATGTATTTGGTAATTGAGTTTCATATAATAATAGCAAAGCTCATAATGACAGCAAAGACGTAAAAAATAAATATTTGTTTTTAAGCCGGAAAAATCTGGCCACTCAAAATCATCATCGTCCTCCTCTGACAAACCGCTTATTGAAATAGGCAACATTGTACTGCTCGGACTGCCGCAACCATGTCTTCATCAGACAACACATACACAGCTCGCTGGGGAGTCATAGTGATTATAAGTAGACTCTAAATACTATAAATAAGTAATTAAAATTACATTTCTTAAGGCATTCAATAAACATATTCTCTTGATAATGCCATAGAAGAGGATAATAAGGTCGAATTTTATAGGCCTTATTAACCACGGACCACTTTGTAAAGAAAATGTTAAAAATATCGTTGTTCGGTCTAATTGATATCATTCGTACAAAGCAGGCCTCTAAAGCATGAACTAATAAATACAAACTGCAAAATAATGTACAAAAATGTAATATTTTATAAATTACTTACGTTTGGTTCGGGCGCTATATTATAAATCGAGCTGAGCGTCCATCAACCACGGCGAATGACGCAGCACCGGTGGCAGCACGAGAGTTAGCGAGATGTGACAAGTTTGGGTCGCCATCTGGGATGGTTAGCTACCTATGACTGTGGCTTCGGTCGGCTGGGATTATTTTTAGTTGCTTTTCTGATACTTAGGCCTTATTACCCGACAGGCTTTAATGGCCTGACAACATGTTAAAGGAATGTTCTTGTTATCCGCTTGACCGCGCACAAGTGACTATTTTCCCTTTTTGCAAAAACAGATGAGCGCGTAAACTGTTTGTGAAACTCAGATAACTTAACCGATTTCGGTATGTTGCATATCAATAGACGCGTAATTAAATAAGCTTTCTAATGATATAAATTAAAATCTTATAATATGGTTGAAGCCCACGCAAGGGCAGTATAAAGTGAAAATTAGAATTTTTTTGCAGCCATTTTTGAGCGCGATTTTATATTTCTGACATATTCCTTTTTCTCGTCGTTTTTTATTATGGGAGGTATATAAGCATTATACACAGTTAGATAGGTTATTTAATTTACTTTTAGAAGAAATAAATATAATGAAAAGAAAAATTTTAATATTAAACATAAAATAATAAAACATAGATATTTTTTTAATTGGCGCTAATTTTCATATTTTATTTTTTTAAATACCGTTTTATGTTATATATCAGATTCAAACCTAGATAACTTTCTTTCCAACTAGATTTCCAAGTATAAAAACCAATTCTGATAAGAATTATTTTTATTGGAACCTGCACAGTTGTTTACTTTTTTCCGCCAAAAAAACTGAAGATCCCGCCAACATTTTCGATAACTAATATCTCATAAATAATATGAGTATTATGTATTTTATCAAAGGTTTATTTATATACTCATAATAAAAAAATAATAAAACGCATAAATGTAACCTTGTATCATCATCAGCCTTTACCAGTCCACTGCTGGACTAGGCCTCTCCTTTGAAAGGAGGAATTGGCGTACTATAACACGCTGGCCAAACGGGTTGTTATAGGGTTTTTATCAAGTTTTCCTTCTCTTACAGTGCTGTTCTTTGCATAAAATACTCCCTCTGTCGGCTTTTACGACACCCATGGGATGATATGGGGTGGTGACATGCTGTATTCTTAATTCGTCACCACACGGACGACCTTATATACATACATATATGTATTTAAACTTTTTTACATAAAATGACGTTTTGTACGATAATTATTTGTCTATAATTAAAGTAATACACATTATTTATTTATTTTATTGCTGTAACTTCATAATTAATCAGTTAATTTAAAATAAAAACATAAAAGTATGATATATAATTACATCATTTGTTTACAATGATGTTTTTAATCCATAATTACGCCCCGCGCGCGGAATGCAAAGTCAGCGAAATATATATTTTTTTTCAAATGCTTACATCTAAATAATTTTCTGCAAGTATTGCTATAACTTTATTTTATTACATAGATAATATCACCAGGTACATGAAAATACAACAGCAAACCAGATTCAGCTTATACTTTTATAATGATAAATAAAAGTATCGAGTAAAGGTCTATCCTCACACAACCGGGCCGTGGACGGGACGGGGACGGGACGTGGACGGGACGGAGCGCAGAAAAGAATCGTTGCATACATTTTATATAGACTCGTTCACACACGTCCATGGGCGGGCCGGGGACGGAGCTTCCGTGCCGTGTCAGTGCGCTGTCAGTGCCTCAACCGGGGTGATGACGTGCACGGGCCGAGAACGGGCGCCATAGATATAATATATTTAGCACTAGATGTGCTAAGTGCGACGTGACATCCAGAAGAACAATATTATAAATTCATATATTAAGCACTAGATGCGCTGTGTTCGATGTAATCTTTAGAAGAACCACATGGCAGTGAATTGTCGTTAAGGCACAATGACGCTTTACTTAGTCCTTAGCTTCCTTTGTTCACAAACTTGAGAGAGAAAAAATCGAAAAAAGATAATCGATTTTTCTGAAAAACAATCGATCGATTAAATTGTTATTTTATATTATTATGCAAGTAAGTATTTAACCATGTTCTAATAAAATGTTATAAACGCGTTTACTAGTAAATATAACTAAATAATATATTTTTTTGTTCTGGGCCAGTCTATTATGAATAAAAAAGGACGAGTCTATTAACTATTATGCAAACTATCGCTTTCAAACGCGAGTGAAATTACGCATGAAAAAAAAATACAATTAAGCACATATTTAAAACTCCCGTTGTATATTCTTCGCTCCAATATTTATTTTTTCACTTCTAGGACAGACGTGACAAAGATTGGAAAGATTCTGTATTTTTAATGAAAGTTGTATCTTTACCATGGGTTACCCTGTAACCTAGTTGTGATCACGATATTATTACACGTTATAATGCCTGTTTTTTATATTGATGTTTTATATTGTATGTGTACTAAAAGTGGAAACAGATATACTTACCGCATCCCACCCCACCCCACGTGTCGACACCCGATGCGAACGGTGCACATTATACAACAAGCTTTGTTCAAAATCACTATTTACGAAACTATGGCATAATTTCCTAAATAGTGCTTTTGAGGAAGATATTTATAGTGAATAATTTATAGTGAGGCATTATTTCTATTATAACGATAATGGTATTAGCCAAAACTCAAATCGTATAATGCGGGCTTACATTTTAATAATTCAAGTAGCTAATGTTGTGTTTTTTAAACCAACACTAAAAAAGTATCATCATGACAGGAATGTTTTCAACTGACGCATGACGTTGTGTGTTAACTAGAAACACATTGCTTGTCAAGCGTCGGATGGCGTGTGTTTCCCCTCCACCGTCAACGCGCCGATCTGGATTGAATGGATGGTGACGCATGGGGTGGCGTTGGATAGAGTGTTGTATATCTGCACCTCACCATACTAAATATATGGGATTGATTAGTCTCAACATGCGCGGGGTGGCGTGAGGTAGGGTGGGGTGTCGTATACCATAAAGGAATCTTAATCTATTCTTATTTCTATGTAAGTCTATGGCCAATTATTCACAACTACGTCGTATTGACAATAAATGACAGCAAGTTGCGCTATAACATTTGTATCACTATGGTGCTTATATGTAAAAGCGGGTCTATGTCGTGGCCGTATCGTGAAATTGGCAATTTTATTAAATTATCGCATGTCAAGAATAGTCTTATCTTATCCATTGGTAATTTCATGATTTGCATTGGTCAGTGACGTGTGTATGTGGTAGAATATTATTATTATTATGTAGATCTATGATAACAAATCGTTTAATCAACAAACTTCATAAAATGGTCAATCATAATTGAGAAAATTGCAACATAATTACATTTTAAGGTAACGAGTCAAATAAAAAAGTATTTGTTTTAGTGGTCCCATCAAAATTGGACGAAGCTGTGAAATGTACGTTTAGAGAATTTATATCTATGTCTTTAAGGTGGACTTCATCGCGCGACTTGCTGACTCCCAGTTTTTTAAGAAATTGCCAGACCTTAGCCGGATCTCCGTTTTGAACAGAGTTATGGATATGCTGGCGTTGTGCTATCCTACACACCTTGTTGCAAAGATTTCTTACATTAACATATTTCTCCAAGTTTATAGAAGTAGGTCGTCGTTTGTATCTCGCTTTGGCCGCAGCTTTTTTGGATAATAAGTTTTTAATATCTTGTGTCAGCCAAGGCGCAGGCAAGTGATTCAACTATATGGGGCGTATTGGAGCATGTTTATCATAGAGCTGTATTATGTTCTCTGTGAATATCTGCAGTTTAGCGTCCACACAGTCTGAGATAAGCAAAGGAGACCAATAAATTTTGCGGGCGTCTTCGCAGAGTAGCGAACGATCCATGTCACTAAAATTGCGTTGCATAATAACTCTCGGTTTTACTTAAGGGGTACCTATTCTATAAGAAAGATAGAGCAAGTCATGATAGGAGAAAGCATCAGCAGAGCATTGGCCATGCCTGCACACTAGACTAGGGGAAGAAACAAAGATCAGGTCGAGAAGAGAAGGAACAGAATTTGGGAAGTGATGCGTAGCAGTAAGAGGAAGAAGAGTTAAATTATTAGATTCTAGAACGCGTTTGAGAGAAGACGAGCGTGTGTCTGGTTTTAAAATACAGGTATTAAAATCTCCCATTATTATTGTGTGACAGTAAGAAGGGATTAAGGATTCAAGAAGTTGATCGAAAGATGAAAAGAAATTTATGCGTTAAGAAGGAGAGTAATAGACACCTAGAAGGAATTTAGAATGGTTTAGTTCCAATTCTAAAAAGAGATGCTCGCCGGCGTCCGATGGCGGTGGCTGTGCTGAGATGCTTATTACACAAAAAGGTATTTGTTCACGATGATATATAGCAACACCGCCACCAGTACGATCCGCCCGATCATTCCTTACTAGATGGAAACCAGGTAGAGAGTAGGAAATAGATGGAAGGCATGGCTTAAGCCATGACTCCGAAATAAGAATAGCGTGCATGTTCTTACAGTCAAAAGTTGCCAGCATATCGGAGAAATGAGCTGGAATACTTTGAGCATTTATATGGACTACATTGAAGTTCTTTTGCACGTCAGAAAACTGAGCCTGCAGAGTTTCAGTGAGAGAGGGCAAGCTAGTGAAACTGTCATTATGGCTAGAAGCGCTTACAAAACTATCATCATCGCTAGTTGAACTACTCTTAAATACGCAATATTAAATAATTATATATATATATATATATATATATATAAACAAAGAAAGAAAAATAAAGCAAAAAAAATATATAAATACTTAAATAATAAATCACGATATTCAAACCCACCCGCCAGTTGCGTGTTCATGGAAGAATAAAGTTCGGAAATAAGGGGAAAGATTAAAAGCCACGTATTCAGAGAGTCTGTTGGAGTAGAAGGTTTGACAGTGACAGATGTCAGAGTGAAAATTAATGTTTTTAAAGTAAAGTAGAAGGTAGGTGTAGCTAACAGATAAACAGTTAATAAAATGTTAATAGGAATGAAGAAGGTAGTCAAAGAGAAGAGTAAATCAATTCACCTAAGCCTATAAGCATGTTGTCGAGATCTCCCAGGCCAAAAATCCGGTGTCGTTGTCCATCAGCGCCCAGAACGTAGATGGAGCCCTCTCTGGTCCAACACTTAGCTACGCCAAACCACTCCCGCGCTGCCATGAAGATTGTGTGACGTGAACGGGTCAGGAACTCTGACACTGTTATACCGGCTCCCTTAAGTTTGGTCTTTGTAAACCAGATGGTGTCTCGCAACAAAACACTATGGAGCTTGAAGAGTATGGGCCTGGGTTTCTTGCTGGATTGCTGTCGACCCATCCTGTGGCACCGTTTTATATCTGCTACAGTGAAGGAATCAACCTGAAGGCGCTGCTTGATGATGTTTGCAACCACGTGAGCCGTCTCCTCATTCCTTTGCTCTTCAACTCCATGTAGAAGAAGAATCCTCCGACGACTGCGCATCTCAGTATTGTCCACCTGCTGAGCAAGAGCTTGCAACTGCTGTGAGAAAGACTTCATTCATAGTTGTTAGTATGAAGTCTTTAAAAGCCTTAAACTGCTCCTGTAGACCACCTGTACTTGAGGAAGATTTCTTTAGCAGATCTGCTTCAAATTTTGCCATCCTTTCCTCGAAATATTGCTGGACATTGAGCACAGATGAGGGCGTGTCCATTGTGCTAGTAGTTCTGAAATACTTTTCTTGTGCTTTATTGGAGATAACACTTTACTGGCAGGTACTTGGTATTAACTGTTAAATTTATTCATTAAATTTAATTAAACTGTATAAGTTATTTAATTTTTAAATTTCGAAATTGGGACAAAAATAATATGTGTGTACTCTAACTACCCACGCGTGTAAAAAATATAATATGGTTCGTTTTCCAATTACTATATCTATTATTTTAAATGTATTGGAACTTATTATTCAATTTTAAATCCTTACTTTGTGTAACAGATTAAGTAAAACATAAGCATAAAAATAACATTATTGTAAAGCAATTGCTCAGTTACCGTTTCTTCAGCACATCTGCCGCATTCAGCGAAATCCGGCGGGAACCTCCTGATGAGGATACCTCGGTAAGCGAGGACTAAAGCTCGCTCAAACGCGCCCTACTCATACTCGGTTTGCGCTCTTATTTGCAGTGCTTTGTAATTCTGCGGTTCCAACTCTAGAACAACATCATTTTATTAAAATTTAATACTTACCCTAGGTATTTCTTATTCTTTATTATTCCATACACTAGGTATTTGTAGAATCGGTAATCAGTGAGTCAAAGGCTTATCACAAGCACTGCTACTTTACAAAGATAATATGTGAGAGGAAAGTTTCCCCGGTTGAGCAGGTCCATTCATGGTGAATTTTGTAACGGTGTCTTTAGATCCTTCTACTTCCTATAAACCTGTACTACCTCACCCTAATAAAAAAGCTTAACCCTAGAGTGGTCGCGTGGATGACATTAGTCATCCACGCTAACTAAATGGCCGGGAATTCTTGATTTTTATATGGCAGCACATCACTGGCGCCCAGTTTAGTGTTACTTATAGTACGCTGCGTGACGTCAGTAACTGCCGTGCGCTTGAGTGGTTCGGTTGAGTCTGGGGAAGTGCATATTCGTAGGTGGAGGACACATGTCATCCGCGCGACTGTTTACGTAAGTATTTTATGACGACCATTTTATAACCTTTTTAACGATTTTGTATTTGTTATGATATATTTATAGCCCCTTTTATTGTTAATGATATTTATTAAATGAAATTAGTAGTTGCATAGGGTTCCCACCAAGAACTTAGGGTCCCAAGCCAACCTCACCTGCAAGTAGTGCACCTGCCGATCAACGGACGAGGCACTGGCAAACAAAATGTCCCAATAAGCGGCAATAGGCTCGCCACCTACTACGTGGGATCAAAACACTGGCGAAAAGTGGGCGTTTAATATGCCTCTGCCTACCCCTTCGGGGAAACAGGCGTGAGTCTATGTATGTATGTATGAAATTATTAATTTTTATATATATTTTATTTAAAAATTGTTTTTAATTTTATTTTAGAACTAAAAATGGCAAGACGCGATCAGCACATCGAATTATGTTTACTGGAGGAAGATGAAGCCATTTGGGTATGATGAAACCTTTGGCTAGTAGAAAAATGAGTACTGATTGTAAACCCAAGATCCTCAAGCTGAAAATAAGCAATTTTTTGGATATTCCATTGGAAGAACAACCACAAGAAGCGGCGAGTAGTCCTCGTGGAGGTACGCGTGGTCGCTGCTTTTTGTGTGGAAGAAAACGTACCTAATAAAACCTCGCGTATATCTTGCCAATTATGCGGGAAATTCACTTGTCTCGACCATTGCAAGTATATGTGCAATAGTTGTTATGAAAATCATACCTAAGAATATTTTTAGTCTCTCATAATTATAGTTAACTAGCTGACCCGGCAAACGTTGTTTTGCATTTTTTTTTTTCTTGAAAATTAGATGTTGGCCTATTCTCATAGATACCGGATAAGCACAAAAAAATTCATCAAAATCGGTCAAGCCGTTTCGGAGGAGTATGGGAACGAAAAGTGTGACACGAGAATTTTATATATTAGATATCAAAAGTAGATCTCAGAAGCAAAGACATTTTAATTAGAGCGGTTTCAGATTAGCGTTTTATACGCGCGTATAAGCTCGTTTTTGGAAGCGCATGTAGGCGCGTACAGGCGCGCCTTTTGGCACACGCGCAACTCGTACGAGCGTTGACGCGCTTCTAAGCTCGTATATGCACGAGCCGTCAGAATCCATGTTGACACTGACAAGATGTCACTACAGTTTCGAGCGAACACGCCGAAATATGCCCGTTCGGTTTTTTGAAGCGCGTAATGTAGCGCGCGTGTAAGCGCGTATGCTGAAACGACCGTACACGCGCACAAAAATACGCTAATCTGAAACCACCCTTACTCGTTCATATGTTCCTAATTTTAATTAAAACCCTTCTTTTTGTTTTTTTGTTTTATTATGTAGCTGATTTTATATCTGTTACTTTTAATAAAAAAATGCACCCAAAATATTGGTATTATTATTATAAATCATCATTGGCTAATGGATGACACACGTCATCCGCGCGACCTCTTATGGTATATTTATATGCGCGACCACTCTAGGGTTAACAACATACATACATACATATAAGCACGTCACTCATACTTTTTCCCGTCGGGGTAGGCAGAGACAACAGAACGCCACTTGCTCTAAAACTACTTTGTAGCTTAACAAAAACAGATAAATATAACAAAGTAGCTCATTTTACAATAATTCAAATACTGAATGGCAGTAGCATTATATTACTTGTCAGTAACTAGTGTTCAAAAATGTTGAAGCTCTTGAAATTAACCATACCCTTACTTCAACGGCCTGCATAAACCATCACGTAGAAACAACGAAAAATGTCAAAACATAATAAGTTGGCCTCCTGTACCTCGTCTATGAGTTTTGCTGACGTAACTTTGCTAGCGAGAAATAAAATAAATTTTATGACAAATTATACGACGCCTCTAGCGGTTACGTGATGAAATTAAATTGGTACTACCGACTTAGTTTCGGCTGGAACGTGTGTATAAAAATAAGCTTTAATAATTTTGTTGCCGAGTTCACTACGGGGCAACTCTTATTTTATAAAATTTTCACTCTATCTGTGTAATAAAGTCATTTGATTATGATATAATATTCGGCATCTAAGTTATTAGAATGAAGTTGCTTCATAATGTTTGAAACAATTTTATTAAATTATAAGAAATTTAAAAGATGTATAATGAAAGTAAATTAAATACAAAATTAATCATGATTATGTAAGGTTTCAAATTAAGCTCAACTTATTTACTGATTGATCAATCTATAAACTAACTTTTAAAATATTCTAAATAATGTAATAAATTGACCCTAGTACATTATTATAAATTAAAGGTCATAAGACCACTACCCGCGCACATCTGTAACGTTTCTTTAAAAATACTCTTTGTAAATGTGATTCAATTATGAAATAGCTTAAACTTTTACCTATTTTTCAGGATGTGAAAACAGAACTGTTTATGAAACATTGAGGTCAAGGCATAAGAAACGATTGAGTGAGGATATACTTCAACCTAATCAAAGAGGTTCGGGCTTTAACTGGGTTTCAAATTTCCATGCAGTCAGAATGCACACAGTGCATGGCCTATTTGGTTTTATTCATACGTGTTTCAAGTAATATAATAGGCTTGTGTCCACTAAGAATAAATCGGTTTGATTGTAGTATCAATAAACTCATTATGATTTTATGATGTCAATGAAGTTTATTATTTATTATAAAATGGTAAGATTAATGTTATTTTTTGGATTCTGAAACTAAAAATAATGTTGTTTGAAATAGAAATATTGTTTATGATAAGTTAAATCGATTATATCAGTTCAGTAGCGTGTTACTTTGTCCATTGTAAATTTTGACTATGGTCACACTATGAACTGTAAAATCATTCATTCATTGTCGTGTCCGGTAGAAAAATTGTCTGGTCCCACGCCGTATCTTGTATTTTCGCGTTTTTGGAATTGAATTATATTGATTAACAACCTCGCAACCGTCGCTATATGAAATTGTCCGACGAGGTTGTGAGCGATTGACAAATTAAGTTTTTTCTCGAAAATTCTTTGACGACACGTTGAATTTTGCTCTCCACGTTTTGCCTTCTCGCGTGCTTTTGTGATATTAAAGTAAATTTGGAAGCCGAGTGAAACCCGCTTCTTTGGTCTATAACCGGCACCGGTATATTGTGATAAAAGATAAACTTGTAACATACTGAACATTGTAAAACTTGTGTGAATCCGCCAACGTGCATCGTGATCTGAAGAACCTGACCATTGGACTGGTAGCTATAACGATTTCGTCATTATTTTGGCCAAAATTATGAGTGTAATCTTATAGGTCTACTCAAGAACATCACCAGGAGATCCCAGGTAAATTTGCACATATGCCTATCACTTGAATTCATCGCTGTGAAAACACATATGTGTTTAGATCTTTGCCTTGGCTAGACCAGACTGGATGAATTAATCGCTTCCACTGCCTTCTGCAAACAACCTTTTCCAGCTTTCTAGCCAGACTCTAAACAAATGTATTAATTCTTGTGACAGTGAACACCAATCAGAGAGCATTACGTCTAACAGTGCGTTCGCCATTATTGTTGTTGACGTTTTGGCAGTAAATACAACTAAAAGGTCAAACTTTGTACCCGTCAAATCGAATATAACAAAATGAAAGTGGGTACACCAGACCAGACTTAATTCACGGTTTGTTTTGTTTTGCACTTTGTGATATCACTCAACCGCCATGATGATTTACAGCGTTTTCGTGTCAAAATCAATAAGGTTTTTAAAAAACCGTAATTAGTAATATATTATTGCTGATCGATTTCTGAAGAAAAAATCTGTTATTTTGGTTTAACATTCAATAAAGGAACGAATCAATCGCTAATTACATTTTAGGACACAAGCCAAGATCTTGCCCCGAAGCGTTGGAGAACTTTGAACAACTATGTTCACTAGATCTAATAATTTCATGATACTTGCAATATTACTTTGGATGTAATTTAAAATTCTAATATAGCTGCAGTACTATCTTAATTGCTAGTACTTTATTATGTGTATATCTTCATACTCTTAGCAACCAGCACAACAAGTTTGTATTAAAAAAAAATTGGATGATACACATTGATAATCTTTATAATGTGTCCGTACATCATCAAAGATTGTAGTTACATTTACAACATTTCTTTTTTAACCGACTTCAAACAAAAAAAAAGGAGGAGGTTCTCAATTCGGCCGGTATATATTTTTTTTCGATGTATGTACACCGATTTCGCCGAGGTTTCTGAACCGATTTACGTGATTCTTTTTTGTTTGATGCGGAATAGTTTCAAATAGGTCCCATAAAAATTTGATTCATGTAGGCCCAGTAGTTTTTATTTTATGAGTTTTTTTATTTACTTTTCATCTATACCAGACATTAGGCTGAAATATATATAATAATATTGTGACGGCCGGTGTCATGTCAAACTGTCATCACTACGGTCATCAATGACTACACGACAAATGTCTACACGACAAACTGGCCGGTCGTCAAACATAATAATTAGCAATAAGGTTTGAAGATTATTTCATTGTTTGGAAATGGCAGTTTTAAGTTAGATGACGTAAACACTCTGTCAAGTGTTCGCTAAATTCGCCACAAACTGACAACAAGGCGATGGCCGTGTGGATAATACATCCGCTTTACGTTCTGAAAGCGTGAGTTCAAATCCCAGTCTTAACAGTTATGTGGATCTGGTTTTTATGAAATTTGGAAAATGTTTATGAATATTTGGCAAATAAAAAAACTCTTACAGCAAAAATTAAGGAAAATTGTACCTTTTCGGCATCCAAATTAAACTACAATTCATCTAAAATATATCGTAATAATTCTATCTACCACCACGTACAAACAAAACTGATGGGAGGGTGATATTAGGGGAGTGTCCAGGCTCTTATTTAGTAGCGATGTGGTGGCGGCGCCTTGCTCTGCTGACACACTCGCGAGTCTGCAGAGCAAGCATCCAGCGCCAGGGGATAACCTCTCTTTCCCTGATCCACCTAACATGGATTCTGATTTTCTCAGCATTACAGCCGAGGACGTGGTTGGTGCCATTTGCTCCTTCCATCTATCACCAGTGGCTCCGCTGGTAGTCTCGACGGCTTGACACCAAAACATCTGAAGGATCTTGTGTGTTCAAGCGCCGGGGCGGCCGGCGACACGCTTTTGAGGGAGCTTACGGCCTTAATCAACCGCATGCTCTCCGGCAATGTGAACAATGCCATCGTCGATATTTTATATGGCGCTAATTTATGTGCCTTACAGAAGCGACACGGTGGCATTCGTCCCATTGTCGTTGGGAGTACATACAGGCGTTTGGCAGCCAAGATATGCTGCAGACATTATAAATCTACTTTGGCAAGTAAATTTCAGCCCCTGCAGCATGGCTGTGAGGCTGCCATACATGCCCTGTCTACGTACATACCTTGGCTGTAATGGAGGTGAGGTTATTCTGAAGGTTGATTTGAAAAATGCCTTTTACTCGGTGCACAGGGACACCTTGTTGACACAAGTTAAATTAGAAACACCCAAAATTTATAACTTTATTTGGCAGTGTTACAGACACCCTTCTAAATTAATATATAAAGCAAATCTTTTGTAATACACCGTTGGCTGTCAACAAGGTGACTCTCTTGGTCCTATAATTTTCAGGTTAGCCATTCATCCAATCATCAACCAGTTAAATTCAAAATTTAATGTCTGGTTCCTGGACGATGGAACCCTAGGAGGGGATGTTGAGACAGTTTATGAAGATCTAGCCTTGACTGGTCGATGTCGGTCTTACGGGCTGGTATTACATTTTTAATATTTAACTGCATCATTTCCATCATGGTTTTGAACATTTGCGTGGATTGCCTGCATTATTAGGTACTTAATGTAAGTGGATGCTCCTGTTTCACCATGTCTATTTTCAGGAGCCTAATTAAATGAACATCAAAATTACTAGATTAGGCTTGAGTATTAAGTAGAGTAAATATATACAAATGACATAGAAGGTGTAACAGTTGCAGCACCTTACAAAATCGAAATTGTTATTTAATATGCAAAACCTGGCGATGAAAAAGAGTGACCGTGAGTTTTACTGCCCATTCTTTCTCATGGTTCCACGCCCTTGCTTTGCGAACATGGCAGTAAATGTAAATGAAGAAGCATACAGTAATTATTATTTAAATTTGACGTTCATAAGTGTCACATTGTGATTTAAATGAATAAAGGATTTTGACTTTGACTTGACTATGACTTTGACTTTGACTAGCACTTCTGAAATCAAAATTCTTGTCAATTGGTTTAGAACTCAATCCAAGCAAATGTGAAATTTTTATTAACAATAGTTTAGACAAATCTGCCATACTGCCAAAATTCCAAAATCTGGCACCGAATATTACCCACATCGAAAAAAGTTCTCTTCGCCTCCTTGGGTCCTCAATTTTAGACGAAGGTTTCGATTCATTTCTACATGAAAAAAAAATCAAAATTTTAGTGAAATTTCAGATAGCCTACTCAAAATTAATATTCACTCGGCTTTTACTATTATTAGATATTGTCTTTGTGTGCCTAAATTTACACATGCTATTCGATCTTCACCATTTTGGGAAAACCCATCCTTACTCTTTCAAATTTACAATATTATAAATATATATATACAGGTTGTCACAAGACGCATCACCAAGCCGAAGTCTACTCGTTTTGGACATCATGCCAAGTCATACTAAGCAAAAATAAAACTTGGGAAATGTTTTTTTTTTCAAATAATCACATTTTTAAACAGCAATTAAAATTGTGCGCGTACAATTTTCGAAATACCTACTTATCCATGGGTCCATAGGACACCCATAGAACGGGTTGGCAGTGTAATTGCATCGATTTTGTGCCTAATTACAAAAATTACATACTAACTTTGAGCCTCAATATCTCCTGAACCAGTAATTTCGCAGGTATGGTGCCGAAGTAAATAATGTTCGTAATGATTGGTATAACATGGGGTTTCAGTTTTCGTTAAGGGTCTTTTTATACCCTGTATATACGGGAATTAACGAGAACATGCATTAGGTATTTACATACCTTATTTTGCTTGACGTTTCGAGACGGTTGCACGTCCCGTGGTTGCAAGCTGACTGGTGTAGCGATGTCACGTGACATCGCATGGCCCCCATGGGGTCCAAGTGCGAGATCTCTTTTTAGAGATCTCGCAAAGAGACTGGTCGACGCCTCGTGTGACCAAAAGGCTTTGGTGTACTTGGCCTAAAAGTTTAGCATTGCCATACAACGTGGCAATGCTGCCAGCGTTCTGGCCACGCTCTCGGTCGACGGCGATGTGGAGGACTTTTATGACGCCCTCTAAATTATTTTCTTTTTCCGTTTTGTTTGTTTTGTATATATTTCGTAGGATAGTATTTTAAAAATTAAGTTAAGAGTAATTAAATACCTAAATATTATTATGTACATTGTTATGGAATAAAAATTATATATTCTAGCTTTTTGTAAAAAATACTCTATCTTTACTACGATTTGTAATAATGTATGTTTGTAACGAATAAACTCAAAAAAATTAAAAAATGATTATTTAAATATTTCGAATAAAAATAAGAAGATTCTAGAAACTTCAGGAAGGAATGGAAAGGTTAAAAAGAGACAGGAGATGAAAAACAAATTAATTAAGAAATGACAATCGAAATTAGTGGACGTATATAAATTGGATGACAATGAAAAAATATTATGACAAACAGCTGATCTTATGATGGAATCGAAAGGTGGCCATAGGAATAATATAGGAACTCAGTAATTAAATGACTAAACTTTATCGATTTTGGGCTCATTTGATTCGTTTTGACGAGCACTTTGGTGCGGGTGGTAACTAGGAACCTCAAGGGTCTGATGAAGGAGTCAGAAGGTGGCCATACGAACTCAGTAATTACAAAAATCTATTTGACTTGCACAATGATGATAATGGTGACTTCAAAGACGTAAATCATGCGGTAATGCCACGATCAAAGATTTGTCGATTATATTATTAATGAGACCAAGTCTATTAGCTCTCTGCTCAAAAGACTCATTCGCTAGACGCTCTTGGATCTTACCGAGTCTATAATTATACTGTTTAAGAGTTTCTTGACGTAAACGTGATTTCATTTAAGCTTTCCTGGCCATCAAACGTTTTTCAAGATCTTTAATAGTCTCACAAGAACGTTAAACTGTGTCCCGAAGAGCATTTTTACAGAGACGACTACTTTTATCCGTTCCCGTTTCTCGAGATCTATATTTTTAAGGCGCGCACCTTTAATAGGTCTACCCATAACTAGTTGACAATACAAAAATACACTAAAAAGTATTAAATAAAAATAACTACGTTAAAAACAACCGACTTCAAAAACGAAAAAGTAAAAAATAATAAAGATTTAATATTAATTAAATACTACCTATTATTTATATGTGCTATTTACTAATTGGTTTGAAGTCGGTGCCAAATCAAATTTCAAAAGCCTTTTAATTAAAGAAGGCATTTCATTATTAACATGAACTCACATTCTGTCGAGTACAGATTCGTATTAATTTTTAGGGTTCCGTACCTGACAAGGTAAAAAAGGAACCCTTATCAGATCACTTTCTTGTCCGTCTGTCTGTCCACTTGTCACCACCGATTTTCTCAGGAACGGGTGGACCTAGCAAATTGAAATTTATACCAGATACTAAGGTCTATGGTTCCTATTAGGTATAAAAATCAGTGTCCTGGGTCAACCCGATAAAAAGATATGGTCAAAATTAGATTTTTGCAAAAACTTGTAAGTACCAAAATTAACCTTAATTTTCAACTTTTTTTAATTTTCGGAATTTTTCCTTTACTTGTGCAGTAAGACCTTGGTTTAAACAAAAATTGACAATTCTAGGTCAACCGTAAGTACCCTATAGGTTTTGGGTCGAAAACCTATATGGTAGTACCCGTTGAACTAGAATCACGAAATTTGGCCAAAAGCAGGGTCTTACAGCACAAATAAAGGATAAATTACAAAAACTAAAAAAGTGGAAAATTTAAGGGTGTCCCTATACATACATAATAGACTCCATTTAAGATAGTCCTCTAAGTTGTATGGGCGCTCATACAGATTTAGAGGACTAGCGTAATTAGCACCAACCTCAAATAAGGTAAAATGCGTACGGAACCCTCGGTGCGCGAGTCAGACTCGCACTTGCCCGAATTTTATTTTTCATTATTCTTCGTATTAACTGAAGCTGCTTATAATATAAGATTAGGATAGTATCAAGATCAAATTGCTCTTTATTAGGTTCATTTACGCATCTTTATCTTTATAGTAGTCATTTCATTGTATTAATTTGCTCATATTCATTTAAGTGATTAAAATATTATTATTTGTTTAAGGCTTGGTACCGACTTCAAACCTATTAGTAAATAGCATATATAAATATTTCATAAATATTCAATCTTTATAATTTTTTACTTTTACGTTTTGAATTCGGTTGTTTTTAACGTAGATAATTTTATGTATTCAAATTTTTAGTCTGCGTCTTATCCGAACTATAAAAAATGTAAGTCAAAGTAAGTCGTGCCATATTAGTTGATTCCAACAATCGGATTCGTAAAAAAAGTAGAAGGAGATGATGCATTTATCTCTTTTTTATAATCTCTGCGTAATCGTGTGACAAATTATTTCGAAATAACGATTGGTCATAACGGTTTTGACATTTTTCAACTATAAATCTTTTAAGTTAATGTCTTAATAATTACTTTCCTACTAAGTTCCTTTACAGATATATCTTGTATAATAATTATTCGTGTACTGCTACTGGAATAGGAGGTATAATTTAATAAATATGAAAAGCCTTGGACTAATTTGGCTTATACATGACTGTGGATAGTATTATCCGATTCTAAACCGTTATACAAGTATGATTTCTATTTTCAACTGACTGTCCGCTACCAGCGAGCATTGAGACCAGGGATTTACGTACCAGCGGCATGCACTGCGTCTGCGAGAGCACCGCTGTAGTGTGTTGCTTTCGCACGTGCCAAACTTCGACCAAGCAACGAGCGGACATCGGTACTCTGTGAATAAAATATATATGTTTGTGTTTCAGACTGAAAATACTAAATACTGAAAGGCACCTGATTTTGTTACAACAAGGTAGAGCTTTAATTGGTCAGGTCCTTAAAGAAAGAGAATTTATGTTTCTAAATATAAAGTTAATGAGTATTAATTGATAATTTAAATTAAAAACAACTGTACAGGTTTTATCGCAACTTAGCATTTATGCGGCTTTTACTCTGTTTCTTCCCTTTCTTTACGCGGTTATAAACAAGTACTCAATAATGCACGGTCTCAATTTTCTGAACATTATTGGCAGAGCAAATTGCACTACGCGTATCGCTAATATCCGCGCTAATCTCCCAAATGAGAGGACTTGTGTACATAGGTAGCTATTAGATCCTTTTGACTGATGTAATGAGTGTTGTATTATTTAATGGGTCTATTATTTATTAAACGATGTATGAAATTAGTTATGGTATATAAGTATGTAGTACAAACATTTTACATCCCATTGCTATATAAGTTTTTTTTCACACTAACGATTCATTGCGGTTACGCCCACTTTACTTTCTGTATCTCAGCGTTTAGTTTAGTATTTATCATGGAATCATGGAATGTTTAAGTTTTCAAAATGGTTGTCTGCGGTTTGCAATACAAAATGTCACTTTCTAATCATTTTGAGGCTATTGAAAGAGGCGACTAAGGAAGATATGCGAATGAAATAGTATCTTTGCGAAAGAGACGGAATTTTCAACATCAAAACCTATGCCAAGCTTTCGGTCCTGCTTGGTATAACAGACCAAACACTCCTGTGCTTGAAAATGGTATTTGTGATTGAGAATGGTACTGTGCCTATGACTACACAAGTATGTTCGATAATGATGATAATGAAAATCGGTTTGGTCGTTCCGACGCCACTTAGGAATTACAAACTGAAACAACTGATCTCCACGAAAAACATTGATACAATGATACGAAGACAAAGGTCTTTGTATCTCGTGAATAGGTAAGTTATATAAGCATTTTAGAAAACATACTTAATTTGAAATCACAATGATACTTTCAATTTAAAATAATATGTATAGGTTAAAAGGTACATCAAATTTCGCAAAAATAAGGCATTCCTAACGTTCCAAAACAAACTCAATATTTATGTCAATAAATCGGACTGTGAATGACAAGTCAGTATGGAAACAGTATTGAAATGTTTTTGTGTTCAAGACAGGTCAATTAAGGAGGTCATTACTGATGAATGAATATGGCCGTCAACCATTTCATGTCCAAATATCTGTTCAAATATTTTACCAATTTTTTTGTTTGAATTTTGCTCTAGAGTCGATTAATAAGCCGTGATTTTGTTTGAGAGACTGGATTTTCAAATTTTTCATTTTTATGTTTTTACGCTATGAATTAAAGAAATTGAATGAATGGCTTGTATATTTATTTATTATTTTAGGTTTTGGAAATCCACCAGCATAAAAATTTGATAACTATGTAAAATATGTGACCGGCAGCCAATTACTGCCTATTTAATATATATTGGTGCTGTATATTTTACAGGAGCAAGGATATGGAATTGATTGGACCAAAACTACCTACGTAATATCTGGTGCGGTGTGTGTCACGTCCATCACATATCATTAGATATATGATAGATAAGTATATGATAAGTTATTTAGCATATAAGCACGTGTTAGTTATGTATATAAACTAAGGCAACTATTGTAAGAGCAGATTAAAAGAACATTAAAGTGTATGTGTCTCGATAGCGAGTGCGTTCTTTAATTTCGAACCACCTTCAACACCATATGGCGACCATGCCAGGATCTGCAGGCGTCAAGACCAGAAGCTGCTAGTACGAGGGGACGTCATGCGGAGATAAAGGCGCAATCAGTAAGAAACCCAAACCCAGTGATTTTTTTTCTCTCTTCCTCTCTTCGTAATATACTCGGTCTAACAAAGTACGCACTATGATGGGAGTTTTGCCGTCGAAGGAAGAGGTGATTATTGCCCAGACGGCATCAGAAGGAAGTAATAATGCTACTGCACAGCAATTATCATCTATCAGCACGGTACTAGTATTTATCGCGGTGTGACTCGCGCTAGCTATCATCGCTGTTTTGGTACACCTATACAAGCGGTGCCATCAGGGATGGATCAACCAAGAAATCAATAATCGGGAAGTGAGGCGAGTGACCAGCGAACGGGTATAGTGAGTAAGAAAATTTTATGTTTTAACTTCGTCTATTCGTGCTGTGTGTTGTGAAAATTATATAGAGACTTTAAGTGATACTTTAAAATATGCCCTTTATTTGTAATTTTATGAAATAATTTTATTTTATATTATGACTAGCCGTTTCCTGCGGTTTCACCCGCGTCCTGAGGGAACTACTTCGCGTACCCGAAAAACCCAAGTATCTTACGGAGCCCTATTTTTTCTAAAATAAAATATAGCTAATGTTACTCGCAGATAATGTAGCTTTCTAATGGTGAAAGATTTTTGAAATCGGTCCAGTAGTTTTTGAGTTTATCCATTACAAACAAACAAACAAAAATACTAATTTTTCCTCTTTATAATATTAGTGTAGATATGGAAGTAGAAGGCACCTCAATAGTTATTCAATTAAAGCTTTTAAGAGAAAGCATTGTAAAATTAGGCCCATCAAGAAGGCAAGGCATTTGGAGAAAATTTTAATAAAAAGATTAGCGAAGCGCGAGCCCTTTACGACAAGTTTAAATCCCTGATTGCTAATTGAGAAAATTTTTCGGACGAACTTACAGAGTTAATAGGTAAAATAGATAGATTATACCAAAGTACTATTAGTTTTGACATAGTAAGAGAAAAACTAAAAATGGGCACCGAAAAATTTTGTTTGAAAACAGCTGTTAGCTTGTTACCCAAAATGAATGGGGACGAGCAGGTGACCCAAGATTTGATAGACAGCGTTAACTTATAAAGCTCTATGTTAGACCAGGCCAACTGCCAACTTTTAATTAAATTCTTGCTAACTACACGACTCAGCCAGGGAGCTAGGTTACGTCTGGCATCGAATTATGACTCTATAGCCAATTTATTGACTGACATAAAAACCATCTGTTGTCTCCAAAATCCGATGTAGCGATACAGGCTCGGTTTGCACGGGCTAGACAAAATAATAAGACTATTTTGGATTTTGGGGCAGAAATTGAGAAGTTGAAGTTGATGGTAGACCTGACCATCTCTCAGGCTGGCGACGATGAGGTATCACATAAAATTTTGCGTCCACTAAATGAAAAATATGCAATAAAAAGATTCGCGGATGGCCTACGAAACCAAAAAATTGGTACTATAATAGCTGCGCGTAATTTGACGTCGTTGAGAGATGCAATAAGGGTGGCGGAAGACGAAAGTTCCACTCCCCCAAACCAAATAATGAGCTTTCAGCGACGACGTATGTGAATTTCCAACATTATCGCGGCGCGGTTCGAAAAATCACGTGCGGCAACAATCAGCTGTGTTTGACGAGCATCGCACGTGTCATAGGGGCAAAAATGCTAACGCATGGCATAACAGTAGTACGCACGGTACTAGTAGACATTACAATTATCGCGGTCAGCAGAAACAACAGGTAGCGTATTTAGACCGCACGTTACCGGAAAATAATGAGTCAATGGCAAGGCCAAGAGTAAACGATGACGAACAAGAAACAACGAGTCAGTTTTTTCGTTAGTAAACATATTTTAGCGTGTGATAGCATTAATTGAGTTATTTTTAGAATAAATAATATTAGGGTTGTGTAATAACATTTATAGAGATAGGCTCGTGATTAATGGCGTAGGAGGTAGTTTAGTTGCAATAGGTTACATTTATTTAAATTTAATATACGAGAAATATACATTTTCACATAAGTTTTAGGTTTTCGATAAGTTTCCTTGTAAGGCAGTCGGCCAAGACTTTTTGCAAAAATATAATGGAATAGTAGATTTTTCGAAGAATATTTTAGCTTTAAGTGAATGTCGAGGGACAATGATTTCGATTCCATTAAATTTGTATGATTACTTATTGACTGTTTCCCCGCGCTGTGAAGTTATTAAATATTTGCCTGTTAATAGAACAGAAGATTGTGCAGTATTTAGGAAAGAATTATGTAAAGGTGTTTTTTTGGCTAATGTGATAGCTAGGCCTAAAAATGGGATGATACCGATTAGGATATTAAACACAACCTCTGAGGAAGTTATTTGTAGCATGTCTGACGTAGAAGTTAGTCCATTAAGTGATTATGAGTATTATAGTTTTGCGGAACCGGAGATAAACGTTGAACGCGTTAACAAAATATTTTCTTTGCTTAAATTAGATTATTTGAATAAGGAGGAATGGTTATCGATCGAGCAAATATGTGCAAAATTCCCAGGTATATTTTATATTCCGGAAATTGAATTTGAATAAGGAGGAATGGTTATCGATCGAGCAAATATGTGCAAAATTCCCAGGTATATTTTATATTCCGGAAAATAAATTTGGCAAGCAAGTATGAGTAATTCATAAAAAGAAATCATCAGTTTAGTATGAATTGGGTTGCCTATCGTAATAGGTCGGCAAAAGTAAACACAAGTTGCCACTTTTATGGGTAACCACGTCTGGCATTTACATTAAAGTGCTACCGTGCTTCAGAGCACAAGTAAAGCTAGCGGTTCCGGTTCCTGTCTCAGGACAAGAATCGTTAGGCAACTCCGGAGGCTGTCGGGTGGTCTAAAAACTCCGACACCAATGTTGGCGACACACTCACACAAAAGGAAAAATATCAGCTAAAACAGGTATAGACCAATGATATAGGACCCAGAAAGTAGCGGTGTTGTTGAGATAAAAAAGCGCGGATGAAATGCACGAACCCCGGGCATATTCCTTGATTTAAAAATATGTGATGTCTTGTACCGGCATCGTTTGAATTTTTGAGACGTTTAATTTTACTATGTAAATAATGTTAGACGTTCAAAATTAAATACGATTTGCACTATTAGCCATTCGAAATGGTTATTATTCTCCCGAGTTTTTTTTTATTTTTACTAGTTTTAACGAAAACGTGGCACTAAGTAAGTGTTAGTAAGGACTAACACTTACTTAGTGCCACGTTTTAGATGTCAATAAGGATTGACATACATTTCTGTCCACAATTACATTATTTTTGTAAGTTGAATACCATTGGTCTATTTTCCATTATCTACAGAGTTACCTTTTGTTCAGCTTGTTTTTTGCCAAAGTTATTTTGAACCAACCAACAGCAAAAGAAATCCTTTCAACGCAAATTCATTTGGAAGAGAATTGTATGGAAACATTGTGTAACGTCTTTAGAGATAGGCTAACATTTTAAGACCACCCTGAAAATGAAGATGAAAATCACAGATAAGATGTTTATTGTGAATGAAAACAATGAAACGACATGTCTTTGTATTTGATTTATTTAAAAAAAGTTTGTCTAGCGTAACTAATTGACAAGCAAAAACGAATGAAAATTTATTCAGATTTAAAATTCCACTGACAATGTTGTTAAAGAGTTATTTAATTTTAATCCTTTTGTCGAGTTTCACGTTTTCTGAATTTTAATGTGTCCTCCAAAATAACTGTTTCTTTTTGTTTCAATGTTTGTAATCTTTATTCACAGTCAAAACAGTAACAAAACAGTGTCTTAGCTTAACGACCCAGTCGATCATGATGTCAGTTAGGCATAATGATAATTTATCATCTTTAAGCACACTTTGCAAAATGGCACGGCAGTGGAGCCATAATGTTCCTTTCCTACCACCTTTATACAAAATTTGAATTGAAGATTTATTATGTAAATAAAGATTACACAGTATGTAGAATTGTTTCATATGCCGACGACACAGCATTGCTAGTCGATGGACCTACATGGGAAACAGTACGTAATAGTGCTGAAACTGCCTTATGTCTAGTGATGAAATGAAACGTCAAGCACGTTAATTTACTCACACTCAATCTACAAAAAACTAAATTTATAGCGTTTGCCCCCAATACCCTTTCTCAACTAGCATCTTATTTTATAAAAGCACACACATGTGGGTTCTCCAATGGTTGCGACTGCAGCTGTTATTCAATTACTCCTACCAGTAGCATAAAATACCTAGGGATAATATTGGACAGTAAATTGTTTTGGAACTTGCAAAAAGATCAAATTGCCTGCCGGTCTCGAAAGTTACTGTACGTATTCAAAAAACTAAGAAGTTCTTTAGACTTAGATACCATGAAGATGGTCTACTATGCTCTTATTCAATCAATTTTAGGCCATTGCAGTATATCTTGGGGTAGTACATGTGAAACGTTCATGATTCGTCTTGAGAGAGCCCAGAGATGTATATTAAAGGTAATGACTGGTAAGCCTAGAAGATTTTCCACTTCCGAACTCTATAGTCTGTGTAAGGTACTTACGGTTCGACAATTATATATACTCCAAGTCACTTTGCGCAAGCATAGTGAAATAGCGTACGACGTAAAGTTTGTCAAAGAAACGCGCAGATCTGACCGAGTATGTACTATTAAAATGCACAGAACTACCTTGGCATCTCGCCAATATTACTTTTTAAGTCCCAAACTTTATAATAAACTTAATAGGGAGCTCAATTTATATCCATTGACTATTGCAATGGCCAAGCTCAAACTCACAGGATGGCTTCTTTATCTAAATTATGACCAATGTGAAGACATCATTACATGAAATTTAATATTAAACATAAACATGTCAAACTCATATCACACACACATAAATAACTATCACCCAGTCACTCACACATCCATACCTACATTCAATATACATGCACGACTTACATCCCTCTCAAATGTCACCACTCATACTAATAATAATTTATCTTATTAGTATGAGTATTAGTAGAATCTCTTATCTTTGTTTTACCTTTATAATTATTCGGATATGGGCGTTAATGGCTACGACACAGTTTATACTACTGTAGCCATTACCGTTTAAGCTTTGTATAATTGTATAAGGTGTTTAATAAACGAATTTGAATTTGAATTATTACTCTTGTTGAATTATTGGTACACTTGATAAGAAACTTCTTTTTGATGTTACAATGTAGAATGTAATGGGAGAAATGAACGCAATATAAACCTTTCTTTGCCTGAAATGTCTTTCCATGTAACAAATAACAGTCATAACTCGCATGCATATGTCGACGTGGGAAAATACAATATGTTGCCGACAAATTATCTGGGAACTTACTCGGTTCTTATTATACATAGAGCTGCCGACAGTCAAAGTGGTATGAAAAATAACTAAAAACTTCACCTCAAATGGCTGGTAAAGGGGAGTGCCCCTTTATAATTTATCCCATGACAAAATAATAGGTTCAGATATATTTGACCCGATTGATGTGAATAAAATGTCTTAGAGACAACTATTTGCAATTGCGTAGCAACACAATTTGCATTGCGTAGCAATACAAGCAATACAACGGTGTATTGCTTATATTGCATTCCTGATTGTATGACTTACCTGTGTAATATTTCCTAAGAGTTCAATATACTTTCACATCAGCGGACAAGTTATTTGTCATAATCTTTTATCAAAAAATTTATTTCACACGTTCATTTATTTTGAAGGTGAAAAAGGTTTAAATCGATTTTAGAATAAATCGACTGTAAACTGTATTTTTTACATACATACATAGACTCACGCCTGTTTCCCCGAGGGGTAGGCAGAGACTACGGAACGCCATTTGCAACGATCCTGACATATCTCTCTTAATTCATTCACTTCCATCAAGTTTCTCATGCATGCTCTTCTGTTTAGGGTACTTCTGACCTGTCCTTTTTTTAGGATGTCTCCAATCTGGTTAGAGAACGTCCACTTAGGTCTTCCCCTTCATCCTGTCCCATTCACATTTGCCTTATATATCTTCTTTGTCAGTCTTTCGTCATCCATTCTCTCCATGTGCCCAAACCATCTTAACATGTCTTTCTCGATGCTTGTCACTACATCTTCTTTTACCCCACACCACTCTCTTATCACACTATTCTTTATTCTGTTTGTCAAAGATACACCACACATACTTCTCAATGCTCTCATTTCTACAGCATTTATTCTACTTTCAAGTCTCTTCTGCCATACCCAACGTTCACTACCATACATAAGGGTAGGCACTGACACCCCTCTATGCACAGCCAAACGTGCCTTTTTGGACAGGTTTTGACTGTTCATAAAGGCCTTCAGAGCTCCATTCACTCTATTACCTGCATTAACTCTTCTTTCAATATCTTCTTCATTCTTACCATTTCTTGTAAACAACGTACCTAAGTATTCAAACTCATTCACTTGTTCCACTCGCTGTCCATCGATCAAAACGTTACAAGCCGTAACGCATTCCTCCTTTTCAAAAACCATAACTTTCGTTTTACTTACATTCACTTTCATTCCTTTACTCTCTAACGCACCATGCATGATCGTTACCATCTTCTGCAACTGCTCCGCTGAAGACGCAAGTATTACCTGATTCCTTAATCCGCAGTCACTATGTTTTAAATCTTGCAAACAACTGTCCATGAAGGGGTTAAACATCCATGGCGACGCTACACATCCTTGTTTAACACCTTTATCGATGGTAAGCCAGTCAGTGTATGCCCCGTTTATCCTCACACAAGCTCTAGAATCCTCATAAAAAGATTTCAGAGCCCGAATGAGGCTGCTGTTCTACCCCATTCATGTCATTCCTCACCACTTTATCGTAACCCTTTTCCAAATCCACGGATGCGCAATAGACCTTTTGACCTTTGGCCAAAAACTTTTCGGCCTTGCTTTGCAAGGAAAAAACCTGATCCGTACATCCCATACTGTTTCGGAATCCCGCTGGTACCTTCCATATTTTCTTGTCGGTTACTTTCATAACTCTTTCAATCAGTATCTTTGCATTTAGTAAGTAGTAAATTTGCCAACAATGCTGAAAAGGCTTATGCCTCTATAGTTTTTGCAGACTTGTTGCGAGCCTTTTCCTTTAAAAAGAGGCCCAACTACAGCTGTGGCCCAGTCATTAGGTACTCGGCCGGTGCTCCAGCACAAGTTATATAACCGCTGCAACTGACCAACTATGATATCCTGTCCAGCCTTCGGCATTTTGACTGTAATCCTATCGTATCCTGCAGCCTTACCTACTTTCATACTTCCTAGTGCCTTCACGATCTCATCCACGCCAGTAACGCTTTCATCATTGCTATCACTAACATTTATTTCATCGATGGGTGTCTCTACTGCCGTTCTTTCAAATAAACCTTCAAAATACTCTTTCCATCTCTTCAGCACGCACGATTCGCCATTCACTATCCTTCCATTATTGTCTCTGATCGATGTGTATTCTGAAGATTGAGTTCTTCCTCGAACTGCACGAACGGATTTCCAGAAAAACTTTTTGTTCTTTTCGTTTCTCCGGAAATTGTCAGATAGTCTGCTATCAAACTCATCTTTCTTTTCCTCTTTTTTCATTTTAACCATTTCTTTCACTATTCTTTTTGACCTAACAAACTCCTTTCTTGCTTCATCTATGTCCTCACTCGTTGCTTTTCCCATTCTTTCATTTGCTCTGGCAGTCAACCAATCTAACCAAGCTTTCTTCTTCTCTGACACTGCTTATTGGACATCCTTGTCGCACCATGTATTCTTAACCTTTCGTATTTTCCTTCTCTTGATCACACCACATACTTCAGATGCCACACATACTATCTCTTCTTTAAACGACTGCCATAATTCATTCATATTGTTTATGCCATCAAACCTCTCAAATCTTACTATCAATCTTCGTTTATATTCATTTTTCACATCTTTCTCTTGCAAATTTTCTACTTTTATTATTTCCAAGACTCTATTTTCATTATGCTCTCGGTGTCGCCATCCTTTAAAGAGCCCACTTATCCGGCTCAACATCAAGAAGTGGTCTGTGTGGATGCCGATCCCTCGATACACTCTTGTATCCAACACATTCTTTCTCAGTCGTTTATCTACTATTACAAAATCAATCATACTTCTTCTAACATTTTTCGCCTCACGCGTATACATATGTATCCTTTTGTGATCAAACATGGTGTTTGTCACACAAAGGCTCCACTCCAAACAAACCTCAAGCAGTGCTTTCCCATTTTCGTTCACACTCTCATCACCGATTGCACCTAACACCCTTTCAAATCCATCTTGCTTTACTCCATCCATCCATTGAAATCCCCTAACAACATCAATCTTTGGTTATCCTTACAGTTCCTCAAAATATCTCTTAAACTCTCCCAAACCTCGTGCCTTTCGTCTTGCTCTTGCTGTGACATACCCGTAGCAATATTGACCGAGGCGTACACCCCTATAATAAGGACACGAGTAAGTCCTACCGTCATTCTCATCCATATTAGCCTAGCATTTACACATTCAAACTCTTTTACACACTTATTCATTCGCGCAGATAGTATTACACCAACTCCCTTGCAGGCTCTGGTGGTACTATCTACCCACAACATGACATGTTACAACGTTATGGATAGTAAGATATCATTTTAGGTTAAACGTCCGTCATACAAATATTAAGTAATGTACTTCTACCAAATAAATATACATAAAATGAAATGAAAGGTTTCCTTATAAAGTATCTTCCTCATCCATGGTATAAAGATAAGTCTGATGTATTCAAATGACATAATGTTGCTGGCTTCATTTCACAAGGCTCCATTACAGAATATTTTCTTTTTAATAACTTTTAAATGAAACGTTTCTTTATAAATTGGCTTTTATCCGCTGGAATCGGATATAATTTTCTGAAGAGCAAAATAATATTCTAAAATATATTTTGTAAATGGCTTTAACTAAAGATATGTTGTAGTTATTATTTTTATATGACGAAATATGTTTATGAAATTAGACTCTTGCAGTCTTATTAATAAACTAGAATAAGCGTCAGAACAACTTTACTCCAAGACTTAAGCCAAGATTAGGCAATTATGGTATTAATAAACTAGGAGTAAGGACGGAGTTAACTATTCATAGTTTACTCCGGGAATAAAAGTTACTCCGCGGAGACCCATGGTTTAACGCTGGAGTAAGCAAGGAGTGAGCATCTATTTGTCACGGGGTACGGTAGACTAGATCGAAACTTTACCTGAATACTAAAACATAAAATATAAAGATTTCGAGTCGACAACATATATCCGCAAAATTCGGATTGTCGAGTATTTTGTTAATTTCTAATGCTTCTGACAGTATTAGAAATTATAATAATAAAAAAAGACAGAATAGTCACTGTCACCGAATAACAGTCATGTTGAGTATCTACTATGTAGTTTGTATACCATGTGTAAATACTTCTTGCAGTTAGATATATTTCTTATCGGTATAAACAGTTTGTTTAAACGACAATGATTATTAAAGTATCCGTCTATTATGAGAGAATTGTGTTCTTCGAATTTACGCGAGCGAAGCCGCGGGCAAAAGCTCGTAGATTTATATTGTATTTCCAACTTTAATTGAGATTTATATACATAACCCAAATATATTTTCACATTTGTTTGGTGTTCGTTAGAGTACTTACTAGTATCTGATTTTGTAATTTTATTATTGTAGGTTAAAATTAATAAAGATTATTTCATTGAAGATTGCCAACCAACACAAACGCTCGCCCTTGCAAAGGGTAGAAGTTTGTACAGCACAAATTTACCTCTTAGAAGTAAGAACGCATGCGCTATGATAATTGAGTGCGCTGTGCGTATATCTGTCAGTACTGACACATCATACAATATAATGTCATATTGTGCACGGTGATTACATTATTCGCATATATAAACTAATAATTATATAAGTACTACGCTTAAACGGCTGAAACAGTTTTCTCTACTAATATTATAAACGCGAAAGATATTATTTATTAGATATTATATTGGACATGTATTGGAACATGGCTTTGACATTTGACTGTATGCAAGGCGATGTTATTATGTAGATATAATACTAGGTATATAGTGTCATGAATACCTACTGACCGAGCTACTTTGTACCCAATAGTTTCTGAAGTCTTTAGAATAATACGCGCGCAAAGCCGCGGGCAAAAGCTAGTTGTCAAATAAAAGTGTTTAATAAAAAGTTTTTATTCCACCAGGTCATTTTGTTCATTCTTTTTACTTTTAATATCAGTGGGTTGCCATAACGTATACCTTAATCTCAGGATAAGAATAGTATTGTTACTCCGAACTTACTTCGTATTTATTAATACCGTTATTAACACGTAGCTATTCCATAACTAATCTAGAATTAACTACCCCCGGTGTTACTTTGGAGTAAGAGAAGAATAAGATTTTTTTATTAATAAGACCGTTACAGTCTTATTAATAAACTAGGATTAGCGTCAGAACAACTTTACTCCAAGATTTAAGCCAAGATTAGGCAATTATGGTATTAATAAACTAGGAGTAAAGACGGAGTTAGCTATTCATAATTTACTCCGGGAATAAAAGTTACTCCGCGGAGACCCATGGTTTAACGCTAGAGTAAGCAAGGAGTGAGCATCTATTTGTCACGGGGTACGGTAGACTAGATCGAAACTTTACCTGAATACTAAAACATAAAAAATAACGATTTCGAGTCGACAACATATATCCGCAAAATTCGGATTGTCGAGTATTTTGTTAATTACTAATGCTTCTGACAGTATTAGAAATTATAATAATAAAAAAAGACAGAAAAGTCACTGTCACCGAATAACAGTCATGTTGAGTATCTACAATGTAGTTTGTATACCATGTGTAAATACTTCTTGCAGTTAGATATATTTCTTGTCGGTATGTACAGTTTGCTTAAACGACAATGATAATTAAAGTATCCGTCTATTATGAGAGAATTGTGTTACTTCGAATTTACGCGAGCGAAGCCGCGGGCAAAAGCTCGTAGATTTATATTGTATTTCCAACTTTCATTGAGATTTATATACATAACCAAATATATTTTGACATTTGTTTGGTGTTCGTTAGAGTCTGTACTTACTAGTATCTGATTTTGTAATTTTATTATTGTGGGTTATAATTAATAGAGATTATTTCATTGAAGATTGCCAACCAACAAACGCTTGCCCTTGCAAAGTGTAGAAGTTTGTACGGCACAAGTTTACCTCTTGGAAGTAAGAACGCATGCGCTATGATAATTGAGTGCGCTGTGCGTATATCTGTCAGTACTGACACATCATACAATATAATGTCATATTGTGCACGGTGATTACATTATTCGCATATATAATAAACTAATAATTATATAAGTACTACGCTTAAACGGCTGAAACAGTTTTCTCTACTAATATTATAAACGCGAAAGTGTTAATAGGTATTATTTATTAGATATTATATTGGAACATGGCTTTGACATTTGACTGTATGCAAGGCGATGTTATTATTTAGATATAATACTAGGTATATAGTGTCATGAATACCTACTACCGAACTACTTTGTACCCAATAGTTTCTGAAGTCTTTAGAATAATCAGGAGTGTCTTCCCACAACTTGAGACTAAAAGTAGATTTGTGTTACCCCGAATTTAACGCGCGCGAAGCCGCGGGCAAAAGCTAGTTGTCAAATAAAAGTGTTTAATAAAAAGTTTTTATTCGACCAGGTCATTTTGTTCATTCTTTTTACTTTTAATATCAGTGGGTTGCCATTACGTATACCTTAATCTCAGGGTAAGAATAGTATTGTTACTCCGAACTTACTTCGTATTTATTAATACTGTTATTAACACGTAGCTATTCCATAACTAATCTAGAATTAACTACCCCCGGTGTTACTTTGGAGAAAGAGAAGAATAAGCATTTTTTATTAATAAGACCGTTACAGTCTTATTAATAAACTAGGATTAGCGTCTGAGCAACTTTACTCCAAGACTTAAGCCAAGATTAGGCAATTATGGTATTAATAAACTAGGAGTAAGGACGGAGTTAACTATTCATAATTTACTCCGGGAATAAAAGTTAATCCGTGGCGACCCATGGTTTAACGCTGGAGTAAGCAAGGAGTGAGCATCTATTTGTCACGGGGTACGGTAGACTAGATCGAAACTTTACCTGAATACTAAAACATAAAAAATAAAGATTTCGAGTCGACAACATATATCCGCAAAATTCGGATTGTATAGTATTTTGTTAATTTCTAATGCTTCTGACAGTATTAGAAATTATAATAATAAAAAAAGACAGAGAAGTCACTGTCACCGAATAACAGTCATGTTGAGTATCTACTATGTAGTTTGTATACCATGTGTAAATACTTCTTGCAGTTAGATATATTTCTTATCGGTATAAACAGTTTGTTTAAACGACAATGATTATTAAAGTATCCGTCTATTAAGAGAGAATTATGTTCTTCGAATTTACGCGAGCGAAGCCGCGGGCAAAAGCTCGTAGATTTATATTGTATTTCCAACTTTAATTGAGTTTTATATACATAACCCAAATATATTTTCACATTTGTTTGGTGTTCGTTAGAGTACTTACTAGTATCTGATTTTGTAATTTTATTATTGTGGGTTAAAATTAATAGAGATTATTTCATTGAAGATTGCCAACCAACACAAACGCTTGCCCTTGCAAAGGGTAGAAGTTTGTAGGGCACAAATTTACCTCTTAGAAGTAAGAACGCATGCGCTATGATAATTGAGTGCGCTGTGCGTATATCTGTCAGTACTGACACATCATACAATATAATGTCATATTGTGCACGGTGATTACATTATTCGCATATATAAACTAAATAATTATACAAGTACTACGCTTAAACGGCTGAAACAGTTTTCTCTACTAATATTATAAACGCGAAAGTGTTTATAGATATTATTTATTAGATATTATATTGGACATGTATTGGAACATGACTTTGACATTTGACTGTATGCAAGGCGATGTTATTATCCCTACTAATATTATAAATTCGAAAGTGTGTATGTATGTATGTATGTATGTATGTTCCGTTTTCACGCTTAAACGGCTGAACCGATTTTATTGAAATTTGATATAGAGATATATTGGACTATGGAGACGGACATAGGGTACCATAAGTTGCAAACGTTAAACTGGGAGGAATTGTAGGGAGGGTAGAAGTTTGTACGGCACAAATATACATCTTGGAAGGAAGAACGCATGCGCTAATAATTGAGTGCTGCGCATGTGCTAACACATATCTGTCAGTACTGTCACGTCATACATAATGTCATATTGTGCACGCTGATTAAATTGTTCGCATATGTAAACTAATAATTATACAATATAATAAGCTTAAACGGCTGAAACGATTTTCCCTACTAATATTAAAAATGCAAAAAGGTTTAAAGAGATATATTGAACATGTACATATGAGAACATGGCTTTGACAATGTGACTTTGTGTGCAAGGTGATGTTATTCCTCCTATTTATTACCTTTCGAGTGCTTTCGGTAGATAACGCTAGATAATGACATGGATACTGACCGAGTTACTTTGTACCCTACCCTATAGAGTTTCTGAAGTCTTTAAAATAATCAGGTGTCTTCACACAACTTGAGACTGAAAGTAGATTTGTATTACCCCGAATTTAACGCGCGCGAAGCGGCGGGCAAAAGCTAGTGTAGATATAATACTAAGTATATAGTGTCATGAATACCTACTGACCGAGCTTCTTTGTACCCAATAGTTTCTGAAGTCTTTAGAATAATACGCGCGCGAAGCCGCGGGCAAAAGCTAGTTGTCAAATAAAAGTGTTTAATAAAAAGTTTTTATTCCACCAGGTCATTTTGTTCATTCTTTTTACTTTTAATATCAGTGGGTTGCCATAACGTATACCTTAATCTCAGGGTAAGAATAGTATTGTTACTCCGAACTTACTTCGTATTTATTAATACCGTTATTAACACGTAGCTATTCCATAACTAATCTAGAATTAACTACCCCCGGTGTTACTTTGGAGTAAGAGAAGAATAAGCAGTTTTTATTAATAAGACCGTTATGGTATAAAATAGAGATCCATTAACTATACAGAATATTACAAATGAATGAAACCTTCAGAAAAAGTTTACAATATAAATGAATGAAACCTTGAGAAAAAGTTTACATAAAATGTATGCGATATCGGCTTCTAGTTGATATGATATTGAAGCTATTTTAAATAAGCCTTAATACCGTACATAAAACTGAGTTGAAAATATTTTTATCTTTCATCAAGAAATACTCCAATATCATAAATATTTTTGGGTTCGAAGCCGACCTACAAACACGACTATATATAATGACTATGTATAATATAATGTATAATTAAATAATAAAATGTATGAATTTTGACAGATCTAAAGTATAATAATTTTACTTGATCGATCATTATGATAATTATTGAGTATTCTTTTGTAGAAGAATAGGTCGTAAAGTATATTTCACATCGCAAGGTGATAGGGACAGTTTTTTTCTAGATTGGATAAAGTTTTCCAGGTCATAAAGTATGAAACATATTTGTCAGTTATGTGGTTTCCATGTTAAAGGCCTCATTCTTATTTTGATAACAGTGTTATATCGTGTGGTAATCGAACTCATAACTACACTCCTCGGCGCAGTTCAAAACAGTGAGGTAACTGTTTAAACTGATAACTCATACGTGTAGCCAGAATGTATAAAAAATAAGGCAGATACTTGGTGACCAGATCTTTGGTGACCAGATCTTTGGTGACCAGACTAAGTTCTTGCAATTATCATTTTAGTGCCATTTATGGTTTTTGCAAGAGTTTACTTGACTCCCATTTATTTTTGTAGACTATTTTTTTTATCCCAAAACAAAGCGTCTAAGTTGTTATACTGTAGGAACTGTAGTAACTAGGTTTTTTGTTTTGACTACATATAAATAGTAAAACACTTACCAATGCATATCACATAGTATAAAACAAAGCAGACTTTGTTCTCTTCTGTCTGTCTGTCCCTATGTATGCGTATATCTTAAAAACCACGCAACGGATATTAATGCAGTTTTTTTCATATATAGAATTATTTAAGAGGAAGGTTTATAATAATATGTATAATTGACGCGGGTGAAGCCGCTGGCGACGTCTAGTAATAAATATAATCAAAAGGCTTATATAGTCCATCACTAGCATAGACGTCATTCTTCCAATTGGCGAAACCTGTAACAAAATAAATAACAGTTTTAGACTCTATTGACACTAATAGGTCGTCACTATTCTAAACTATACTAAGCCATGGGATATGTTAACGAGTTGCGGAGGTCAGACGGTAGTCCTGTGGAAAAGCTTATATTCTATCAAATCTCGTTAGACCAGTAAGCCAATCCCGCGCTCGAAGTTCAACAATATTGGATCTAACCTGGATAACGATAGAAAAATATTGAGGTAATTACAATAATAACCTTTTTATAGTAAGGTCTTAGATGCCTTCCAAAATCAGTAGGTGCTATCATAGAAAAGGTAAGTATTTATATTTATTACACCAACATCACTAAACTTGTCACTTTGAACCTGTGACCCTAATCTATATTCATACAGGGGGTATGCACCATTTCATTAAGATCGGTTTAGTAGATAAAGCTTGAAAGTAAAATAAAGAAATTGACAAACACGCGAACGCTTATTCGCAATATTATGATATTAGTTAGAATTAGAATTTTGGTAGTCGGATTTTCACGAGCTCTGCAGAGGTCAGAATAGTTTTAAGTACGCTAAAAGCTGGCTGTTATTGTTTGAAACCTGAATGTCCCTGTAACGTAATTGAATTTTATGTTAAGGCTTTAGAAGGTTAATTTGTTGCTAAATATGAAGTAATTTTAGCTTGGTGAAACCGTTTCGTTAATCGTCGTTATTCGCTTAAACAGAAATTAAACCGCTGTTATTTTTTTATCTATATTGTTTTGTTATCTTCTATGTCTAAATATTATATTTTACTAGCTGACCCGGCGAATAAAAAAAAATCTGAACTGACTACCATTAGTTCAGATTTTTTTATATTTATATATATTTTTAAGATTTTGAAACAAACCTTGTCTTGACGCGCGGGTAAACATTTCGGTGATTCATTTTTATTTGTCTTAATTTAATGTTAATTGTACCTACCTAAGTTTAAAGTTGTGTTGCATTGAGCATGTAGGGCTAACCTATAAAATATTGTTACACTATTCTTAGTATTTAAGTGATTTGTCTTTTTGTATATTGAATGTAAGCAATTGTTGGTAGGTCAATAAATAAATAAATATTTACAACGTTGTTTTCATTTCTTTGAGTTGGACAGCTTAACTTAAGCACAGACTTAACCAGACTTGATTAATTAGAGTCGTTTCCAAATACAAACATAAAAAGTAAAAACAGGTTTAGAATCGAAATTGGAAATCAGGTGACCTATTGAATAAAAAAAATATCTGGCGAGACTCAAATCAGCAAATTACACAAATCGAAACTAGCCCTGTATAAACACTGAAATATTAAATTTAAATTTTAAAATAGCAAATTTGAACTCGTTTTTCTTATCAAAAACAACAACTGCTGCACTATGAATAAATTTTGTGTTGGGGACCTTAACAAACATTCAGTCAATGGACACAGAGTACACCCTGAGTCAAAACAACAACATTTCGATCACACAAGGCGTCGTCTGGTGTGGAGATCGAAACCATAATATTCGATACAGTGCTGAACTGCGAGAGGACATCTCATGTACCCTACGAATAAAGATAGATCACAAACCTTGCTGTAAATTATTATTAATGTAAATGTTATTCTGTTGGTTTGTCACTTACACATTACCACAAAAAATATAAATTTACCAACACGATAAATGCGAGAAATATCGCACGCAGAAACTTATTTGCAAATATTTAACGAGTTTTTGTTCGTCGGTATAAATACAAATTAATTATTCAGTAGAGTATTACATAATCATTTTAATTATCTATTAGTTTTTTAATGTTTAAACTAATATAAGCATTAACAATAACAGTTTGAGCTCCTATCACTAATGAAATCTGAAACTTAAGTTTGAAATTTTCTAACTAATTTTAATTATAGATGTAAAATATTAAAATTACTTCGTTGGAATTACCAACAAACTATTCTAGTTTAAGTATTTTAGTTTGAGAGCTTCAACTTTAAGTTCTTATTGCCTGTTAAGGCGTAAGAACTATTTCACAGTTTATGTGGCATAGCCCCGTTGCAAATTAGTGTAAAACAAATATCTTTATGACTTAAAGAGAGTTGATTTCAAATAATAGCTTTTCAATCATTCGATGTAAATTGTATACAAAATAGTATGTTTTTAACTTGGTTACTAGACAAAACTATAAATTTTCACTATTTAACGATCTGCTTTTAAAATCATCTGAAACAATGTGTCGTAATGCGGACACACTAACTAGAAGAATGAAAAGATACTTGAAAGGAACACAAGAATACTGAGCCCCACGCTGAAATAAAATCGCGTCCTGAAAACCCGAAGTGTATGTTACGTGTTTGAGATATTTTTAGCTACAATATAATAATTGAAGGTTTATGTCGGCGGTTACTACATTTAAAAAATAAATGACATATCATGGAAGATGAGCCTACAAACGATACTCAAACACCATTTAGGTAATAAATATACTATCTAGTTATCCCAATAATATAAAACTTATTAGCTCATCGTAAAAATCATTTTATTTTTGAATTCAATCGAGTCTTTTCAATTAGGGACTTGAAACGTTACTGAAAATAACGTTACATACTGTTCTCGTAACGATAAATCGTAACGTTTGACTAGTATCGTAACGAAATTCTTAATTTTGTTCTAACTTTATGACACAAACGGAACGAAATTTCCATTCCGTTTAATAACTGTATCAAAAAGTAACGTTATGTTATTTATCACAAAACGTAAAAATACTAATTTTGTTATGCAACGTTGCCAGCTTTATCGTAACGTTATTGTAGGTTCGGCGCGGTCGCACCTCTCCCGCGTCCCCGGGACTTTCCACGTGCAGATTGACAAGAATGGCAACCTCGCATTTTCTTCATGTTTACAAGAACTCGAACAAGACTGTTCGATCTTGTCGATAGAAGTCATAGTTTATTGTTTTAATTTGAAGTTTATTTTTATGTGCAATTAGTATTAGTGTAAGGTATAACTATTATATAAAAAATCTACATTTATAAACTATCAATCAAATCATGGGTCGTAAAAAGAAGAATTATATTTATAGATATTTTACATTAAAAGACGACACACCGGGTACTCGTTGAACGGGTTTTAGAAGGCTTTTTAAGCTCTTCGTAAACAAAACCCTACGAACATGTAACACCCTCGAACGGGTGCAATGTAACACCTTCCAAACAGATTACCCTTAGGAAAGGGTCCCTTTCAAAACCCTGTAACACTGTAACAGGGTAAGCCATTCCAATCCGAGACATTGTAATATGCACTTTTTGTGATCGGCATAACTTTGAAAATGCATAACCACCGCGCGGCGGCGCGTTTCTTTGCATGTACCGAGCAATTTGTAAACATGGAATAATAATAATTGTCTATTATGATCTTACAGTTCAATATTTCTCGTTATTAGTATTATTTCTTTTTCGTGTTCATATTATTTCTGATCATTCGTCATTTTATTGGGAGCTCGGATGGAACTACAGAAGTAGGTAAGTAATTAAAAGCGTTTAGTAATGCTTTTGTTTAAGTGTGTTGTAGAAATTCGTTATTATACTTTATCTATACATATAATAAGACAGTAAAAAAAGAATTCTGTACATTGAATATATTTACAAAAAAAATATACAGTTAGGCTAAGAATCGGTAATGGAGCAAGAATCTAAAAAAAAATCTGTCTGTTTGTTTGTACATGCTAATCTCCGAAGTTCCTGGACGGATTTGAATGAAACTTGTTTTGTATATAGCTATTAAGTCTGAGCAATAGTAGCATATAGGCTTTAATTAATTTTGGAAAGTGGAACACCTGATGCAGAACCACAACAGCCCAGTGAAACTATAAAACATGAAAAAATGCGGTTTAGCAAAATACATTACGCCTGATGGGCATTTTCTGATGAGAGATTAAAATTTGAAGATCTCGAACATCTGATGTGGAACTCCATGAGCCCAGCTTCACTATAAAATATACTTATAGACTTGACGTCTTTGCAAAAGTTGTTCAGTCTGATGAGCATTTTCTCTTGACTTATAAAAATCGAAGATCTGAAACTTCTGATGAGGAACTATAAGAGCCCTTCTGCACTATAACATATACAGACTTGACAGTTTAGCAATAGTTGTCCAGTATGATGAGGATTTTTTATAAAGAGATCAAATTCTTCCATTAATTAAAGAACCGAGGAAGGATATAGAATAGTTTTTATCGCGATAACCGACATCCACGCGGGCGGCGCCGCGGGCGACAGCTAGTATGGCAAATAATTTCATATTTTATCTGAAAAAGCCACAGCCGAGGCGCGTCCAGGCAAGATGCTGTACACCGTTATGATAGTACTCAATAATATCACAGAATAGATAGGATAATATGATGCATCAAATCAGTGGCGTAGCGTGGAATAATGTAGGCATGAGCATAGTCGCCTCCGCCACAATATTTTGTGCCTCGGCGAGGCCCCTGTTGCTTACAGTACTTTTTACCGAATACAAATCAAAGATCATATTATTATACATTGTTAATATGACCTAACTGAACGGTTGCAGTGAGGTAAATAGTGTCTGACCATATACATAAATCTGTCAACCATAGAAATATACATAAGAATAGAAGTGCCAAAGGGGAGTGTCGGTGTCCGCGCAAAATGCACCAAGAGTGCATATCGCAAGCAAATGGCCGTTGCCGCGAATTAGTATACTTCCGACCGTGCTCGCGACAATTTATAAGAATGCCGTCTTGTTTTCTGTAAAAACCGAAGCTCTAACCAAAATTTTGTGAAGAATGGAATCACTTACTGTATGAAACTACAAGTATTTTTCTATATTTGTCTTTAACAACATGAAAAGCAACAAATCGTAAAATATTCCTTGCTGTTATTATGTTACTATTCTTTGCAAATCTCACAACGACTATATTATTTAAAAAAATATACATTGCTGTTTAACTACTACCTAAAGGACAATGGCAGATCTCCATGCATCCAAAATGTCTGAAATTAAATTGAAGCGTACAGTAATAAAAATATATCAAAAAATTTGGCGTAAGTAACAGAGTCTATAAATGATTCTAAATTCACTCAGGAAAGGCGGAAAAAGAAGATATCTGTGTTTGAATTTTTAGTTGAGAATAAACAATGTAGGTAAAAGGAAAGTTATAGTATGAAAGTTAAACAATGTGGTAGGTACGTTTGAATTATCAAATGACATAATTATGTCAGATTGACATAAAAACGCAGAAGTATTTTGTAGCATCTAACTGTCACAACCAAAGACAAAAGCAGAGCTGCACATTCTAAATCGATTTTATGTGAAATCGATACAACATTAAATAATAATAATAATAATCATAATTTATTGGCTTAAAAGTTAATACGTACATTTGTTGTTAAAAATAGCAATTCCAACAACTTTAGTCATGCAGCGACATGCAAATATTAGACATACATAGTATTATAAAAGATAAGCAATTTCAGGCAAATTTTTGTTAAATAGTGAAGATTCTTACATTTAGTAATTGCAAAACATTATGAGAATTAATAACATTTAACATTACTACACTTTGTGATACAATTCAAACCTAACTGTACTTAGCGGTTATTATTATAATTAATGTAATGTCAATATACAATAATAATGTCAATATAAAACGATGCTGTGACGTTTTATTTGATTTAAACGTTGTTTTGCTTAAAAAATATTAGCTTATTGATATAATGTTGATTAAATATTGATTAAATATTGAATAATTGCATTTTAAACCAAACCAACTCTATAAAGGTCGATCGTATCAATTAATTATTTAATAATCGATACGGATATAGCACTCACGTCTATTCCTGTCACACCATTGTCTATGGCAACAATCAAATAATAAGTATTCGTAATCAATTGGAATGTTTTTTATCATTATAAAATACTCCAGCTTTAACGAGACAAAGTGAAAATATTAAATATCGTAGAAAAAAAAAAAACTATTTGTTTTGTTCATATGAAGTTTAAGTTCGCCACAACAAACCCAGACCAAATTCTGCCATTGTTCTTTGTCGCGAAGTGACTAGACTAGCAATGTAATCATGACCGAACGGTACTTTGTTAAGGGAATGCATCGCGTAGTACGGCCGCTGCATCTTGCCACGAATTAGTGTACAGTTCTTTTGCATAGCACAACGATAGTGGGCGGTGTTTTTGTGTGTGTAAGTTGAACGTTGCTTGGTAAATACACGCTATGTTCGATAGGATAAGGTTTATAATTGATTACTTTGTAAGTTTTGATTTAAAAATGCGAGTGTGTGCGCGAATGCGTTTTCATATTGCTTTTACTGATCTGCATTTTACAACTAGCCGCGTGGAAGGGGCAAACTGGCGACACAGGCTTCCGATACATTTTCGTCTACAAATGCCCTGTATCTCCTTTAATTACTATATCTATGGTCAACTGTGGCGCTACAAATGATTTAAGTGCAATCCTAACAAAATTGTCCGTCCACCTTGTGGGAGGCCTACCGCTACTGCGTCTTCCGGTTCGTGGTCGTGGACTGCCTTAGGATCTTCCTACGCCAACAGCTGTGGGTTCTTCGAGCTATACCGGTGGCTTTGGTTCTCCTGCATTTCTAATTCCCCGATGGGGAAGGGTATAGATAGCCTTCCCCATCGGCTTGTGTGACCTTGAGCTTCCTGATAAGTCCCCTTTTGCATATAGTGGGCGATCACGACCATGATATGAAGTTATCACTGGCGTCACACGTGGGTCAAAGATTTTCGCCGCCGGTTACTGCGGTTACATCTACTTGCGACTACTGCTGGCTCGTAGCGTGCTGGAGTCTTCCTAGGTTGATTGGAGGAGATTGAAGTGATTTATCGAACACAACAAATAACTATTCAAATAGTACCAACTCCTGAGGTTAGCTCGTTCAACCAAACAAACTGTTCAGCTTTTTAATATTAGTAGGTATAGATGCTTTTTGACAACTTCGAATGAAAAGTTCCAATTTAGGTAGGAGCAGGTACGAAATGGACGTTAAAAATTATTTTCGTCTGGTCCAAGTTCATCTTAAGACCTATTAGTTGTTGAGAGACTCTATACCGATGTCTAAGATATTATCAGTAAATCGAAGTTCAGCGATATACTTGCCGTTCATGTTGATCGTACTTGTAGTAATCTGGCATCGCTAGAGAGATTGCCCAGGTTTCGATCGAATGCTGCCAGCTGGTGCCAGATTGAAGGTTGACAGCACCGTAGACAACCTTTCACGTCCCCGTTGCTGCCCATCGTAGAACTGCGCCTCTAGCAAGTGCCTAGTTTGCCTCAAAAAGTATGACTTAATTGTTTTAGATGCATGCCAATCTCGTCCACGCTGTCGGGTCAATCCTGCTGAGCCTAGGGTAGGTGACTGTAACTGTAAGATGTGGTCGCGGAGACGTGTTTATCTGCCCATAGAACCTTTCGATCACTTTCAAGAATTGAGGTCTGGAGCAGACAATTCTGTCATTCTCCATTGTCAAATCTCTTTGGAACATTTTCAGATGCCTGATCTGCTCGATCGCATTTTGAACTCGCTTAGTGTTGCTCTTCAGACCTCGCATAGTCCCAAAACTTGCCGCCTTGTGCACTTCCAGTCGTGCCAGATGATGTTCGTCGAGGTAGAGTTCGAAAATATGTAGCCTTCACCCTATCTTTAGACTTCAAATATACCTATAACCTATAATATGTCATCGCTGCTTGGTCAGCTCTTCTAACTGCTCGACAATCTTCTAGTCAATCCGCAGCGGACGCGTGTGAAATATTTCCATCAAACGCCGTTGGTGGTAGCTGGATCTCTGCCGGAGATTCTTCGCACCTATTGCCCCGCTGGTAACATGGGTGCTACCTGAGCAAGAAACTTGCAGGCTTAAATAGTTAGGCGATCGCCGTAGTGGAAATCTTTTAGTAGTAGACGCTGCCCATCTAGCATCTTCGCATTTAGTTTAAATTTTGATGGTTTGATTGTAATGATACGTTTGACTAGCCTGGAAAGCCTATCATCCAATAGGCAGATCGGGAAAGTCTGACACCGACTTACTATTTAAAGTGCCTAGCTTTAAGCACGGTCAAGTTATATCTGTATATAACTTATGTATGTGTAAAATACTGTTATTTTAACTTGTCTGGACATCATACCTACGTCGACATACCTATACCATAGTAAAATAAGAATAGTAGGTTAGCTAAGGCCGCTCGGCGAGTTAATTGTCTACTCTTGCGTTGACGCACGGGTTGTCACTTGTTTACACCACGGCGCCGGCTTTGTCGGCGCGCGCGCTTTTTCGCCGCTTTTTTAAGTGATCGCGCTGAATACTTCACAATTTAAGCTTGTATTTATTTTTTTTAAATCCCTACTGACTACTTAAGCGTTATATAACTATCTAAATGCCCTTTATAATGAAAAAAATGTAACAAGTTTAATTTACTGTCGTTTAACACATTGTAAAATATTAATAACATTTATTACAAAACTAAATGTACATAAGCAATTCGAGTGGGCAAGCAGTGTAGTACCTACATGAATGCGCGCGATCAGACGCGCGTCGCATCCTGTACTGAAGCCGCGCCCGCCGCGCTCGTCTATGAGATTGTGTGCGTGAAAAGTGCGTGTGTTCACGGCGCCGGCGATTCACGCGTACATTCAAACCGGCGGCGGCCGATTTGTATGAAGCTATCCTACTATTCTTTTTATACTATGCCTATACACTTCCAGTCTGGTACACATTTGGTGATTTGGCATACAACCAGTCGCCGCAGAGTTGAACGGGCAATTTGTCGATTTTGTAAGCAATAGGGATGATTCCAACTAGTCAAATCAGACACCATCGTGTGACATCATAACTTTTTGCTGTCAAATTGAGTACTCATCTCAACTAATCTATACATACAAATAAAATCTGCGTAGCCGCGACAGCTAATGAAGTGGAACTTACTAATCATACTCACGGATACAAGGCTATTAACATATTTAAACTGCTCGCCTTCTCTAAACAAGGATACATGGATGTTAGATAACCTAAATATCATGTTTCATTGGTGTTGGCTTTGGCTGCTTGTTTGTTACTAAGCAAGCGCGAAATATGCCAAACTTAGATTATTAGAATTCTTGTTCTATAATCTGAGATGCCAACGTTAGGACTTTTCGATTCACCGGTATGGTTTTCAAATATGATTTTTGAAGCGTATTATCTAATTTTATTTAATAGACTTTAAAGTATTAAATTACAAAAAGTTGGTCAAAGCTATGGAATACCTATCCCTATCCATTCGGCAGTCGCTCTGTAAAAAAGCTAAAACCATAAGACCATTAAGCGGGCCCCAAGCTCTATGGCATAAGTGTTGATTGCAACCGGGATAACACTAGCATATTTACATAGTTGCATTATCTATACATATCTCATAGTCACTATAGGTACCTACTAATTGTCCCTGCCCCCATATCGACAGTACCTAGTTGCTATAGCTATAATATTTCACCCATATAATCAACCGTTCAATGGAAACAGACATCAATACATTGTAAAAGTACCTTCTTTTTCAATTTTGCATCAAATCTATCGAATGGAAAGCTCCTATATAAGAACAAGTAGATAAGAAAAGACAATTCATCATCATCCTCCTAGCGTAGTCTCGGACGCGATACCCTGACCCTGTCAATACCTTGAAGCTCGGGCTTTTTGCCACCGCAGTCTAAATGAACATCGTCATGTTCATTGAGACTGTGGTAAAAATCCTATTATTTTGATCTACCGTCGTAGATCAGAATAATAGGATTGTTATATCTTTTTAATAATGTGCCCGGTAATGTATTAAATTTTTTGGTAATGTGCCCGGTACGGCAATAGGTTCGCCCCCTATTACGTGGGACCTAAAAATTTCATGGCGAAGTGTGAATGTAATATTACACATCTGTCTACCCCTTTGGGATACAGGCGCATAAATAAAAAATAATCAACCGTAAATGACAATGACAACCCTTTATAGACATGGTACAAATACAT